>OY759215.1:17603257-18330257 GCA_963662175.1 Aradus depressus
TCCAACCCTCCATCACCACGTCTCCTAACTTCATACTCTGACAAACAACTTATATCCATCGACGTCACAGTAGTCAATATCTGAATTCTGGCTAAAACACTCTTTTTTCAATTTTTTATTACCTCAATTAAACGCAGTAATGTTATCAATCAAATGTTATCAATCAAAAACATTAGCGTTTCCGACCCTCTAAATAAAAAAAAAACGGTCATTGAGAAGGCTGCCATGTTTCTTTAGGGCTCCGTACGTCGAAGATCGTAAACGAACCTTATTAACGAGTGTTTGATTTCTGTCCGTCGGTTTCTCACCTACCTTTTCCTTATAGGAAGGGCCATAGAATATGTCCCTGAAATAAGAGGCAAACTTCTATAAATTTTGTGCTAGTGGTTTGATCTTGAAATGAAATGAAATGAAAATAAATTTTATTCAGGTTCATTAAGAATAAATACATAAAAAGTAAATAAATAAATAAATAAATAAAATGTCAGTAGGCTTTACAGAGTACGAAAAGAAAGTCAAATTAGTGTTACAGTAGACAAAACAAGACAATAATAAATATAAGTAAATAATTAGACAGATTAATTAAGAAAATAAAGGAAAATAATTGTATTCATGAAAGAACAGAGAAGAAAACGAAATAAATTAAAAATAGACAGAACAGAAGACATAAATAGCTGACTATAAAAGAATGAGGAGGATGCAAAAATTATGTGAAAATACCTGACGTAAAAATAAAAATAAAATCAATAGATAATAAAAATCTATGTTGAAGAGCGGGTAAATACGGAGGAAATGGAATGAAAGGCTAATCATAGGACGTGGATTGTTTATCGAAGAGGATTTGAAGGAAGCCATGAAAGGATTGTGATGGATATCAAGTAGTCCGAAGGAAGGGCTCTGGTGTGTCCTTGGTGAACGGAGGACTTAAATAGGATCAATTGGTGAAGGTAGTAGCGTTCTTTGGATTTTAGCATTTGAAAGAGAGAGTAATCGTAATCTCGGCGGTAGGAGGGTTTGAACTACTTCAACTCGGAGTTCCGAGACGAGATGTGAGCATCTCTAAGGTCATTGAAAACAAATCTGAAATGAGTGTTCAAGGTTCGATGCAGTTTGCAATCGAGTCCTATGCTAAGATCATTCACTCGGAGTCGAAATTAGGAAAGACGAGGGAGGATACGGGGAGTTGCCGGGAACTTGGTGATAGAGAGTGACGGGAACTTAGTGATAGAGAGTGACGGGAACCTTTAATTAAGTTGTGGTAGAGATTGAAAGGATTTACAATTAATGTAGTATACGGTTTTTTTTTTCAGGAAAGGGATTGGTTGAGATTCATATTCAGTTTTTTGACTTTAGTTGAATAATTAACAGATTCTTCACCACTTCCTTACAATATTTAACTGGGTTTTAGTTTGATCAAGACCATGAGGTATTTATGAACACGTAACCTATAACGGTTCTGGGTTACGTGTTCATAAAATCTTAGAATACGTGTTCACATATCGTGGCAGAGTAGGTACTGTTTTTTAGCTGTAATAAGATGGGGTAGTAATACCCAAAATTGGGTATACTAATACTAATACCAAATACTAAGTGGATGTTCAACAAGTTAAAATTATGCATTTACATTCCGAACTGTCCCTTCTCCAGCCCTCCTGGGTTTTTCCCTGTCCCTTTCTCCTATAGAATAAAGTCTTTAAAACAACTATATATATATGTATATATATCATTTCAATATGGCGCTCTAAAAGCTACATTTTGCTTGCTCGAATATCCGAAACCTTTGTGGTCGTTTTTAAGAGCCAACAATTTCTAATCGTAGATTTCAAAATTTCTTTCACAACTTTCCGATTCACGTCAAAACTTTGTCTGTGTCCCTTATATTCTTGTCGCAGGTCCAACTCCAAAACGACTGAATTTTTATGAAACAAGTTTAGTTTGATATTAATTGGGTTTTAATTAAAGGTAATTAACTTTCAACAGTTTTTGAAAAACTCGTTATTTTTCTTTTGTAGAAATGGTAGTATTTTTCACAAAATTTGTAATAAGAAAAATACTTCCACTCAACAAAATACAGATAATTAAGGTAGGTTTACATGCGAGGAAGCTTCATGCAAATTACTTAACATAGTTTTGATTTTTTTCTGCTCGGCTGAGCTGAATATTAGCTGTGCCGGGGAAGAACCACGTCATTGTAGTTTAACCCTTAAGCCCTCACGTCGGGTCAATATGACCCGACGAGTTTTTCTTTTCGAGTTTTACTTGTTTTCCGCCTCTCTATTCCTCTAGTTTTTCATCTAATTTCGTTTAGTGTTGAATTTGACTCCGTACAGTTCGTACACTCCGCAAAACCGCTGATTTGACCCGACGTGAATACTCATGTAACTATTTCTGCCATTCATTATACTTATACTTTTTATAGTCTCTCCTTTCCATTACTTGATTTTAGATTATGAATAAAATTTTTGTAACTGACGAGAAGATCAGGCAAGAGCTAGAGAGTCAGAATCTAGAGGAGCCTATCATCATGGACTTGGATCCAAATGATTCGGCCGAAGAAGACGAAGATCACGAGGCAAGAGTGACATCGAATCCGATATTGAAGTGGTTCTAAACAATGCTGAATCAGATTACGACGGGTCAGGAATAAACACATACGTACTATTCAAGCACAATAAGGGGCATCACGAGAATGGTAAATAATTAACCGGTGCAGAATACTTAGGGAACCTGGCACATCAATTGGTTAGTGTGCACGTTGCAAAACGTTCCCAAAATATTCATCTCCCAAAAACTTTAAGGCAAACAATGAAATTTTATTTGGAAGGACAGTGAATACTAATATTGGACTCAGCAGAACAGCAATCGGATGATACTCTACCATGCAAACGGCGTAGATGCCATGTTTGCCCCAGTACAATGGACACGAAGTACAACCAAATTTGACTGATGACAATTTTGATATATATTTATATTTTTTATCAAGGTTATCACTATACCTAAAGTTTATAGAAAGAAAGTTACCCGAAAATTGTGATTTATTGTTTACTTTAAACAAAATAGGATCATTTTGTACATATTTGTGAGACAGAAATCGCAGGAAAATGCAAATTTTCTCTTGAATTTTTTAGAACTTTGTGTAAAAATATTTGGCCTAAACTTTTTTTAAAACTTTTCTACTACATTCATTGTTGCTAAAGCAAAAAAGTTTCATTGATGTAATAGTTTTTTGTATTTAATACATTTTATTAAAGTTACCTGTTTTTCAAAAAAGTTGTGTTACAGAAAGTTTTTAAAACTGAAGAAAAAAGTATAATACATTTTTTTTTTGCAATAATTTTTTTTTACCCTTAAGACGAATGTTTGTCTTAATATAAAATGTAATAATTGTATTCATTTATTGCATATTAATTATTAAGCAATTATTTATAATTTTCGGGTCACATTGACCCGACGTGAGTGCTTATGTCCCAGGTAACAAGGTGAGTGCTTAAGGGTTAAAGGGCCTCATGCCAAATACTGACGAGGTTGCAAAGGCTGTTATCTCAGTTCTTGTTTTCAATGCTCCATAGAATTCAATACAAAACAATTTACGCCAACTCGTGCAATGATTTTCATTCCATAAGCAAACGCACAAAATGCGTGGGTGGGGTAAGAGTAGGGTAGAAAGTAGTCTCAAACATTTTCAGTGCTCCACAAAATGTGTTAATGACTCCTAGACCAGAACTGGCCTCCTCTATCCAGGCTTAAGTAGCTCACTGCATGACTAATATCTGGTCTGGTAGCGACGGACAAGTACATAAGTGAGTCAATCAAATTTTGGTAGGGAAAGTTTTCAGAATCTTCTTTGTTTTCATGTTTTTCTAATTTTAATGCCTCTATCATAGGTGTTGAGACAGGGTTACATTTTTCCATGTCAAATTTTTTAAGTAGGTCTTCTATGTACTTAGTTTGTGAAGCACAAATCATCGACCCATCCATTTTCTGTGTAATTTCTATACCTAAACAGTACTGTAATTCACCAAGATCCCTCATATTAAAACTTTTCATGAGGTTTCTTTTTAGTTCTTGTACTCTCGATTCACTGGAAGACATAATTAGTATATCGTCTACATATACCGTAATAATGGTTTTTTCTCCTCCTGATCGAGAGACATACATACAGGGATCTGCATGTGAGGGAGTAAAACCTAAATTTTTTAATTGTAAATTCAACTTAGTAAACCACAATCTTCCTGATAGTTTCAGTCCATAAAGAGCCTTATTCAACAAGCAAACCTTGTCTTCATTTTGTTTAAGGTCAGTCAACATATTTTTGGCTTTTTGATAAAGTGATTTATCTGAATTTGCTTTTATGCTTTCATCTTTCATGATCTCGTGGAAATATTTGTCTAAACATTTTGGTCTATCCATGTAAATAGATGTATCTATTTCGCCATTTAAAAATGCTGTAGAAACATCTAAGTGGTAGACTTTAAGATTTTCTTCAACTGACATTGCTAACATAAATCTTATTGTACTTAGCTTTGCTACCGGGGCATAAGTCTCCAAGTAATCCGTTCCAGAACGTTGAGCGAAACCACGAGCGACAAGTCTTGCTTTTCTTCTCTCTAGTTCGCCGTTCGGTTTGAACTTCTCTTTAAGTACCATTCTACATCCAATTACATGCGTTGCGTTTTCCCTGTCGGCTAGAGTCCAACTGTTGTTCTGTAAATGAGCTTTTATTTCTTCTTTAATAGGTTCATTCCAATTTTCAAGTGGTCCATCTAGATCTATTTCGTGACCGACTATCATGGCGTAATTTGAGCTCATATCAAAATCTTTAGTCCAGGTGGGAGGTTTAATTGATCTTTGAGGTCGTTTTTGTAGATTTCCTGGTCTTTCTTCTTTAGGACATTCTTCTTCGATGGAATTCAGCGAAGATTATCCTGCACATATACCCCCCCAAAAAATGGGATGGCAGAGCGCAAAAATGGGACTCTTATTGAAAGGGTCTTCTAATCGAGGGAAATCTTCCTAAGTAATTTTGGGCTGAAGCTGTGAACACAGCCAATTACTTGCTAAATAGGACTCCTTCGCGTGTTATCGAAAATGTCTCACCTTTTGAAAAATGGATTAGACATCCTCTGCACGTCACCTACATATTTTTGGAGTCAAAACATACTTCATTGTAAATAGATGTGACAGGAAGAAATTCAATGCCAAAGCATCTTCAGGCATATTTATCGGATATTCTGAGAACGAAGGGATATCGCATTTGGGATCCTACCAAAAATCAAATACTAGTATCCAGAAATATTAAAACTCTGAATACAATGTTCTACGAGGATGATAAAAATGTAAATTCTGATCTCAATAATGAATCTCCAATAGAAATTACAACTGAAATAAAAAATAATACCGAAGAAAATACATTTGACTCAGAACACAAAGAAAATGACTCTGACAACGAAGACTTTATTCCTCCTCTAACATCGGACATCAAAGAAGAATGTCCTGAAGAAGAAAGACCAGGAAATCCACAAAAACGACCTCAAGGATCAATTAAACCTCCTACCTGGACTAAAGATTTTGATATGAGCTCCAATTACGCCATGATAGTCGGTCACGAAATAGATGGACCACTTGAAAATTGGAATGATATGGAAATAAAAGCTAATTTACAGAACGACAGTTGGACTCTAGCTGACAGCAAAAACGAAACACATGTAATTGGATGTAGAATGGCACTTAAAGAGAAGTTCAATATACTAATTATATCTTCCAGTGAATCGAGAGTACAACAACTAAAAAGAAACCTCATGAAAAGTTATAATATGAGGGATCTTGGTGAATTAAAATACTGTTTAGGTATAGAGATCACACAGAAAATGCATGTGTCGATGATTTGTAAATAAAACAAACTTATTTTTGAAATATTGTCTATTCCACTAAAGATATATATACATATATAACTACCGGTTTCGGCTTTATACCATCGTCAGGTCTAGTTATGAACTAAGTCAGTTTGCAGAGAGCGACCCTTCAAATACATCTCAGGTCAAAGGGGGCTATTAGAACTTGGGAGTCCCCCGGCTGTACCGTTAGCTAACTCATGAAATATTTCTTAACAAAACCTAGTTCTAAATTTACATAAAACAATGTCACTAGACTAATACGGGAAAAATGACAAATAAATAAGTACAAATACAAGTAAATAATAAAAAATAGAAATAAAATTAATAACAATGTTAAGATTTAGATAACTTGAAACATATATGTGGAACCAAATATTAATAACAGATAATACAAACATATATGTGGAAACAGAACTGGTTTAGGGTGTTAACAAAGGGGAATAGTTGAAATAAATTTGGTCATTCATACAAATGTTCCTTTTGTTAGCTTTATTTATTTCTAATTGTTCTAAGCTATTAAGTAGCCTGCTTTTTGGGCAATAATGGAGATATTTGATGCCTGTAGATGGGTCGAAAGTGTGGCTATTGTCAATTATGTGGGTCGCGAATGTAGAACGGTTTCTTCGGTTCTTTATTTCGGCCGTGTGTTCTTTAATTCTTTCCTTAAAACGACGTCCTGTCTGTCCAATGTATAATTGACTGCACGTCGCACACTCTAGACTATAAACTCCGCTTCTATTTTCAATATCTGTTCTGTCCCTACCTCTCTCTAGGCACTGGCTTATGGGATTGATAGTTTTAAACCCGATATTGAAACCTTCTTTTTTCAACTCTTTACCTATTTTTTCTGAAATTTTTCCGTGGTAAGTTAAGCTGACCCATTTATTATAAACATTATTTTGTGTTTCTAATTTGGTCAGTTTGTTCCTAAAATTATGATTTTTGACCTTCTTTTCAATTTTATTTATTGTTTTTTGTGGGTAGCTATTGTTTTTGGCTATTTCCTTAATAATCTTAAGTTCTTTATCTTTTGATTGTTGGGTCATGGGAATTGAGTAGGCTCTGTGGAACATGGAATAAAAGGCCGCGTATTTGTAACTGGAAGGACAGTTAGAAGATGGGTGTATTACCGTGTCTGTTGTAGTCGGTTTTCTGTGAATGCTAAATTCGATGATTTGTGTTTCGCAAAAACTAAGTACATAGAAGACCTACTAAAGAAATTTGACATGGAAAAATCTAACCTTGTCTCAACACATAGGTGTTGATAGAAGGCTTAAAATTAGAAAAACATGGAAACAAAGAAAATTCTGAAAATTTTCCCTACCAAAATTTGATTGGCTCACTTATGTACTTGTCCGTCGCTACCAGACCAGATATTAGTCATGCAGTAAGCTACTTAAGCCAATTTAATTCTGCCTTTAATAAAGAACATTGGCTTGCTGCTAAAAGGGTGCTTAGATACTTGAAAGGCACCAAACACCTTGGCCTTATAATTTCAAAAACAGGAAAACCCATCGTTGCCTACACAGATGCAGACTGGGCTGCTTGCACTATTGATCGTAAGTCATACACCGTTGTCTTTAAATATGCCAATACGGCCATCAGCTGGGTGTCAAGGAAGCAGTGCACCGTCGCCCTCTCGACAGCGGAAGCTGAGTATATGTCTTTAACGGATGCCTCAAAAGAAGTAATCCATCTAAAACAACTAGCTTCAGACGCTGGATTAAATTTGAATAAAATAACGATATTTAATGACAATCAGGCTGCCAGAAATTTGACCATGAACCAAATTGTTGGATCTCGCTCCAAGCACATCTCAATTAAAGAACACTTCATCCGAGAAACCATAGATCGAGGAGATGTTGAAATTCTACACATCCCATAAGAAGAAATGGTTGCAGACATACTTAAGAAGCCATTGTCAGGATCTAAGTTCTTGAAATTTAGAAACAGACTAGGATTACAAAACCGATCATGATCGTGAGGGGGAATGTTGCAATAAATTAAAATATGTGACGTCACTCTCACGATGACCCTTGTAGTGTTAGCCATATGTCTATTATTACCTAATTATATATATATTTTCATTGTGTTGTATTATTTTCATGTTTGTCTTCGTAAAAAGAATTGTGTAATTTATACGTTTAATATATTGTATTAATGTATAAAGTTCTTTATTTATAAAATACCCAAACCTCAACTACACGCATTTACCGCAAATCGTCCCAACACTCCATTTACACCCTTCCTTATTGCATCTTCTTTGTTTATTATTAGGTATTGTCGAAATAATATGCCCCATACCGTCATACTTTATTTCATCGATTTGAGGGCATTTGGCTTTTGGTGGGGCCATCGTCGGAGAAGGAACAGGTTGAGCCGGTGTTGTAGATGTCGGAGGTGTCGAGAACGTTGAAGGTGCAGAGGACGTCGAAGGGAAGCTGGCCGATGATTGAGGCCGGTCTTCGCAGCCACCGAGACGAGAGTTATTAAAGAGAACAATCTCTGGAGGGGCTAAAAGTTACCCACCCGGAAGGTGAAGAGGGTCACCCAACTCCTCTTCATTGTCAGACTCTTCATCTGTTAGTGGAGAAGATGCTCCGCAATATCGTCATCACCGAGTAGCACGCCAAGGGCATCTTGCAGGGAAAACCAGGGTCTAAAAAAAAAAGAAAAAAAAGAAATAATAGTTACAAAGATACTTACTGCAGTATATTTTCTAGAGGATCGATCTCCACAAGATATGACACTTTTGACTTGATCTAACAATGTTCAGAACAAAACTAAAACTGTAAACATCCGCTAAATCACTTCTCCCCACTTCATAGAAAAATGTTAACACAAGAACCCTCATATTCCAAGAATATGCGACTTCTGCCTATGTAAAAATTGTATTGAAAAATATCTTACATATAAATATCTTTTTAAAATAAAACTAACTTCATTTTAGCGTTACCAAAATGTAACACCGGGCGTTAATGGGTCAACTTGCAACGGTTTCTGAAAAACTTTCTTTTTTACAAAAAGTTATTAATATCAGAAAACTTGTGATAAATAATAAGTTTCCGCTCAATACAATACAGATAATAATAGTAATCACCTGAACAATAATATAACAATAATTAAAAAAGTAAAAGATCGATGGGACCTTAAGCGATGGTCCCGAGCCTGTACGATGTCAGGTACTCGTTAAAGACACCCTAGGTGAATACAATTTTAGGGTTGGCAAAATTTAGGACTGTCATAGTAGTGTCGGGCTTATCTCCACCAAACTGACGAAAGAGCGCTCTGGTAGTAAGTGATATGACCTCGTAGTTGTAGCATAAGTCATGATATCCAACTAATAATTGAAAGCGAAAAAGCTTCGCGCAATTACTGATAATATGTTGTTTTTTTTACTCTAAGGACGCCACTTAAATTTTTTTTTAAATTAATTTAATCTATTATAAACAAATGTATGCAGATGTTAGGAAACATGTGTTATGTCAGTTAGTTCAGGTTAGGTTTTATGACTCATGCCCGGACTTTAATAACGAGGCCTACTACCAGAGTGCTCTTTCGTCACTCTGGTGGACATGAGCCCGACTCTACTGTGGGAGTCCTAAATTTTGCCTACCCTAAATTTTTATTCATCTAGGGTAAGGGTCTTTAACGAGTACCTGACATTGTACAGGCTCGGGACCATCGCTTAACGTCCCATCCGAAGGACGGCGTGCTTAAGTTTATTTTACCTCCCAGATAAAACAAACTAAGGGCCTCGGCCGGGTTTCGAACCCACGACCTTGAGCTCAGGAGGCAAGAGGCATACCACTGAGCTACCGGCGCCCTCCTATGTCAGTTACTGAAACTAGTAATTTACATTGAAATATCAATTTATTGTATTTAAAATGAAATACGACATTTTTAATATAAAATATATCTATCTATATCCCAGTGTCAGGATCTAGGATTAGAGCATAAAACTGTAAATCACAGTAAGAATTTCAAAAATCCAGTTGATGAATCCGAAGAAATAAAATGTTGACCCTAATTTTAGTGAAACAATCCGGGTTCACCTGATATATTATTCGTTGTACTTATCACTTAGGATAGGTTTTAAATCAAACATCCTTTTTAAGAGCATTAAAAGGATTAAAATATGAATAAAATACATTTTAATCATATTTATTTATAATAGATTAAATTATATAAGTAATTGTATAGTGGCGTCCTTAAAGTAATGTTTAAGTGTTTTTTTTTTTCCTTTTTTGGCCTTGGCAAACACCACA
The DNA here is from genome assembly GCA_963662175.1 of Aradus depressus. Classification (NCBI taxonomy): domain Eukaryota; kingdom Metazoa; phylum Arthropoda; class Insecta; order Hemiptera; family Aradidae; genus Aradus; species Aradus depressus. Next base: position 17,613,420 of record OY759215.1, read on the forward strand.
CTAGCCATTTCTATTTTTAAAACTACACTATAAAATATAATTCTGCCAAAGACGGGATATTGGAGGGAGGAGCCCAGACAGAGGGCCCAAGCAAGCGGCCCCAGCCAAGCTGGGGGACACCCGGAGGCACCGCCGGACCACATCACCCAAAACAATTGTAATGTCCAAAATTAGGGACATCTATTGTTTCAAATAAGTTCGGAACAAAGGAGTGAAAACCGGTCCTAGAAGAGACACGACAGTACGGAGAAACCAAGGAGGGGGACTGAGCCACCAATAGGCACCCAGGAGATTTCCGGAGGGAGGGAAAGTTCCTGTGAGCGGACCCCAATATGGATCAATATTCTTCGACTTTTGCCACCTGAGGGGTAGGAACAAGCCCCACTCCGTCAGTTGCCGCCAGGGAGAGAGGATCGGACATGTTCATCAGATATCTCCAGAGACAGAGGATCACCTTTTTTCACCCACTGGGCAGAGCAGCCAGGAAATAACACCAGATCAGCAGAGGGAGAACCGTTGGCGCTTTTATCAACCATTGAAACGGACAGAGGAGGCTGATCATTGTTCAACTCCAGGACCCAATTCTCACCACAACCAACACTAAATCTATAAGGTACCTTATTTCTGAACAATTATAAAGACAAAGCCAGAGAATAATTTTCAAGAGGATATAATTTCAATTTTTATTAATCTAGCAAGGATTCTGAGCAATAGTTTTAAGTATTTCACAATTGTTTTTTTATCAATAATATAGATAATCAAAACAGAATGGTCTAAGTTAATTTCACGTATTTTGCACCTCATGTCATTTTAATTTTTCACAACTGTTAGTCTTGGCGGACTCACGACCAAAGGAAGGTAAGTAAGAATTAGAATCATTTTTTTTAGAACATTTTATTTCACAATAACAATAATAAGCTTTTAAATTACAAATTGGCATCCCTTGTTAAGGACATTTTAAGTCCTAAGTTTTTATAAGTAAATTCGCGACGACCAAGACAGCAGGAAAAATTAAGGTTTCATGGGGAACAATGCAAAATACATTCATTAATGGTATTATTTTGATACAGTTGTGTTTGAGAACTTTTGTTTTAGTATTTAATATTTTATTTTAATATTGTGCCTATTATATATATTTAAAATGCCGAGATTTCCGAAAAAGACAAAGGAGATTTCAGTTCCTGTAGAGAGCGAGCAAAGGCAGGATGTAGAACCGGAAGGCGGGAGTCATTTAACAGTAGGGGGACAGGAGTTGTGGGAAATAGAAGAAAGATCGCCTACCGTTGAGCAGACATTAGAGGGCGTAGCCCAGGATGTTGCAATTGGTATTGACTACAGTAGAATTTTAGCGGGAAGAGCCCCTGTACAGAGTTCTGAGCCCACTCTCGGGTTCATCCTCTTATACCAACTTCCTTTGTCACTACTGGTATACATCTCTTGCCAAATGGACCGACAGTTCCTTTTAATTTGTCCACTAAGATCCTCTTTGGGTAGCCGGACTGGTAAGGGGGTCCCTTCTGATAACGCTTGTTTAGCAAAACCATCAACCACTTCGTTATATTTTATTCTTATATGAACCTTTAACCAACAGAACACTACAACTTTGTCTGACTCTTGTATGTTGTTTAAAGTCAGTAGGAGGTTCAACTCGAAATTATTTAAGTGAACTCCAATTTTAATATTGCTGTTTTCTAATACAACTTTGACTGTCAGAAAAGATAACCACTCTATTGAAAGGTAACTTCTCGAAGTACTTTAAAGCCTCGAGAATGGCAACTAACTCGGCAGAATATATTGTTGTTAGCCCTGGCAACTTAAACAACTCAGATCTATCTAATTGTGGGTCAAAGAAGGCACAACCTACCTTAATGTCTTTTACAGAGCCATCTGTAAAAATATAATGCCACTGTGGCCATAAAAGCTGGATATCCATGGAGAAAGCAGAGTTGGTAAATAGCAGTGGGATTGATGAATAGTCTCGCAAAAAGGCCGTAGAGATAGCAACTTTATGCATGAAGCACCGTGAGTTGTACACCGGTAATTTTGTGTTTACATAAATTTGGGTGTAATATTTGGTTATGACTGTGAAATTATATGCTAAACTGGGTGATCTTTTTTTCTGCCAGAAGCTACTTGTTAGATCTAATTTTACTAATTTGGATATTTTATTAACTGTTGGAGATTCTACAGAAATGAGACGCAGCAAAAACCTTTGGGTCACCTAACTTCTAGCGGCGGTTCGTTCGCTTCGACATGAATAACGTCTATCACCCCGCTCAGTAGATATCCCTGGATTAGCAGCAAACAGCGATTCTGTACTAATTGTATTTTCTAGAGATTGGTTTTCGCTGCGTCGCCATAAAATAATGAGCTGTGATAATTATTTTAATTACCACATTTCCTGTAGAAATTTGACCTCTTTTCTTTATTTAAATTTTGTTTTCTACAGTAGTTTTCGAAAAAGGCCCTAAAAAAAATATTATCAATAATTTAAGACGTGCAATTTTTAAGAAAGTACACGTATACAACAAAAAAATTCCATTTAACAAACTTTACCTTGGATTTACAAAGAGATACCAATTTTTTAATAATTTTAAATAATATTAATTTCTAATCTTAAGGTTTTTCAAATGATATTACTGGGCCAACAGGGAAGATGAATAGAATAGAATTTTATTAGGACAAATAATTGGGTTATTTTCTTTATTCACATATTTAAATTTAAAAAACTAAACATTTGAACAAATAAAACAAAAAAAACAAAGGAACAAAACCATTAAACTAAATACTTAAAAGTATTTCTTTTTATCTTTTTGTTCGGGCATATAAAAAAGTATATGATTAAATGTACCTTCTTTTGAAGTTTCTAAACACAATTTAGACTTCGATAACTCAACTTTCTGGTAATTGTTCAACCTTACTTAAAACAAACATCTCAACTATATGTGCACTCTTCCAGAGCTAGCTCTCGACTCTACTCTCTATTTGTTTCACAGCTGTTTTTTTTAGATTTCATTTTTTTTATGTTTCTTTTTTTTTTTTTTTTTCAAACCTTGATATATATGAGGAGTTTGGAGCCAGAGCTGACCAACTGGTTGAAACTGAACAGGTAGAAAATGGCAATTAAAAATTGAGTACATTTTGTTTATCTCCATAAATGGGCCCCAAATATTTATTTATATTTGAAATTTTAGAATAGTATTGGATGAGTGATCCCTTTTTGTGTTCTATAAAGTTTTTGAAGGCCGTATGATCCACTGGGACTTTGAAAATATATGCCAAAATATTTGTGGACTAAACTTAAAGTGCTGCTATCTGCCACTGAAGTGAAGAAACTAAGTGATCCACACTGGTTTTGAAAAAGGGAACCTATGCCAACATCAGGATGGTAATAACTCATTTTCCGAAAAATTGTGGGTTGGTCCGCTCTGGCTCCAAACTCCTCATATATAATATATATATATATATATATATATATATATATATTATATTATAATAAAAAAAATTACCTTTTTTTTATATTCATAAAAAAAATGTTCTGTAGTTTACATCACAGAGCCGAAGTCTATTATGGATCTTATGTTGGATCTCTAAAAGAGGAGGCCGATATATGTTTAAGTGTTATCTTACTCAACACTCACAATTTAATATGTAATTGTTATAGTTAAATTTTCGTTTCAATTGATAATGTGTAGCCTCATTTAATAATTTATCACCGATTATTAGCTTGTATTTCAACAGTTGTTTTCAGCTAAAAATAATACAAGGTTATTTTTTTGACGTAGAACTCGCTCTGGGATAGGAGGTAACATTGGAAGCATGGAGGCAACGAAAACATGTCACATTTTGAACGCTTATATATTTGAAAGTAAAGTCATAAATAATAAATCAGTAGATATCATATAGAACCCCATTTATTACAAAACAATATAAGGTATGTATACAATATTATGTATCGCTAGTATTATTAGATATCATATAGAACCCCATTTATTACAATACAATATATGTATCGCTAGTATTATTGTCATTGTTTTGTTATAAATGGGGCTCTATATGCTATCTAAGAGAGAGAAAAAGACGTTCAATATGTGACATGTTTTCGTTGCTTCTGTGCTCCCGATGTTAACCCCTACCCCAAAGCGAGAAAAGACGTAGTTCTACGCCAAAAAAAATATTTGTATCCCCTAATATTATTGCCATAGAGGGCGCCGGTAGCTCAGTGGTATGCGTGATTGCTTACTTAGCTCAAGATCGCGGGTTGGAAACACTCCGAGGCCATAAATTTTTTTTATCTGGGAGGTAAAAAAAACTTAAGCACGTCGTCCTTCGGATGGGACGTCATTAAGCGATGGTCTCGACCCTGTATGATGTTAGGTACTCGTTAAAGACCCCTACCCTAGGTAAATAAAAATTTAGGGTAGGATTCCCACAGTAGAGTCGGCCTCAAGTCCACCAAAGTGACGAAAGAGCGCTCTGGTAGTAGGCGATATGACCTTGTAGTTAACGCTCGAGCATGATTCATAAAAACTATTATTGTCATAGCGACTTTTTTCTGTCAGAAGCTAGGATATTTGCAGAGGAGCGTTCCTTGATTGGCGGTGAATTCTTTATTCACTTCTAAAACATTCGGTATCTTGGGAAGAAATAATATGAACACAAAAAATTTTACTAAGAATATTTATTGGGTTATATATTATAATAAATCAGTGAAGTGCAATTTACATTCGAAAGAAGAATTAAAATAACCATCTCAAATGATTTGAAAAATCCCAATAAATAAACCTTTTTATGATGTCCGGAATCTGAAACAAGAAAAAGATATAGTGAAACCTCTCTTAACAAAATGGATATGTTTTGAATGCATTATAACCCCTCTTTAACTGAACCCTTCAATACCGGACGAGGACAGTCCCCATCAGAGGAAGTCAACCCTCAAGAACGGACAAAATTATAAGTAGAAAAAAATATCGTTGTTTTTTTATAAAATACATAAATTAGTTTTAGGAAGCTAGGCATAGTATGGTATGTGCATATTCTTCTACTGAGAAATAATAGAAACCTTTTTTTTACATTTCGTGTGTTGTTGACCCAGTTGTTAATAAATACCATGTAGTACAGGAAGGGTGGGCGCTATGTGAAAAATGTTATTTTGCAAAAAACAGGCTGTGAGGTGTCGTTTTATATGTTTTTTGACATGCTGAATCGAATTAAAACAAAAACAAGTCAATAGATTTGGCAATTTTATTGGGTAAATCGACATTTGATTGAAAATAACATGGGTGACCCTCTGTAACGGTCAAAGATACATCCTCTTTTCGTGTCCGATGTAGATAGGTGCCCTCACTCAGTAAGTACAAGAAATACAACAAGGTAGGGCGATAATAACCTGAGTAGTTGTTATATAAATAAATAAACCAACTAAATGTTGTGTCAATAAATTGATTACATCGGCAGTTTTTAGGATTTTTAAATTGTGCTCCCTCCCCTGAACCCACATTCCCTTTGGCCGTTAACGTTGAAATTTGACAGGTTAGTTTCTCATTGAATTTTTCTTTCAAGTATGAAATGAAAAGTCCCTGGCAGTTGATTTACAAATTTAAATTTATTTAAGGCAACCGTAATGTGGGTTCATAATTGTAATTTGTTAAGAGCTAGTTGAGGATATGAAGGACAGCCTTGAGGCAGGTCTCCTACGCAGTTTCTATGTAACTACGTCAGGCTGAATGAGACCAGTTTATAGAGTTAACATCGTCATTATGGGATTATTTTCAGATATCCCCATGGTGTCATCCCAGAGAGAATGAGTCCGAATCTCAACTAACCAAATTAACTTACTTTACAAATGTTTTGCAGTAGAACACTTTTTTTTACTCAAAGTTTGTGAATATTCCAATTAACCCTTCCCAATCCTCAAATCCGTCCTTGATTAAAAGTTCTCATTATTTGCTATAAATAATGAAAGTGTTCCCGGCTTTTTGTACAAAATATATAATTTTGTATTGTTATCTTTATATCCTCGAATACTTTTGTATTGATGCCTTTATTTCCATTACTTTTGTATTGGCGCCTATATCCACGAATAATTTTGTATTGTTATCTTTATATCCTTGAATACTTTTGTATTGGTGCCTTTATTTCCATTAATTTTGTATTGGGGCCTACATCTACGAATAATTTTGTATTATCTTTATATCCTCGATTACTTTTGTCCTGGGGCCTTTATTTCTACGGAAAATTATGCCTTTATTTCCATTACTTTTGTATTAGTGGTCTTTGTCTGCACCACGACCCCTAGTAGCTACAGATCACTGGTTGCATCAGTCAATTCTGAGAACAGGGGATTGCTAGCCCGGCTTGGCCGTTCAGGCAACCCCGGATGTAAACAATTATCTAACATCCTTCCTTTCATGCATATCCTTTGTCCCTTGTTTTCGCTCCTAGCGATCGCGATTCGCTCGCAGGCATCGCTAGTTCCGAGCATATTCTTCTAAATAAAATTCTCTTTAAATCAGCTCCAAATGGCCTCGATTCGCTCGTAGTGTCACTGGTCCTTGCTGTATAATAATAATAATAATAATTGTCCATGGGGTAGACATGCTACAATATCCCCCGTACCCGTTAAAATGAAATATGTCGGCTAAATGACAATTGGTAGTCAAAGGTTTCGAGCATGTTCTTCCGAATGCAATTCTCTTTCGTTCAACACCTCACAAGCCATATTTTACTCCTAGCGATCGCGATTCTCTGCAGCATCGCTAGTTCTGAGCATTATATATATTGTCTATAAGGTAGGCATGCTACAATATCCCCCGTTCCCATTAAAATAAAATATGTCGGCTAAATGACCATTGGAAGTCACATATTTTATTAGTTTCACTTAACACTTGTTCGTTCACTGAGCATATACACTTAACCAATATTCATTAAAAGAAAGACTTGCCCAAAGTCATAATAAAATAATTATATATTACAAATACTCAGGTATCGCCCTCATTATCATGCGTGACCAAAACATGATTTTAAATCTCCTTTCTATTCGGCATGGCTTGCCTATGCATGCATGACCAAAGCATGATTTTACTGTACACTGTACTTCTTGGAGTTAACCCTCTCCATTGAAAATAACAACGATTTTATTTCTTGCATACATTCCTTGACTGGTTAAAACATCCAAAAAGCCAACGCCTCGACAATGTTTCAACTGGATTCCCATATCCTCAATCCGCTTCAATAACAATTTGGGTTGACCAGACCCTAACCATATGCCTCCTTAGGCCTTCGACAGGTATTTACCTTCTGCCGGAACGACGACGAAATATAAAGTAGAAAAATAAGCCCCCTCAAATCCCATTTCAGTTTCATAAACATATGTAAATAATCCCGGCATCCGCATTAATCAAGTAATGAAACCCTTTTTTCAGTTCAAACAATCAGTTCATGGCATAAAAGATAAGTAAACAACTCCCGCCCCTTTAAATGGATTCTACGAGCATCAATGGAGTGGCCCCTTCTCTGTGTGTAAGATAATTAAAAAAAAAATTAAATTGACGTTTGACCTACCATGGTCGACACTGCATCATAATAAGTAAGGTCCATACCTGGATAAATGTGACAAATACATTTAAAAAATATATCAATGGGTTAACATAATGTCAAATAGATAAAATTGTGCCAATGTGACATTTTTAACGATACTCTGGTCGGATACAAATATTATTCAAAAATACAAAAAAAAAATTGGAGAGATACACTTATAGAACATTACAAACTCAAGAATACACAAATACAATTGGAAGTACATTTACCATAAGTGACTACCTACAAATGTGTGTGCCATCGCCTCGCTGTCAGCCTAGTCAGATCCGCGTTCCCTAATCAAACTCATACACGTAGGTAAAATGAAAACAACTAACCTAAATTAAATTATCCCAACTATCAATATAAAAAAAATTACTAATACTATTAAAAAGCATCCTATTACTAAATATAAACACAAAAAAAAATAAAACTACCCTAACTTATTATCTAAAATTACTATAACCTGGCTATTCACTTTGGAATCATTGAGCATTGAGACATTATTTTCAATAAAAATTATCAACACAACATAATGATATATTATAGACATAATTTACCTCATTATTTAGCTCACTCAGCTACTAAACTAAGTAGCAAGTCAAGAACTTCTGTAACACAGAAGGGACAAAGTAGTAAGTAGATGTACAAAGGGAGTAAGTAGTAAGTAGATGTACAAAGGGAGTAAGTTGTAAGTACATAGATGTACAAAGGGAGTAAGTAGTAAGTTGATGTACAAAGGGAGTAAGTAGCTATTAAAGACGTCTGTCATATTAGTACATAAGAAATCACAATAAAATAAAATATATGTGATATGGACTTTTACATACCAACCACTCTTATCGAATACTCTCTCTCGCCTTCCCCTTCTCAAAATCATTTCATATTGACATTGCTGGTTATATGGAGAGTTGCTAGCCGGCAGCCATAGTAGTTATATCAGTTCCATGCCGTTTGGTGTTTGAGAATGAGAAACGTGCGTTTTTAAAAATTAAAACACGATAAATAAGTGGTGTGAGTGTCAGTGACAAAATGTGGAAAAAGTGAGTGAAATCGGCCCAGGGGTTTTTGAGTAAGGTGAGGTTAAGTATTTTCAATTTCTTGTGAATCGGGCCTGGTTAACGTTGAGAGGCAGACATTTTTTGTGCAAAAGAGTGGAGCTAATTCCCAGCTTGATCCCACCCTGGTACGAGTCCACTGGTCTTTCTCTTCTGAGAGAGCTCCAAGATCAGTTAAGCGTCGTCGTCCCCTATCTCGCCCCCCTCCCCAGCTCAGGACATTTGTTGACCCCACCCCCCTACCTCGGTATACCGCCTCTTAAAATGGGGAGTTCCAAAGACCATAAACGGTTTCAAGCCGGCTCGAACTTTGCCTCCCCCCCCCCCCCCCCCGCCAGCCGACCGGAACCGAGTCCTCTACCAGAGACCAGCACGCAGTCCGAGGAAGGCATGGCGCGCAAAACCAGAAGAATTGAAGAGAAAAAGGATTACAGACCCCCACCCTACTCCTTCGAGCCCAGGACCAAGACCTTCTTCTCCCCCTCTCCCTGGCTGGAAACCCCGGTGAGGACGGACATCCCAAGGAAGCACAGATGGAGATCTGGCATGCACCTCCTTGGCAGAAGCCGTTGACCTACAAAAAACAGTCCACTAATAATATTTTTAAAAGTCAGATCAGTAAACAAAATTTGGCTGTTATAAACCGCGGAGTCCAACGCCTTATTGAATTATAACACTGGAAACCGACTTGTTTTAATAAAAAAAAATTTATTTATGAAATAATTACAAATATTGAACAGGCATAGTAACTGGCTAACTGCAGAATGATGAACTAACTATTATTTTACAAAATGAGAACCTTATATCCTAGAGTAGGGAAGACAGTTTCGTGGGAACTGTCTAGCTAGCATAAAATGTACAAGCATAGCTATAATATTACATATAACTCCTCCACCCCTAAATTAAGGTGTCCTCACCGTAGATAGGCTGGGATATTGAGGGGTCCTTTCTGCACCAGGTGTGGCATTGCTATTAGATTGTGGAGTCTTTATACAAGAAGGAGTACAATGTTTGTGATACAATATCAATAAATATGTACAAATACATAATGTTAAACATCCTAGAAGTGAATACAATATATATGCATGATTAGGTTCATGGTCAGTTAACAATAATAGAGGTTCTTGCTGGATATTAGCATTATGTACATCTTCAAAAGATATAGTTGTTTTAAGGTTTGGAGAAAAAAAATCAGAAGGATATATAATGTGATTAATAGTGTCCCAATATTCATGGGGTTTTACATTAGGTATTAAAGTTTCGTTATTTTCTAAATATAATAATTGACTAAATGGAGCATATAGAGTAACATTCTTGTTTTTTAATTTAATCATATAAGATTGATTGAAGATTAAAACTTGATTAATGATGGGTATATATTTACAAACATTCGTTGGAAGTACTTGAGTGTGGTTACAATTATTAAGTTGTTTATGACTGATTAGAGATTTGATACAAGTGTCATTTAAAGTTACAATATTCTTATTACAATAGTAATTATTCCTAATAAGTGTACAGTTAGAGCTAAATATGTTATACAAATCATACAATATAAATGAAGGGTGTACATAAGTGGTATATAATACGTCTTCCTTAAAAGTAGGACAGCATACTAAAAAATATGTATCATAAGACTTACTAGCTAGAGATAGTGAAATAAAATAAGTTACAATGTTGTTGGTGAAGTGACAATTTACCTTCGCCAATTTCCATAAAATAAATGGGTCTTTCGAAACTAAATTATGTTTTTCAATCACCTACCTTAAATCTTGAAAACTAAAAATTGTGGAATGCAATATTCCTAACTTACAAAATTCTATACTTGAATTTAATTGTGATCTTTGCCAGGGGGCTTCTTTTGAAGTCCTGAAACAGAAGGAAGATCTGTCTGTTTCTGAATGACTTTTCTTGGTCTTTTAATTTGTTGTGGATGAATTTTAAAGGGTTTTAGATTTTTACCAATTGCTTTTGAATTCGGATTGATTGCTAGTTTAGTGTGGGGATTATAAAGAATTTTCTTAAATTTGGGTTTGTCTTTGTCTTTTCCTACTTTCTGGTATAGGCCTTCGGGAAGTTCAGGTTCAGGTTCTCTGTTTTCGTTTAGTCGTTCAGTTCGTTTCTCTTTTTCTGTAGTAAGCATTCTTTTTATTTCGTTTCTTAGTAGTTCTAGATTTTGGTGGTATTTATTTATTTGTTGGTCAAGAATTATGTCTTGTGCATTCGAGTTGTACAGGTTGTTAGTGTAACCAAATGTCATTTCGAAGGGAGACAATTGAGTAGTTGTTTGTAAGGTATTATTAAAAGTTATGTTTGCTAATTTCAATAATTCCACTGAACTCATGTTTGGAGATTTTAATTTTAATGCATTGGCCATTTCTATCAAAGTGGAATGCGCACGTTCTATAGTTCCCATAGAATCTGGATGGTTTGGGGTTACATAATAGGGCTCAATGTTATATAGTCTTAAAAAGTTTTGAAGACTATGGTTGGAAAATTCGGGACCGTTATCCATTTGTATGGTTTGAGGTATAGGGTAATGTCTCAAGTATTCTCGAAGACTGTCTTGTATGTGGGGTTGATTCAAGCTAAGTAGAGGGTATAATGTTAGTAATTTTGAGAAACAGTCAATTATAATTAAAAATTTCTGTTTGTCATACTGAAAAACGTCAATTTGTATTTTCATGAATGGTTCATCAGGAGTAGGGGTGACATTATATTGAACCTTAAAGGGTCGTCTGTCATACTTGACTTTTAAACATATGGGACAATTGTTTATAAATTCGGTAACTGTTTTAATCATTGAAGGCCAATAATATCGTCTTTTTAGTTGATTTATTGTTTCTGATATGCCTCTATGACAACTTTTACCAACGTGGTAGTTAGCCACAATTTCCATTTGTTCATTTTCCGTTAAGATATCTATCAAGAATTTAGAATATCGGATAAGGCGATTTGTTCTAAAATTTGTTTCAATAAGGGAGGAAAGCGTTAGAAATGCTTGTTGATAATTTTGAGTAAGAATGCCGTCAGTTTTAAAATATATGCCATATTTTATGTTAGGCTTCAAATACTCAATTATGAATTTTTTAAAGTGAGAAGTGTCTTTTGGATCTAGAAAATAGCAATATATTCTGTTTTTACCAAAAAGTTTAATGGCTTTATGTGATTTATTGAGACGTTCCAAAATGATTTGGTTGGATTCTATGTTGATAGCTTTATCAGGATCAGCAATGCCCTGCGTTTCATCCGAACTAAGTTGGGAATGTAATGTTACTAAGGAGCTATCGTCAGTCATTTCTTGGTTGTTATCGTTGTCCAATAATTCGTCAGGAGAAGTTAGGGGGAATTCCTTAATAAAATTGTCTAGTTCCTTTTGTATGTCATCTTCATTCACTACAGGGGGAGATTGCAAATTTGAATTGGTGCAATTAGAGGTTTCAGGATTATCTGAATCTATAGCATTGCAAAGTTGAATTCGAGATAGGGCGTCAGCGACTTTGTTAAATTTTCCCTCTATGTACTGAATTTCGAAATCATAGTCAGCGAGTTGCGTTTTCCAACGTAATAATTTAGCGTTGGGCTCTTTCATGTTGTGTAGCCATTGGAGTGGCTTATGGTCAGTTTTTAGTGTAAAGTGTCGTCCGTAAAGATATGGTCGAAAATATTTACAAGACCAGACTATTCCTGAGCATTCTTTTTCGATCGTGCTTAATCTTTCTTCTTGTTTGTTTAATGTTCTTGATGCAAAACAAACCGGTAAGTCTTTTCCGTTAATATTTTGTGATAGCACGGCTCCTAATGCCAAATTTGAGGCGTCTGTAGTCAGTGTGAAGTGTTTGTCAAAGTCTGGTAACTGAAGTATTGGACTAGAAATTAAAAGATTTTTGAGTGTTTCAAAAGAGTTAATAAATGAGGGATCGTTTGAATTTAATTTCATGTCTGTACGTAAGGCTATTGTTAAAGGTTTTGCACTCTTTGCATAATCTTTTATCATCTTGCGATAATAGCCTGTCAATCCCAAGAATTGTTTTATTTCCTTCGTAGTTTTTGGTCGAGGAAATTTTGATATAGCTTCTAATTTTGAAGGATTAGGGGAAATCCCTTTCTCTGAAATAACATGACCTAGATACAGTAGCTCTTTTTTGCAGAACTCCGTCTTGTCTAACTGAATTTTTAGGTTATATCGTTTTAAGCGCTCAAAAACTCTCTGTAGATGTTTTAGATGTTCGAACAGAGTGTCGCTAAATATAATGATATCGTCCATGTAAATTAAAACATTTTCCATGTCCGAAAAAATTAAATTCATAGCGCGTTGGAAGCTTGGAGGTGCATTTTTCAAACCGAAAGGCATTCTCAGAAATTCGAAATGACCCTTTTCTGTTGAAAAGGCCGTTTTGGGAACAGATTCTGGAGACATTTCGATTTGGTGAAAACCGGACGCTAGGTCTATAGTTGAAAAATACATAGAGCGACCTATTTTCCCAAAAAGATCCTCTATATTGGGAAGTGGGAATTTATCATTCACTGTTTTTTCATTAAGTTTTCTATAGTCTATGACCATACGGATTTTACGTTTTCCTGAAGCGTCCATTTTTTTTGGTACGACCCATATGGGACTGTTATATGGGGAGTGGCTTTGTTGTATAATTTTATTTTTTAATAGCTTATCTATTTCCAGTTCTATGTCTTTTTTAAATATTTGAGGATATCTATAATTCCTCGTATATACAGGGTTTTCATTAACTGTTCTAATAGTATGTTTCAGTAGTCCTGTACATGTTAGTGGGTCCTGTTCACGTTTTATGATTTCAGGGTATTTTTTTACTAAATTAAGAATAAATCTTTTTTCCTCATCATTGAGATGGTCTGTTCTTAACAGATTTGGAATGTCTTGGATGATCTCATCTCTACTAGAAGGACAAAAGGTCGACCTATAGGAATCGATATCAATAATTGATTCCACTTCATCAATTTCCATTGGTTGAGGACAAATGGTCATCAACTCAGGATGAAGTGTCACCAAGCATTCATTATTTTTTATGTTTACGAGACCTTCTTCAATGAAGCAATTCTCGAATTTTTGATTTTTTATTACTCCTATCCCTTCTTCTTTATTTACCTTTACTCTGACAATTTGTTTTCCTGGTTTTATATTTATTTCCGGAGTTTCAATTAGAAATAATAGTGGTTTGTTTTCATATTTATTATTTAGTATTTTGTTTTTAAAATCTACGCTACTATCTAAAGCGGTTAAGGTTTCGTGCCCTAACAGAATATCATATTTATCACTAAAATCAAAAATATAAAATTTAACTGATTGTGTAAAATTTGGAAATATGGAATGTAAGTTAAAATTCACATATTGATTACCTGATGTCTCTCCGTTGGGGGTTTTTACTGTAAAATTTTCTACATATCTGTTAACATTTGGGCCTACTGCTCTATTACAAATATAATTTTTTTGTGATCCCGTGTCGATCATCCACTTATGTCGAAAGGTATCAACAAAATACGGAAGTGATTTGTTCAGGAGATTTAAATCTAACACTGAAACTGGTCTGGAGGTTTCTTCTTTCCTAGACTTAAATCTAAAAAAATGGTCGGTTAATTTTGTGGTCAAGTCCGTTAGTCTGTCTACCTTTTTTTCAAGTGGGGAACCCTGTTCTACGTGGGTTATTTCATAAGGGGAAATCATTTTTCTGGTATCAATTGGTTTCTGAGCGGTTCTCATTGAGACTGTGTTTTGGGAACCAAAATTGTCCCTTTTGTCAAAATTTTGAAACGTTTGTTGAGGCCTAATGTTATTTTCACCAAAAGTCCGCGGATTGAACTGTTGCCAGTTAGTTTGTGGGAAACTTCGCGAATTGAACTGTTGCCAGTTAGTTTGTGGGGAAGGCCATGGTCTTTGGTATTGTTGTTGGGTCCATTGTGGTTTTTGTTTTTGAAAGAAATTTTGACCTACTTTTGGTTTGACAGGTTTTTTATTATAATCTTCTTTCCCATGAAAGAAAGAGTTTGTTTGGTAATGGCCAGTTATACCATTTACAACGTTTATGGCATTCTCATAGCCCAGGTTTCTCATGACAATTTGACATGAGGAGATTAGTTTATTCCTAATATCGGTCAGACTTTGAGGCTGCAGGTTTTCAACCATTTCCCCTAAACGTGGGTGAACCCCTGAGCAGAATACATCAATTAGATCCTCATCTAATTGATCATCTAACTCTCTCAAAGATATTTCTGATTTACCTCCTAGTTTATATTGTGTCCTAATTTGTGCTCGTTTTTCTTCCAACCGAGTAATAAAGGACATTGGATGTTCTCCTCTATGAGATGTCATAGACATTAATTCTCTCCTAATTATCCTAGCGGGTCTGTTATCGGCAAAATTTCGTTTGAGCGTTTCTACAATTTCGGATAGGTGTCCTGCATCGGCACACGCTATCCGGGCAGAGCCTTGTAATTTGCTTTTAGTCCCGCTAAAAATTAGGTAGTGATTATTGTCCCTTTCCAATATTGCTTCATCACAATAATCAGTGTACAAGATTTCTAAATTTTTTAAGAATGATGCTAATTCATATGAATTGCCATCATATGGGATTATGAATTTTATAATATCTAATGGGATAGGTTTTGAAATTGCCACTGGGTTAGACATATTTATGCTAGGTAAATTACTTATTTCTATCTTGGATGGTTTCAACTTAATATTAGAGAAGGAACTTACAGTTAATTCGTTGTTTTCTTCTTCGCTGTAAGGTTCTTCTTCCTCTGAGGATGATGAGCCCGAAAGTCGTCTCTGCCTATAAGATGCCAGTTTTGACTTCTTCTTCACCTCGAGTAAGCGGCTTGCAGGTTTTAGAAAGTTTTCTAAGTAGGTACCTCGTTCAAGAAGTAGAGACTTCAATCTTCAAGCTCCGGGTAAAGTCACGGTACTGAGGACAAATGGTCTTCAAACTTGAAACTGACGAGGTCCCGGTTTCAGGCGCCAATTATAACACTGCAAACCGACTTGTTTTAATAAAAAAAACTTTATTTATGAAATAATTACAAATATTGAACAGGCATAGTAACTGGCTAACTGCAGAATGATGAACTAACTATTATTTTACAAAATGAGAACCTTATATCCTAGAGTAGGGAAGACAGTTTCGTGGGAACTGTCTAGCTAGCATAAAATGTACAAGCATAGCTATAATATTACATATAACTATTGTCATGGTGGCATCGAGAGCAACTGGGATGTTGGAAGCCGAGGCGAGAGAGAAGGATGTATCAGAGCTGATTCAGGGATTCCGGCCGGACAGCCTAGCGGACTCTATTGCAGCTATCCTCGAAGGAGTGAAGACCTGTGAAATCCCCAACCTCAAGAAGCATCAAAGCCGAAAACATGCCGCCATCGCGGGTCATCAAAACGTTGGAGCACCACCCCGAATTTCAGGCCTAGGAGCCACCGGATCCGTGCCCAATATGAACGAAGTGAAAGTGTCGAGCGGACTATACCGGGCTGTGGCTGGAGGGTCCGAGAGATCACGTCTAGTGACCAAAGTGTACTTGATGTTCTGCTCTTGGACGACCATCTTCCCGCAGTCAGGTCTCGAGACCCTCGCTTTGCTTCCCGCAAAGCCATATCCGAGGCTTTCGTGACCGCTGTTGCCGCCTACTCCTGTGACGAGCGTCTCAGGAATTCTCATCCGGTTCACCAGATTAAGAATGGAGTCGGCCAACTCAGTAGTATACTATTTCGAGGTGGCGGTGAGACCATCCCCAAGAAAGTCAACTGGATTAAAAAGGTATCCTGGTCGAGGGAAGACCTTACCCTTGCGAAGAGGTGGAGGATTCAACGGGAGTGTAGGCTGAGCTTTGAAAGAGTGAGTGTCTCTACAATAAACTTGTGTTTACAATTTTTATTATTTATCTCATGCGAACGAGACGGTGAGGGGCGTGATTCAGTGGTTAACACAAAGTACGTAACAATTTTAAAACTGTATTATATTCATAATTTACCCTTTTTATTATTTAACATCTCTTTAAAAGCTGTTCTCAGATCCTCACCTGTAACAAACAAAAGAGAAGGATGAACAAGGGGAGTAGTGCGTTATGCATTACAAATAAAATGGTTTTTACATAGTCAAATGTAGTTAAAAGAACTCAGAAATTGAAATACATATACTGATTTACTTATTAATTTCACTAGATCTCAATAGATATTCAATACGGTAGCTTGTGATGACATACCGATAACGACTAAGCACCGTATCTGGAGTGGAAAATAATTTTTCACGTTAAATTGGAAGAACAATATGTTTTCGGATATTGTTTCTCGAATAACCCAGACATGGCTCATCCTATTAAATAATGTTCTGGAACAATTGGTCTAAACTGGATTGTAAAATTGTTTTTTGTAACAATAAATAAATGTCCTTTTCTTCCAACTGTTGTGAGAGTTTATTTATGTTGTAAATCTCAGAAATTAGGTTACGGTGCGTTATAGTCAAAGGTATTGTTGAAACTGACGACACAATTCTCTGTTCAAAATAATGTTTAGACAAGAATTATTTGGAAAAGGAGTGTGGAAAATCTTTCTTTCGAACAGCTTTTTAAGTTGAAAAGTGTATATGTACATGGATTACAATAGGCCCTCCTTAAAAACTGTGAACAAGAGATAATACACATATCGCGAAATAGGACTAAAATATCTCGGAAACTATTTTTAACAAGTGCAGATAATAAAAGTTAATTGGTAAAGTTTCTGTGTCAGTATCGATGTGTACACTTTGATGCTATATAACGTTTGTATCAAAGTGTTCTTTGATAGAAAAAGCCATTCCCGACGAATGAGCCATTGGGACTTGAAGATGAATAAAAAATGTCGACATGATAAGGAAACTTCGGGAAGAATTATATTAAAATATTTGTCGTAATTGGTATTAATTTCTGTAAAATGTAATGTAAAAATGTATCTACTAATAATAAATGTATTTATTTATTAGTATTTTTGTACTCATATATTTTTAAGTATTTTTTATTCATTTTATTTTATAGTAGTTATATTTATTAATAGTATTGTTATTACTAATCACGTATTTAAAAACAACAGTTTGAAAACGTGTTTTTCTTCCGAATTTGTAGATGCCACCAATTTGCAACAGCGTACATAGCTGCAATCACGAATAGCCCAGTGTTTTCCTACATGCGAAATAGCCAAGGCCCCACGTCGCACGTGTTTGTCGGCTCAGGACGTTAAAAGTGGCTATCGTCTTGTCCTTAATAGCAACTACGAGAAGCGTCACGTTCAGGCAATACGCAATCTACTCCCCAAAGTGCCGTTCATAGATCTTCAAAACGGGGGTGTCGATGATCGGGTCTCCTCCTCATCAGCAAGGCCAATGTTTCATTCGGTAAGGCCAACCTCACATTAGGCAATTCTGAAGCGACGCGACTGATACTCAAGTATCAGCCATTTGAGTTGCCTGTGGGTATGATACCCGTAGGCAACTTTTCTCCTCACACTGAGGATACTGTGAAGCGACTAGGATCTCTTCAGTCTCCATCTAGCCGTAGCGAGAAGCTGAGTTGTTCACCATGTCAAGTGAAGATTCTTCAAGTGATGAAGATGTCGTTGTTGCTTATTATTATTATAGAAAAAGGAAAATCCGAAGATTATGGCGCCATCCTTACATCGAAAGGAATGTTAACTGCAGATTATTTGTTGGTGCTAAAGAGCTGGAAAAGTCGGAATGCAAGTTCGTAGCATTCTACCGAATGACGAAAGAATCATTCCTACATTTGATTGGCATTGTTTCTCCATTCATAAGAGAGAGGAACACACAAATGCGGAAATGTGTGTGTGCAGAAGAAAGAATCTTGATCACGTTGAGGTAAGTAATTTATTAAATTTTTATTTTAAGATTAATTACATTAGTGGCATTTCATCACGCTCATCTAAAATAGTTTCTGAAAGCAATTGTGAAAAAGACATTGGTCCACTACTTTTAGGATCAATTTCATCTTCACTGTGCTCTGCGGAAGTAGATGGCTCCATTTGATGAGGTGTGGCGATATGGGGTTCACTAGCCATGGCGAGGCGACGCAGGAGACTCAAGGGACGGGCGACCTTCCTAGCAGGTCGCCTGAGTGGTAGGATACGGGTAGGATACGCGTCTCCTGGGAGTGGCGTCGTTTGTGTCTCCCCACCACTCAACACAGGAAGTGACGTCTAAGATACCCTCAAGATACTTGAGTATCGGTCGCGTCGCTTCGGAATTGCCTAATGTGAGGTTGGCCTAAGAGGTCTATCATTTTGGCGGAGCACCCGTTGCCTATGTGGTTTATTGGGGGTTGAGGGCGAAGGGTAAGATTGGCATAACTGTCAGCCTCAACCGTAGTCACGAGATCGTCGAAATAGGCAATTGCCTTTTGCCCACGGTTGTTAACTGTATTTCACAGCGTTGGCCCGAGTACAGAGCCCTGGGGACAGCCATTGTGCTGATACCTTGTAAAAAAGTCTTTGTCAACCCTAGATATGGGGTATATTCGTAATTAGCATGTCATCACAAGCTCATGTGTTGAATAATTTGTGATTTGTTTGAGATCTATGGCAATATGTCAACAGATATCAATTTGCCTTCTAAGAATACTACATGTGAAATGCCATGACAATTGGATCATCTATTCACGACCGATCACTATCTTCATATTTATCCCCTACCTTTCAAAATTTTGAGATGTCACATAGCATATTTTTCAATTTGTCTTCTAAGAATACTACATATGAAATTCCATGACAATCCGATCATCCGTTAATGACAGTACTATCTTTATATTTAGGCCTACCCCCATAACCCCCCTCACGTTCACTATTTTGTGACGTCACACACCCTATTTTTGTATTTGACCTTTAAGAATACTACATATGAAATTCCATGACAATCCGATCATTCGTTAATGACTTAGCACTATCTTTATATTTAGGCCTACCCCCACAACCCCCCTCCCGTTCAAAATTTTGAAATGTGACTTAGCGTATTTTTCATTTTGGCCTTTAAGAAAACTACATATAAACTTCCATGACAATCCGAGCATCCGTTAATGACAGAACTATCTTTATATTTAGGCTCCCCTTACAACTCCCCCCCCCCCCCCTCCAGTTGACAGCTAGGAACTCTTTTCACAAGAACATTCCTCGGATTTCAACAAATATTTGAAAAAAAAATTAGCCGAATTGGTCCAGCCGTTCTCGAGGTTTGCGCTTAGCAAATTTAGCCATTCATTTTTATTATATAGACTAGCTGACCCGACAGACGTTGTTCTGTCAAAAGCTATTGGACTGGATTTTTTTTTTTTTTCCACTTGGAACCACAGCTAGTTCCTACTTAAGAACGCCGGGCACCTTAGATAGTATGCGCCTTGCAACTCCGTGCAACCAGCTATTAAGTTCTTAGGACCGCTGGGCAACACAGATAGTACGTAGTTAGAAACGTTGGGCACCGCAGCTAGTATATGCCTTGCAACAGCGGATGCCCTAGGTATTTTGTGTTTAAGAACGCTGGTGAGAGCTATTATTTACCGTGCAACGGTGGACCTCCTAGGTAATACATGCTTAGGAAACCCACCCTATTAAAATTAGGGCTATATCCCATCTTTAAGAAAGCTCCATGTGAGATTCATTCAGCATTAATGCACCCCCGCCCCTCCCGTCCAAAAGGGTCACAGCCAATTTTTTAATATTGCTTTTGAAACTACTATTTAGGTAAATGCTTGCCCCCCCCCCCCCCATACCCCCTTCCGTTGACAATTTTGAGACGTCACATATCCTTTTTTTGTTTTTGTCTTATAAGAATACTACATGTGAAATTCCATGACAATCCGACCATTCGCTAATGAGCTACAACTATTTTATGCTAAGACCTACCCCCAAAACCCCCTTTCCTTTCAAAATGTTGAGATTTCACACACCCTATTTTTCAATTCGGGCTTTAAGAATACTACATGTGAAATTCAATGACAATCCGATCATCTGTTAATGGCCTATCAGTATCTTTATATTTACGCCTACCCCCACAACCCCCCTCCCTTTTGTGACGTCACGCACTTTATTTTTCAATTTGGCCCACAACCCCCCCTCCCGTTCACAATTTTGAAATGTCACGTAGCGTATTTTTCAATTTGGCCTTTAAGAATACTACATGTCAAATTCCATGACATTCCGATCATCCGTTAAAGACTTATCACTATCTCTATATTAGGCCTAGCCCCCCCTCCCCCCTTCAAATTTTGAGACTTCACACATCCTATTTTTAAATTTTGCTTTTTAGAATAATACATGTGAAATTCCATGACAATCCGACTATTAGTTAATGAGTTACCGGTATCTTTATACTAAGACCTACCCCCACAACCCCCCCTCCCGTGCAAAATTTAGCCATTAATTTTTGTTATATAGATAAACTGTTATATAGGAAAACTGAATAAAACGAAACAGTAAGTAAATTACAAAGATGACAACCAAACAACCAAAGATAAATCGAGGAACTTGCCAGAACATTGCCAGAAGCGAAGATTTAAAAACAACCAAAAAAATAACACACACTAAAAACTGATAACACGCACTAAAAACTGAATAAAACGAAACAGTAAGTAAATGACAACCAAACAACCAAAGATAAATCGAGGAACTTCCCAGAAGCGAAGATTTAAAAACAACCAAGAAAATAACATGCACTAAAAACTGAATAAAACGAAACGTTAAGTAAATGATTTTAGGGTGTCTGAGATCGATTCACTTGATCGATTTGTTGTTCACATCGATCTTTACGACCCCAAAACATCGAATCTTCGATTAATCTATCTCAGATCGCCATCCCTAGAATTAACAGCTAATGGCTCCTCTACACTATGGCCCATCTTGAGCCACTGTGAGCCATCACCATTGTGTAGAGGGGTAGATGGCCTGTAGTGGCCTGAGTAGTGGATGATGAAGATGGTGATGGCCATGGATGGCGTTGGGAGCGGTCCGACTACACACATCAAAGGAGGCCAGCATGCGCAAGTAAGCTGCGCAGTGGCTAAAGTGTCTAATGTCCACACCATGGGCCATCATTATTTAATTAATATATAATTTATTTAATTATAACGAAATATTTAGTTTATGGAGATATTAGTTTATTGAAATATTAGTTTTTTCAAATAATTAGTTGTCTATAACAAGAAATAGCTGTTTATTATTAATCATGGCAAAATCGAAAAAAGAAATAAATTGGGTTCCAGAAGAGACATTTAAGTTTATTGAGTTGTATGTAATAATTATACGTGTTGGCCAAACACAAAGCCACCGCCGCGATTTCCTCGACCTCCATACTAGTTACTAGGCAACTTCTAGAAATTATAAATTCACTATGGTCCATTCATGCACATCTACTGTGTGGATGCGTCCATTCTGGCCATCATAATGGGCCATGATAATGGTGACCATCATGATGGCCCACAATGAGCCATAGTGTAGAGGAGCCATAAGAAGTCTTCATAAGAGCCATTCTCGAGTTTTGTGCTTAGCAAAATTAGCTATATGTACACATTGATTTATTTTATTTTACTATTATTGTCTCTCCTGTTAATTTGATTTAATTTTTTATTGCTATTATTTCATTTATTTATTATACACACACCTGCGCCACAACGATCTATAAACAATATTCATAGTTTACCTCCTATACGGTCCAAAATCGCATCAATACGGTATATATCAGCCTCATCTGTAACAAACGAAGGAAAGAGATAAACAATGGAAGGAGAAGCCTCTACGATTCTGACAAGTTCCGAAAAATTGTTTGCGTTCGCGAAAAGTGAGTCCAGGAAACATCTAATTCACATTGATCAACTTGGTGAATTTATTGTTCGTTTTTCATTCACCCCCATCTCCTTCTTCACAATCTCACATAGACAAGAAGTTCCTCGACTCTCTCCTTCAACGTTCTTTGCCTCCTAAACCTGTCCATCCTTCCGAGGTCATACACTTCATCCAATCCTTATCGACAAGAAATCCCCAGGGTAAGACCTTATCACTTGTAAAACAATTAGGTATCTTCTCTGCAAAGCCATCCTCTTGCTTGCATACATTTTTAACTGTCTTTCGAACAGCCTACTTTCCTGTCCTTTGGAAGTTTTCCACTATAATCCTTGTCCCTAAACCTGGAAAGCCCCCCAACAATCCAAACTTCTATCGTCCTATAAGTTTACTAATCATCTTTTCAAAAATCCTAGAAAAAATCATCCTCAAAGGAATTTTTTTTATCCTTAAATTCGAACATGTTATTCGAAACCATCAATTCGGCTTCCGAACCCACCACTTTACTGTATAGCAGGGCCTTCGAATTGTTATTATTATTATTATTATTTCATTATGCACATTTGCGTTGTGGTACAGATCACAGACCTTAAGTAAATTTGTTGACAATAGATAATGGAACAATTTATGTACAATGATAACTAAATACAAGAGAGAGGAAATAAAATAAAATTAATAATAATTTAAAAAAATAATAATAAAAAAATAAAAAAAGTAATAAATAAAAATGTTTCCGTGAAGTCATGAAGAATGTGTACAAAATAATAACAATGTAAACAATGAGAAAATAATTACAACGGTAAAAATAAAAAGTATTAAAAAAATAAAATGATATAATAATAACAATAATAATATAAAAAAAAATTAGGTTAAAAAATACATATATATATTATATATATTATATATATATATATATATATATAAATATATATATATATAATACATATGCATAAAAAACAAAATAAAAATAAGAATTCAAATAAAATTGTTTAAAAAAAAAATAATAATAAAATATAAATTACGAATTGTAGACCCCAAAAAAAAAAAAAAGTCTCCGTGAGGTCATGAAGAATATGTACAAAATAATAACTATGTATAGATACAATGAGAAAATAATTACAAGGATAATAATAAAAAATAAATAAAATAATATAATAATAATTAGAAGAATAAAAAAATAAAAAAAATTAGGTTTTTATGCCATGAACTGACGGTTTGAACTGAAGAAGGGGTTTCGCTACTTGATTAATGTGGATGCCGGAATTTACATATGTTTATGAAACTGAGATGGGATTTGAGTGGGCTTATTTTTCTATTTTATATTTCGTCGTCGTTCCGGCAGAAGGTAAATACCTGTCGAAGGCCTAAGGAGGCATATGGTTAGGGTCTGGTCAACCCAAATTTTTGTCAAAGCGGATTAAGGATATGGGAATTCAGTTGAAACATTGTCGAGGCGGGGCCGTTTTGGATGTTTTAACCAGTCAGTGAATGTATGCTAGAAATAGAATCGTCGTTATTTGCCAATGGAGAGGGTTAACTCCAAGAAGTACAGCGTAAAGTAAAATCATGCTTTGGTCACGCATGCATAGGCAAGCCATGCCGAATAGAAAGGAAATTTAAAATCATGTTTTGGTCACGCATGATAATGAGGTCGATACCTGAGTATTTGTAATATATAATTATTTTATTATGACTTTGGGCAAGTCTTTCTTTTAATGAATATTGGTTAAGTGTATATGCTCAGTGAACGAACAAGTGTTAAGTGAAACTAATAAAATATGTGACTTCCAATGGTCATTTAGCCGACATATTTTATTTTAATGGGAACGGGGGATATTGTAGCATGCCTACCTTATAGACAATATATATAATGCTCAGAACTAGCGATGCTGCAGAGAATCGCGATCGCTAGGAGTAAAATATGGCTTGTGAGGTGTTGAACGAAAGAGAATTGCATTCGGAAGAACATGCTCGAAACCAGCGATTGCTGCGAGGAAATCGCAATCGCTGGGAGCAGAAACAAAGGACAATAGAGATGGGGAATAGAAAGGAAGCCAGGATAATTGTCGGCATCCTGTGTGGTAATTGTATTGTCGGCATCATTTTTTTTGTTAAACAGTTTTTCACATAACTCTAATTAATATCCGCTGGGATTCACAGCTTAATATCTGCAGGCTATCACAGAACTCTTAAGTGGTCACCGGTGATTGGCTGAGGATGGGGTGGGCGGAGACTGACGACCAATGAGACATCAGGATCATCCCCACTCTTCACTCTTGGCTCAAAAGCTCTTCAACAGATTATTCAACATTATTCTTCTCTTCGCTCTGGTGCCAACAATTATTCTTCTCTTCGCTCTGGTGCCAACATTACTCTTCTCTTCGCTCTTGTGCCAACAGTTCACCACGTTACTATTATATTTGACAGTGAGTTTCAGTATGTGATTGTAGATTCTTGGTTCACGTCTCGGATGATCAACACGTACAGTTTATATTTGACAGTGAGTTTGAATATGCGAATTGAGCAGTGTTCGTTCATGTTTGGGCCATTCAGGCGAGTGAGATACATTTTGATTTTGGACGCACATAAACTCAGTGAACAATCTAAATTCTATTGTGGCCTCCAGGCAGACCTACAAGGACTAGGTGAGTAGATGGGGTCTGAGGGATGTACATCAAGGATGAGCACATCGCTACCTGCAGGGATCAGTATCGAGGTACCTCGTAATTAACGTAGAAAGTCCTTCAGACATATGGCCAATTTATATTCAATTGTTTTTTTTATTTTATAAATATTATACGTTCTCCTAAAATAAATATGTTACTGTTCTAGGGTTTGAGTTGTCCATTCTATTTCCCCCCTCCCATTCTTCTTCTGGTTGACAGCAATAATTAATTATTGTTAATTACTGATGTCAACCCACAGTTAGGAACTTGTACCCGTCCTTCTCGTGGGAGTGCATTTGGCTATCCAGGTATTGTTTTTTTATTAAAGTCGCGATGTAAAAAATACTCAATTTTAATAATTTTTCCGATATAATTTTATATTCACTATTTACGTAAAAATGCACTCACGCAGGGAGGAGAGGTGGTATAATTGGCGCCCGTTAATAAGGACTTGATTTGTTTACTAATTATGCTAATTAGTATAATTAGTGAACCCCACTAATTGGTCCCTAATTAATTAATCAAATTAATTTTTTTTTTCTTTTGCTTTTTAACATAGATTCCAGCCTATTGGCCTAAAATGATATATTTTTCCTTAAAGTCGGTAATTTAAAATCAAAACTAAAGAAGGATGGGTGGGATTAAGGAATGTGAATGACATCATTTATTGATATTGATATTATATTTTTTTGACATTTAAAATTTTTCTGCGTAGTTTAGTAAGTATTTATTTTCATTTTTACATATTATGACTATTGTTGTATTGTGATGCCATCTGACAGGTCGCGATAGAAATTAGAAATTAGATTAGCACCAGACCTCCAGTAATATTAATTGTTTTGTTTTGAGTTAATTGTTTTGAGATATATATATTTCGTTTACCAGCATGGAAGGGAAAGGGAAGTCGGACTTAGAGACGATACAGACACGGTCTAGGAAAACTTTCTGTACGCCCCCGGAGTCCCCGGTAGAAAATCCTAAATTTGACCTAGAGGCGATGTTTAAGGCCATGCAGGAACAGATAGGACAGCAGGGAAAGGCCATGCAGGAACAGATTTCGGGACTAGGACAACAGGGAAAGGCCATGCAGGAACAGATAGGACAGCAGACTTCGGAGATAAAGGAACAAATTTCGGCAATGGCAAATAATATCGAATCCATTAATCGCGATATGGGCACTCTACGATCTGAGTCCGGAGAAATGAGAACTAGACAGCACAATTTAGAAGCGAAATATGACAAACATGTTTCTGAAGTTAGGGACATGGTAGATGTCTGTTATCATGAAATGACAGGTAGGATCATGTCAGAAACACAACGTTTAGATCATGAAATGACAGGTAGGATCATGTCAGAAACACAGCGTTTAGATAAGGAGGTCGAGGAAATAAATTCGAACCAAAATCTTTTTCGTACCGATTGTGAGAAGAGATTCGCCAATATCTCGAAGAGAATAGATACTGTTTCGGGTCAAAATCAGGTCTCAACCCCAAAACATAATGACCAAGTGACGTTCACCATCCCTGAAGAACATAAGGATTGGTATACAGGTCAGACCTTTGCTCGCGAACAGCCTAGTAACGTCACTTTCCAAAATACGTATATAAAAAATTACGAACGTAACAAGGTAACGTTCCGTAACAATGTGTTGGATTTACCCAACCATTTCATATCAAATTTAGAAATTGCATATAGTCACATTGGAGAATTTTATAATCTGAACGAATTTATAAAGTCACATTTAAAGGGCGAGGGTCTGGATTGGTTCCTTGTAAAGTCAGGAAGTATCCGCTCTTTTGATGAATTCGTCAATGCGTTCAAAGATAGGTTCTGCGGGGAGAAATATGACGTTATAGTCCGTAGGGAACTTGATACCCAAGGCTATGCCGATCATATGGATAAAACACCCAGCGAACATTTTTCAAAATTAGTGTCACGACTCCAGGATAGTGCATATAAAATTCCGGAAGGCTACGTATGTGAACTATTAAGCAAACATTACGGAGAGACGGTCGAAAATTCCGTTAGGATCCAGGGAATAATCTCTATTGAGAGACTACATGAGCAAATAATTAGGATAGGTACTAACATAATTAGACGTGATTGTAAATTAAAGGATAGTCCTTGGAAAGGCGGGGGAAGACAGTACCGACCAGATAGTCTTCCGAAAAACAATAACTTTCCCAAACAAGACCTACCTCGTTACAATTCTGGGAATGCACGGGGAACCTCTCACCACAATCGAGAGAGAGGGCATCAATTTAGCCAAGGCCCTTCCCGCGAGTCAAATCCAATTTACGATCGGCCACGTAATTACTATGACTCAAATCAGAATTATAATTGACCACCTAATTATAGGGATAACCAGTCGAAACCTAACGTAAGAAACATGAAGATAGTGACCGACAACAATGTCAATACAGACATGAAGGAAATAAAGCAATCCCTTGGAGAATTAGCTAACAACCTGAAGCCAATTGTTGACCACTTGATAAAAAACTAAGTAGCAGGAGTGGGATGAACAAACTTAAAACTAAGGCGGGAGGTAAATTTAAATTCAAGGGGGACATACGCAGTCTGCTTGGTACAGAGATGATGACGAGATTGACAGGGGACTTTGACCTACATACTAACGTTGACAATGGATGTCCCACTCCTGTAAAGATAAAGACAGACTGTAACAACGGACTAACATTGATGAAGCTACAGGGGTACCAAGAAGGTAGCGGTTTAGGAAGACACGGCAATGGACGTTTGGAACCAGTTTTTATCAGCACGAGAAGACCACTTCAGGGACTAGGTTACGAGTACAAATTTCATTATATCAGATCACCAGTTAACGTAGATTCAATAGTAGAAACATCCTTACCAATCACTGCTAAGGAGGAAGAGACCATCGACAAACAAACATACCCCGACAATACTATGACTGCCCCAGATCACGTAAATTCATCAAGTATAAAAGAGGACGAAATCACAGACAGACCGACAGGCAATGACGAAAACATAACTTCCCTAGACGACGTCAGAATATCATCTCTGATGCAGGAGTTTTCTGTCCTACTTAGAAACGAGGACGAAGTAACAGACATATCGACAGACAATGACCACATAATCCGCTACCCGACTAATGGCAACCCCACTTGTGAAGAACATCCGCAGGTGAACTTCATCAAAGACAATAGGATAACTGACATTTCGGGACTACAACAACAGACTTACAAATTTACAGAAAAACAGGCCGAAAGACAGAAACAGAACTTTGAGGTACGCCACCAACAGACTACGTTAGAAATTGACGATCAGGTGTTAGTACAACCTCTGCGGATACCCACCGGTAAGAGGGATATATCCAAGCTATTACTATTACTATTCTGGGAAGGACCTTACCAGATTTTAGACAAGGAAAGTCCTCAAATTTTTATTTTAGGACATCTCGGCAGCGACGTAGCGGAAGGAGGAATCTTTTATATGACATCACAGAAGCCGTACATTAGCGGATAGATATACAAGCAGGCTAGAGAAGCGCTAGGGCTCTCTTTGAGATTAACGATCTTACTTCAGCCGAGTTAGGGGGGCGATTATTGGAGACGAGATCGCGGCCCTAGAGTCAGGGAGGAGATTTGTGACGTCTCTATGGGTGTCCATCCCCAGCTATCCCAGGAACAGTTAGACAAAGTCACACACACATAAAACAGACACTACTCTTTATTATTTGGGAATTATTTATTATTTTACACTAACGGCCAACACCTCATTATACAACAACACACAAAGAATCACACATACACATTTATTGGGGACACGGGATTTATTATTTAGTTATTTTTTTTTGTAAATAGAATAAGGCAGACGGGGACATTCTGGCACTCCCCTGGGGCTTAACATCGAGCATACCCCCCTTAGTCGAGCTCAATGATTCCAAAGTGAATCGCCAGGTTGTAAATATTTTAGATAATAAGTTAGTTTTAGTTGTTTTATATAAATTTAGTAATAGGGCATTTTTTGTAAATAGTAGGTAGTTTAGATAATAAGTTAGTTTTATTTTTTTGTTTATATTTAGTAATAGGATATTTTTTTAAATAGTATTAGTAAGTCTTTTTCTTTTTATATTGATAGTTTGGGATAAGTTAATTTAGGTTATGGTGTCATTTTAATTTAACGTAATTGTAGGACGGGGCATAAGAGGTATGGATTGGCCATCCATGGGAATATACCTACGTATTTAAATTTGATTAGGAGACGCGGATCTGAGTAGGATGACAGCGGGGTGATGGCACACATTGGTAAATGGTCCTACATGATAAATGTATTCCAAGTGTGTTCGTATTATTGTTTGTGATGTTCCATAAATGTATCTCTTCAATTTTTTTGTGTTTTGTATTTTTTAAATAATATTTGTATTAGTATCCGACCATGTGTATCTATTGAAAATGTCACATTGACCCATATTTTATCTAGTGACCATGATGGGCTATGTTAACCCAATGAAAGCCTTGTATATATTATATTGTCACATATATTCAGGTATGGACCTTACTTATTATGATAGAGTGTCGACCACAGTAGGTCAAATGCCAATTTTTTTATTTTAGTTAAGAAATCCTAAGGCAAGGAGCCGAAGCATACATGACTGGAGGGGGAGATATATTATAAACTGGAGGGGATACCCAGAATTGAATATTTAATTATCGTACACACGGAGAAGGGGCCACTCCATTGATGCTTGTAGAATCCATTTAAAAGGGGCGGGAGTTTGTTTTACTTATTTTTTTTATGCCATGAACTGACGGTTTGAACTGAAGAAGGGGTTTCGCTACTTGATTAATGTGGATGCCGGAATTTACATATGTTTATGAAACTGAGATGGGATTTGAGTGGGCTTATTTTTCTATTTTATATTTCGTCGTCGTTCCGGCAGAAGGTAAATACCTGTCGAAGGCCTAAGGAGGCATATGGTTAGGGTCTGGTCAACCCAAATTTTTGTCGAAGCGGATTAAGGATATGGGAATTCAGTTGAAACATTGTCGAGGCGGGGCCGTTTTGGATGTTTTAACCAGTCAGTGAATGTATGCTAGAAATAGAATCGTCGTTATTTGCCAATGGAGAGGGTTAACTCCAAGAAGTACAGCGTAAAGTAAAATCATGCTTTGGTCACGCATGCATAGGCAAGCCATGCCGAATAGAAAGGAAATTTAAAATCATGTTTTGGTCACGCATGATAATGAGGTCGATACCTGAGTATTTGTAATATATAATTATTTTAATATGACTTTGGGCAAGTCTTTCTTTTAATGAATATTGGTTAAGTGTATATGCTCAGTGAACGAACAAGTGTTAAGTGAAACTAATAAAATATGTGACTTCCAATGGTCATTTAGCCGACATATTTTATTTTAATGGGAACGGGGGATATTGTAGCATGCCTACCTTATAGACAATATATATAATGCTCAGAACTAGCGATGCTGCAGAGAATCGCGATCGCTAGGAGTAAAATATGGCTTGTGAGGTGTTGAACGAAACAGAATTGCATTCGGAAGAACATGCTCGAAACCAGCGATTGCTGCGAGGAAATCGCAATCGCTGGGAGCAGAAACAAAGGACAATAGAGATGGGGAATAGAAAGGAAGCCAGGATAATTGTCGGCATCCTGTGTGGTAATTGTATTGTCGGCATCATTTTTTTTGTTAAACAGTTTTTCACATAACTCTAATTAATATCCGCTGGGATTCACAGCTTAATATCTGCAGGCTATCACAGAACTCTTAAGTGGTCACCGGTGATTGGCTGAGGATGGGGTGGGCGGAGACTGACGACCAATGAGACATCAGGATCATCCCCACTCTTCACTCTTGGCTCAAAAGCTCTTCAACAGATTATTCAACATTATTCTTCTCTTCGCTCTGGTGCCAACAATTATTCTTCTCTTCGCTCTGGTGCCAACATTACTCTTCTCTTCGCTCTTGTGCCAACAGTTCACCACGTTACTATTATATTTGACAGTGAGTTTCAGTATGTGATTGTAGATTCTTGGTTCACGTCTCGGATGATCAACACGTACAGTTTATATTTGACAGTGAGTTTGAATATGTGAATTGAGCAGTGTTCGTTCATGTTTGGGCCATTCAGGCGAGTGAGATACATTTTGATTTTGGACGCACATAAACTCAGTGAACAATCTAAATTCTATTGTGGCCTCCAGGCAGACCTACAAGGACTAGGTGAGTAGATGGGGTCTGAGGGATGTACATCAAGGATGAGCACATCGCTACCTGCAGGGATCAGTATCGAGGTACCTCGTAATTAACGTAGAAAGTCCTTCAGACATATGGCCAATTTATATTCAATTGTTTTTTTTATTTTATAAATATTATACGTTCTCCTAAAATAAATATGTTACTGTTCTAGGGTTTGAGTTGTCCATTCTATTTCCCCCCTCCCATTCTTCTTCTGGTTGACAGCAATAATTAATTATTGTTAATTACTGATGTCAACCCACAGTTAGGAACTTGTACCCGTCCTTCTCGTGGGAGTGCATTTGGCTATCCAGGTATTGTTTTTTTTATTAAAGTCGCGATGTAAAAAATACTCAATTTTAATAATTTTTCCGATATAATTTTATATTCACTATTTACGTAAAAATGCACTCACGCAGGGAGGAGAGGTGGTATTATATATATATATATATATATATATATATATTTATTTATTTATTTATATGGGAATCCTTTGTGTTTAGATATTTGTTGGTCTGTTTATTTTCTTTTATTACTAGAAGTTTGATTGATTATTTTATTTTCAAGATATATTTGGCTTGATTTTTGTTATGTAGTTATTTTATATTTTCTCTCACCCATTTCCCAGCAGTAGTGACGACGCCGCATGAACAGATTTATCAGACGTAAATATAGGATTGTTAGAGAATCTTTGTCTAGTTTTTGGGTAGCTAGAATTTCCATTCTCGATTTATATATATTGCTGTTCTTTCCACCAATTTCCACGGCAGGAAACTCGGAACAACATTATAAAGGACAACATCTATCTATTTCAAGCCATATCTGTCAAAGGGGAGGGAGGAATAGAGAAGAGGCTTGACACAAAAACTCTAATGCCGCCGTTGTAACGTATGTATCGACACGCAATTTCATAAGTGATGACGAATTCAAAATCCCATAAGGACGACACTTATTAATTTTCAGCACAATCCGCAGAAGGAAGGGGGGAATCACAGGGGGGCTCTTCTCAAAAACCCCAACAACTGCCGATGTAATGAATGTATCGACATGAAATTCCATATTTAAAGTCAAAACCCAATGAGGACAGAACGTGTCAAATTTCAGCAATATCAGCTGAAGGTAAGAGGGTTTTAGGAGAGTGCTCAGTTCAAAAATCCTGATGTAATGAATTTATCTACACAAAATTAAATTAATATTAGCCCAAACGGCCGACTGGTTTTGGAGAGGGAGCAAAAAGTTAATTAATTAATTCGTTGTGGGGAAGTGCATTGCCAAAGATTCAACGTCGACTTTTTGTTTTCTTTGTTAGCGGTGTTTTCTAAACAATTTGTTTTTGTACATTTTTAGATATATTAAGGAAATGAGGAGAGTTGTATAAAATAATAATAATGAATTAGGAAACAGTTCCAAATAACATTTAAAAATAACAAGAGTTTATTTGTTTTTCAACGTCTAAGTTGAGAAACATGATAGATATTATGGAATCTTAAAATAAATATATATATAAAACAAACTTATTTTTTGAAATATTGTCTATCCCACAAAAAATTGTTGTACAAAAACTACTGGCATTACACCATCGTGAGGTTAGTTATAAATAAACTAAGACCTTGAAATGAAAAATAATCGTCATTATGTCCCATAATAATTACTTATGGTCTTATGGCCAGAAAGAATTCTTACTAAAATTACTAGATGATTTTTTCACCAGAATTGTCTTCGAACTGTCTTTCACATTTCGGACCATTCGAAGTCCTCGAGTCGCCTCAGAAGCATTTGGTGGCATTATTTTCTCAATCAGTAAGCAAAGAGAGCAATATACGAATATAATGTACAGTATTTAGCACACAAAAAGCGATTAACAATACAGTAATAAAGATTAACTAGAGCATGGAGATTAATATATGTAAGTGCGTTTTTCAAAGTGTGCTACTTTTTTCATGCAGCACTTTATTTCAAAACTCTAGAAGAAAAACTAATAAAAGATAAAAGAACTGATGCACTTACAACTTCTAAAGGCTTATATGATTTTTGGTTTGATGCAAAACGAAATAAAATATATTACAGGTTGCATTTTATCATTTGCACGCTACCCATTCCAGAGATATACGTGTAATTTGGCCCAGCTCTTCAACATTAGGAACTTCTGTCATCTGCATAGATCACTGTTTGTATCGAAATTAGGTTCTGGCTGCTTCCCTGCTTTCCTTCTCTATGGGAGTGACATGGTCCTGTTCCAATCCCATTGAGCCGCACTATCACTACCCGGTAAATTAATACATACCTTTCTATTAATTACACATTTTTGAGTGTATATAATACTATATTATTTTCATAATAATTATTATTAGGTACGAGAAAAATTATTTACCGTGTATAGTGCTCAGCACAAGATCATAAACCTCAATCAAATAATTATCTGTAACAAACAAGGGATGAGAATGAACGATGGCAATAGTCTATTAATAAACCTTGACTCTGTGGAAGGGACATGGTCTTGATTTAGTACATACTTTTCTATTTATTAAAAATGATCAACTGTACATATTTCTATATTATATTTATAATATTAATCATTGTATACAGAAGAAATTATTTACTTTGTAGCGAGTCCAGATTCTCATCAAAGAAAGAGATGATTTCGTTTTCTGTACAAACAAAGAGAATAGTCTATTAAGCACGTCAACTGCTCCTCTACGATTTCGTCAAGTGAGTTACCATTTTACATAACTTAGAACGTAGGTAATGAAAATCTTATTTTTAGAATTCTCTGGTCAGTTTAACTGGTGGTGAGATGGGGGGCCCCACCGGTATCAATATACCTATGTTTGTTAAAATTTATTTTTCTTCCTTCCAGAGAAAACGTGTTAAAAACCAATCAAATTTTAGATTAATTTTTCCTATTTGATCTATTTTTTAGAAATTTTTTAATTCTTCACGTTACTGCATTTCGTCGAATGCAATCCAAGGAGAGAACATATTGAGTTATGCACTGTCTGGTTTTGAATGAATGATGTCCTAGTTATTTGTACGAGAGCAGAGTGATGCCATTGCGCTTGAATAGATTTTTTTTTTTTTTTTTTTGTGTGTGTAATGAGCAAACAGTGTTGTTCCAATCGTTTTTATCTTGGATAGACAAGCCTGAAGCTGAGGACCAGAGTGGGGAAATATTTGAAGAGGGGCCATTCTGAAAAGTCTCTTCAAAGCAAAGGCGTCCATGGACGTAGTAGTAACTTGGACGGAAAAGGAAAGTAATCCCCATAAATAATTCTCCGATCACAGGGAATAAATTGGTAAGTCTAAATTCGTAACTTTTTAGGGCAGCACTTTTTTACTTTTGCATTAATCGTGTAAATCCAGTTTTTGGAATAAATAAATTATGTTTACATCATTATTAATCATATACTTTCTAAATCTATAGGAGTGAATGAAAATGAGAATATTGTTAATCCTTTTTTCGATTTTCCCTTAGTTACCTACTCATTCCCCATCACTTACCTAATTATTTACCATACTTCTTAAAATACTTGTGAATGATGCCTCTCTAAGGTGGATTTAACCGAAAACGCCCTCTTCACTTGGAATAGTCTGCGTTAGTGAATAAATGGTTAAATGCAGTTATCTCGTGAATGATTCCTCAAAGAAGTAGATTAAGTTGATGTAACCGAGAACATAGACATTTTTACGAGACACCAAGAAACCCACAACTTTATAATTCCGAAAGTATTAGAGTTCTGAGCTCCCAACTTCTTCTCAGTGCGCAGATGGCTTGGGAGATAATCACAGTGCACTTACCTCATTTTGGCCATTTTACGACTTAACAACTTATTGTATATACGCTAAATAACCTACTTGTGTAAACTGTATATCAACCCAATAATTTCACTGTAATTTATAATCGGTTGTAACATTTGAAAATCATTTAGGGCCTGTTAAAATCTTAATTATCATCCAATGAACCGGGACGAGGTGTGTCTGGTGGATTGGGCCAAACAGACTTGGGGTGGCTACCGGCGGACCGGAACATGGGACTTGATTGATACTTGTGAAATCAGCAGGGGATCAGGAGAAGGGAAGGTGGAGAAAAGGGTCATATCGCCAGTTGTCGCAAAAAAAACAAAACAACCTGTAAAATAGCAAAAATAACGATTATTCACTTTTCCTACGAATTGCCACTTTAAATATGAAAATTTTCGCCGAGATAATGATCAAGTTGGTCTTCCCTTTTTCCTTGAGGGTAATTTGTCCGAAAATTCCCAAAACAAATGTCAAACCTTACCTATGTGAATTATTCTTTTGAGGGGGCCTATAGTACAGTGCTTACTAAGCGGCGTAGGTTTTTTGTCTGCGAGGTGAAAAATCTTGAGCATACCGTTCTTCGGATGGGATGTTAAGCGATGGTCCCGAGCCGATACTATTTCAGGTACTCGTTTAAAGTTTACCAGTGTGAATAAAAATTGACAAATTACGACTGCTATAGTAGAGTCGGGTTCATGTCCATCAGAATGGCGAAAGAACGGTCCGAGTCATAATAAATAACAAACCTATGTGAAATAAGGTTTCATGATCTATGCAGATAATCAGTTATGTCGGGCGTCCTGACGCCAGCTATATTAATTTTAAAATCTTGAATTTATTATGTTGGAGCTAGAGTCTACTCACGGCAGACAGACCACCGATATCATTAAGTTTTTTTTTTAAGCTTCACGGACAGCTTTCAGAGGCAGAGGACATTTGAGAGCGAACTTTTATCAGGTGCTGTCTCTATAGGATTGCTGGCACACGACTACCACCAACACAGGGACAAACAAATACATAGAAATAGTTTCTGTATCCCTTACCGGCATATTCAGTTGGAGCTGACTGCCCTATTTGAATCTGAAAATAATAATAACATATTTGTGATATGGCCATAACAGGACATTCTTATATCAACTGCTTTCATAGAGATCATACCCCAACCCTCTTTTTAAATTCATTTCATACAGACGTTACTGGGTTCTTTAAAGTAATTTGCTGGTGTTAGCAGTCGTCTTTATTTCATTGTTCAGCGTGATTCTCAGGGTGACTTTCATAAACCCAGTAATGAAATGAATTTGAGAGAAGGGAGAGTGTGCTGTACAAAAGTGGTTGGTATACGTACCTAAGTGTTATACGAAAATTTATTTTACAATTTTCGGGCGCTATAACTATGTTCATATTGGTCCTATATGCTTAGTCGGAACTTTAATAAAGAAAAATTTATTTGTATTGTCTGAACACAGTAAAGATTATAAACATACATTTAATTTTGATAATACCAGAATTATACATAAAAAAAAAAAAAATTGAAAGAAATATAAAAGAATCAATTATGATTTCTAAAGAACAAGATAGCTTAGTAAATTATAAAACAGGGGGCCATGGTGGCCGTGCGGGCTAGAGCGTAGGGCTTTGGTCGCATGGTCTCACCATGGTTTGCGGGTTCGAATCCCGTCCGGGAGTGAGTTTTATTTCGTAGATAGAACTCCCTCCCGGGGCCATGGATGTCTTAAATAATTATATATAACACATTGACATGGGTAATATGCACCGTACATAAAGCCAAAAAAAAAAAAAAAAAAAGTTATAAAACAGATGCCGAAAAAATACATACAAATTTATAAAGGAACGTTTCGTGAAATTTTACGCGGCTGTTTTGAACACACTGAAGAAAGGGAAAGTCAATAACCCCCATCATTTTACAGATTTATTTTTAAATTATTATTTTTGATTATAGTATGCTGAATTATTTTTGATTATAGTATGCTGAAAAGTAGAAAATATACCTTGTATTTCAATTATAGTACACCGAAAAGTAGAAAATATACCTTGTATTTCAATTATAGTATGCTGAAAAGTAGAAAATATACCTTGTTATTCATATTCTCACCCATTTTTGATCGCCTGCGATAAGAAAAAGTTTATTTTCTACTTTTCAGTGTACTATAATTGAAATATAAAGTATATTTTGAAATCGTCTTTTATATATATTTTTTTTCCTTTGTTACTTACGTGCATTTTATTTATTTATTGTCGCCATGCCCGGGCTTTAACTACTAGGTCATACTGCCTTCTAGACAAATGCTCGTCTCTACAGTGGGAATCCTAAGTATTTCCTACTCAGGTTTAATTACCTAGTATAGGTCTTTAACGAGTACCTGAAATCGTATAGGCTCGGGACCATGAGATTAACGCCCCATCCGAAATATGGCGTGCTCCAGTTTTTTTTTTTACCTTCCAAATAAAAAACATAAGAACTT
The DNA here is from genome assembly GCA_963662175.1 of Aradus depressus. Classification (NCBI taxonomy): domain Eukaryota; kingdom Metazoa; phylum Arthropoda; class Insecta; order Hemiptera; family Aradidae; genus Aradus; species Aradus depressus. The sequence goes on from OY759215.1 coordinate 17,651,088, forward strand.
CAGCCGGGTTCTTGAGCTCAGTAACCTAGCATAAATAGACAAAATTTAGGACTCCCACAGTCTGGTAGTAGTGAATATCGCCTCGTAGTTAAAGCTCGAGCATGAGTCACAATAATTAAACTGAAAGGCATATTTCACATGAACTACGATTTTTCGCTGGACGCTCGGTTTGCGAAGTACATACCGAAATCATCCTGGAATATCATTTTCAAATTCATTTTTATAGACGTTTGTTCGATTTACACGAAAACGGTTAGTCCTATCGAAACATTGGTTTTACCACGAAGTTCCCTTACTATATTTCCAATCGCTACTGTTTCCTCAAATCTAAGATAGGACCAATAGCGTCCTAAACAATGTCAAATAAATTTGTGTAGAAAACATTTCTAAGTAATGTTTAATTAAATTGCTGTGCTTTACAATTTTAAAATATGATTTCATTATTAATAGTTTTTTTTTTTTTTTTTTTTTTTTTTTTTTTTTTTTTTTTTTTAAAGGATGCAAAATAAATAAAAATATATAAATATGATTTGGCCACTACAGGTCTTTCTTATACCAACCACGTTTATGCAGACCACTCTACCTCACTCTCCCCCCTCTCAAATTCTCTACATACTGGCATTACTGGGTATAAGAAAACCATTCTCAGAATTACTCTGTTCATGGAAAAAGAAAACCTCTGGTGCCACCACATAACTTTCATATACGCTCATGTCAAACTAATCCAGTGTCAAATCTTGTCACTAATCGTGTCAAACTAATCCAGTGTCACTAATCGTGTCAAACTAACCATGTGTCACTAATCGTGTCAAACTAATCCAGTGTCAAATCTTGTCACTAATCATGTCAAACTAATCCATTGTCAAATCTTGTCACTAATCGTGTCAAAGTAACCCTATGTGTCTAATCGTGTCAAACTAATCCAGTGTCAAATCTTGTCACTAATCGTGTCAAACTAACCCAGTGTCTCTAATCGTGTCAATCTAATCTCCCGACAGTTAGAGAAAAAAAAGTAATATTCACCAGATGCCACGTATGTTAGTTTTAGTACCAACTGCACAAACATTTTTCGTCAAGTAACCAGTTTTACTTTCGTATACATTTAGTATAAGGAAGTATTGTAAATTGTTATAATAAAAAATGTTTGAGTTATTTTATATCCTGTCTGTAACTACTATCGAAGATGAAGTGAGTTACTTTTGGAACTTCTTAAGGACAAACAACGACATTCAACGAAGGATGAAGTAAGTTGAAACCAGATTGACCTACTTGCGATGATGATTGCATTACTTATTTGAATATGTTATATCAATGTATATATTTGTCAAATTTGCTTAATTTAGTTGTCAATGATTATGGTATACTTACATAGGCCAGGAGACAGAGACAGAGGCCGAGTTTGGCGATGAGAGAGGAGAGAGCCATGGTGAGGTGAGTGAGACTGGGGTGAGGCTGGTCTCTGTATTATAGCCGGCCCCCTCCCAGCCTCGCCTCCTCCAACCCTCCAATACCACGTCTCCAAACTCCCAGAGGCGGATTTAAGTTAGATTGCGCCCTAGGCCCATTCCGATTTGGTGCCCTGCTTGTTTTGTGATGGTATACATGTTATAATGAAAAACATGATAAATAAAAGTATGAAAAAAAAATAGTCAAAGAAAATCAACTATATATATATATACAGTAGGCAAAAAAAGTATTTGCACAGCATGAAATTTTTTATTTAACGACAATAAGTAATTGTAAATAACACAATAAAAAAAATTTTCTTCTCTAAATGTAAGAAGATTCAAGAATTTGTCCTTAAATATTTAATAATAACTAACTTAACTTTAACAGTAACAGAATTAAGAAAATTTTCCCCAAAATACGTGTTTGCACAGCCTGAAAATTACAGTGTCTTTCTTTTGAGGGCGCCTTCCTTTTATTCCCTCATTATGGAGAACGTTCCTTACTGTTTGTGACGTAACAGCATTCCGCCATGTTGTCGCCAAGTCATCAGCAATTTTTTGCGCGCTAGATTTTGGATTTTTAAGAGCATTTCGCACTATTTCACGTTTTTGTCGATGCGTGAGTTTGGATGGTCGTCCTTTCCGGGGTTTGTTTTCAACACTACCAGTCAATTCTTTTTTTTTAACAATATATCGAACTGTTGAAAACCCGATTTTTCCGATTTCACGGTAACTTTTGCCTAACTCACGCAAAAAAATGATTTTTTCACGATCAGAACGCGATATTTCGTTTTTCTTCGGCATGTTAATCAATTCAAACACAAAGTTCAACTGAATCATAGTGCGTATTAATCCTTATTTGTTTGTAAACAACGAAACAAACTACCGACCGAATTACCTCTACCGAACCAAACTAATAATTGTAATATGTACCGTAATCCGGGGTTACTTTGATCTTCCGGGGTAACTTTGATACAGCCACGTTTTTCAAATTCAAATCGTTTTGGCGGGCTCAATTCAGATCCTACTAACCCCCAGCTGGTATCATAGTTACGAGAGTTACACGTAGAGTGCAATGCTCACATTTGCAATGCACATCACATTTTGCTCCAATCTCTCAGCGTCTCTGTTACGAGTAGCCTTCGATTTCCGCTTTCGCCTAGGGTCGGGTGGTACACTTTTCGCGCCCTCTCCAACACTTAGGTCTTCCAAAGGTGTTTCTACCTTAGGTGGCATAGCAAATGAGATTATGCTGGCAAATCCAAGCAAAATGTGATGTGCATTGAAAATGTGAGCATTGCACTCTACGTGTAACTCTCGTAACTATGATACCAGCTGGGGGTTAGTAGGATCTGAATTGAGCCCGCCAAAACGATTTGAATTTGAAAAACGTGGCTGTATCAAAGTTACCCCGGAAGATCAAAGTAACCCCGGATTACGGTATAATAATATGAGCGTGCAAATACTTTTTTTGTGTGAAATTCTGTTAATTGTGTTGATATAATTATTAAATGATTTTTTTTTAGACAACTGCTATTATATTTTTGAATCTAAGCAATTATAGAATAAAACAAATTAATTTCATGTTATTCTCTGTTAGTAGTTAAAAATAAACCCTAATTTTTATGGTGTGCAAATACTTTTTTTGCGTGAAATTCTGTTAATTGTGTTGATATAATTATTAAATGATTTTTTTTTAGACAACTGCCATTATATTTTTGAATCTAAGCAATTATAGAATAAAACAAATTAATTTCATGTTATTCTCTGTTAGTAGTTAAAAATAAACCCTAATTTTTATGGTGTGCAAATACTTTTTTTGCCTACTGTATATAAGTTATTTTATTACTTCTTTCAAAATTTGTATTTATTTTTATCATTTATTATTATTATTTTTCTCTCCATCATTTATGTTAAAAAAATTCTTTCCATCTCTTTTTCACATTATTATTAAGTTTCTGGTTATATCATTGTCCATAATGACTAATTTGTTTGTTTGTATTCTGTAGACCCTGAAGAAAAAAATAAATAGTTTTCGAAACGTTGGCCAAATTTTGAATTTTTCATTTACACGACAGAACCTCGAATTCCTTCTGCATAATAAACTACATAACTTTTTTTCTTCTTGCTTTGGTTCGTGCGAAAACATCAATGATATTATCATAATCAATTTCTTGCACCAACTGTGCTTCGATGGACAATAAGGCAAGTGCATTAAGTCTGTCTTGATCCAGACTTGCACGCAAATAGTTTTTTACTCTTTTTAACGTGGAAAATGATCGTTCTCCTGAATAATTCGTTGAGGGAATACTTAAATAAATGCATAAAGCAATATCTATATTAGGATAAATTTCGCAAAGATCACGTGAATGCAACAGAGCACTTATGTTTGATGCAGAACGTATTCATTTTGTCTGTCTAATAGCTGCTTCAAGTAAAATTTCAATGCATTATTTTCAATTTGCACTCATTACTTAATAATTCTTTTAGATTAATACTTCTTCTTCTAGTAGAAAATATGCTCACGAAATAAATAAAGTACTATATAGTTTTTATTTATACCTACTTAATAAAAAAGTATAAATAAAAACTATATAGTAAATAATGTATTTTATATAAGTAATATAATGTATTTAGTAAAATACATAAATATATCTTTCTATCATACATATCATTTATTGGTTTAATATATTTTCTTAACCTGTACTGTAAAAATTATATGAATGACTCCTCGTCCCACCTCTCCGGTGAAGCACAGTAATTTTTCCTATACTACCTAGTCTTTCAGTGCAGTCACCGGAGAAGAGAGAAACCAATTGATATTAATTTTTGGTGGTCCTTCAAGTTTCGGCCCCGGGCCTCGCGGGCCTAAGCCTAAATCCATCGCTGCTACGACCCCTCCCATCACCACCTCCCCTATCGTTGCTTAATGGCTAACAGTGGCTTGCAGGAGTGATTATCAGTCATTTATGCTGAAAACTGAGTGAAGCACATTCTCAGTGGGCACGCCTACGCACGAGGAGTACGTGCTCATATCCTTGTGACTACTGCTCCAAGTAAATTGATCTTCAAAAATGTTAATACTTCTGAAGAGGAAGGTGCAATTGTGAACAAGTTCCTTGAAGATATGAAAAGCTGCCTTCCTGACAGACACAGAACGAGTGAACATCCACACATAAGCAGCCTTAATTCTCAATTCAGATTACAACTTGACACCACTGAACAGAAAGGACCAACTACGAAACTGTAGGTGCAGTATTTCAATATGACAACATTAATATAGAAATACATACTCGTAGCAGCTGAAACAACAGGCAATTGGGAGCTCCATTTGTATACTGTCAGAATGATGTTGCCTTATGTTCAGACCAGTAGCTTGAATTACCCCACCGAATCTGAGCCATCTCAGTTCCACGGTTGGTCCAGAGATGGCATTGTTTATTTTCTCTTAGGCCTTGTATAATGCACATTTTATTATTTATTATATTGGTAGACCTGTGTTCTAGGTACCCCTCTCACCTGTTGACCAGGTGAGTTTTAGTTATCGTAATCCCATTGCCTTCCCCTGAGTTCACAGTAGTCCGTTTCCCGTTGCCTAGACGGCCCCCGTTTGGTATTGTCACGACTCGTCCCGAGTCTCTCTAGTTGCCTAGCAATTAGGCCCCAATGCAGTATAGTCGCGAGTTTGTCTCCCGTTGCCTCCACTGAGGCCCCTAGTTCGCTTGATCCAGTCTGACCTTCCAGTATTCTGTCCAGGTGTGTCAAGGTATTTAATATAATAACAAACGCTGGCCAGCAATTTGTATTTTGTTAGATGGCCCTGTGAGACTGTTGACATCTTCATAATTGACGGAGGCTACGTAATTCATATTTGAAAAAGACTAGTGGCAAATTGGAATCCCTTTCACCCACGTCAGACATCAGCCACGTCAGACACCACGTCAGCTCAGCACTCATATAGATACAGTAGTTCAGAAGTGGGATATCTCAGAATTATTGATTTTTGAGAAAACGCATTTGAAAGTTTTGTTCGCTTCTTAAAAAGTAGCTTCTGAACTTCTTGTTTTCGTTTCATATTATTGGAATGCAACTACATTTATGGAAAATCAAAGTCATAGATCAGTACTAAGACATTTCAAATTATTATGTTTCTGAAACTTAACATTTGAGAAAAAATGAAAATTCTATAACAGGTTATGTACATTTAAGCTTTCAATTTTGTACTTTCAGCTATCCGAGTTCAGAATATGAAAGAGGGTGACAACTTGTATAAGAAATGATAACTCAAAAACGAGTTTTTTTGAGCTGTCCGACTTCTGAACAACTATAGATATAGATGTTACTACATAGGTATATATAGCATTTATTTAAAAAATATATATATAATAATAAAGAAAAAAAAAATCATAAAAAAAAAGAGGGGAGGATATTGCCAAACGACCCGTCCCTACTTGGAAAACTAACCTAAATACCATTTTCCATATCATTTCAGAATAGCGTCATTGTGTTAAGAAGCTTAAGAAAGTTTAGAGAATTAAAGAGGCACTCTCAGAGTTACGCTGTACAATGAATCAAAGAAAACCTCTGATGCAAACACATTACTTTCATATACCCAGTAACGCCATTATAAAATGATTTTGAGGGGGGACTGGCTACACTCAGTCAATTACTGTCTTAATCGACGTTCCCCACCAGAAGGGAGGATATTGCCAAACGACCCTTCCCTACTTGGGAGACACTGCCCCATTTCTAGAAGATTCGCTATCTTGGGAAGAAATAACATACAGAGACAATAAACTTTGCAAAGAACATTTATTGGATTATATTACATACTAATAATGTAGGTAATGCAATTTACATTCAAAAGACGAAATTAAAACATTAAAAACAATTCAAGGAAGAAAAATGGTTATTTATTTTTTGATAAATAAAATAAACCAAAACGTGCAGAAGTAAATAGTTTGATGTCCGAAATCTGAAACAAGAAATATATAGTTACAGATTGAATCATTCATGTGGCATGATGTAGTGGGGAAACTCGAAGATTAGGAAAAGAAGAATGTAGTCCTTTCCCACACAAGATATATATTAACCCTAAATACATCTTGTGTAGGAATGGACTACATTTTTCTATTCCTAAATATCATTTTCCTTTCCTAATCAATGTTTTTTTTTTATTGAATATTGATTTAAATATGTTTATTTTTAATCGAATAACCTGCTTTGGTCGTTATCTATCTCAAAGATGTCTTTCCGAAGACATAATTCGTGGCTTTGAGAGCGAAAAACATATTCTGGATTTTCAACGTGCCTTCGATAGTGTCTGGCATTTAGGGCTCAAGGTAAAACTGAAAAAATTAGGATTGCCATTGTACTTATTCAGGAAACTTTGTTCTTTTATGGATGATAGGATTTTTTCTGTGAGCATAAACAATGATAGGTCGTCTTACAAGAGGATAACAGGAGGTACGCCACAAGACTCCGTGCTATCTCCGACTTTGTTCAATGTTTACCTTCATGTCATCCCCACAAATGAGTCGTCAGTAATCGGTAATGTTTGCGGATGACACGATTGTTAGCTCACAGGATTCCACTTAGCCAGGGCTACTTGGGGTCTCGGCTACCCTGTGTGTCGAACAATCTACACGGGGGTTTTCGAGGCAGTTGCGAGATACGCGGCTACTGGGTGGTGGCAACGCCCCACCAAACGGCAACGCGCGATTCTTCTACAAGCCCAGCGATCCGCACTGCTGCGGGTGACGAGGACATATCGCACCGTCTCCACGGCGGCGCTGCAGGTGCTGGCCGCGGCCCCGCCCTTTGACTTGGTCTTGGACGGAGCCGTCGCCTCGTACTATTGAAGATGCAATCTGCCTCAGGGACAGGATGTGGATAGGCCCTTGGGCGCGGCATTGGCGGCGGAGGTGCAGAGCGATAGCAGGCCGGAGCGTTGCATGAACAATATCCAGGAGTGGATAATGACCAAATGGCAACGGCGCTGGACGGATTCTTCGGATGGCCGAACGACGCAAGCCTTCTCCCAGATTTGCGGGCACGGCTCGCCTCGACATGGGTCCAGCCGGACCATTGGATGTCCCAGATACTATCCGACTTCGACGCCAAGCTTTTCTTTTTCAAAAGGAAAGACAGCCCGAACTGCGCGTGCGGTTGCGTCGAGACTGTGGAACACATAGTCATCGAATGTCCACTGTACGACGGGCCTAGGGCGGCGTTGATACGCTTGACCAGATCGTACCTGGGACTGACCCTGTAGCAGCTGGTGGCCGAGTCAAGTTACCCGGCATTCACCCAATTTGTAGCGGAGTGGAGGAGGCGAAAATACCTTGGCGGACCCCCGGTGACAATAACACCTGGCGGTTCCATAAAGCCCACGTGAGTTCACAGTTAACAATAGCCTAGTACCTTGGAACCCACCTGACAGTGCAAATGAAGTATCTGGGAGTGCATCTGGGCCAGCGACTAACCTGGAACCTGCATATAAATAAGAAACTGACGGAAGCGCATGCCAGATTGGCCATCCTGTTTCTACGGATACTTGGTTAACCTTCTCTCTCAGCAAGACAGCGGCCATGCTGATGAGAGGAAAAACTGACGCCCTGGAAGTGGCGCCACCCCCAGGTTCTTGCAGTACACGTCCGACGTGTTGAATTCCCTTCCGTGATCACGTACCTAGGTGTGGGGATCGGGCTGGGATTCAACGTCACGCCCCACACTGTTGCCATCAAGGATAGGACAATTTTAACGCTCTGAGCTACCTCGCCTGAGCGACATGGGGCCTCGGCTACTCTGCGTGTATAACTATTTACACCGGAATTTTCGAGGCCGTAACGAAGGCAACAGCGTTGGGCGCGATCGACAGATGGCCGACCAACCTTCGCCTATTTCCCGAACGTCCGGACGCGCCTTGACTCCCTATAGCTACAACTATATCATTAGATGTCACAGGTGCTATCGGATCACGACGACTTCAGCGCCAAGTTCTTCTTCTTTAAGAGGAAGAACAGTCCTGCCTGCTCGTATGGCGGCGTCGAGACTGCGGAATACGTACCTGGGACTGGACCTGCCGGGATTGATGACAGAGGTTGGCTAACTGGCTTTTGGTCGGTTCATCTCCTCCTGGCTGAGAATCATGAAAGATTCTAACCCAGCGCCGGGGGCCCCGCCGACCTCCGACAGGCCCTGCGGCGGCTGCCCCCGACTCAGGGACGCAGGCAGAACAGAACCTCCGACAAGATCCCGAGCTCACTCCATGCAAAGAGGCGCCCGAAAAACCAAGGACGACTATGGACTGTAGCCATTGAGCCGGTCCACAGCCATCCATAATAATATGTAAATACTTTTGTAAATCGGAAAAGGTTACCCATTACCCATCGAAAATAGGGTGATGTGACCGACCCCCTCAGAAAGTCAGGAGCACCAATTAAAAAAAAAAAAAAAAAAAAAAAAAAGTGGAAGTCACTAGGAGCTGTCCCCAGGGCTCGCTCTTCGAACCGATACTCTGGGCCATACTCTTTGATGGACTGCTCCGTGATCGCAAGAGCCGTAGATATAAGCAATCACTTACGTCGATAAACTTGTTGTCACGGTGGTCGCAGATAGTCCAGTTGTTCTAACTCTTCGCGCTCAAGCCGCCATGGACAATTTTGACAGTTGGTGCTGCGCCAACAAACTGGCTTTCTCACCTAGCAAAACCTCAGCTTTCCTGATGAGAGGGAGAACTGACGCCCGACATCCCCTGGCAATCAAAATCAACGGGCGCCGCATTGAGAGTCCGGCAACGGTCACGTACCTTGGGGCCAGGCCTCAACGTGACGCTCCACGTTGTTGCCATTAAATAAAGAACAACCGCCACTTTCAACGCTTTGAGCTGCCTAGCCGCGCGACGTGTGATCTCGGCTATTCTGCATAAAAAATAATCTACGCTGGAGTATTTGAGGTTGTAGTAAGGTAAGCCGCTGCTGGGTGTGGCACTGCCCCACGAAGAAGCAACGCATGATCTTGGTGCAAGCCTAGAGAGCAGCCCTTCTAAGGGTTACAAAGGCCAATCGTACTGTCTCTACAGCTGCGCTGCAGGTGCTGGCGAGAGCTCCGCCCATAGACATGGTACTGCCTGACCACTGGATGTCTCAGATACAATTAGGTCACGGAGATTTCAATTCCAAGCTCTTCTCGTTTAACAGCAAGAACAACCCGAACGGTTCGTGCGGCGGATTGAAGACTGCAGGGCATGTGATCGTCGAATGTCCGCTGTACGACGGGCCTAGGGTCGAGTTGATACGCGGGACAGGATCGTACCTGGTACTCGACCTACGGCAGCTGGTGATTGAAACCGGCTAGCCAATGTCCAGCCAATTAGTCGCCTCCAGGCGGATATATAAATGAAAAATAATGTAAATATAGCCACGAATAAAAATAACTTAACGTTTCTGCCGTTTTTGTTGTTTTATAATAATCATCCGCTAATACTTATTTAATTCACTTCAATCATAAGTTTCAGTAACTTAAAAAAAAAAAAAACGCCCCCCCCCCCTCGAGGGGTTTTCTGGATCCGCCACTGACTTCAGGTAAGGTAGAAAATGTTATGCAAATCTGACTGTATATGTAAAATAAAATACTAAAGAGTATTTATTTGTGTATATCATTTACGTTTCCAATCTTACAATGCATAATTACATTAACATCCCATTTGTACCCTCTGTCATCAAGACACGATATCAGAATTTTCATGACAAACTCCACACACCATGTATATAAATAAATTTGTGTACCTATCTCGGAAGTACCCCAATATATCGAATCTAGTGCATTCCCCTAAAATCTCTTTACCACATTCTCTCTGCATCTTTCATGAATATCGAACCAATCTGTCAAGTAGAGTTACCTTCTTAATCTTCTTTTTCTTGAATTACGAAACCAAAATCTTGTGTCAATATATCGGATAAGCTTCTCGTCGGATTTTCTGCAACAAAAAAGATATTTATCTTTTTTTTTTTACTTTTTACTCTTTTGACGAAGAACAAAAAGAATGATAGGGGGGAACGTGTTTTTTATAAGAAGTAAAGTGCCTGAGGAGGGGTAGGTATCTTTGCTTGAGATGGACTCGGCTCTGGTCATCATTGACTCAGGGATGTCGAAAACTCCTCCTTAAGGAGTTACAAGTTGTTACAGCACCGACAAAATACCTGTTACAAATACCTAATATTTTGGAACAGGAGAGCAGGAGCTGTATGTAAGTTACAGTGCACGTATTGCTGAGTATCTCGCCTCGTGCTACTTATTGTTGTAAATTCATCATTTCCAACGGATTGTTTCAGACATGTTGTTTACCCCTTTTAGAGACAATTGACCCCACACTCTTGTTCCCACAGATCAGTCCATCCCTGGCTCCCAGTGTATGTAGAACCTTCTCTCTGTACTTTACGCATATAAGTGAATTGTGAGTTGTGAAATAAAAGTTATTTTTAAAAGGACCCACTGGTGTTTCAATCATTTAACTGTTGCAGTCGGTAGGACATAGCAAACGCGTTCAGTGTATATGAACATTAGTTTATTTTTTCAACGATTAATTGCTGGTCCTTAGCAACAAAATTGGGAACCGCTGTGAACAGAAGATTATCCAGAAGTCTCTGCTCAAGGAACATGAACAAATGTAGCACTGGGTATCTTACTGTAAGTAGTTTTAAGACCTGTTTTTTTTATTTATTGAACATAAAAAAAATAAAAATAAATAATATTTTATATTTTCTTAGGCATTAATTAATTTTTAGAATTTATATAATAATTTTGTATACCACATCACAACACTCAACATGACAACTAGCAAAGACATTTTGAAAGCTCCTTCACAGCTTACGATGCCTGTTCTCATTCTTAAAAAGGAATATTTGGGTATGGTCTCAGATTTTCACGGGGAAGCGGAACATCTAAGACGCTTTCACACTATAAGTGAAAAACTCGTATATAAATTTTACAACTTCCAAGATGCCGCAGATTTCCAAAATGAATTTCTTATGTCATCTCTGGTAGCCAAAATAAAGCCTCGGAAATTATTGCCACAAATATAATAACCACTTGGGCTGAATTAAAGACAGCCTTATTAAATGGTTACGCCAGTAGAAGAGATTGTTTCACTCGTCATATCGAATTAGCTGAATGTAAGTAGAATTCCAACGAATCTGCTTTCGATTTTTTTAAACGGATACAGAAAATTCTAAATTTATCAATTTCCTACTTTAGGAATCATATTCAAGAATTCGCAGTTCATAGCTAGCAATGAGAGTTCTTCTCAGGGGACTGAAAGAACCAGTAGGTAACTTTCTTAGGGTAGCTGGAGCGTGCGCGAGATTACGTCTAGTGACCATAGTGTCCTAGACGTTCGGCTCTTTGATGTCCAGCTCCCTGCAGTCAGGCCTAGGGCCCCCGCTTTGCTACTCGCAAGCCCATATCTGACGCTTTCGTGGCGTCTGTCACCACCTACTTCTGTGACGAGGAATGGGAGGGCCTCAGGGGCTTGGACCCGGTTGACCAGATTGAGGAGGAGGTTGGCAAACTCAGCAGCATTTTGCTGCGAGCTGCCGACGAAACCATCCCGAGAAAAATCAACCGGCCCAAGAAGGTCCCCTGGTGGAGCGAGGACCTCACCCTTGCCAAAAGGGCCGTTCATCGTGCCAGGAGAAGGAGCCAACGGTGCCGAGACCCTCTCCTAAGATGGATGCGAAGGGAAGAGTACAGGCTGTTCTCAACATAATACTATATTATATTCACCACTTACCATTCTTAATTTTAACGACTTGTCGGATGACTCTTTCCATCCTAGAAATATCTGTAACAAAGAATGAAAGAGAGAGAACAATGGGAGTAGTCTATTAAGAACATCAACTGCTCCACTAAGATACTGGCAGGTATATTTATTCTGACATGTCCGGGCTTTATCTACGAGGTCATACCGCCTACTACCAGAGCGCTCTTTCGTCCCTCTAGTGGATACGAGCCGGACTCTACAATTGGAGTCCTGAATTTTGCCAACCCTAAATTTTTATTTATCTAGGATAGAGTCTTTAACGAGTACCTGACATCGTACAGGTTCGGGATAATCGCTTAACGTCCCATCTGAAGGACGATTAATTTTATTTTACCTCCGAGATAAAATAAACTAAGGGCCTTTAGCTCAGAAAGCAAGCATACACACCATTGACCACTACCGGCGCCTTTTTTGACAGATTTTTTTTTTCAACAAATAGGTCTAAAATGTTTTCAGCTGAAATTTACATTTTACTATTTCATTCTCGTTCTGCTGATAGCGCTAAATGTACTCTAAAAACAATTATTTTCCCTTTTTACGGCTTTCATTGAATACATTCTAAAATATGCAGTTAGTCTTAATAGTCTTTACATTTTAGGTAAACATTGCACCGCCGCCCAGTGGGACGAAACACGTGTTTCCGTGGACATGGACATATAAAAGACGTCAGAATAACTTGACATTACATTAAAAAAAGTATATATATTGAAACGTACCTGCTACCGGGGAAATAGAATATTGGTGGATTATTAAAAAAATTGAATATTGATTTAACGAGCAAAAGTTAATTGAATAAATATTAAAATATATCGCGACTTTAAAACGAAATATTGCCTGAACAACCTTCCACTTCCTCAATATCAGAGTAGCTTCAAGATATTTGATGGGGATCACTTGTAACTAACTCTTTGTTAATTACATTTGACCACCCTGGAATAGCATGCATATCGTCTGGGTGAATGAAATGAAAATTAAAATGAAAACATATTTATTACAATATAAAATTGAACATTGAAAAGAAAAATAATTATAGAAATTGTACAATTAACGTTAATGAACTTAAAGAAATGAATTTAATATTGAAGCCTGATGGGCGAAAGGTGAAAAATTAAAATCTGTCTGAAGGACATCACTGATTCCTTACACGGCTCTATTGGCAGTTAATAAATGTTTAAGAAATGAAACCTTATTTGTTGAATTCCACATTCCTTGGAGTGTTGTGTTGAAATCAATAGGCGGATGGTGTCCTGGGATATCGATACATCTTAATCGGTAGGTAATGTCTCAGATGGTATATCTCTTCTAGCGTCTCCGATGAACAAAGGATGTGATCACTCCGACCCCAAATGGGTGTAATTGTCCGGATGTCCTCAATACGTTCAATACTGAACCATAGGAGAGAATTGAAAACCCACTACTCCTATACAAAAGCACTTGTATGGTTACATTTTGGGACTAATTTTCAATAAAATCGTGACTCGGAGTGACGTGGATTCCACCCGGGGTCTATCGCTAGACTAGCGATGTGGACACCGCTTTTCGGGGTGCTCTCCTGTCCTTGTGGAGGGGAGAAACCGGTTGCAACTGCTCGTTCATTGGCTCGCGTTGTTTGTCTACGTCATATAGGGCGGAGCTTCGAACCTTCTTTGTCAGACTTCTCCTTTGTTCTCGATAAAGTTTAAACAAGCTACATCTGCCCGGATATCTTCACTTAAGGAACATCCGCTAAATGTTCAACTATATCTCTTCTGACCCAAGTAGAGCCTCTGGAACGTGCTGCCTCTTTGGTGGCGGCTTCTCGCAACCTCATTTATTTATTATAAACGCGATTATATCGCGAATGATCGGAGGCATCCTGATAATGCTACAATATATATTTGTTTTCAATGAACATTCATCAAGTTAATGTCCTCATTTCCCACCTCTCCCTCTTCTATGAGACATCCTGGGTCATCTCTGTACAATCCAGCAAAGAATCATTCTATCTCCTTGAGGAAGTTCCATGAAATCTGTCAAAAACTCATTTTGATATTCAGAAACATGACGAACTTTGATCAGTGTCCGAGTTTCTGGTAACAACGGCTCATGTGTTGAGTTTTGGGAACTTCGAGGTCTCAAATTAGAAATTAGTGGGTGAGAACTAATCAGCAGATTAAGAAGAATAACTTCGTTAGTTGAAATTATCTTCATTTGTCTGCATCTAAACTCTGTTCCATGTCGAAAGAATTTATTTAGGGCCTCCTGGGCTTTTTCCGAGAATTGTAAAAACTACATTTAAAAACACGTAGTTTTATAAACAAAATTGAAAAAAACTGCAACAAAAAGTTTTTGGAAATGTTTGTATTTTTTTTTTTTTTTTGAGTGGCGTAGAATGATTATTAAAAGTTGAAAACGTTGAAGAGGGAAAAACTATCATCTACCAGCTCGAACCAAACATTTTGACAGAACCTGAAAATCATGCGAAATTCCCCAAAATTACCAGGTCAATTGAACTATTAATGGAAAACGATGGAAAATGTATTTTCGCCTCATTCCCTGAGTTTTCACACACTCTGGAAGGTATAAAAAAAACCAGTTTTTTGAGCTTTAAAACAAAATTTTTATTTGGGCCAATGTCGTACTTTTGGCCCTTTTCATCCCACTGTGCGTTTGGGGAGTTTTTGGGAGAGATTTTTAAATTGTCACGCGTTTTGTTGTGACACACACTACGATGCGTTCGGTAAACTCTCATACTTCGCCGATTGGCAGCATTTGTTGGAGTCCAAACTATAAGAAAGCGTAATTTGAATCCGAATAACTTTTGACAGGGTACTGAAGCTTTCAATATCCTTGTCTTGACTGTACTCGTAATGAGTGTCTGTGGTGGTTTGTCATCATATTGTTAGAATTTTAATTTAAATAATAATTCAAAAAGAAAAACACCAAAATAAAAGTTTAATTAAAATGATTGAACACACAAAAATGATAAGTATTATTAACAAAAGAAATAGTCAAGAAAATAAACATGACAAGATTGAGGCACTTGATCCAGGCTGGCTTTCTTCCAAGTTGCCACAACTACTACTGCGCAACTCCGACCAGACAGGCAGCCGCCACTCTCCTCGGAAAATTCTTCAACACCTCAATTCGCACCACTTTTAAATTGTGAGTTTGTCGCCGCTAACAATATATTATAATTTTTTCAAATTAGGTAGATTAGATCGCAATTTTCTGGGGGCACCAAGCATTCTTCCCCCCCTTCCCCCCCTCTCCCCTAGCTACGCCAACGTTGTCTGCCAGTCGAGAGATCGTGGGTCCGAGTCCCACCGGCCTCAACTATAAGTTCATCCGAAGCGGCGAAGGACTCCGGCGGCGTTGCGGTCACCAGTGTGTAGCGTCTAACAGATATATTATGAGAAAAATTCAAAGTTCCCCGAGCAACGTCGGGTAATACTGCTAGTAATTAATATAAATAAAGATTAAGCTACAGAGATATTTAAAAAACTTGAAACCTTGCCAGTACCATTGCTTATATTTGAAGCATTGAAATAATATAAACAATTCACCTCCCAACAATACTAAATATGATTATGAGACCGGAAGAAAGAAGAATTTACAATCACTAAACTTCTCCGTTCCTCTCTTTTTGAAAATGAAAAATTAAACTCATAAAGGAATCAATTTTCTTTTCTATTTCTTGAAAGCAACAGAAAATAAATATAATTTCAATTAAAAATATTTACTTTAGAGGAAATCGTTTCATTGGAAACGGATTATTTTTTCTCATTATTCAAAATGAAGAGAAAAAAAAGTAACCATCATATACAAGTTTTGCTTCATATATAAGCATTAATTCATACTTTGCTATTGATGCTAAATACATTATTTACCTGCAGTATTGTTTTCATCAATTTGATCTATTGCATGCTGAAGACCTGTAACAAACAAGGGAAGAGGATGAACAATGTGAGCATGACAACAATGATATAAAGCATGTCAACTGCTCCGCTGAAAGGTTTCGAAAAATTATTCGTGTTCAAGTTATCCTCCCAAATGTTGGAAGAAATAAGATGCCTTTCACGCGAGGTAGCTGAACTCAAATTGTCTCACCAATGCAACGCACCGCCAAACCAGGGATCTAGAAGCAGAAGCGGACCTTGCTAAAGAAAGAAGGCACCCACCGACCCAAATTGGCTTTCTTTTTACCACTTTAAATGCCGGGAGAAAGCCAAGAAGTGTGAGTTACCCTGCTCATGGAAACGCACACAGACCACAAAGTTGGAAAACTGAAGCAGATGTTGGGTGTGGCGTAAACCGACACTCAGACTCTCCAATGCCGCTTATTCGTAACAGATCAACGGAGTCAGCTAATATTTTTGATTGATATTGAGGCAGCAATCTCAGTCCTCCTACCTTTGAAAAATATTAGAAGGCGGCCACAGGAATTTTATTTATATGCAGCCAACGGTGCCAAGATATCAATATTCGGCGAAGCAACTTTTCAACTGGACCGGGGTGCGGCCTTGTTGCTGAACTTAATGGATACAGACTTCTTGATCAGCTTACGGGTCTGCTCTACACCCGGAAAGGTCTCAGTCAAAGCACAGTGTACTATTTTTCTTATTACTACTGGCTCTCAACCATTCGCGGAAATATTAAAGGACTTCCCAAGAATTTCCAGCCCATCTTGGTATGATGAATTTCTACAGAGCAGCCGCATTACAGAAACCACTCAATCAGTATCTTCATCATGCCAAGAAAAACAACAAAACCATCATACCCTGGACTCAAGAAGCTGAACAAGCATTCGAACAGTGCAAGGAGGGATTGCAGAAAGCAACACTTCTAGGACCTTCCAGACAGGATGCCAAGATCTCTCTTGCATGTGATGCATCAGGGATACGAAGGGTTCCCTTCGGATTCTTCTCAATGGCCCTTTCTACAGCACAGCAGAATTATGCGACATATGCTCGTGAACATTTGTTAATTTATCCGGCGGTAAAACAATTTTCGTATATACTGGAAGGTCGCAATTTCACTGTGCTAACGCATCACAAACCAATGATATTTGCATTTGGCCAGCAGAATTGGTCAGCACTTCTTCGCGAAATCGCTGATTGAACTATGTCAGTCAGTTACGACTGACTTGAGCTATATTGATAGTAGTGGCAACATATAAGGGTCATCTGACAGGGCGAAGGGCTTGAATTAAGAAACGCAGGCGGGGTATAGGTGGGCTGACCTAAAATGAAAATTGAAATATACAGGGGAGTAGGTGGACTACCCCTGCACCTGTGAAGGTGCGGAATGGTGCTACAATAACCACGGGAGTGTAGATATAAGTGTGATCTGACAAGACGAAGGGCCTGAATTAAGAAGCGCAGGCGGGGTATAGGTGAGCTGACCTAAAATGAAAATTGAAATATACAGGGGAGTAGGTGGACTACCCCTCCACCTGTGATGGTGCGGAATGGTGCTACAATAACCACGGGAGTGTAGATATAAGTGTGATCTGACAAGACGAGGGGCCTGAATTAAGAAACGCAGGCGGGGTATAGGTGAGCTGACCTAAAATGAAAATGGAAATATACAGGGGAGTAGGTGGACTACCCCTCCACCTGTGATGGTGCGGAATGGTGCTACAATAACCACGGGAGTGTAGATATAAGTGTGATCTGACAAGACGAGGGGCCTGAATTAAGAAGCGCAGGCGGGGTATAGGTGAGCTAACCTAAAATGAAAATTGAAATATACAGTGGAGTAGGTGGACTACCCCTCCACCTGTGATGGTGCGAAATGGTGCTACAATAACCACGGGAGTGTAGATATAAGTGTGATCTGACAAGACGAGGGGCCTGAATTAAGAAACGCAGGCAGGGTATAGGTGAGCTGACCTAAAATGAAAATTGAAATATACAACGGAGTAGGTGGACTACCCCTCCACCTGTGATGGTGCGGAATGGTACTACAATAACCACGGGAGTGTAGATATAAGTGTGATCTGACAAGACGAAGGGCTTGAATTAAGAAGCGCAGGCGGGGTATAGGTGAGCTGACCTAAAATGAAAATTGAAATATACAGGGGAGTAGGTGGACTACCCCTCCACCTGTGAAGGTGCGGAATGGTGCTACAATAACCACGGGAGTGTAGATATGAGTGTGATCTGACAAGACGAGGGGCCTGAATTAAGAAACGCAGGCAGGGTATAGGTGAGCTGACCTAAAATGAAAATGGAAATATACAGCGGAGTAGGTGGACTACCCCTCCACCTGTGAAGGTGCGGAGTGGTGCTACAATAACCACGGGAGTGTAGATTTGAGGGTGATCTGACAGGACGAAGGGCCTGAATTAAGAAATGCAGGCGGCGTACAGTGTAGGTGAGTGGGGCTGACCTACAATGAAAATTGAAAAGTAAAGGGCAGTAAGTGAGAGACAACTGAAGTAGGAGGAAGAGTAGAAAGATGGAATAGGTAAGAAGTTAATGCAAAGGTGGTATAGGTGTTCTGAGCCCCCCATATCCGTGTGCCTAAGTACGACTTATTAGGTGAGTGTGTACTGAGGTAGGTGGAAGGGTAGGAGGATGAGATAGGTAAGAAGTTAATGCAAAGGCACTCAGTGGTATCGGTGTTCTGAGCCCCCCATATCCGTGTGCCTAAGTTCGACTTATTAGGTGAGTGTGCACTGAAGTAGGAGGAAGAGTAGGAGGATGGGATAGGTAAGAAGTTAATGCAAAGGCACTCAGTGGAATCAGTGTCCTGAGCCTCTCATTTCCGTGTGCCTAAGTACGACTTATTAGGTGAGTGTGTACTGAAGTAGGAGGAAGGGAAGAGAGATGGGATAGGTAAGAAGTTAATGCTAAGGGACTCAGTGGTGTCGTTGTTCTGAGCCCCCCATTTTCGTGTGCTTAAGTACAATTTATTAGCTGAGTGTGTACTGAAGTAGGAGGAAGGGTAGAAGGATGGGATAGGTAAGAAGTTTTTGCAATCGCACTCAGTGGTATCGGTGTCCTGAGCCCCCATTTCCGTGTGCCTAAGCACGACTTATTCCCTCTACTTAAATATGACACATTTGCTTCAGGATCTCTTCGTTTCTTGTGATTTGGTCCTTTGGTCCTTTTATCCTCCCTGCTCACTTGCGTCACCGTGCTCTTGGACTGCATTCTGTGCTGTCTATTATTGGAAGTAAGTTCGGCTCGTCTTCCTGCTTTGCTGCTTTTGTGTGAAATGATGCTTCACTATTATCGAGACGCACTATACCTACCCAAATGTACTATCTGGTTTTATATTTAGAAAATACATCTGTCAGCTCGACATTACACTATTTTATATTCGTGATTTACCTTTTAATACGGTTTTCTCGTGTCTATAACGAAAATCTCTCTGAATTCCTTCTGTAACAAACAAGGGAAGAGAATGAACAAAGGGAGTAGTGTGTGAGCATGTCACTGCACCTTTATGTTTCTTGCAAGTTTAGAAAAAATGGTTGGTGTTCGTGCCATGTCAAAAACCAAACCTACTGACCATCTCTCTCCAAACAGATCCGTGACCGCCTGGACTGAGGCGTCTCTTTCACCCAACAGACCTTGTTCGGTGAGTGTCCTCTGGTCAGTGAGTTAGAGCCTACTGCCCATCTCTCAGCAAGCAGATCCATGGCCGCCTGGACTCAGGCGTCTTTTTCACCCACAGAACTTGTTCGGTGAGTGTCCTCTGGTCAGTGAGTTAGAGCCTACTGACCATCTCTCACCAAGCAGATCCGTGACCGCATGGACTATGACGGCTCTTGGTGACAACTAAACCTAACTCATGTTCCCCCTCGACTGTATTCTGTGCTGCCTATTATTGGAAGTTAGTTCGGCTCGTCTTCCTGCTTTGCTGCTTTGGATGTAAGATGATGTTGCTTCACTCTTATTGAGACGCACTATACCTACCCAAATGTATTACATGGTTTTATATTTAGAAAATACATCTGTCAGCTCCACATTACACTATTTTATATTCTTGATTTACCATCTAATGTTTCACCCTCGCGTTCATCACCAAGATTTTTCTGAATATGTTCTGTAACAAACAAATGAAGAGAATGAACAAAGGGAGTAGTGTGTGAGCATGTTACTGCACATCTATGATTCTTGCAAGTTTAGAAAAAATGGTTCGTGTTCGTGCCATGTCAAAAACCAAACCTACTGACCATCTCTCACCAAACAGATCCGTGACCGCCTGGACTGAGGCGTCTCTTTCACCGAACAGAATTTGTTCGGTGAGTGTCCTCTGGTCAGTTGAGTTAGAGCCTACTGACCATCTCTAACCAAGCAGATCCGTGACCACCTGGTCTGAGGCGTCTCTCCCACCCCACAGAACTTGTTCGGTGAGTGTCCTCTGGTCAGTGAGTTAAAGCCTACTGACCATCTTTTACCAAACTGATCCATGACCGCTTGGCCTAAGGCATCTCCCACCCAACAGAACATGTTCGGTGGGTGTCCTCTGATCAGTGAGTTAGAGCGTGCTATTATCATCATATATTCATTTTATTTTTTTTCTCTTCACTAATTAATGGTGAAAAGAAAACAAGACAGACGGAACACCAAGGGAGGGCGAATCGTAATAAAGTCTGTCGCTGCTAGATCCCTCAGTGCCACCGGTGCTAGGAGTATGGCCACATGAAGGGATACTGTAGCCCCCCTGTCAAATGGTCGTGAAGTGCGCCGGGCTGCTTGCCACAGAGACCAGCAGAAAGCCGCGAGAGCTTCCAGCCAAGTGTGGCGGTGAGCATCCTGCCAACTATAGAGGTTGCACTAACCACAGGGACCTGAAGCGGCTGAGGAGCTCCGCCACCACTGCAGAGCTCAAGCCAATACAGCCTCCGGCTCTGAAGTCCTCCGTCCCTTGTACAAACTAATCATAATAAATTAAGATCAAACTGAAGAAACAAAATAAAATTGACCATTAACTTCTAAAAGAACATAAAGTCAAAAGACGAAAATGAGCAAGAAGGGAAAAAATGACAAAAAATTCAAAATGTTGTTTTATACATGAGGCATGGAAGCAAAGGAAGCATCAAAATGAACTAATAAAGGGATGATTTAGCGATTTCAGTCTACGTTGGGACCTTGCCCAGAACACACATCCAAACTCTCTCTTGAGTTCTATATTTTTTTATTCATAATTAAGTGATATGGTGAAGTGAAGTTCAATAAATGTTTAATAAGAAGTGTTAAGTGATAAAAGAGATGTGAGAGATGAAATTGAAAGGAATTGTAGCCATCTTTATATTTAGGCCTACCCCCACAACCCCCCCTCACGTTTACTATTTTGAGACGTCACATAGCGTATTTTTCAATTTGCCTTCTAAGAATACTACATATGAAATTCCATGACAATCCGATCATCCGTTAATGACTTAGCACTATCTTTATATTTAGGCGCCCCTTACAACCCCCGTTCCCGTTCAAAATTTAGGGACGCCACATAGCCTATTTTTTAACTAAGCTTTTAAGAATACTACATGTGAAATTTCATGATAATCCTACCATCCGTTAATGAGCTAGAACAATTTGTATGGTTAGGCCCCACTTACAACACCGCCCCGGTTCAAAATTTATGGACGCCATATAGCCTAATTTTTAACTTGGTTTTTAAGAATACTACATGTGAAATTTCATGATAATCTGTCCATCCGTTAATGCGCTAGAGCAATTTTTAAGCTTAGGCTCCCCTTACAACTCCCACTCCAGTTGACAGCTAGGAACTCTCTTCATAAGAACCTTCCTCGGACTTCAACAAATATTTGAAAAAAAAAAATTAGCCGCATTGGTCCGCCGTCCTCGAGTTTTGCGCTTAGCAACATTTAGCCATTCATTTTTATTATATAGATATATATATATTTACCAGTCAGAGTTAAGAACAAATCGGTCAAATGCTCTTTCCTGCTTTCTGTAACAAACAAGAAAAGAGTATAAGCGAAGAGAGTGAACTATGAATATCTAGTGTTTACATTTCTTTCATCTGTTTAACTGGTTGGTGGGGTGAAAGACAACCGAGAATTTGTGGGTCTCCGAATCAATATATGTAAATTTTATAACTACCAAAGGTTGTAAGGAATAAATGGCAACCTGTAGATAGACTTTCGTTAGAAACCATTCCAGATAATGCAAAGAAAAATAGAAGTAAATAAGATGAACCTGAAATTGTTCTGCAAGATTCTTTATTGTAATGTATTTTGCTCCTCACTACTAGAATCAAATCAATAAAACAATTTAACAAATAATGCTTCTGTTAGATCCAAAAATTTTATTCGGGGCGGAATGTTTTTTTCCTATTTACGAAAAAAAAACCAAAAAATTGATCGGAGAATCACTGGCAATGAATTTTCTCAACACGAATACGAATCATTCAACTACGTTGTCGCCCCATGTAAGAGGTGTCATTTGAATAAGTGGAGGAACAAGGAAGGTCATATTGGGGCTATTTCTCCATTGACTGAAAGTACATAATATGTTTGTTTTTAACGTTAAAGTTTGTAAACATCATTCCATATTATGTAATGATTTTTACAAACTAACGTTAAAAACAAAATTCAAGATGGGGGAGGGTACCGAATTGTGTTACCCTATTCAAACATTGGACTGTTTTTGTTTTTAGACTTTTTTTTTTTAGTTTGTGTTCAGAACCAGTCAAGGGCCCTTATCTGCAAAACGTAAAAATTGGGGAGTTGTGGGCAGTGTCAGAACGTAAAATGATTGCTTCAACGGTTGATGGAATATTTATAAAATTTAACATGTCGCAAGCATTATAAATATATTAATAAATAATAAATGAATGATTAGCAATAAAATGAAAATATCCTTCACTTGAAGATAGAGGCAAAAGGCACTCTTGAAAGTGTACTTCGGCTAGGTACACTCTCTACATGATTTCTGACAGCGCTCCCATTAAAACAGGGACCAACGAACAAGTAAAAATAATTTATGTATTTCTTACTTTTACTGGGTTCAGGTTCGGCGGGTGTAGCGGGAGCAGATTGAGGCTAAAAATAATGAAAATACATTTATTTTTCATATTTACCTTGTATTTAGTTTGTATATTTACCTTTATTTTGTATATTTACAACCGAGTTTTCTCTTATGGTTCGACATGTCGTGGAAGTACATTCAACCAGTTCTTGTGTGCTTGTAATTGGAATATTCACATCTCCTTAAATACGGGTTTTTAAAGCTCCCCACAAAAAAAAGGTTAAAGGGGTCAAATCCGGAGATCCATAGGTAGGGACCTCCCCAACCAATCCACCTGCTGGGAATCTTCCGGTTAAGAAAATTGTTGACATCCCTTGCATTATGAGGAACCACATCATGTTCGAACCACATTCTCATACGCACGGAGAGTGGGACGTGTTGCAGCAACTAAGGAAGCTTATCTCTTAAGAACTCCAAGTACCGAGCTCCAGAAAGCCTACCATCAAAAAAATATGGGCCTACGAACAAATAAATTAGTAACCCGCTGGATAGGTTAAGTGTTGATTTTCGCTCACCCAGGTCTAGAAATTCCAATGATTTAATTGTCCGTTGTTTGTAAAATTGGATTTATCAGTCCACAAATATCACAACAAAAAATCAGGGTTTCCATCTAATATTAAGCTCCATCTAATATTGGCGTAAAGATTTGTTAGGATTTGGCGACGGACGATTAAGCAAAATTCAGTAAATATAAGTGACCTTGTTGATTTAAATCGAAAATAACTACGATGAACGCCGAACATTTCGAAAGGCTGTTAGACCTTTTCAACCGAAGTCAAGCGGCTCTGGCAACAACTCTGGTCAGTCAACTTACTGAAAAATTGTCAGTTTCTCGCTTCGATACCGTAAGTACTGCTATTAAATAATAATATTCCTCCGTTTGAAGTTTTCGATACACAAAAAGAGAGATTCAAAAACTACCTGGAGCGTTTCGAAAACTATTTGTTGTTCAAAAATGTCACTGTCCATAATAAGCAAGCTCAACTTCTCAGTGTTTCGATCGCTTCAACTCATTATAACAACTTATCATCGATGCTGGGTCCCGACAAATCAATCAAAAACCTCTCATACAGGGATCTCACTGAAGCATTCATCCAAATACTTGCACCACCCAGAAACACAGTTGTACCACAACATTATTCTTTGAGTACCTACCAGAAATCTAACGAAAACATCGCTGAGTTTGTTGCGGCGCTACAGCGCGGCCTTCCTGAATGTAAATTTTCTGCAACATGCACTTGTAACAAAACTGTCTCGGTGGCGGATGTTTTCTTGAGGGCACAGTTTATCAGAGGGCTCAAAGACAACTGGAAAAGGGAGCTGTTATTACGGTCCGATCAAATACTTTTTCTGCCGTATTGACTAAAGCTACGGCTTTGGCAGCTTCTCGACTTGACTGAAACACAAGAACTCGCAAATTAACAACCAGCGAATTCTACTCAAAGCCAAGATGTGAACCAAATTTCCAATCGTTCTCGTCGTGATAAATCTCAGAAACGTAATAAATCACCATCTACCGCAAAGGGTTCTTCCAGAAACTGTTCAAAACCTGTTCATCGATTATGCAAAACTCGGTATCAGTGATCTTTGTTTCACATGCGGTAAAAATAACCAACGTGCTTCAGATTGTCGCATCGATAGATCCAAATTAAATGCTCCGCCTGTGGCAAGAACGGAGCCGTTATGCGGGTTTGCATAACAACACTCCCGAACGACAAGTAAGTATCCTAAACAATATTCGAGATCTAACTCTAACAACTCATCCGGGGATAATATTACTAAACACAAGCGATCTTTTGAAAACAATACTCTTTCATATGGTCTCAATCAGGTTACAGAAGTGTGCTACAATAATTCAATGAAGAATATTGTGGATATTGTCGACCAGCTGCCTTGTCCCAACTCCGTTGCTGACTCTCAGAAGTATTTCGTCACTGTATCCGTCAATAACCATCCAGTCCGCATGTAAGTAGACTCGGGGGCGGGTTTTTCTCTGATCCCAGAGGATGAATTCCAGAATTTGAAGCTGAACATTTCTCTAACCCCAACCAACATTTCGAGCATATACCAATGACGTTTTCCTGCCTAAGGGGAAAGTTTCTCTTAGAGTGACCTAGAAAGGACGTAGTTCTATCGAAGAATTGTATGTAGTTCCTAAGGGTCGTCCAGCCATTCTAGATCGCGTATGGATAAGACATTTGAAGATCAGCCTAGAAGAAATTGATAAAGATCGAAAATTCTCTGTCAATCAAACCAAGTCAGTTTTTCTAAATTAATCCTTTTCTATTCAAGATATTATTGGTCGCTATTCTAATGTGTTCGAACAGAAAATCGTTTGCGTTCGAAACTATAAGGTTTCTCTGAAATTGCTCGAAAACGCCAAGCCTATCTACACTGGGGAGCGCGACGTGCTTTATGCTCTCAGATGAAAAGAGGAAGCGGAATTGGATAACCTGGAATCAGCGGGTATTATTTATAGGATCAACAAGACTGACTGGGGCTCTCCTTTGGTGGTCATTCCCAAAAGAAACAACGCAGTTCGCTTGTGCGTGGATTATAAGGTATGGGTAAACGAACGCCTTGTCTCAATAAACTACCCGATTCGACCCAGGCGTTCCTCACAATTTGCGAAATTCTTAATTTCTAACCGATGTTTGTGAAACCAAGCTTATTATTCATGAAATTAACACTAGTTTCCGAAATTAACGAGAAAAAAAAATACAGGGTGCCATATAAAATAAGGGAGCAAAACCCTGTATAAATTCCAGGATTTCGAATAAAGTATGGAATACTACGTCAAAAATGAAGGAGGTTTAACATTTGAATTTTTTTTGTACGCCAAAAGATAAAGGTTCCGGTGTTCCATATCCGGTGGGACACCCTTATTTTAAACATTATATCTAGTATTTATGTCATTACAATTATTATTATTATTACTAATTTGGATGTTTAATGTCATGTTTATAGTTCTCCTTTTTAATCTAAATTAATCTCAAATCTCGTCTTGAAGAACCTGACGGAAAAGGGGGTAGCGCTTCTCACGAGCGTGTATAATGGATGCTTCACAGCTTGTTATTTTCCTTTTTAATGTAAATTAATCTCAAATCTCGTCTTGAAGAACCTGACGGAAAAGGGGGTAGCGCTTCTCACGAGCGTGTACAATGGATGCTTCAGAGCAGGTTATTTTCCTTTTTAATCTAAATTAATCTCAAATCTCGTCTTGAAGAACCTGACGGAAAAGAGGGTAGCGCTTCTCACGAGCGTGTACAATGGATGCTTCAGAGCAGGTTATTTTCCTTTTTAATCTAAATTAATCTCAAATCTCGTCTTGAAGAACCTGACGGAAAAGGGGGTAGCGCTTCTCACGAGCGTGTACAATGGATGCTTCAGAGCTGATTATTTTCCTTCTTAATCTAAATTAATCTCAAATCTCGTTTTGAAGAACCTGACGGAAAAGAGGGTAGCGCTTCTCACGAGCGTGTACAATGGATGCTTCAGAGCAGGTTATTTTCCTTTTTAATCTAAATTAATCTCAAATCTCGTCTTAAAGAACCTGACGGAAAAGAGGGTAGCGCTTCTCACGAGCGTGTACAATGGATGCTTCAGAGCAGGTTATTTTCCTTTTTAATCTAAATTAATCTCAAATCTCGTCTTGAAGAACCTGACGGAAAAAGGGTAGCGCTTCTCACGATTGTGTACAAGGGATGCTTCAGAGCTGGTTATTTTCCTTTTTAATCTAAATTAATCTCAAATCTCGTCTTAAAGAACCTGACGGAAAAGAGGGTAGCGCTTCTCACGAGCGTGTGCAATGGATGCTTCAGAGCTGGTTATTTTCCTTTTTAATCTAAATTAATTTCAAATCTCGTCTTGAAGAACCTGACGGAAAAGAGGGTAGCGCTTCTCACGAGTGAGTACAATGGATGCTTCAGAGCAGGTTATTTTCCTTTTTAATCTAAATTAATTTCATATCTCGTCTTGAAGAACCTGACGGAAAAGGGGGTAGCGCTTCTCACGAGCGTGTACAATGGATGCTTTAGAGCAGGTTAGTTTTCTTTTTAATCTAAATTAATCTCAAATCTCGTCTTGAAGAACCTGACGGAAAAGGGGGTAGCGCTTCTCACGAGCGTGTACAATGGATGCTTCAGAGCTGGTTAGTTTCCTTTTTAATCTAAATTAATCTCAAATCTCGTCTTGAAGAACCTGACGGAAAAGAGGGTAGCGCTTCTCACGAGCGTGTACAATGGATGCTTCAGAGCTGGTTAGTTTCCTTTTTAATCTAAATTAATCTCAAATCTCGTCTTGAAGAACCTGACGGAAAAGAGGGTAGCGCTTCTCACGAGCGTGTACAATGGATGCTTCAGAGCTGGTTAGTTTCCTTTTTAATCTAAATTAATCTCAAATCTCGTCTTGAAGAACCTGACGGAAAAGGGGGTAGCGCTTCTCACGAGCGTGTACAATGGATGCTTCAGAGCTGATTATTTTCCTTTTTAATCTAAATTAATTTCAAATCTCGTCTTGAAGAACCTGACGGAAAAGAGGGTAGCACTTCTCACGAGCGTGTACAATGGATGCTTCAGAGCTGGTTATTTTCCTTTTTAATCTAAATTAATCTCAAATCTCGTCTTGAAGAACCTGACGGAAAAGAGGGTAGCGCTTCTCACGAGCGTGTGCAATGGATGCTTCAGAGCTGGTTAGTTTCCTTTTTAATCTAAATTAATCTCAAATCTCGTCTTGAAGAACCTGACGGAAAAGAGGGTAGCGCTTCTCACGAGCGTGTACAATGGATGCTTCAGAGCTGGTTAGTTTCCTTTTTAATCTAAATTAATCTCAAATCTCGTCTTGAAGAACCTGACGGAAAAGAGGGTAGCGCTTCTCACGAGCGTGTACAATGGATGCTTCAGAGCTGGTTAGTTTCCTTTTTAATCTAAATTAATCTCAAATCTCGTCTTGAAGAACCTGACGGAAAAGGGGGTAGCGCTTCTCACGAGCGTGTACAATGGATGCTTCAGAGCTGGTTATTTTCCTTTTTAATCTAAATTAATCTCAAATCTCGTCTTGAAGAACCTGACGGAAAAGAGGGTAGCGCTTCTCACGAGCGTGTGCAATGGATGCTTCAGAGCAGGTTATTTTCCTTTTTAATCTAAATTCTAAATATGTAAATAAATAAACACCAGACTTCCATTTCCATGGAAGTAAAAATAATAGCTATAAATCAATAATATTTTGAGTATCATTAAAGACATAAAAGTGATTAAGTACGTACCGTCTTTCCTGGTTGTGGGATGCTACCGCTGAAAAAATTATTATTAATAAATTTCTTTATGTTCTGTTAATCTTTAAGATTAGCATTTTCATAATTATATATTAATAGACAAATGAAAAATATTGATTATATGCCCAATATGGATAGAGGGATTATTTATCTGCCAACTAACAAAATACGGCAAAATATCACATAACACTACACGTTAACCAACAAAACCTTTTGAAATAGTCCATATTGACTCTATCGCCGTTTCTAACAATAATAGACACAATTTCCAAGACAAGCACAAGCGTACAGACTAAATTGTGGCCAAGGCCCAGAATCGAATAGAGCAATAGATCGATTTCACTTCACTCTCATTGAATACATTTGAAAATTAAACAATAGGGAATAACTTCAAAAAGACAATACACACTCAAAAGTTAACTATGCCCTTCTGGCCTATAACAATACAATATCCTACATTCAGTACCAAAGCTGAAACCCCTTGACATCATTTACGGACATTTTGACACTAATTCACCATTTGCTATAAATCTCGAACAAAAACTTGTCAATAACTACATTAACAATGACGAAGACAAATTAAAATTAGTTTATAAATCAATAAACGAGAAGAACGCAGACAGTATAGAAACACTCAAAACAAAAACAGAGAATCCCTATCGGGTATCTCACAAACAGTTTACATACATAACAGAGAGAAACAAAGCAAAACAAGAAGCAGATACAATAAAGGAACAATCGCACAACTGAAAACGGCGGAAATTCACACAAGGCAAAACAATACCCGAAAAAAAATTCAACTAGCCAACGTAAAACGACAAAAAACAATAGACGACGAAGAGACTCGTCGGTACAAAAGACCAACAGACAAACATAGACATGCCCTGGCGGCTCCTAGGAAACGGTAGACACTAGACACAAAAACGGTTAATTCCAAATTAATTAAAAAATAACCTTACGAAGAAATATTGACTCATGGTCGCGAGGATAAACTGATCCAGAATAAACAAATACTTCAACATTTAAAATAACCGAAGTTTCAAAATTACTAATTAAATATCAAAAAACCTAAGAGCCTCGGCGGATTTTGAACCCGCGATCTTGAGCTCAGTAAGTAAACAGGCATAGGTACCACTGAGCTACTGGCGCCCTCAAAACAAATCACCTTTAAAGGCATCTGTTTCCACTTTTCTTCCAACACCAGGACAACTTCACATCAACAACAATTTCAATTTTGATTTCAATTCAAACCCTATTCCAACTGTACTATTGTATAAAAACCTTTCATCGTATCCAAGATCCATAATAATCCAATTGTACCCTTAGTGAATAAGTATAATTATTTTTTTCAGATCAAGATTAGAGCAGCCCTTTTAAGAGTTACAAGGGCTTATCGTACTGTCTCTACGGCTGCGCTACAGGTACTAGCGGGAGCCGCCCCCATTGACTTGATCTTGGATGGGGCTGTCGCTTCGTATTTCTGTAGACGCAACATGCCCTTAGGAGCAGATATTGATGAGCCCTTACGCCTAGCCCTGGAGGAAGAGATGCGCGGACAGTCCAGACCAGTGCGCTGCAAGGACATCCTCCAGAATTGGATTGTGGAAAAATGGCAACAACGTTGGTCACGATGCCCGGATAGCCGAACAACGTACGCATACTTCTCGGACGTCCGGGTACGCCTTGACTCAACATGGGTACAGCCTAATCACTGGACGTCTCAAATATTATCAGGTCATGGTGATTTCAACTTAAAGCTCTTCTTCCTTCACAGGAAGAACACCCCGAACTGTTCGTGCGGCGGTATCGAGACTGCAGAACATGTGGTCCTCGAATGTCCGCTGTACGACCAAGCTAGGGTGGAGTTGATTCATGGGACAAGATCGTATTTGGCACTGGATCTACGGCAGATGGTGACGGAAACAGACTACCCGATGTTCTGCAGATTCGTCGGCTCCCGGCGGGAGCAGAAACAGGCAATGTAAGATAGTAACCCCTTGATCCCCGAGCGTTCACTAAACGTAGACTGGGTGATGTTGCTACAATGCAAGGCGCACCCTCTTTTGAAAGCAAATATAAAAAAAAAAAAATTATGGACTTTGTTATTATATATTGTTATTACTTTTATGATCATTCGGAATAATTTTAAACCCGCTTATGTTGTTTCAGAGCGCGCTAGGCAAATCGTTCACAAGTTGAACGATGGGAAATAAAGGACGTAGTGTCTACTTCTTCTGCCTGCGGCGCTACGGTCCTGAAAGAACCCGGGCCTCCGTGATTTGAACTGCTTTGTCTTTCCTACTAATTCGCACCATATTGTTCGGCAACCTCTGTTGTGACATGTCGCTCATCCCCTCCCAAGGAGCCGAACTATCACTACCCGACCCGGGATTAGATTTTTACGTTTCCATCGCGAACTAAAATACAAATGATATACTCGACATAAAACTATATTTTTATTCATAATTTACCTTCTTGATCCCTCGTTGGCTTCAGTCCACATTTTCATAATCTCTGTAACAAACAAGAGGTGAGGATGAACAATGGGAGAAGTTTATTAAGCACGTCAACTGCTCCAAAACGATTCTGCCAAATTTTGAAAAATTGTACGGTTTCGAGTTGCATCAAAAATATAACTGTTTATATATTCAAATGTGATATCAATTTAAAGAACCATGAGAGTACATAATGAAAATATACTTACTTACTACGAATTCTCTAGTCAGTTTAACTGAGTGGTAGGGTGGATGCCTGGTACCGAAAAATCATGGGTCCAAGTCCCACCGGGATCAACATGTGCGTAACATATGTACTAACTAATGTACACCTCATCTCAGTAGTTGCCACTCCTAGGACGCTGAACATAGATGAAGGGTAGCAGGAAAACTGAAGAAAGCTTGAAAGATCATTTCCCATTTACATTAAAACCTCGAAGGACATGATAAGAACACAGCGAGTTAACGAAATTGTGGACTAGGTTAGTAATTTAGTGATTGTACAAAAGCCACGTGGATAAGGCATATGGTTAGGTCCCCAAGATCCAAATAAGGTACCTACTGTAAAGACAACCCTTTATGATGCCAACTTTGGAGGAAACAGAAACAAATATTATAGCATTCTTGATCTTAATCCATCCTTAAGATTAGAATATTCGTATCCTACGTATTAGAATATTCTCGTCACTTTAATATACTGGTGGGAAGATGCCTGCTAACCTAGAGATGAAAATGAAATGAAAAATAATCTTTATCCTGGAACATGAGTCCCCTGAGAATGATAATATAAGTAATAAACAAAAGAATATAATGCGGTGGGTTATAAGATCCTAGATCTGTAGTTACACTCACAGAGAATATGTCCTTGAATTCATCCAGGAGCCTCAAGAGTCGGACTTGATGTCAACTTCTCTATCATTCCTGCTCCAGTCTCATCGCTCCCACAAGTATATTAGATGCAGCTGCTGGTATCTCCTAATCTTGTTCGTGCGAACAGTGTTCTGGAGTCAAGCTCCGGATCCATCAACCGGACAGGAATCACTCCGTGGTTAACCAAGGCTGCTACCCGGGCAAGACATAAGACTAGGCGCTTCTGGGCTCGAGGACTACCTTCACTCTATTCCTAGCCTCGCGCCAACAAAAACTTCATGGCTATCAGGTAAAACTACTGTTTCCGGAAAGTCACTAAAAACCCGTCCACCCCCATATCCCTCATGAAGTAGGAGCAGGAAGAGATGGTATTCCTTGTCTGGAACATGTAACTGTAGGGTCCCTATCGACTAGAAACAGCTGAGGAACTCCTCCAGCGCTCCTGCACCAAGCCAACACAACCCCTCGTCTAACAGCCTCCTATTCCACAGCTTGCCTACTTCCCAGCCTGGCCTCAGGTCACCAGAGACCTTCAGCTCGCCCAGCACCACCTCGCACTGCTCCGCCTACTCCAGCAGCTACAAGCTGTCAGGTATCTCCACCCTTGGAAGTTTTCCTTCCTCTCATCTACTCCCCAACGTTCCCGAAAACTCCGTACACAAAACATCCTTGACATCTTTTCCTCAAAGATCGTGCGCGTGCCACATGGCAAAGAACACGATATCCCTCTGACCACCGGACCTATAACCAACTTTCCCGACTTCTTAAGCAACAACACTCATCCTATCGCTCTGATTAATACAATTCCTCCCTATCAACCGACAATAAATCTTATGGTTCATTACCAAAATAATCAAGTTTCCCCCTCATTCGGCGTATATATGGCTCTTGGGCCGCATCTGACAAGGATAAGTCCAACATATTTGTTTAGTCTTACTTTAGTGTTCCATTATTATTTTGTATACATTTTATATTAATATTCCATTATTTTTGACGTTGAGAAGTTCAACATATTTGCTTCCCTCCTCCGTCAAACCTTCAACCCCCATTCCGACCCTAAAGCCCGACGACAAGAACAAAAGATTTGGATTACTTTACCGCTTGTTAAAGAGGCAATCAAAACTTATATGGACATACGGACTAGAACTATGGTGTTGTGCTAAGCCATCCAAAATCAAGCGCATTGAATTATTTTTATTTGTTTAGTCTTATTTTAATTTTTCAATATTATACAAAATTGTTATTGTAATGTAATATATATATATTACATTACAATAACACAGACATCAGATTTGCTTATGGATTTTTGTATTTAATTGTTAGAATATAAAGGAAAAAAAGAGAGAATTAATAAAAAAAAAAGTTTACCTGGAGTATTGCCAGGAGTCAGAGCAATCAAATTTTCTTTAGCTGCAACAAATAATAGATGAAGATGAACAATTAAGCATATCAACTGCTCGACTTCGTTCGAATTGCTACTAAAATATAACTGTTTATATATTCAAGTAAGGTATCAATTTAAAGAATTTAGAGGATACATAATCTAAAATTTTACTTATAACTCTCCGATCAGTTTAATTGAGTGGTGGGGCGGATGCCAGGTAACCAAGACTTCGTGGGCCCGAGTCCCAACTGGATCAACATATGTAGTTATATACTAATTAATGTACACCTTGACCAGTGGTACCTCGGTCAAGGTGTTGTGGTGTAAACATAACGTCACCATGGCAACTAGTGAAGAAGCGAGTTTGGTGCCAGGAACTAATTTAGAGAAATAAAATTTCACAAAGATTAAAATTTAAGGACTATAAGTATAGTAATTTCCACAATTGAAAAGTAAATATAACAAAACAAGTTTTGAAATTTTGAATTTCAAGGCTTATCAGTAAAACGTTTCAACACAAATTGGAAACCCAAATAAGTGACACATTATGAAAAGGATACAAAAAGAAGAAAGTAAAAATAAGCTTCAGGATAAATATGAAAGAAACATACAAAATATCAGTTTAATAAATAAATTTTACGAAGAAATGGAAGTCTAAAGGTTAGGATCCTTTTTAAACACGAAAGATTCTCGGAAGTTAAGGATGAAATATAATCAAATGAAGTTAAAAGGTAAAAGGAATATCGAAGAATAACATCATAAAACAGGATAATTAAGGAAGGAAAAGGGAATAATCAAGAGGAAGAAGTGAAAGCTGGTAACAATAAAACAACGTTCACACGTTAAATTGTGTTCTGATGATTAATTTTATTTTAAACAGTAAAGTGAAAAGATGGTGAAAATTTATGAAAGCATGGAAAGTAATAAATTGATATTGGTGGAAGGATGAAATAATGATGAGAATTCATTATAGGAATTGCTAATGGCAAATGTTATAAATGCAGTTGTAAATATATAAATAAATAATAAAAAAAGATTCAATTTAAATCAGTTCAATAATTTTTTTACTATTTTATTTCTTCACAGCTGTTTTGAGCTAAAAAGTACAACTAGGTTATATTGTTTGCTCTATCTTGAAAAACAAATTTAATCATCTTATTGTTATTTAAGTAAACAACAAATTGGTAAAAATACAAGATATCTCTCCTTCATTGAAACTGAAGTTGAAGCAGAACATTTCGTCTAGGTCCAAAAGAAATCTGGATGAAAGTGCTCAGGCTAACCTCAAGAACCTGGCTAAACTTCACTCAGCCAACGCAGACGACATCAAGACAGGTGATTTACCATGTCATAATTCACCAAACGAGGAGGTTAACGGCAAATTTCCTGCATTTCCTGGGACTGATATGGAGTACCAACCGTTCCCTGACGACACTACCAACCTAAAATAAAACACAACAGGTACACACTCAGCATACCCACACCAATCACTACACACAACAGATTCGCCCCACTACAAACTCTTACCGACAAACACAATACTGACACATAACCGACAAGCAAACCCATGTTAAAGATACCATCCATTTTTGTTCTAGAAGCAGAAGACTAGCAATAGATAATGGCCGACATTAAAACTGTAGCCTCTTCTTTTGAAGTTAAACAATGGTATCAAAAAATTAAACTAACGACATCAGACGATTTCAGAAAAATGACATTCTACGATACTCATAATGTAAAATATTAAACATTCTCTAACCCCGAAGACAAGAAATTATCTGTGATAATCAGAGGCGTACCATACTCCCTTACTGACACAAAAATACTTGACTTACACCGACATACTCCGTCCTGAAACTGACTCGACTATTGACCAGGGACAGACAACCGACCCCATTGTATGCAATCGAGTTAGAGGACAACTCGGCGGGTCTGGCGATTCTTTAGCTCACTCGGCTCTACTACACGTGGTGCACGTGGAGCTGCGGCGGAGGTTCACAGCGAGCCGTCGAATGCACAAACTGCCAGTTAGTAGGGCAAAGTAAAAATTTTCGTCGTCTGGACCCCGGTGTGTCAAAAGTGCTGGTAGTCGTACTTACCTCCAACTTCACGGACACCAAGTGTGCCAACTGTTCAGCCCAACATCCCGCTAGCTACAGGGGTTGTCCCTTCTACGGGGCCTTCGTTGTCTCTATTGTCCCTTCTTTGGTGCCTGGCTTTCTAAAGAAAGCCAGGCCCCAAAAACAACCTCCTGCCCCCCCAACCACCTCCAAGAAATCCTTCACCTCCACCTACCTCCCCGGAGCCTAAACCACATACGAACTTTTGGTTTGACAAAAATCGAAGTAGGCCAACACCACCGCAACCTAATACTGCACACAATGGCATTAGCTCAGGGGCAACGACTGACCTGACTTGACTTATCATGAACCTCATTAAACCATTCATCCCCCAAATCCAAGCATTCTTATCCAATTTATTCATCAATCTTTTTTCGATGAATCATGGCAAACTTAATCTGAAAATTTTCAAAATTTAACTATATTAAACTGGAATGCGGACGGCTTAAAGATAAGGCAACCGTCATTAACCAACTTTTTATCACGATATACGTCGACATTGCATGCATAACTGAGACCCACCTCAAACTGACAGACAAACTCAAACTCTCTGGCTACTGTTCATACAGACTGGATCGACCGACACGTTTCGGTGGTGTTGGCATTTTCATCAAACGTCACCTGAAACATTCACAGATTAACATTTCCCTTTTCCAGAACTTGGAGGCAGTTGGAGTCACCCTCACCACACACTCCGGCACACTCAACTCCATATCAGCATACCATCGACCGAACACAGGAATGATACAGACTGACTTAGAACATATTTTCACAGGACAACTGATTATAATGATCGGGAACCTCAACAGCAAGTCACGCTATGGGGATGCAGAGGACAGAATAACAATGGGACTAGACTACAATCCATCTCAGAAAACATGGGAATACAAATATCGACACCTGACGAACCGACATTCTACCAAATTCAACGAACATACCAACCCGACATACTGGAAATACTGGAAGACATCATCCCCAACCTGGTGCTAAAGAAGCTTCCTCCGAAGAGCTTAGCCTACCTGGCAAGTATGTTCAATGGCTGTCTTCGCCACGGCTACTTTCCTGCAGACTGGAAAAACGCCGTTGTTTTAACATTTCACAAGCCAGGTAAGGCGAAAAACGATCCAGGCAGCTATAGACCAATAAGCCTTTTAAATAGCCTCTCAAAACTTCTTGAGAAAATGATTCATAAGAGGCTCCTCCGTCCCCTGGAGAATGCAGGAACCATCCCTGCACACCAGTTTGGGTTTAAATCGAACCACACCGCCGTCCATCAGCTACAGAGAGTTGCTGAGACTATTGTGGGGGGCTTTGAGAGAAAGCAGTATACAGTAACAGCCTTCTTGGACGTCGCAGCTGCCTTCGACACAGTCTGGCTCGAGGGCTTTCTCTTCAAACTAAAACCAACCTGGCCTCCGCAGTACATTCAGAACATCATTGGCTCTTTTCTTCGTGACAGAACATTTCAAATAAGGGTGAACAACACACTGAGCTCTAAGAAAAATATATCAACAGGAGTACCGCAAGGTGCAATCCTCAGTCCACTCTTATTTGATCTATTCTGTCACGATATCCCAGAACCAGCCTCTGCAACCCTGGCGACATTTGCTGACGACACATAGATCCTCACTCAAAACGTGGTTTTGGAAGCGGCCATCGACTCCCTACAAATCCAGGTCGATGAAATCTGCCAATGGTTTCGAAAGTGGAAACTTAACCTGAACGGTACGAAGACGGAGGTGAAGGTGTTCGCTTTACGCCACATCTCACTAAAACATCTCAGAAGGCTGATAATCAAGTGGCTCCCAATTCCATGAAATCCTAATGACCGGGGTGTGCGCTATCTTGGAGTGCACTTTAACACAAGGCTAACATGGCGCCTACACATCAACATAAAACTCCGACAAGCTTACACACGACTCAGGCTCATCCACTCATAAACAGGAATACACCACTCAAACACACATGCACATCCTTAATTTACAAAACACTAATACTTCCACTCTTAACCTATGCATGCCCCGTATGCACTAGTGCACTAGTCACACCAACATAACAAGATTACAGACATTTCAGAACAAAGTTCCCCAGACAGCGGTGAACGCACCCTGGTTTATCAGGAACACCCAAATCCTTCTAGAGCAGGGAGTTGCTCCTTTTGCAGCCCAAATCGAAAAATATTTGTAATTAATTAACTTTTATTTTATTAACATTAAACATTTTCATTTTATTACAGTGTACATAGAACAATATTGTTTCCCACTTTGAAGATAACCCCCTCCTCAGTTCATTCTTCATGTGGTGTTCACATATCTCTCTATACTTAGAGCATATGCTCATCTTGAGTTCAATTTTGAATTGGCTGACGTACTCAACTATTTGCTTTGCTTCCACAATTGATAACCTGGAATGCTGAAATGGAGAAGCATCACTGCAGCACTCGAAGGACCACATCAACTAGATGAAGCAAATGTCTTCGCACTGAATATGAACACGGTATCACTTCCTTACTTCTCAAAAGCAATTTTAGACAATTAAATTTTTTTCAAATAACATTTTATTGAACATTTATTATTATTTAACCAAATTGCTGACGAAAGTGGTTTTTAAAAGATTCAGGCGCGAGTGAATATCTCTTATTAAACCAAAGAAACATAATGAGACAGCAAAATGCCATAGATAGAATATCCTGTATCGAACTTGAACATTTTAAGGACACTGGTGTACCAAAGTCTTTAGAAATATGATTATTATTCCCGCCACCCCGCCAAATTAACAACTTCACATATCAACCTCATATAATTCTATATTTCATTATTTTTCATAATACTATATTCATAATTTACCTTCTACAACCAAATTTCTCAACTGAGCAGTCAGCCATTCTTGAACTGAAACAAAAAAGAAATGAAGATGAACAAAGGGTATAGCCTATTACGCACGTCAACTGTACCTCTACGATTCTGGCAGGTTTTTATAGATTGTTCGTATTCGAGTAAGAAATAATAAGTAAGGTATCAATTTAAAGAACTAAGAGAATATATAATTACTAGTTACTTATATTATAGTTAAATACTTATTAAAATTGTCTCGTCGGTTTAATTGAGTTAACGGGTGGATGCCTGCTAATCGAGAGATCATGGGTCCGAATCCCACAACATATGCAAGTTGTATACTAATTGTGTGTATACCTCATCCCAATTGATAACCGGGAGTACTGAAATCAAGGAACATCACTGCAGCACTCGAAGCACCACGCCAAGAAATACATTTCTTCAACATGAATATGAATACGGTAGCACTTCTCTACTTCTTATTAATAATTTTAAGTAATCAATTAAAACATTTTAATTCCTCAAATCCCTAACTAAAACTATTTTAGAAAACAGTATATTTTTTTTATTATTTTTTTATTTTATTTTATTTTACTAGTTCAGCATATTACATGCTATGCTAGTAGTTATAATTATAGACACAATATAAATAACATATAACATAACAGGTTGTTGTCGTCTCATCTTGAGAACCAGCTAGGACTGCTTATAGAACTGAACTAATAGATGAATGCAAAAGATAATTCCGAGAATGGTTAACAATTATGAAAGTAAACTTCAACACTTGTTCTCTAAGGCAGGATGTCTTTAGGGAGCCATGGCTTGAGTCTTGCGGCTGGAGTAATCTTCCCTAGTTCATAATACGCTGGTCCTGAGGTGGTTTTTAGGGAATCCAGAAACTTCTTGGTAGCCCTCTTCACGAAGTGCTCAACATATGACATGCCTAGTTCTTCGTGAAGCTGTTTGTTCCTCACGACCCATGGCGCATTTACTGCCATGCGCAAAACTTTATTTTGCAGCTTCTGGAACCCTTCAAGTTTTTTACCAGATGGTAGCCCCCAGACCACCAGCATGCATAAGTGTATAGCGGTTGAATGATGGTCTATATGAGAAGGCTGCACCTTGTCTTGAGCCTGGAGTCCTATTAATTAGAGGATACAAGATGGAGAGGCGTGCGTAGGCCTGGTTCAAGTTTTTGTTCGTATGTAGTTTCCAGGTGAGACGTTTGTCCAACTCATTATTATGTTTGAGAGGAGGGATGATGTGTGGATGTCGGGGCAGCCTTCGGGTGGCCTTCCACGTGCTGGGTCTCCGGGATCCATCACTCACAGATACTAACTGTCGATTTCGTGCTTACCAACTTCCCACCTCACTCGTCTTGTTAACTGGTTTAACCTACTTTTGATATGAAGAAGTCTTGTTTGTTGCCAGGCTCGGCGGACCTTATGTTTCTCTGTGATTAGCTCGTCTATATATCTCGGAAGAGGATTTTGGTTTATTCTGTATTGCTAAGGTTTTTACGTAGACTCCTCAACTAATGTATAAACAGAGTGTGTGAAGTTGGTGACTGATTCTTCAATGCTTTCCGTAACAAAAGTACAAACGTTTTTGGTGTGGTTATACCGCTGACAATTTGAACATTGAGGTATATTTGAAGATTTTTTACGTGGTTCTACTTTTACCACAGAATAAAAGATCCTGTCTAGCTTAAGAATACCCTTTCCTGCCTTATTATTTGTCAGTTCCACAGCACATAATGGTGTTGGATTTTTATCTTTATTTCTGAGTCTGAATACACTAGTGACTGGATATTTTTGGGCCAGCTCACTCATTATTTCTTCTTCTAAAGAACGCCTGTAATTATAACACTAAGTTTTCTATCA
Source organism: Aradus depressus (assembly GCA_963662175.1). Classification (NCBI taxonomy): domain Eukaryota; kingdom Metazoa; phylum Arthropoda; class Insecta; order Hemiptera; family Aradidae; genus Aradus; species Aradus depressus. The sequence goes on from OY759215.1 coordinate 17,691,204, forward strand.
TCCGGGTGGACATACGTTGTAATTTTTATAAAAAATGCTTATCTTTGTTTTTGTTAAATAATAAAATGTTCTTGAGAAAATGTTTCTAATTCTTTCTTACCTTCCTTTGGTCGTGGGTCCGCCAAGACTAGCAGTTGTGAAAAGTCAAAATGACATGAGGTGCAAAATACATGAAATAAAAATTAGGCCATTCTGGTTTGATTGTATATATTCTTAATGAAAAACATGTGTGGAAAACTTAAAAACAATTGCTCAGAATCCTTATTAAACAAGTCTTTAAAAATGAAAATGTATTTTCTCAAAATACTCTCTGGCTTTGTCTTTATAATGGTTTAAAATTCACGGTACCTTCTTGATTTAATGCTGGATGTGATGGCTATTGGGTCCTGGAGTTCTGCGCTGATCAGCCTCTGCTGTTGTCTTAATGGTCCAGAAGAGCTCCAATGGATTTCCCTCTGTTGATCTGATGGTGAATGGTTGCTCAGGACAGTTGATGAAGTAGTGTGATCCTCCCTCTCTGGAGGCAACGGATGAGTTGGGGCAGGTCCTCCCTCGGCGGCGGTCTCTGACGAAGTGGGGCTGTTCCTACCTCTCAGGTGGCAACAGTTGAAGAATATCGATCCATATTGGGGTCCGCTCACAGCAACTTTTCCCGCCCTCCGGGACTGATCTGGGTGCCTTTTGGTGGCTCAGTTCCCCACCTTGGTTTCTCCGTATTGTTGTGGTTCTTCTTGGACTTCCTGTTGTTCAAGCCACCGGTTTTCATTCCTTTGTCCCTAATTTATTTCAAACAATGTATGTCCATATTTTTGGGCATCACAACGTATGATATTGTATTTCATTTTCAGTGTAATATTGAGTTAATCCTCTGAAATCATCAGAAGTAGAAGTCAGTACTTTACCAATTTTGCCGGTTATTTTAGTCTCGAATGTGGTTTTAAATATAGTTTTTATATCTTTAATAACTTCCAGGTAATTTGGGGCATTATTTAAGAATATGGGGGGAATTTTCAGACTAGAAAACAGTAATAGAACTATTCGTTTCGTTTCCACAATGAATAACCTGGAAGGCAAAAATGAAGAAAAATCACTGAACAACTCGAAGCACCACACCAACGAGAAACAGTTAAGGTCTTTATTAGCCTTGCAGGTGCTGGCGGTAGCTCCGCCCATAGACTTGGCTCTGGACATTTAAAGTACAAATAAGATTTTCATATAATTTATCTAACGATAAATCGTTAAAAAATATACCTTGTGACACCAGTAAGTGATGACAAAGTGTTGTCTTTGAGTCGTCCTATTTGCTATTTTTCCTTTGTAATTTCCCTTAATAAAATTATATGAGGACTATAAATTAATTTAATTTAATGTCAGTTGGCGTATCAAATGATCCGATATTACTGCACAAGGTAATACTTTGAAGTCCTATACTTTATCTAACGGGGAAGAGTTAACCCAGATCAAGTCTATCATAGAGCAGCCCTGGCTACTGATGAAGGTGTGCCCTGCGAGATAGTCGCTCCTGCTCCTTCCATTAACCACAACAGTTCTTCACTTTCCATAACATCCATCAACAGTTCTCCCCTGAGGTTGATATCTGTGTCACCAGAATGTTTGCAGTCGACTTCGAGCCCTGAAAGGAACTTTTTCAAACTGGTTCAGGTTGGCGATTTTTGAATTGAAATCCTCCGCCACCTCTAAGGGAATATCTGGATCGCTATTCTTTACTTTCTCAAGCAAGTCCTCAAGTATGTTAATACTTTCCTCATTTTCTAGTTTTGGAGAAGATGAACCATCCCGAAAATACGTTTAATGTTCTGACATTTAATTTGAATAAAAATAAATTTATTGTTTATAAAAACAGTAGCTCAGTAGTATGCGTGCTTGCTTACTGAGCTAAAGGTCGTGGGTTTGAAACCCGGCAGAGGCCCTTAGTTTATTTTACTTGGGGGGGTAAAATAAACTTAAGCATGCCGTCCTTCGGATGGAACGTTAAGCGATGGTCCCGAGCCTGTTCGATGTCAGGTACTCGTTAAAGCCCCTGGCCAAGGTTAATATAAATTCAGGATAGGCAAAATTTAAGGCTCCCATAGTAGAATCGGGCTCCTGTCCACCAAAGCGACGAAAGAGCGCTCTGGTAGTAGGCAATATGACCTCGTAGTTGAAGCCTGGACAGAGTCATAATAACTATCGAAAAAATTAGAAGAAATTTACTTTAACTAGAATAAAAAATTCAGCCTCGAACATTAACCTTATTTTCATCCAACAAAACTCACAGATTAGCCACAATTAGCAAACTGCCATACATAGAATATCCTATAAAAAAAAGCGATTCTGTTCAACGTTGACTTTTTATAATCGGGCAACAAGACGGTTTCCGGTACCAAACGGAATCGTGCCAACAAAGCGTGATCCTTCAAGATCATTCGGGAGAATGACCCTGTAGCGGTCTCTGCACCGTACAACATCAATCTTCTAACCCATAAGTAACCACCCACCTATATTATTACTCACCCCCTCCCAATAAGTATATAGTAATATCAACACAACATGATGCTATTTGTTATTCATAATTTACCTTCTTAAGATAACTTAGATAAGAGTCAAACTTACTATTCTGCTTCTCCCGATCTGTAACAAACAAGGAGTGAGGATGAACAATGGGAATAGTCTATTAAATAAATAAAACAAACTTATTTTTGAAATATTGTCTATTCCACTAAAGATATATATTCATATATAACTACCGGTTTCGGCTTTATACCATCGTCAGGTCTAGTTATGAACTAAGTCAGTTTGCAGAGAGCGACCCTTCAAATACATCTCAGGTCAAAGGGTGCTATTAGAACTTGGGAGTCCCCCGGCTGTACCGTTAGCTAACTCATGAACGGTACAGCCGGGGGACTCCCAAGTTCTAATAGCACCCTTTGACCTGAGATGTATTTGAAGGGTCGCTCTCTGCAAACTGACTTAGTTCATAACTAGACCTGACGATGGTATAAAGCCGAAACCGGTAGTTATATATGAATATATATCTTTAGTGGAATAGACAATATTTCAAAAATAAGTTTGTTTTATTTATTTATTACAAGTTTCCACAATATGTCCGCGTTTCTCAACTTAGAAGTTGTTAATAGTCTATTAAGCACGTCAACTGCTCCTCTAGGATTCTGGCAAGTTTGTAAAAATTGTTCGTGCTCGAGTTTCGGCTAACATATTGCTACTTTTCCATATTCAATTATGTTTAAATTTTAAAAAACTTAGAGAGTATTTAATAACATTATGTAAATTACCTTTTGATTAGAAACATTATTATTTTTTTATTATCACCCCCTCCCCCCAAAACAACACGTATCAACCCCAAATATTTTAACCGTAACTTACCTTGTGGAGACAACTTTCGATAGCCTTTTCCCACCTCCGTAAGTTCTGTAACAAACAAAGGATGAGGATAAACAATGGGAATAGTCTATTGAGTCAACTGCTCCACTAAGATTATGGAAAGTTTCGAAAAATTGTTCGGGTTTGAGTTGTTTCAAAAATTGAACAGTTTATATATACCCGTGTAGAAGGATTAACGCGTCGGCGAAAAGTTTGTCGCTTAATGATTGCCTTATGACCAGACCTTCAATCCAGCTTGACTTATTTGACTTTATGAATTTTTTTTACGAAACGTTTTATGCTTTCAGAGATATCGCGCGTATTCGATCCATTTAGGATAATCCCATAGGTTACTATTCATGATATAGATTTTGTACACTGAGACTGCGTAGGAAAAACTGGCAACCTTTAGATATTTGGGCATTTTGACTTCGTATGAAAAACTTGGATCATTTCAGATTTGAGCGTTCAAAATGCGTTGGAAAACTGCGAGAACATCACAGAGGCGAACCCTCTGACTGCATGGGAAAAATTGAGAACACATTACACATTTGGGCACTCGGATTGCGAAGGAAAAATTTAAAACGCCTAAAACATTTGGGCACTCGGACTACTTACGAAATATTGAGAACATTTTACACATTTGGGCACTCGGACTACTTACGAAAAATTGAGAACATTTTACACATTTGGACACTCGGACTACTTAGGAAAAATTGAGAACATTTTACACATTTGGACACTCGGACTACTTAGGAAAAATTGAGAACATTTTACACATTAGGACACTCGGACTACTTAGGAAAAATTGAGAACATTTTACACATTTGGGCACTCGGATTACTTACGAAAAGTTGAGAACCCCTTACAAATTTGGGCACTCAGACTACTTAGGAAAAACTAGCCTCATCTTACATAATTGTGCCACATCTTTTCGAAAAATAATCGGTTGGACCTCATTTGTCCCAACTGAATTTAATGATTCCAACTACTTGATTGCCTATTCTAATTCACTCCGATTATGACACGAGAGGCGAGCTGCCAGTCGTCTTTTCTGGTTGTGCTTCTGGGTCAGTTTAGAATAGTGCACCTCGGATAGTGGCCTCTGCACTAGTAAGTTTAGTGTATCTCATTCCAAAATTGTTTGACCTCCCTCAAGAGTTTCGTAGGTTCTGACTTTTTCCACCAGTCCCCTTGAAATTATTTTGTGGGTTTGGATCCGGCATTTATGTCTTCTACTTCCTGACATATCCTCCTCCATGCATCTCTTCTTGCCTTCCTCAAGGCTAGAGATTGTAGGGAACTGTCCTGTACATTTTCGGCGGTGATCAAAGGATTAGAACTATTGATTCCCCCCCCCCCCCCCCCCCACCCACAGCAAATTAACAACTTCACATAACACCACATAATAAAACCATATTTTATTCAAAATTAACCTTCTCTAGAAAACGCAGCAATCAGGTCAGCCGACTCGTATTCCTCTGTAACAAAAAAGGTATGATGATGAACAACGAGAGCAGTCAATTAAGCACGACAACTGTTCCTCTACGATTCTGGCAAACTTTGAAAAATGGTTCGTGCTCGACTCGCGTCTAAAATTTAGCTGCATTTACATATTCAATAAGGTATCAATTTATTGAACTTACGGAATACATAATGAAAACTTACTTAATAGAATTTCTCGCCTGCCAACCAACATAATATGTAAATGGAAAATGGATAATGGAAAATATTAAAATGGAAAATATTAAAACCCACTTTAGTAAAAATGTAAAACAATTCTACCGGTGAAATAAATACATTTCAATATTGACTATGTATGCTAGAAAAAATAGTTCATGAAAAAAAGTAATAATAACCATAAAAATATTTATTTATTGGGGTGTCAGTAAATTGTTCGTCTTGTCAGCGGTTGCTTTCTAGAATTCTAAACATTCCGCACCTAAAAGCACGTCAAAAAACCATGTAATGTAAATAAATAGGATTTTGAAATTTTTCGAGCAGGATGTGAGTGTTCAGAATTGTTCATTTAGTTTGTCATGCGTGGTTATTACTTGAAAAAAATTGTTTAATGTTCGGTTTACGAAGGATTTGGTACAACCATTGAGACAGACCCATGATATTAGCTTCCCTCCCTACCCAAGACAACTCCCTCTGGTCTGCCTCCTAGAAAATCCTGGAGTACAACGCCCTCTCCTACCCTCTTAAACACGCCAATGGCTCCTGGGCTGGCCTGGGTCTGACGGAGAAAAAGCTCAACTACCCAACATCCCTCACTCATCTCATCATCTTCAACGGTTGATATGATATTTTAAAAATTTAACATGTCGCAAGCATAATAATTATATAATTAAATAATAAATGAATGATTAGCAATAAAATGAAAATATCCTTCACTTGAAGATAGAGGCAGAAGGCACTTGAAAGTGTACTTTGGCTAGGTACACTCTCTACAGGATTTCTGACATACGACTCCCTTCAAGACAGGGACCAACAAGCAAGTACAAATAATTTATGTATTTCTTACTTTTAGGGGGTTCAGGTTCGGCGGGTGTAGCGGGAGCAGATTGAGGCTAAAAATAATGAAAATACACTTATTTTTCATATTTACCTTGTATTTAGTTTGTATATTTACCTTTATTATGTATATTTACAACCGAATTTTCACTTATGGTTCGACATGCTGTGGAAGTACGTTCAACCAGTTCTTGTGTGCTTGTAATTGTAGTATTTACATCTCCTTAAGCACGGCTTTTTAAGGCTCCCCATAAAAAAAAGTATAAAGGGGTCAATTCCGGAGATCCATGGGTAGGGACCTCCCCAACCAATCCACCTGCTGGGAATCTTCCGGTTAAGAAAATTGTTGACATCCCTTGCATTATGAGGAACAACATCATGTTCGAACCACATTCTCATACGCACAGAGAGTGGGACGTGTTGCAGCAACTAAGGAAGTGTATCTCTTAAGAACTCCAAGTACCGAGCTCCAGAAAGTCTACAATCAGAAAAATATGGGCCTACGATATGGTTCCAAGCAATCCGCACGAGACATTTACAGAACGTACAATGAGAAATAATAGAAATTATATTTTTCGAGTTAACAAGGAATAATAAAATGAAAGAATTGGTACTTTAAGAGTTTGTTAGTTTTCATTTTCTTTAAAGTGGCAATTCTTAACCGATTTTTGTGAAACCAAGCTTATTATTCATGAAATTAACTCTAGTTTCCGGAAATAAAGAGAAAAAAAATACAGGGTGCCATTTAAAATAAGGGAATTAAGTAGGATTTCTGCAATACCCTGTATAAATTCCAGGATTTCGAATAAAGTATGGAATACTACGTCAAAAATAAAGGAGGTTTACCATTTGAATTTTTGTTTTACGCCAAAAGATAAATGAGATAACCGGGTGTTCCATATCCGGTGGGACACCCTTATTTTAAACATTATATCTAGTATTTATGTCATTACAATTATTATTACTAATTTAGATGTTTAATGTCATGATATAGTTTCTCTATATAATTCTTTTTATAGTTTTCCTTTTCCATCTAAATTAATCTCAAATCTCGTCTTGAAGAACCTGACGCAAAAGGGCGTAGCGCTTCTTACGAGATGTACAATGGATGTTTCAGAGCTGGTTTATTTCCAAACCAATGGAGAAATGCAGTCGTACTCGGCCGGGAAAACCAAAGGATCAACCGTCGATCTACCGTCTTATCAGTCTTTTGAACAGTTTGTCAAAACAGTTTGAAAGAATGATCTATGGTAGGCTACTGGAATTTCCGGAAATAACGGATACCATACCTGCACATCGGTTTCGCTAAAAATAAAAGTTTTTCTTTCTTTCCTTTACTCATTTCAAAACTTCTGCTCGCTCAGGTATTATTTGTTTTTAAATTTTCACACGTTTGAATTTAGTTTTTAATGGTTTTTGTTTAGATATAATATTTTAGTTTGTTTTGAAGTAAATAATTTAAAGGTTATTTGTTGGTTTAGTCACAATTAGTTTCAATTTCATAACTTTTACTCTCTGGAGGGCGCTGGTAGCTCAGTGGTATGCGTGCTGGACTTCTGACCTCAAGAACGTTGGTTCGTAACCCGACCGAGGCCCTTAATTTATTTTATCTGGGAGGTAAAATGAGTTTATTTTATTTTATAGTTTATGAGAGTCCTTCGGATGGGACGTTAAGCGCTGGTCTCGAGCCTGTACGATGTCAGGTACTCGTTAAAAACCCCTACCCTAAGTGAATGAAAAATTTAGGGTAGGCAAAATTTAGGACTCCCACAGTAGAGTCGGGTTCATGTCGACCAGAGTGACGAAAGAGCGCTCTGGTAGCAGGCCATATGACCTCGTAGTTAAATCCGGACATGAGTCATAAAACCTAACTAATAACTTTTACTCAAATCTAACATACATTGTTATATAAACATGGAGGCAACTGGTGCTTAGGTGAGGTTGGTGCCATTAACACATTTCAAAAGACAAAATTACATCTAGACATAATTTTAAAGACCACAAAATTATAGTAATGTCAACAAAAGAAAGGTAAATAGAACAAAACCAAATTTAGAAAGTCGAACCACCATAGAAATAATGCAATATAACCTGTCAGCTTATCCATGAAAAGTTTCAACACTCATTAAGAACCCAAATCAGTAAAACATGAAAAAAGAAAACATCAAGAAGAAAGGAAATTTTATAATCTTAAAGATGAATATAAAATGAACAAAAAGAATATTAGTTTAATGGATTAATTTAACCAAGGAACGCAAGAAATGGAGACTACAGTGGGTAAAAAGAACATCGAAGAATAATATAAAATCGTCAAACAGGATAATTGTTTAAAAAGAAAAAGAGTATAATCAAGAGAAATAAGTGGAGGCTGAAAGAAGAGAAAACTAATTAATAAAAGTTGAATTATCAAGAAAGAACGAATAATTATTTAAAGAATTTTGAGAAAGAAAAATCAGAAAGATATTGAAAATATAACAGAAATTAAAAAATTGAAGTGAGAGTAATGACGTCAGTCCAAGAAAGGGGAGTTCCTTTTTGTCCATAAGTTCACAAACCAGGGATCTGTAATCGTGTATATTTTAGTCTAAATTAAAGAAATAAGCGTTTTGATTGAAAACTAGGGGCAAGGAATAAAGAAAACAACAGAAATAGTAAAATTTTGTTTAAAATTAAAAAACAAGAGAGAAAAGAATTGAAACACTAAAGAGAAAAAATGACAGTTGGTTGTGGTTCCGTCAACACGTTTCAAATATGTGATGTTTTATTTTTTAGGTTGAAAAGATGGTGAAAAAGTTTTGAAAGTGAAATTAGAATGTAAGGTGACAGTGGAAGATGGTTTTGTTTGAAAAAAAGAATTGTGTAACTTGTAAGACCTATTTTCAAGTGACGACACTGTGAGTACAAATTATAATTTGGAAAATGGCCACTGGAGATATATTTAAAAAATTAATAAATGTGTAAATTTTTGTAAGATTTTTTTTTTTTTTTTTTTTTTTTTTTTTTTTTTTTTTTTTTTTTGGCTTTATGTACGATGCATATTAGCCATGTCAATGTGTTATATATAATTATTTAAGGGTGTTTAATTTTTCTTTCATCTGAACTTACGGTATCGAGATATGGGGATCAACCAAAAAATTAAATTAAACGTACAACGTCTAACATTTTTACGACAAACTCCATCATCATACCAATCCACTTATTCTGCAATTATTCAAAAACCCTCTCCTCACAAATCCGCCATGACGCCTCAAGCGGGCATGCTCCAGGTCTGGACTGGATGCGTCACGTACCTACCTCAGCAGTACAGCCACTCCCATGTCATGCCTCAACATCGCACTTACTAATAACGAACAATTAGTCATTGTATATATGTAAATAAATAAACACCAGACTTCCATTTCCATGGAAGTAAAAATAATAGCTATAAATCAATAATATTTTGAGTATCAATAAAGACATAAAAGTGATTAAGTACGTACCGTCTTTCCTGGTTGTGGGATGCAACCGCTGAAAAAATTATTATTAATAAATTTCTTTATGTTCTGTTAATCTTTAAGATTAGCATTTTCATAATTATATATTGATAGACAAATGAAAAATATTGATTATATTCACAATATGGAAAGAGGGATTATTTATCATACCAGGGAGTGTACAGCAGCCACACACATATAATATATAAAGTTGGTCACATGTCAGAGAAGTAGTTATTTCTGTACTTCTCCAGTTATATGAAGAACAAGATAAGGACTGTAATCGGCCTATCTATTCCATATTTTCCCATCCTCTAAATCCAAAAATGGAAAAAAGAAAGTCGTCGGTGGATTACCGGCAATGAACTTGCTAAGCGCAAATTAATTACATAACTAAGTTATTATATTATATATTTAATAGAATGTTTTTGACAGTCTGTAAGTCTGTGAGCACGATTACTCCCGACAGAATGAATATAAGTTACGGATGTTCATTTTGCAGTATCACTTTTGTTATGTCACTTGCTCTAAGAATTTCAAAGAATATCGAAGTCGCCGTGATCTGATAGTACCTGAGATGTCCCGATCACTGGTTGTACCCAAGTGGAGCACAGGCGGACCTGGACGTAGGGAATATACGCGAATGTCGTTCGTCTTGGACAATGCCCCTGCAACGCTCCGGTCTGTTCTGTGCACCTAGCTAGGAGGGCGGGGCGAGGCGCAGGGGCTCATCTATATTTGCTCTCAGGGGCAAGTTGCGTCTACAGAAGTACGAGGCGACCGCATCGTCCAAGACCAAGTCTATGGGCGGAGCTCCCGCAAGCACTTGTAGCGCTGCCGTGGAGACAGTACGATAGGCCTTTGTGGCCCTCAGGAGAGCGGCTCTTTGGGCATGCAGCAGTCTCGTTCTTTGCTGCTTGGTGGGGTGAAACTACCACCCTGCAGCAGCGTACCGAGCTACAGCCTCGTATACACCCGTGTAGATTGTTCTATGCGCATCCCCCGGATCCTCAAGGAGAAGGGGTGGCGGGCATCGGTTTTCCCTATCATCAACAAGGCCGTAGCCTTGCTTGGTGAGAGGGCCATCTTGTTGGCGCAGCACCAGCTGTCGACGAAGTCGATGACGGCTTGGACTGTGCGGGTCAGAGCTGCCCGGCTATCGACGTGCACCGTGATCCCAAGATCATCAACATAGGCTGCAGCCTTATATTGACGATTCTCAAGTTCACGGATCAGTCCATCAAAGAGTTGACCTGCCTCTCAAGCAACCATACTGTCTGGGGGACACGAAGGCGTATACCTGGTTTCGGATTCTTTCGAGGACAAGTCCTTCCAGTATCTTACCGAACATAGACAGAAGACTGATTGGTCTGTAGCTGCGTGCCAAGGAATGATCCCTATCCCCAGGCTTAGCAAACGTGCACACTATGGCTCGTTTCCAAGCACTCGGGAAGTGGCCTCGTCTTAGGCAGGCATTGTACAGGTAGAGTATATCTAACTTAATGACCGGGAAGGCTTTCTTGATTATCCGTGGCAAGTCACGGGCAGCACGCCTGATGTTGAGCTGGGTGGGTGTATCCCCGGCCAGATCGTACTCCGGGAAGGTACATCCCGCCGGCCTCTTCCAGAGACAAGGAATACTACTGGGTGCCCTCCCTGCCGGGGCGACCACCCTGAACCTCCCAGTGGCGATCCGGTAAGGTATCCCCCACGGGTTTTTGCTGGACTGGTCCTCAACGATCATCCTCCAGCTTTTTCTCTTGGCGGCTTCGATGCTCCGACCATAGGCTTCGCTGAGCGGCCGGTTCTCTTCTCTGTGTATAGCCCGATGAAATTGGTTGTGGCACTGCTGGTACCGCCTCCTGGCACGATAAACAGCCCTCTTGGCAATGGTGAGGTCATTGCTTCCCCAGGGGACTTTCCTCAGTCGGTCGACCTTCTTGGGGATGGTCTCGTCTGGAGCCCTCTGCAGAATACTACTAAGCTTGTCGACGCCCTCCTCAATCTGGTCGATCGGGTCGGAACCCCTGAGACCTTCCCATTCCTCGTCACAGGAGTAGGCAGCCGCGGCGGCCACGAAATCTTCCGGTATCGCTTTGCAAGTTCCAAAGCAAGGATCCCTAGACCTGACTACCGCTTGCCGGGCATCAAAGAGACTCACGTCAACGACGTCATGGACACTGGACGTGATACCTCGAACTTCCCAGCCACCGAAAGCCCTGTATAGTTCTCCAGAAACCAACGTGATATCAATGTGCGATTCTCCATTTGAGCCATGAAAAGTGGGCGGAGAATGCTGGTCATTGACTATGCACAGATCACGGCGGGCTATCAACTCCATTAATCTGTCACCCTGGCGATTGGTGCGAACCGATCCCCAGGAGACAGACCAGGCATTGGCGTCCAAAATGACTATAACTTGACGTCCCGCTAGCTCATCCAACACGTGGTCCAAGTGGCCCAATTGTAGGTCTATGCGCTCAGACGGAGGAAAATGTCCGCTGCTCACATAGCAATCGACGTTGACGTGCCTGATACAGGCCACTGCAAGGTGGCTGGTGGATAGATGATGGAGCGCCATCACATCCACCTGGGGGCCGGACACAACGATTGCGGCCATAGGCCGTTCGTTGTTCCGTGCGCCAGTTACTATTCTGTGGCCTATATCAAGGCCTGCCACGCGATTTCCTATGCAAAAGGTTTCCTATAGAGCCAGGAGCTAAACACATTCTGTGTTACTACATACAACATACTTTTTCGGAATAATTTTAAACACATGAAAATGCTATGGTAAAAAATTTACTTCTCGCTCCCGGTTACGTTTTGTTGTTTCAGAGCGCACTAGGCAAATCGTTCACAAGTTGAACGATGGGAAAAAAAGGACGTAGTGTCTACTCCTTCTGCCTGCGGCGCTAAGGTCCTGAAAGAACCCGGGCCTCCATGATTTGAACTGCTTTGTCTTTCCTCCTAATTCGCACCATCTTGTTCGGCAACCTCTGTTGTGACATGGCGCTCATCCCCTCCCAATGAGCTGAACTATCACTACCCGACCCGGGATTTGATATTTACGTTTCCATCGCGAACTAAAATACAAATGATGTACTCGACATAAAACTATATTTTATTCATAATTTACCTTATTGATCGCTCCTTAGCTTCAGGCCACATCTTAATAATCACTGTAACAAACAAGAGGTGAGGATGAACAATGGGAGAAGTTTATTAAGCACGTCAACTGCTCCCCAAAGATTCCGGCAAGTTTTGAAAAGTTGTACGGTTTCGACGCTTAAGATAGATGAAGGGTAGCATTTCCTATTTATATTAAAACCTCGAAGGACATGATAAGAACAGAGCGAGTTAACGACATTGTGAACTAAGTTAGTAATGTAGTGATTGTAGAAAAGCCGCACCATCCACTTGGCATATGGTTAGGTCCCCAAGATCCAAATAAGGTACCTACTGTAAAGACAACCCTTTATGATGCCAACTTTGGAGGAAACAGAAACAAATATTATAGCATTCTTGATCTTAAGGATGGATTCCATCATGTAGAATTAGACGAACATTCGATTCACATTTGTAGTTTCAGTACCCTGTGTTGGATGATATAAGCTTCTGCGATTCCCATTTGCCATTTAATTTGCACCAGAAGCATTTCAAAAATATACCAATGGCATATTTGGGGATGTTGAAGGTTTGACGGAATATATCGAAGACATTTTGGTGGCGGCTCCAGATAAAGGTTATGATAGCATTATGAATGAAATATTGAAGAGAGCAAGAGCCAATAAAGTTAAATTTAATGCGAATAAGCTGCAGTATAAGTCGGACAATGTTGAATAGCTGGGTCACGCCTTTAGTGCTAGGATGTAAAGGTAGATCCCAAGACAGTCGGGGCGGTGGCGAGACTGAAGGATCCGAAGAATGAGAGAGAGTTACAGCAAGTGATGGCTGATAAACGACTTCAGAGAGTACGTTCTCAAATTGCCAACTCTAAAGCAAGAGCTAACAAAGACGGAAATAAACTATCAACCAATAGATAAGAAACCTCACGGGATTGTCATATATATGTAAATATTCAACTAATGTTAAAACGGATCATCGTCCGTTGGTTTCAATACCCCGACAAAGGGGTATAAGGCCATTCAGTGAAGAAAGAAAACAGAAGTTATTAAACAGATAATTCTAAAGTATATGATATAAGAACAAGGAGGATTTAAATGTTAGGACAATATCAGGTCAATAAAACGATCAAGAGGCTTTATGCATGAAGCATAGTAGGCGAAAAACGAGAGAAAAATAGGCCAATCAGTGAGACGCAAATGGGATTGAAGACCATTGGAAAAGTGGAAGAGGGAAGATGGAAAGCTGCGTAATCTGTAACCGAAGGTGTTGATGTTGGTTGCAGCTTGTTCATATTTTCAATATGTACAATTTAAGAAAACCCGAAAATTTACAATTTCACCAAATTAACAACTTCACATATCAACCACACATATATTCATAATTTACCTTCTGGTGACGACGCATCAATCGCAGCTCTCGTGTTAATAAATTCTGTAACAAACAAGGAATGAGGATGAACAATGAGAATAGTCTATTAAGCACGTCAACTGCTCCTCTACTGTTCTGACAAGTTTTGAACAATTGTTCATGCTTGAGTTGCTTCTAAAATGTAACTAATGATACTTAACATTTTTTGCAGAGATATTGTGAAACACTTAATGAAAAAATTAAAGAAAATCGTTTCTTTCTAAAAATACTGTCAATTTCACAAAATATAATTATAAATACTGAAGATGGTAGTGTTGCAATAAATTAAAATATGTGACGTCACTCTCGTGATGACCCTTGTAATATTAGCCATATGTCTATTATTACTTACTATATATATTTTCCTTGTGCTCCAATTACAAATTACCCAGAAAAAAAAGAAACAATCGAGAATTACCACATAGGTAAAACCAATCACCGTGGAATCGAAGAAACCTATCAAAAAATTAAGAGAATATATTATTGGCCAAATATGAGACGGTCAATACCAACTTACATAAACCATTGTGAGGTCTGTCAATTAACGAAATATGATAGGTGACCCCTAAATTTAATGTTAAATGTAACACTGACAGCTATAAAACCTTTCGAGAAAATACATACATATTGTATTTCTCTAAATAACACTAAATTCTTAACTATAGTGGATATATTCTCGAAATATGCTCAATCATATAAATTAAATTCGGCCCAAGGCCTAGAAATTGCTAATAAATTAATAAATTTCTTCTCACACCATAATATACCTGATTTAATAATAGCAGTTATCCGTTTGTTCAATAATCAAGCGGAATTAAAAAATGAATCGATGGAACATAAGGTCAATTACAAAAATAAGGTCAAATCATCATTCAACTAAAACTTTTATTATTCTTACAAATAATCATTGAATATATTTTTTAGGTTAATCATGATCACTACGATGCAAATATCATTAGGAGCAAATATAAGGAATTTAATTAGGAATTCTACCAATAAATCTAGGACCTGCCAAGTTACAAACTTCACAACACATCTTCGTCCACTTCAATTTAGAAGATCTCAATAGTGAATATCGCGACTTAGATAGTCGATATGTACAAGTTTTAAAGAATAATAAATTGTTGTTCAAAAGAAAAAATTTAAATAATTATTGTATAATTATTAATTTCACAAGAAATCTTATGAATTTGGGTGTCCTCTGGTCAGTGAGTTAAAGCCTAGTGACCATCTTTCACCAAGTTGACCCATGGCCGCCTGAACTGAGGCGTCTCTCCCACCCAACAGAACATGTTCGGTGGGTGTCCTCTGGTCAGTGAGTTAGAGCCTACTGACCATCTTTCATGAAGCTGATCCGTGACTGCTTGGCCTAAGGAGTCTCTCCCACCCAACAGAACATGTTCGGTGGGTGTCCTTTGGTCAGTGAGTTAGAGCCTACTGACCATCTTTCACGAAGCTGATCCGTGACCGCTTGGCCTAAGGCGTCTCTCCCACCCAACAGAACAGGTTCGGTGGGTGTCCTCTGATCAGTGAGTTAGAGCCTACTGTCCATCTCTCACCAAGCAGATCGGTGACCGCTTGGCCTAAGGCGTCTCTCCCACCCAACAGAACAGGTTCGGTGAGTGTCCTCTGATCAGTGAATTAGAGCCTACTGACCATCTTTCACGAAGCTGATCCGTGACCGCTTGGCCTAAGGCGTCTCTCCCACCCAACAGAACATGTTCGGTGAGTGTCCTCTGGTCAGTGAGTTAGAGCCTACTGACCATCTTTCACCAAGCTGATCCGTGACCGCTTGGCCTAAGGCGTCTCTCCCACCCAACAGAACATGTTCGGTGGGTGTCCTCTGATCAGTGAGTTAGAGCCTGCTATTATCATCATTTATTCATTCTATTTTATAATAGAGAAAATTACCCACATTAAAAGTCATTCAAATAATATCAGAAACAAACGTGGTTTAATAAACGGTTTAGGTAATATCATTAAACTCATTGTTAATGATTGTTGGGATTTAAATGGAACACTATTTAGACCACGTTACTCCTTTATTAACGTGGACACACAACGTACAACGTGATGAGAGAGAGAGCGAGGTTACACACACTGTTTCCCGAACTGCTGCCTCGATAAACAAATAATATTGTCCCTCAACAGTCATTACGGGAAATTTAGATGCCGCTGATGGAGAAAATTATAACAAATTATTTAAACATTTTAAAGATAGCGAAACAAAGTTTCAATCGCAATTAGCAGCTCAATATTCAATAAATAAAGAAATGGGGAAGACTGTCAATGAAACAATTCAACTTGTTCAAGATAATAATAACTTAGAACTGCGCTCAAAAATATTAGAACTCAACAGAATTACAAATTCTTCTATCTACTCGCAGCATACTAAAGAATTGTTTAATCAGCTGCAAACTCTTTTTAATACTATCTATAATGTACTTCAGGATATAGAAAATTCAATTACGTTTCTTAAATTAAAAACTTTGCGATGGTCCCGAGCCTGTACGATGTCAGGTACTCGTTAAACACCCCTACCCTAGGTGAATAAAAATTCAGGGTAGGCAAAATTTAGGACTCCCACAGTAGAGTCGGGCTCACGTCCACCAGAGTGACGAAAGAGCGCTCTGGTAGTAGGCGATATGACCTCGTAGTTATAGCCCGGGCATGAATCATAACACCTAACCTAACATACTAGATTTCGAAAATTTAATGCAAGTTAATTGCAAAATTTATTCTGATCATATCATATATTTTCTTATCTTTCCATTAACTGAAGAGACAGATTATGAATTATATAAATTGTATCCTAGACAAATAAGTATGATTCTACTTACGTTACCATAATTCTTATAATATACTGTAATGTAGGCAATTTGCGAATAGATCTAAAAAATATTCTGTAAAATAAATAATAATATATAAACAATATAAAGTATGGAGGAAGAAATTAATTCTGGAGGCTGGCTGGAGGGACCCGGCTCAGGTAACAAGAGTGCAGTAAAAGAAGGGACACCAGTTACCTGTGAGTATTCATATAGCCTTTTACAACCCATCCAGTTGACAGAAGAATGACAGTATGAAGATAGTTACCAGATTAGAGCTCCAAGCCCGCTGAAGGTGGCCCATAAAACTATCCAACATAAAGACGACAAGGGCAAATAGGGGCATATTAAACTATCTGGAATGCCCAAATTAAAGTGGACAGAGGTAAAATTGATTGCCTTCCAGGTAAACAGCGAACTTTCCGAGATAACAGAGAAGAAGGGAGATGAAATGGCCGAGGAGGAGAAGGAGAGGGGGAACGAGTCCAAGAGCCTCGGGAAGTGGAGAGCTCAAGTCAGTTACAGTTGAGATCTAGGAGAGGTTCACTTCCTAGAGTTCCAAGTGAGGAGAGGAGGACACCAGGTGGACTCGTCAGTCGAGATCCACCAGTGGAAGTCATCAGCTCCAGTCAAGATGAGCCGTTGATGCCCAGACCTTGAGGAGGAACTCAGCCAGCCGACATCCTTTCCACTCGAAAGTCCCCGCAGCGATATCCAGGACCCAGCATCCAGTCAGCTATCTACCCAGCCCCGTACCTCTACAGCTTTCAGTAGTAATAAGGTTCAAATTTTATATTATAATTTTTATTTTTATTTTAATTATTAATTTTTATTTTGTAAATATGAATTGCTAATTTTTAAGTAGTTTGTTCCCATGTCATCGCAAGTCAATATTGATTTAAGAATTTGGTTTTTCAAAACGCTCTTCGCTGACGAATCCTTCGCCTTTGGTTATAGAAATCCAATTTGTATATTAAAATCAGTAAATTTAAATGATCTTTATATATTGGCGATCTGGCATCCTTCAGACATTTTAAATTAGTAAAGATAAAGCATTTTTGAGAAAATCTCCGCAGTTTAGAAAGTAAAGTAAATATATCATCATTTTTTGTATTAAAAACGCGTCGCACAACCTCCAAATATTACACTACTAAAGTCAAAAGGTAATGTAATTAAATATTTAAAAAATAGTTGTAATCAGGGAAAGTTGTACCAATGCTCAAATACGCAATTCATTCACCCGCAATCTACGTGTGAAAAAGATATAATATCCAGCTAGCAACCGTCAACATGTGAAAACACCCAAGTTGACATCACACACAATTTCATCGAAGACATCCCAGAGACAGACAACTATATTGCCGTCCTCCTTACCTTGGACACCATCACACTCCAAGACGACAAGGAAACAGCCTGCCACCGTCTTCAGGGAATATATTTAATTAGTTTAAATAATAATGACAATTTGATTTATAAAGACCACTTGGTCTCTAAGAAAACTAAGAGTTTTGGCAGACCCTTCATTATAAGCAATTTCAATTTTGATTTTAAAATTGGGCAAAGTCATAAACTAACAATTAAACTTAAGAAACTTAGCCTTAATGCTATTCATGTTAACTCTTTGGTTTCCATTGAAAATACTTCCTTTACTAATTAAAACATTATTTTGTACCAAGTATATGGAATTTACTATTATACTTATTATGTTTAATGATATTTGTTTTCATGCTGTTTAAAGGAAAATATTATTATTCAATGTTAGTCGATAAGTTCGATAGTGCAGAAACCACTGACCAGAGCCAGGGGATGCTTTCTTCTAAGGGGGGAGGACTTATATCCACCTTTTCTGCCAATTTACTTAGAAATATGGCCGAGGTCAGCTTAAGATAAGCTTCCCTCCCAGGACTCTCTTCCCAGAGATATTCATTCTATTCTCAGTGCTCGTACCGATCAGATCTTTCTGTTCAGAGTATTTTCCTTTACCTTTTTTTTATAATTGTGAATAACTTATAAGTAGTGTAATAGTATATTTGAAATCTGAATAATAAAGTTAGTTTTTAAAAACGGACTTAACTTTAACTTATATAAGTATATATATTGTAGCATGTCTACCCATTTGGACAATTATTCTCATTCAAATAAAGCAAGGACCAGTGACACTTCAAGCGAATCGAGGACACTTGGAGCTGATATGGAGGGATATTTATTTAAGAAGTTAATGCTCAGAACTAGCGATGCCCGCGAGTATGCGTGATTGCTTGAGGTAAAGGTCGTGGGTTCGAAACCCGACCGAGGCCCTTAGTTTATTTTATCTGGGAGGTAAAATAAACTTAAGCACGCCGTCCTTCGGATGGGACGTTAAGCGATGGTCCCGAGTCTGTTCGATGTCAGGTACTCGTTAAAGAGACCTGCCCTAGGTGAATTGAAATTTAGGGCTGGCAACATTTTGGACTCCCACAGTAGAGTCGGGCTCATGTCCACCAGAGTGACAAAAGAGTGCTCTGGTAGTAGGCGATATGACCTCATAGTTAAAGCCCGGGCATGTATCATAAAACCTAACCTAACCTATATTTAGCGATTACAAAAGCTAATCAACTTGTTAAAAAAAAAATGTTATCGTATATACATAAGTATATGATATATGGCGCCTTCCCCCACATATTTTATTTATTTGTGTTATAGTTTTTAATTATTTAAATTGATAAAATTTATTTCTAAATACATTTTTAAAAGATGTTATAAAAAATGACTATAAGTGAATATCCTTGTTGTTAGTGAGTTGGTTCTCGTCAATAAATTTATTTTTTTTTAAACAAGGTGATAGCTTTCATATAATATATATATTACAATAACACAGACACCAGATTTGCTTATGTTTTTTTGTATTCAATTGTAATATAAAAACAGGAATAAAGAGAGAAATAACTTTAAAAAATGTACCTGGAGTATCGCCAGGAATCAGAGACTTGATACATTCTTTAGCTGCAACAAATAATAGATGAAGATGAACAATTAAGCATATCAACTGCTTGTCTACGTTTCTGGGTAGTTTAGAAAAATTGTTCGTGCTTGAATTGCTCTTAAAATATAAATGTTTATATATTCAAGTAAGGTATTTATTTAAAGAATTTAGAGGATACATAATCTAAAAATTTACTTATAACTCTCCGATCAGTTTAATTGAGTGGTGGGGCGGATGCCAGGTAACCAAGACTTCATGGGCCCGAGTCCCACCTGTATAGGGTGACCAAACGTCCCGGTTTTCTGGTATTGTCCCGATTTTAAGTACTCTGTCCCGGCGTCCCGAAAAATGTCTTCGGGACGGTCTATTGTCTCGGTTTTACTTATTTTACAAATTTCGTATTCGAAAAAAATACTGCTATTCGTGAGCAAGTAGCTCACTCGTTTTACGAAACAGATGTAAGTGGTTGTAAGCTTAAGCGTACGTACATGTTGACATTTTCCTTGTGGCGCTGGCCATACAGTAGTGGGGGCAATGAACAAAATGAATAAAACATTTAATTTAATTGTAAATAAAAAATGTTCCATGGAAATGGAATGACTCATTGCGCTAGGAAAGAGTAAACAAGAACCGTGTTCAAAACCATTTTCTATATGTCATAGATTTTTCATCCGTTCAAAACTCATAATATTTCACCCAATTATGTATGTATTTGCATGTACATTGTAATGTAGACAATTTGCGTAGGCCAAATGAATTTTAAAATATAAAGTTTGTAAAGTAAATAAATAATATGTATATAATAGAGAAATAAACAATAATTTTGGAGGCTGGAGAACAGGTAGCAAGGGTGACGAAGAGGCTCAGGTATCGAGGGTGCAATAAAAGAAGGGACCATCAGTTACCTGTAGGAGTAATTGTTCAGATATTTTTACAATCCAGTTGACAGAAGAATGGTACTATGAAGGTATTACCAGATTAGAGCTCCAAGCCCGCTGTTAGGGGCATATTAAACTATCTAGAATGTCCAAATTAAAATTGACATAGGTCAAATTGGTTGCCTCCAAGGCAAACATCGAACTTCCCAGGATAGCAGAGAAGAAGGGGAAGGAGATAGAGGGGGAACAAGTCAGGGAGCCTCGGAGAGGAGGGAGTTCATGATCAGTCGAGATCCACCAGTCGAAGAGAGCAGTTGAAGACTACAGTTCTAGTCTAGAGGTGGAGGTGGACAGATCAGGAGTTGAGATCCAGCAGCCTTCGAGGGAATCTCCAGTCCAGATGAGCCGTTGAAGTCCAGACCTTGAGGAGGAACTCAGCCAGCCGTCATCCTTTCCACTCGAAAGTCCCCGCAGAGATATCCAGGACCCAGCATCCAATGAGCATCCGATTAGTCTCCACCCCTTGTCTCTCTACCGCTTTCAATAGCCAATAAGGTTTATATTTTATATTATAATTTTTATTTTTAAGTATTAATTTTTTTAGTATTGTAAATATATTCATTTTTAAATATGAGTTGCTAAAGTTTAGTAGTTTGTTCCTATGCTCTATCCCAGATCAGTCATGATTTGACAATTTGGTTTTTCAAAACTCTTTTCGCTGAACGAATCTTTCGCCTTTGGGCTATAGAAATCCAATTGATATATTAAAGTCAGTAAATTTAATGATCGTTCTATTAAATAGGCGGTCTGGCATCCTTTAGTAAAGATAAATCTGTTTTGAGAAAATCTCCGCAGCTTAGATTTAAAGTAAAGTAAATAGACATTTTTTTTATAATTAAAAACCGCGGCGCGAAACCCCTCATTATTACAATTTGACATCCTCCTTGTGGGGAAATTTTAATTCAGTAGAGAAAACGAAACTCTAAATTATTACAACATACTATGTACTCATGTGTATACATAATTTATGTATAATAAATGTATGTAAGTAAATGTTATGTAAGTTTTAAAAAGTAAATAAAATATGTAAACTTTCTCGTTATGGTCATTGTAAAACAACTTTTTTTTCATTAGCAAGCCCATACATTTGTATGTAGGTTTAACAGTTTGGTTCCGGATATAACGATGTATTTTTCTTGATTCCTTGAATATCGTTATAACCTGATTTTACTGTATAATATTTTCAAGTGACCTCACTGTAAGTACGATTCAGTTTTTAAAATAAATTTTCGTAAAATGTTTTAATTTTTTTTAAACTTCCCTTAATCTCTCTCAATTAATTTAAGATTTCAAAACTTGTGAATTTCTACGAACCAACGCCTTTGGAAAGTACCAATTCGGCACATAGTTAATTTTTTTATTAAATAATTTTATTATAAAATTATTTATAATAATTAATAAAACTTTTTATTCATTGGTACAGTATAACGTAGCATGGTTTTTGTCTAGAGTTATTTATGACAATTTTTTGGAGCCTAACTCAAATAATGTTTTATTGATTTTTTTTTTATTTATTATTAATTTTTTTTTTAGATTCAGTAAATTCCTTAGTACATTAAGACTCAATTTAAATTAGTTCAATAATTTTGTTACTATTTATATCTTATAATCATTTATATTCATATTTATTTCGTATTTTAGTAAATTCATTTTATATTTTTTTATTTAATTAACTCCAATTTTTTTATTAAGTAAATTATTTTCTTTAATGTTTCAAATTTTATAAATTTTTCGAAAATTCAAATTTTTTAAATTCTCCAAATCTTTTATGTTTTACATTTTTCAAATTGTTCAAAAACTGAAAAGGACTAACATATATGTGACATACAATCAAATGTATTGTTTTGTAACTCGTAAAATCTGAAATGATCTCTAAATTATATAATATAATCAAACAAATTGTCTCCAAAGATAGAAATTGTTTGCAAAATAAGTAAAATTTAAAATAAAGTACGTAAAATAGATGTAATATAAATATATGTAATATATAGTCATCTTATCCATCTTAGTAATCATGTGATTAAACTTTAAATGTCCGTAAAAAACGAAGGATCGTAAAAACATTAGAAAAATTTTGGGAGGTAATACTCCTAGATGTCTTAAAAATTTTAAGTCTAAAAAAACCGAAATCGGTTATTGCGTTTTTGAGAAATGGCGATTTTCTTTTAAAAGTTTATTTTGTCGTCTTTTTGCACCAAGAAAGCGTCAAATTGTATGTTTAATCAGTTTTATTTTTTTTTTGTCATCCACTAGTGTAAAAATACCTAAAAAAAATATAAAAACTAATTTGCAACATGAGTGTTCGTTTATTTTTACGATTATAATTTATTGCTGTTGATACTAGCTAGATAAACAACAATTAGAATTATTTTTTTTTGTGATAATAATATAGGATCAAAAAATTTGAAAGTATTTTTTTCTGTCTTCTGAGTGATGGCAGAATCGCTCAAAAAAAGTTCAGCTCATTTGAATGACCAAAGGGAAATTTTCGGCCGAATATAAAAAGAATGACCCATATTCATAATTTACCTTCTACAACCAAATTTCTCAACTGAGCAGTCAGCCATTCTTGGACTGAAACAAAAAAGAAATGAAGATGAACAAAGGGTATAGCCTATTACGCACGTCAACTGTACCTCTACGATTCTGGCAAGTTTTTATAGATTGTTCGTATTCGAGTAAGAAATAATAAGTAAGGTATCAATTTAAAGAACTAAGAGAATATATAATTACTAGTTACTTATATTATAGTTAAATACTTATTAAAATTGTCTCGTCGGTTTAATTGAGTTAAGAGGTGGATGCCTGCTAATCGAGAGATCATGTGTCCCACAACATATGCAAGTTGTATACTAATTGTGTGTATACCTCGTCCCAATTGATAAACGGGAGTGCTGAAATCAAGGAACATCACTGCAGCACTCGAAGCACCACACCAACGAGAAACAGCTAAGGTCATTATTAGCCTTGCAGGTGCTGGCGGTAGCTCCGCCCATAGACTTGGTTTTGGACGGGTCTTTCGCCTCGTACTTTTGTAGACGCAATTTGTCTTTAGGAGCAGATATAGATGAGCCTTTACGTCTAAATAAAACAAACCTATTTTTGAAATATTGTCTATTCCACCAAAGATATTTACAGAACTACCGGTTTCGGCTTTACAACATCGTCAGGTCTAGTTATGAACTCTGAGTTCACAACTAGAACTGACGATGGTGTAAAACCGAAACCGGTAATTTTGTAAATATCTTTGGTGAAGTAGACAATATTTCAGAAATAAGTTTGTTTTATTTATTTGTGCAAGTTCCACAATATGTCCGCGTTTCTCAACTTAGAAAACTTTACGACTAGCCCTGGAGAAAGAAAAGCGCGGACAGTCCAGACTGGAGCGTTGCAAGGACATTGTCCAGAAATGGATTGTGGAAAAATAACAACAACGGTAATCACGAAAAAAACAAAAAAAAAAAACACTTAAAGTACAACTAAAATTATCATATAATTTATCTAGCGATAAATCGTTAAAATACCTTGTGACACCAGTAAATGATGAAAACGTGTTGCCTTTGAGTGCAAATTTTCTTTTGAATTTTTTAGAACTTTGTGTAAAAATATTTGGCCTAAACTTTTTTTTATACTTTTCTACCACATTCATTGATAGTAAAGCAAAAAAGTTTCATTGATTTAATAGTTTTTTGTATTTAATACATTTTATGAAAGTTACCTGTTTTTCAAAAAAGTTGTTTTACAGAAAGTTTTTAAAACTGAAGAAATAAAGTGCAATAAATTTTTTTTTGCAATAATTTATTTTTTACCTTTAAAACGAATGTTTTTCCTAATTTAAAATGTAATAGTTGTATTTTTTTATTGCATATTAATTATAATTAATAATAATTATTAAGCAATTATTTATAATTTTCGGGTCACATTGACCCGACGTGAGCACTTATGTCCCAGGTAACAAGGTGATGGCTTAAGGGTTAAGATAACTTAGATAAGAGTCAAACTTACCATTCTGCTTCTCCCGAGCTGTAACAAACAAGGAGTGAGGATGAACAATGGGAATAGTCTATTAAGCACGTCAACTGCTCCTCTAGGATTCTGGCAAGTTTTTAAAAATTGTTCGTGCTCGAGTTGCGGCTAAAATATAGCTACTGTTTCATATTCAATTATGTTATCAATTAAAAGAACTTAGAGAGTATTTAATAACATTATGTAAATTACCTTTTGATTAGAAACATTATTATTTTTATTATTATCATCCCCTCCCCAAAACTTCACATATCAACCCCAAATATTTTATCCATAACTTACCTTCTAGAGGCAATGCATTATACTTCCTTGCCAACTCCACAAGATCTGTAACAAACAAGGGATGAGAATAAACAATGGGAATAGTCTATTAAGCACGTCAACTGTTCCACTAAGAATATGGAAAGTTTCGAAAAATTGTTGCGGTTCAAGTTGTGTCAAAAATTGAACTGTTTATATATACCATCACTCCTACCCGTGTAGGAGGATTAACGCGTCGGCGAAATGTTTGTCGCTTAATGATCACCTTATGATTCTCAATCCAGCCTAACTTATTTGATTTTACGTCGATTTCATGAATTTTCTTACCATATGTATTATGCTTTCAGAGATATCCCGCGTAATCAATCCACTGAGGATAATCCCATAGGTTACTATTCGTAGGAGGAGTTAGAGATTTAGGCCAACAATACATCAATTATCGGGAGAAATTGTTGGAACATGGGTAGCTGCACTATTGCTCGCCCAAACCCTGAAATTCGTGCTAAGGAGTGGGTATCCTTTATTGTATGAGTGCTCTAATGTCAGTGAATTAACATATGTCACTGCTATTTATTTGGCAACGTTTAATCTTTGACGTTATTATTTTCAAAGAATTTACTTTACTTTTAAATACGCGGGAATTTGCTTAATTTTTATATACTGAATACTTCTAAAATAAAATACTGAAGTATGCCTGATCGTTCTATTACATAGACCGTTCCTTTAATAATTAAAGGATCAGTAATTATTACTGATTTTAAGATATTTACAACAATGGATTTCTATAACCAAAATGTCCGATCAGCGAAGAATCTTTTAAAAACAAAACTATTAAATCAATATTGAACAGGATTGAGTATAGGAAACAAACTACTATAATTTAAAATGATTATAATAATCATTGTGAACAAGAATATATTAACATAATACAAAATTACTGTGTTCATGAATGATCAGGTGCAAAATATATTTATATATCTATATTAATAAAACGGGGTTTGTGTGTTTGTTTGTATGTTTGTTCCAGCATCACGCCTAAACGGCTGGACGGATTTTGTTTAGTCAGCATATTTTATTTAACCGGGAAGGAGGGTACTGTAGCATTATCCTGATTACACCAATTATTTGCGACATAATCGGGTTTAGAACAAAGAAATGAGGTTGCGAGGAGCCGCCACCAGAGACAGTAGCAGCACTGTCCAGAGGTTCTACTTGGGTCAGAACAGATATAGTTCAATTTTTAGTGGATGCATCTGAATGAAAGACATCCTGGGCAGGTGCAGCTTGTTTAAACTATATCGAGGACAAAGGAAAGTACGAATAAAGAAGACTCTAGGCTCCTCCCCATATGACGTAGGTGGGCAGTTTGGGCCAATGAACAGTCACCACGACCGGTTTTCTTCCTACCACAATCTGATCAGAGCTATCAAAAAGCTGTATCCACATCGCTAGTCGAATGACAGATCTCGGGCGGACTCCACGTCGGTTTGCGTTCCGAATCATATAGAAATTATTATAAGTTCAAGATGTAATCTTATAGTTTAATATTATCAGTCTAGCACTGAACCCCGGTTGGAAACCACGTCGCTCCGCAGTTCGAATTTTATAGAGAAATCAGTCTGTGTAAAAAGTGATCATAGAGTTGAAAGTGTAATCAGACAGTTCAACTATTGCCATTCTAGCAATGGGTCCCTGTCGGAACCCACGTTACTCTGCTTTCCGATTTTGAGATGCCAGCCATTTATTTCCCCACATTGAAGAGGTACTCCGTCCGAAACATCATCCACCCCTTTAGATGTGTCGACGCACCAGGACATCATTTGTTTATTCATTTCAACGCAGCAGGCCAGAAAATGAGGAATTCAACTAACAGGTTTATTTCTTAAACGTTTATCACTGCCAAAAGAGACATACAAAGGACCAATAATGCCCTTCAGACAACTTCTCAATTGTCACCTTTTGCCCATCAGGCTTCACTATTAGATTAATTATTATTTTTTATTATTATTATTACCGCAATAATTATCTTTTTATAAATGTTCTATTTTCTATCATAATAAATATTTGTTCATTTTAATTTTCGTTTCATTCACCCAGACGTTATGCATGCTACTCCAGGGTGATCAAATATAATTAACAAAGAGTTAATTATAAGTGATCCCCAACAAATATCTTGAAGCTACCCTGATATTGAGGAAGTGGAAGGTTGTTCAGGCAATATTTCGTTTTAAAGTCGCGACATATTTTAATATTTATTCAATTAACTTTTGCTCGATAAATTAATATTTCAATTTTTTAATAATCCACTAATATTCCATTTCACCAGTAGCAGGTACGTTTCAATATACCGGTAGCTCATTAACTAATGGTCGTATTATGATGAAATTTCCCATGAAGTATTCTTAAAAGCCAATTGAAATATACAGTGTATGGCGTCCCAAAAATTAACGGGAGGGGGGGTTGTGGGACTAGGCCTAAATATAAAGATACCGGTAGCTCATTAACTTATGGTCGGATTATCATGACATTTCACATGTAGTATTCTTAAAAGCCAATTGAAAAACAGGGTGTGTGGCGTCCCTAAATTTTGAACGGGGGGGGGGGGGGGGGGGGGGGTAGGTCTTAATATGAAGATACCGGTATCTCAATAACTAATGGTCGGATTATCATATAATTTCTCATGTAGTATTCATAAAAGCCAATTGAAAAATAGGGTGTGTGGCGTCCCTAAATTTTTAACGGGAAGGGGGGTTGTAAGGGTAGGCCTAAGTATATAGTACTAGCTCATGGAAGTTCCCATGTAGTATTCTTGAAGGCCAAATAGAAAAAAAGGGTGTATGACGTCACCAAATTTTGAAAGGGGGGGGGGGTTGTGGGGGTAGGCCTAAATGTAATGATACTAATAGGTCATTAACTCGGATTGTCATGGAAATTCACATCTAGTATTTTTGAATGCCGAATAGAAAAATAGGGTGTATGTGTCACAAAATTGTGTACGGGAGGGGGGGTTGATGGGGGCCTAAGTATAAATATAGTGCTAGTTCATTAACTAATAGTGGGATTAATTTCACATGTAATATTCTTAAAGGCCAAATAGAAAAATAGGTAGTGTGATGTCACAAAATTGTGAACGGGAGGGGGTTGTGGGGGTAGGCCTTAATTTGATTGTTAAGGAATTTCATATGTAATAGTAGTAACTATGTACTAGCTGTGTTGCCCAGCGTTCCTAACTACGTGCTAGCTATGGGGTCTGCTGTTGCAAGGCACATACTAGCTGTAGTGGCCAGCGTCCCTAACTAGGTACTAGCGGTGGGGTCTGCCGTAGCTAGGCACTTACTAGCTAGTATTCATTAGCATTTTTGAGTACGCACTGGCTAGGATGTCCAGCGATGCTAAATATTCACCAGCTGTGGGGTCCGCCGTTGCAAGGCACTTACTAGCTGTGGTGCCCAGGGGTCCTAAAAACTGGTGTCTGCCGTCGAAGGACTATAAGCCTTATTCCATTTGAATAATTGAAAATTATAACATCATGAATGTACTGTTGAATAATTGAATAGGATTAGAACGAGAGATATTAGGAAAAAAGTCAAAGTTCCCCTGGCAACGCCGATAATACTGCTAGTATAAAATATACAAATACTTGATGGGAGATCCTAGCTGGAAGATCTTGTCTTCTGGATGTTCTGTAACGTCTGCAGAGCCAGGAATCAAAAATTAAATCACCAACTGGTGCAGAAGTTCGGAAGAGCAAAATACGCCGGTCACATTTTACTCTCACATCGAAATAAACATTCCACTTGTCGTTCAATCTCATCGTGGTTTCAATATAACAAAGTGAAGTTTAACCACATAAAAAAAATGTTACTAGTAACTTTGGAATAAAACTGGAAACATCATATAGATTTTGTACACTGAGACTGGTGTAGGAAAAACTGGCAACCTTTAGATATTTGGACACTTCGACTGCGTACGAAAAACTGGGATCCCTTCAGATTTGAGCATTCAAAAGGAAAAACCCTCTGTTTGCATGGGAAAACTGAGAATATCTTACACATTTGGGCACTGGGACTACTTAGGAAAAATTGAGAACACCTACTTTACTAAGCTAATTCTGCCGGAATGTCTCGCTTTTATTCTTTTATTTGCTTTCCCTCTCCAAAAATGAAAATAATGGCCCTGTATGTTTTGCCTGGGCGTGAAAGCACTCTTACAGATCTTCATTTCTTCATAAGAACGCCCGACATGCCCTGAATAGCCTACAAAGGGGACTTACGAGGAGGCTAACATCTTTCCGAAAAAGAATCGGTTGGACCTCATTTGTCCCAACTGAATTGAATGATTCCAACTACTTGATTGCCTATTCTAATTCACTCCGATTTATGACACGAGAGGCGAGCTGCCAGTCGTCTTTTTTGGTTGTGTTTCTGGGTCAGCTTAGACTAGTGCACCTCGAATTGACCCAAAATTGTTTGACCTCCCACAAGAGTTTCGTAGGTTCTGACTTTTTCCACCGTTCCCCTTGAAATTATTTTGTGGAGTTTGGATCCGGCAGATATGTCTTATACTTCCTGACATAACCTGCTCCATGCATCTCTTTTCGGCGGTATGACCAAAGGATTAGAACTATAAATCCCCCCCCCCCCCTCCCCCCAGAAAATTAACAACTTCACATATCAACACCACATAATAAAACTATATTTTATTCATAATTAACCTTGTGAAGGAAATGCAGTAAACAGTTGAACCACCTCTTGTAGACCTGTAACAAAAAAGGTATGATGATGAACAACGAGGGCAGTCAATGAAGCACAACTGTTCCTCTACGATTCTGGCAAACTTTGAAAGATGTTTCGTGCTCGAGTCGCGTCTAAAATTTAGCTGCATTTGCATATTCAATAAGGTATCAATTTATTGAACTTACGGAATACATAAGGAAAACTTACATAATAGAATTCGCTCGTCAGTTTAATTGAGTGGGGGGTGAATGCCTGCCAACCAACATAATATGTAAATTGAAAATGGATAATGGGAAATACTCAGTAACCCTACTTCAAATAGAATCACTTCCTCAACACATCTGAAATCTCTTTTCTGCTATAAGTCAGGCTCGTTCTCAATGGCAACGGATACGATATCCTTCAATCGTCAAGCTTCCTTCAGTCGTCTTTCCCAAAACCTCCTGCCACAGTTCCCATTATATAGCTTCCCTCTCTACCCAAGACTACTCCCTCTGGTCTGCCTCCTGGAAAATCCTGGAATACAACACCCTCTCTTATCCTGTTAAACCCGTCAATGGCTCCTGGGCTTCCCTGGGTCTGACGGAGAGAAGCTCAACTATCTAACATCCATCACTCATCTCTGGATGAAAAATTCCTAAACAGTCCTTTATCTCTTCCCCTTCCTGAAGCCTTTCACCTTTCCCAAGTCGAATTTCAACTTCAAAACATTCCAATCAGGAAATCGCTGGCTTTGACCTTATAAGAGGGAAAATTCTACGTAACCTACTTCATAAAGCTATCCTTTTCCTAACCTTTATTTACAACTCTGTCCTGGGAACCACGGACTTTTCTATACAATGGAAATATTCCATTCTATCGGTTATTCCTAAGTCCAACAAACACCTCTCCAATGTTTCATCGTACCGTCTCATAAGTTTACTTCCTGCTTTGTCAAAAGTCCTGGAAAGACTTCAATTGAAACGCCTTATTCCTATCCTCGAATCCCACTCAATTTGCCAAAACACCAGTTAGGCTTTCGATCTCAACCCTCCACTACCCAACAGTGTTTTCGGGTTGTCGATTGTATTTCTAATGCTCTAGAATGCCAACAGTATTGCGTGGGTGCTTTTCTAGACGTGGCGCAAGTCTTTGATCGGCACCCCAGACTGCTATTCAAACTGGAACACTTTCTTCTCTGTACCTACCACCTTATCCTTCAATCTTGTCTCCTTGATCGTTACTCGAAGGTCCGGATAGGCTCTGAGAGGTCTCGTGCCTATTCGGGCCGTTGTCTTCCAAAGGATCCTTGGTTCTATACTTTACAACTTACAACAAACTATAATGAACGAATTTACCTTTTACTTCGTCTGTCGTTGCCCTCACCTTACTAGACGCATCACGCATCTCTGCAACAATCAAAGGAAAAGGATCAACAAAGAAAGTACTCCTCTATGATTCTGGTAAGTTAGGGTTCAAAGCCGCCTCAAAAATAAAACTGTTTTTACATAGTACCTGTGAGGTATCAACTTGAGGAACTTAGAAAGTTCATAATGAAAGTATTTTTTACGGTCAGGTGAGGCAAATTGAAGAACTAGAAAGTACATAATGAAAGTGTAAAGTAAAGAGACGTTAGTATGGCCGACGTTACCAACCCAGGGGGCTGTGTTAAGGCACCAACCATTAAATAAGACCCCTTGCATCTGATGTCAGTTACCTTTCCTGATAAGTCATCGAATATCTGCCCTTTTCGGTTTCATATATAGCTCTTCGACATGAATGAACCCCTTCTCCCTGAGGATCCGGGGGATGCGCGTGAAATTCCCGAAGGCAGTCATATACCTAGGTGTGAGACTGGGTTCGGGCTTCAGCGCTGATGCCATCAAGGAAAGGATAAATGCCACCCTTAACGCTCTGAGCTGCCTAGCTCGCGCCACTTGGCTGTTGCTCGGTACGCTGCTGCAAGGTGGTGGTTTCGCCCTATCAAGCAGATCCTCCTGAGGGTCACAAGGGCCTATCGTACTGTCTTAACGGCAGCGCTGCAGGTGCTGGTGGGAGCTCCGCCCATAGACTTGGTCTTGGACGGGGATTGGGAGGAGTGTAGCCGTTCGTTTCTGAAGAGGAGGTCGTCAAGAAGAGAGACGGAGAAGAAGGATATCTAGAGCCTCCCCCCTTCAACCCCCCCCCCAGCTCGCACCACACCCCCCTCCCCTCCTCCCCTATGCACTCTCCTCCCCATGCCTTCGTCCCAAAGGAACCACACAACCGGCAAGAGCCCTGTTCTTAACCCCCCTCCCCCCCCCCCCCCCCCCCCCCCCCCCCCCCCGAGGAGGTAAGAACAAACAAAAGGGCCATCGGAGAAGAATAGCAGCCCCCTCGATGAAGCCCACACGATCCAAGTAGAGATTGCGGCCATCCTAAATCGGAGCAGGGCCAATCGAGAGCGAGCGAACAGGTGGCTCTCCCGCCTCCTGGTACTGTTATCAGCGGCCCAGGAGGTGGCGGAGGCAAAGGTCCAGGTGGCGAGGGAGTTTTCGGGGAGCCTGACCGCAACGGTGGCGTCCACTATCGCCGCAGGTCTCTCCCAGCGGCCCCCTCACGTGGGGACAGCCGACGACCCCACCCGCCCGGTGACCGAGGTTGGAGTTAGCAGGGAAGAGCCGGAGAGGCCAAACTCAAAAAGAAGAAATTGCTTGTGAACAGCCGCCCCTCACCATCCTGCACCTAGTACAGGACAGAAGAGGTCTACGG
This sequence comes from Aradus depressus, assembly GCA_963662175.1. Classification (NCBI taxonomy): domain Eukaryota; kingdom Metazoa; phylum Arthropoda; class Insecta; order Hemiptera; family Aradidae; genus Aradus; species Aradus depressus. The sequence goes on from OY759215.1 coordinate 17,723,589, forward strand.
TAAAGACTTCGGGCCCTCACCCCCCAACAGCGGGCGTCTGCAAGAAACCTCCAAACGCCACTATAGCCCTCCAATCCACCTCGTCGTCCCCGATGGAATTAGAGCAGTCTTCAGCGGACCCCACCGCCTGGACAGAGGTGATAGGGAAAAAAGAGAAGAGGGATAGAGCGAAGCATCTGGCACCCCCTACTGCCCCACCCCAACAGACAGCCCAGACAGCCAGGAATGGCAAAATGAAAGGGAACATTTTGGAACGAATAAGGGCCGCCCCCACCAGACCCCTCAACGAAACAGCGCTATGTGGCTGTGGTGGCCCCTATGGAGAGGCACACGGATGAAGCCTTCAGCAAGTTGACCCCAAAAACCATAGGGGTCAACATAGTAGCCACAAGAACAGCTAGGCGGAGGGGCTCCTCCTGGTGGTATCCAACGAGGAACAACTCCATGCACTCACCACCAGCCAAGCACTTTAGGAGGCTGGACTAGGGGCGGTAGCGGTAGACAGGAGGAACCTCCGCCTGTTAATCAGGTTCGTCCCTGCGGGCTGGTCACCAGAGCAGTTTGAGGGGAGGTGTAGGGAACAATATCCCGATATGGACCCACCCAAACTGCTGTAAAAGAAAGGCCCAAAAGGCCAACCACATGTACACTGGGTGGCCGAGGTGACACCGGCCACCAGGACTGCCATACTAAAGACAGGAAGGATAAGGGTGGGCTGGCATTCCTGTCGGGTGGGGGACTGCCTGGAAATCACGAGGTGCAGGAGGTGTCTGGCGTTCGGTCATCCGGAGAAGGGCTGCCAAATCGATGGCGTCCGCATGGTGCGCTGCCAAAGGACACGACATCGCAGCCTGCCCGAGGAAGGGTGATCCTCCCAAGTTCAAAAACTGAGGAGTGAAAGTCCGTCCTCATGGAGCGGGCAGTGTGTCTAGCCTATATAAAGGCCCTGGAGGCGCTGGTCTCCCGGACCGACTATGGCGCATAGGAGGGTCGGAGACCTGCGCCTATTGCAACATAACATGCACAGGCGCAGAATCGTGGCAGACGAACTGCGCACCCTGATCCCCGAAGGGGACGTTTCAATCCTGGCCCATCAGGCGCCCTACTGCGTTAGAGGCGTTGTGGCCGGCCTGGGCAAGGGCTACAGGATGATGACTGGATTGAAGGACAACGAACGGCCCATGGCCGCAATCCACTAACCCCCAAGTGGATGTGATGGTTCTGCAGCACATGTCCACTAGTCATATTGTTGTGACCAATGTCAGGTCAGCAAACATATGCTGCAATGTAATCTGCGGGTATTTCCCTCCGTCTGAGAACATTGAGCGACAGTTGGGCCACCTGGACAGAGTCTTGGCCGCCCTGGCTGGGAGTAACGTGGTGATCATGGCGGACTCTGTCTCTTAGTCGGTCGTCCGGGGGTCGGTTCGTACCGACCGCCGGAGAGATAGACTACAGGAGCTGATAGCCCGCCATGACTTGTGCATAGTGAATGACCAGCAGTCACCGCCGACCTTTCGGGGTGCGCGCGGGGTGTCTCACATCGACGTCACACTGGTGTCAAGCGGGCTATACCGGGCAGTTAGTGGGTGGAGTGTGCGGGAGATCACGTCCAGCGACCATTACGTGCTGGATATGGTGCTTTCCGACCACCACCGGCCGGCGGCCAGGTCTAGGGATCCGCGGTTTGAGACACGCAAACCAATAACCGAGGCCTTTGTGATGTCGGAAGCAGCCTTCTCCTGTGACGCAGAATGGAAGGGCCTCAAATCAGCCGACCCGATTGACCAGATTGAGGAGGGCGTAGGTCAGCTCAACAATATAATGCTGAGTGCGGCAAACGACACCATCCTCAAGAGGATCAGTCGGGTTCGGAATGTTCCATGGTGGAACGAGGCCCTCACCCTCGCCAAGAGGGCTGTTAATCGTTGCAGGAAAAGATATCAGAGGTTCCGAGACCCCTTGCTGCGCTTGATGCGGAGGAAAGAGTTTCGGCACCAGGACAGGGCTTATGTGAAGCTGGTTCAGTCAGCAAAGAGAGCAAGTTGGCGAAAGTTCGTGGAGGACGAGAGCCAGGGCAATCCTTGGGGGATCCCCTACCGGGTGGCTATCGGAAGGCTCAGGTTGGTCACTCCGATGGCTGCAATCAGGGTCGGTGACGTATACGCCACGACCCTGGAGGAGGCCGGAGAAATGTATCTGAGGGAGGCCTTCCCGGCGGACAATCCGGACGAGGACACCCCCGAACAATCGGCGGCAAGGATGGCATCCCGCGCCTTGCCGAACACAGAATATGCACCTGATTGGGACATTGTAGATCTCGACCTAGCGATCGGGAGGCAGAAGAATGGCGGAGCCCCTGGGGAAGACCTCATTGACGCCGCTATAATCCAGAAGGCGGTCCCGATCACCGGGCGGGACCTCTTGTATCTGTACAACACCTGCCTTAGGTTGGGGCACTTTCCTGGGGCTTGAAAACGAGCCATAGTGTGCACGTTTGCCAAGCCTAGGGACTGGGACCCAATCCGGGCGGGGAGTTTCAGACCAATCAGCCTGCTGCCTTTGGCAAGGTGCTGGAGGCCCTCGTCCTCCTTAGGACGCTGAGGGCGGATTTGGAGGAGCGCAGAGACAAATATACTCTCTGTGTCTTCTTCGACATAGCAGCGTTCGATTGCACCTGATGGCCGGCCAATCTGACGAAGCTACACGTTATGGGAACGCCGAGGAATATATTCGCGCTAATCTCGAGCATTCTGAGCGACAGATCAGCGACCAAAAGTAATCTGTACTCAAGCTCATCAGTGAACATCACAAGGGGCTGCCCGCCAGGGTCGATCCTAGGACCGGCTCTGTGGAACATACTTTTTGATGGACTGCTCCGTGAACTCGGGGATCGTAGATTTCAGGCAGTAGCCTATGTCGACGACCTAGTGTCAAGTTACCCGGCATTCACCCAATTTGTAACGGAGTGGAGGAGGTGAAAATACGCCTCCTAACCTCGAGCCTTGGCGGACCCCCGGTGACAATAACACCTGGCGGTCCAGAAACTACAGCTATGGTTCCTCCGCAGTGGCGAAGAGGGTGTTATGGTCCCACACCAGGGACGAAAGCACCCAAGAGCTCAGGGGGGGGGGGGGGGGGGGTTGAGTGGAAAGCCAACACGAGGCACACCACACTGTTGAGAATGCACGAACATCCCTTCGTTGAAAGTATTCCCATTGCCCTGCGGAAAAAAAAAATAAAAATAAAAAAAACCTAGAGCCTCAGCCAGCTGTCAGTAATACTAATGACATGGAAGCCAGGCCCTCAGGCGAAACCACGGCATCACCGGGATCTGTTCGAGACTTTTTGTACGTGAATTCAGAACCCTTCAAAGACGACATCTATTGTGTAGCATTATCCGGAATCATTTGCGATATAATCGGGTTTAGAACAAAGAAATGAGGTTGCGAGAAGCCGCCACCAGAGATGGTAGCAGCACTGTCCAGAGGCTCTACTTGGGCTAGAACAGATATAGTTCAACATTTAGCGGATGTTCTTAATGGGAGACATCCTGGAAAGGTGCAGCTGGTTCAAACTATATCGAGGACAAAGGCAAGTACGAACAAAGAAGAGTCTAGGCTCCTCCCCATATGACGTAGGTGGGCAGTTTGGGCCAATGAACAGTCATCATGACCGGTTTTCTCCCCACCACAATCTCACGAGAGCTACCAAAAAGCTGTGTCCACATCGCTAGTCTTGCGACTGATACCGGGCGGACTCCACGTCGCTCTGGGTCCCGAATTCTGTGGAATTTTTCTAAGTTGAAAGTAGTCATACAGTTTAATAATTATTAGTCTGGTGACAGATCTCAGACAGAACCCACATCCCTCTAGTCCAGCAATGGATCCCTGTCGGAATCCACGGAACCCACGTTATTCTACTTTCCGATTTTGAGATGAGATGCCAGCCATTTATTTCCACATTAAAGAGATACTCCGTTCAAAACATCACCCACCTTTAGACGCACCAGGACATCATTTCATCGCAGCAGGACAGAAATGAGGAATTCAACTAAGAGGTTTTATTTTTCAAATATTCATGTATTGCCAGTAAAGCCATATAAAGGACTAATAATGCCCTACAGACAAATTTTCAATTGTCACCTTTTGCCCATCAGGCTTCACTATTAGATTAATTATTTCTTTTCATTATTATTTCATAATAATTATCCTAGTATTTATTTAATGTTCAATTTTTGTGTCGTAATAAATTGTAGTGTAATGGATTTGCGCGATCGGAATAAATTCTTTAAGATTAATAAAAATATATAGGAAATATATATATATTATATTCGGAGTAGGTATCTCAAGGGGCTGAAAAGGATCAGGTATTAGGAGCTTATCCCATTTTGCCTCCGTCAGGAAAGAAGCTGACAAGATGCAATAAAAGAAGGCACCACCAGTTACCTGTATGGAGTATTCATATAGCCTTTTACAACCAAGCTTAACCCAGTTGACAGAACTATGAAGGATTAGAACTCCAAGCCTGTTGTTAGTGGCCCATAAAGCTATCTGGACTGCCAACGTAAAGATGACAAGGACAAATTGAAGGAGACACCGCGAAGTTCCCCTGAATGACAGGGGAGAAGGAAGAAGAAATATGGAGGGGGAACAGTTCGAGAGCATCGAAGAAGGGAGAGTGAAGACATCAGTTCCAAGTGAGGAGTTGAAGACCTCAGTTACAGTTGAGGTCTAGAGGTGGAAGTGGACACTTCACTTTTCTTGAGCAGTGGAAGTCTGGAGATTCATTCGTCAGTCGAGATCCACCAGTGGAAGTCTTCAGCTCCATTCCAGATGAGCCTTTGAGATCCAGGAGTTGAGGAGGAGCCCAGCCGTCAGTCAGTCTTCCACTCTAAAGCCCTCGCAGATCTACCCAACATCCAATTAGTCTCTCCAGCCCCTGTCTCCAATTATCAAATTAAGGTTTAAATTTTATATTATAATTTTTATTTTACTTTTAAGTATTAATTTTTTAGTATTGTAAATATATTCATCTTTAAATATGAGCTGCTAATTTTTCCATAGTTTGTTTCCCATGCCATCGCAAGTCAATATTGATTTAAGAATTTGGTTTTTCAAAAATCTTTTCGCTGACGAATCCTTCGCCTTTGGACTATAGAAATTCAATTTATATATTAAAATCAGTAAATTTAAATTATCGTTCTATTACATAATAGAGCTGGCATCCTTTGGACATTTTAAATTAGTAAAGATAAAGCAGTTTTATAGAAAGTCTCCGCAATTTAGATTAAAGTAAATTCAAATATCATATTTTTTTATTAAAACCGCGACGCGCACCCCTAAAATATTACAATTTGACATGCCCTTGTGGAGATTTTGGTAAAATCATTATATCAGCAAGAGAGGAAAGGCGAAATTTTCAAACCAAAATTGACTTGGAATGCTGGGAACAAACTTGATTTTTGATATTTTATATTAATTAATTTTTGAAATTTCATTTACATTTTTTTAGTTGGTTAATTTTAGTAATTTTTTTTAATATGGATAATCGGATAGTTGTCGAGAATATTGAGCAATTCGAGGAAGCGAGTGTTGATAGTGAGATAGAAAATTTAAATATTCCGGTGTCGGCAGGGACAAGGTCACGCAAAACGAATGTCATTAATAAGAAAGAGGAGACCCAAGTTTTTACGGGAGATATGTTTAAGGAATTATTGAAGGAAATGGGAAATTTAAAAAAAGGAATTTCTTTAGATATAGCTTATTTAGGTAGTGAAATGGGAAATTTAGAAAAAAATTTAGAAAGTAAAATAGAGTCACACTATGCTAATTTAGGGAGTAAAATAGATAATTTAGCCAAGCAAATGGGTAATAGTAGATTGAAAATGGAGGATAAGAACAAAAATATGTTTAGTAGTGATAATGGGTTAGAGAAGATAGAGGTCCAAAATAAAGTAGAAACTGTTGAAAATAATAATAAAAAGGAACAGGTTCAAATTTTAAAATTAGAAACAGAAACAACCTTAGACATTTTAGTACAGGAAGAAAAGGTTTCAGAAGTTTTAGTTGAAAAAGTGAATGAGATCAAGATAGATTGTGAAATTAAGTCAGCAAATCATAGGACTTATTTTGAAATAGAGAAGAAATTCTCCAGACGAATAAATGTAACAAGAAAATTTCTTTCAAAGGAAGAAATTGTTATGAACAATTATATGTGCGTGAGTGAAGATGTTTTAATGAATGTATGGAGAAATGACGTTACTAATATTTTACAAAAGACAATTTATAATTTAGAGGAAATATTGATAGAAACAAACAGACGAACGGGACAGAAAAGTTTTAAGATAAAAGGGAATGTAGAATCAGAAGAAACAATGACAGACAGACGACACCGAATTATAGTAAATAAGGGGCAAGGGATTTTCAAAGACATCGTACGTCGGGGTATCCGCAAAAAGGAAATAATTAATTTTAGGCTTTGCAATAATATTGTATTAGCCGCCGTTATAGTAAATATTCGTTTTATGAAACTCGAATGAGTTAAAGACACGACAGACAAACTTACGATGCAAAATTTAAAACAGAAAATTACGAAGATTTAGACAGAAAACAACAGAAGACTACGTATAAATGTGGGTTAAATAGTCGAATGAAAGTGAGATTTATTTTTGGTGTGAGTGAAATTTATAAATGTTCTTTTTTGAAAACTGGATTTATTTGAAATTTATATATAATTTTTTTTATTGGAGTTAGTTGCGTTGGAAGTGTAGTTAAAAGTGAGTTAATTTTTTTTTAGTAATTTTATAAATATAAACGTGATCCATTTTAGATTTGGGAAGTTTTTTTTTTTGTTTGGTTGATTTTTTTTGAGAAGATAAATTTTTATGAGTAAGATTAAGTGATAAATGTAAATAAGTTTTTTTTTAGTCTTCGATAAGTTTTAATAATAATAATCAAATAAATCGCGTCAATTGCGAAATGGAATTTTTTTTATCGAACTTAATAGTAAGTTAATTTTTTTAGTATTTTATAGATATAGACAATTAAATTTCGATTTCGGAAGTTAATTTTTTTTGGAGAAGATATTGTATAAATAAGATTTAGTGATAATAGTTAATTGAATTTTGATAGATAGTATTTTTGCGTTTTTTATTATTTAATTATATGGAGACGGTCAGTTGATTAGTTAGTATTATTAAGAGTTTGAAAAGTAGTTTAGGAAATTCGTTTATTTTGTTTATTGACCATTTTGAATTATTTAAGCGAGGTTATTAATAAGATAATTCTTTTAGTATTTTTTTAGGATCGAAATAGTTCATTTTAAATTTCGGAAATTAATTTTTTTAATGAGAGAAGATATTTTTATATATAGGATTTATTGATGATATTGTGAAGTTGTGGATAGTTATTTTGCGTTTTTTAATATTTAGTTATAGGGTGATGGATGGTTACTTAGTATTATTAAGAATTATGATAAATGTTTATGAAGTTCGTTTAATTTTGTTTATTAACCAGTTGAATTATTTATATAGATTTTGAAGAAGTAAGAAAGTTTTTTTTTAAGTGAGTGATTTAAGGAATCTATATTTGATTTTTTTATGGGTATTATTTTTTAATTAAAAGAAATAATTGAGAGAATTTAATGGTTGATATAAGTATATATTTTTTTGAATTAATAAGAAGTAATTGAGAAAAGTGGTTGAAATAAGAATATTTTTTAAATTGATAAAAGGAGAGATTAATTAAGAAGTATTATTGGTCGAGACACAATATTGTTTTAAGAATTTAATGGGAAGAAAGGAATTTGAAAATTTTAAGATAGGAAATTATAATTGAATTTTTTTGGATAACTATAAATTTTGTTTTATTGATAGGAAGATGCTTGTGGTCGTTTTTTTTGTGAAGTCATTTAGAATAGGAAAATGACAGTTTTAAATAGGGTAAGGTATGAAAGAAAGGAATAAAATGCGCAGTATAAAAGATGTTATAAATAATTTTATCCAGGATCGATTCATAAAAGAGCAAAAAATAATAATGAAGAATAATTAGAAAAATAAATAGGGATGTTTTTTTTTGTTTGTATGTGACGTTAGTAAAACTTCGCGGAGAATTAATATGGAGAAAAGTTATTAGGTGAAAATGGGCTATTTGTTTAAGAGTATATAGCTGAGAATTTTATTTATGATGAGATTACCTACCAGAGAGAAAGGGGGAATCCATCAATACTGCGACGATATAATTATGAGATTGCCTACCCAGAGAAAGGAGGAATCTATCTGTACTACGAAGATATAAGAATTGATAGTACCTGCTAGAGGTATATGAGTTATTTTTTTGAGTATAAGAAATTAGTTGGGGAAGTTGAGATTATTTTTTTTGAGGTTTAGGAGAAATAGAGGATAGGTATGGGACAGGTGAAGACCTGAGTAGCGTCACATATATAATAAGAAATAAATATTTATAAGGGGGGATATATTGAATAAATAAGAAAATAAGATGTATTTTTGATTGCTCGAATGTAGATGATAGGATGAAATATTTATAAAATGAGACCATAGAATGAAAGTTTAGAATTTAGAAGGCAACCCGTTTCTTTTTGTCATTAATAAGAAGAAAATAAAACATTTTCAAGTCGACCCAGATTTAATTGAGAAATTTAAATATTAAAGTGTAATTACTTAAATTGGTTATCCATATTTTAGAGAAAATTATTTGATGTTATGTTTCTGTTTTTTTTTTTTGGCATAGAATAATTTATTTACTGTAAAATAAGAAGAAAAGATGAAAATTGTATAAAATTAATATTGAGGATTTGGTACCCATAGTAAAAATTAATAATTTGTTTTCATTTATATTAATTATAAATTTCTTGTAAATATATATTATTCAAACCCTAGTTAGTAAGCTCTGTTGTTTTTTTTTGAATTTCGTGTACAGTTTAAGAATAAAGGAGATGATTTTTTTAATGTTAATTATAGGTTTAATATAAATATAAGTTGTTCAAATACTAGTTTTAGTTTTTTTTATGTAATTAGTTTATATTGGAATTGTTGTAAATAATAATAATAAAATTGTCCTATGTACAATTTTAGTAAAACAAGAAGAGGGTAATGTAGTGTAATGGATTTGCGCGATCGGAATATATTCTTTAAGATTAATAAAAATATATAGGAAATATATATATATATTATATTCGGAGTAGGTATCTCAAGGGGCTGAAAAGGATCAGGTATTAGGAGCTTATCCCATTTTGCCTCCGTCAGGAAAGAAGCTGACAAGATGCAATAAAAGAAGGCACCACCAGTTACCTGTATGGAGTATTCATATAGCCTTTTACAACCAAGCTTAACCCAGTTGACAGAACTATGAAGGATTAGAACTCCAAGCCTGTTGTTAGTGGCCCATAAAGCTATCTGGACTGCCAACGTAAAGATGACAAGGACAAATTGAAGGAGACACCGCGAAGTTCCCCTGAATGACAGAGGAGAAGGAAGAAGAAATATGGAGGGGGAACAGTTCGAGAGCATCGAAGAAGGGAGAGTGAAGACATCAGTTCCAAGTGAGGAGTTGAAGACCTCAGTTACAGTTGAGGTCTAGAGGTGGAAGTGGACACTTCACTTTTCTTGAGCAGTGGAAGTCTGGAGATTCATTCGTCAGTCGAGATCCACCAGTGGAAGTCTTCAGCTCCATTCCAGATGAGCCTTTGAGATCCAGGAGTTGAGGAGGAGCCCAGCCGTCAGTCAGTCTTCCACTCTAAAGCCCTCGCAGATCTACCCAACATCCAATTAGTCTCTCCAGCCCCTGTCTCCAATTATCAAATTAAGGTTTAAATTTTATATTATAATTTTTATTTTACTTTTAAGTATTAATTTTTTAGTATTGTAAATATATTCATCTTTAAATATGAGCTGCTAATTTTTCCATAGTTTGTTTCCCATGCCATCGCAAGTCAATATTGATTTAAGAATTTGGTTTTTCAAAACTCTTTTCGCTGACGAATCCTTCGCCTTTGGACTATAGAAATTCAATTTATATATTAAAATCAGTAAATTTAAATTATCGTTCTATTACACAATAGAGCTGACATCCTTTGGACATTTTAAATAAGTAAAGACAAAGCAGTTTTATAGAAAGTCTCCGCAATTTAGATTAAAGTAAATTCAAATATCACATTTTTTTATTAAAACCGCGACGCGCACCCCTAAAATATTACAAAATATGTGTTCATTTTAATTTTTTTTGTTTCATTCACCCAGACGATATGCATGCTACTCCAGGGTGGTCAAATATAACTAACAAAGAGTTAATTATAAGTGATCCCCAACAACCATCTTGAAGCTATTCTGATACTGAGCAAGTGGAGGTTATTCAGGCAACATTTCATTTAAAGTCGCGGTATTTTTAATATTTAAGCTATTAGCTTTTGCTTGAAATTAATATATCAATTTTTTTTTTTTAAATAATCCACTAATAATCCATTTCACCAGTAGAAGAAGCGTTTCAATTGATTATAAGCCAAATCGACCAAGTGGAAGGGGAATAGACGAGAGGCTTAACACAAAAATCCTAATTGCTTCCAAATTAATGAATTTATAGACACGAAATTTAGGATGAGGATTTAGGAGCCTCTTTGTAAGTCAACTTTTGAAATTGGCGCAAACGGTCGACTGGTTCTGAAGGGGGAACGAGAAGTTAATTGATTAACTCGTTCTGGGGAAAAACATTGCCGGTGATTCACCAACGAGTTTCTTCATATTTGGAATCTGGAGTTAGGAAAACATGAAATTCCGTTGAAAATTCCGCATCAAATTTTTGACTACTTACATAATTTACTCTGTACTTCGTATAGCTGGTAAAATCCCGATAAAAGGGATGAATATTTGAGATTGGTCTCATCCTTCATACAATTTCTTTCTTGTAGTGCTCTGTTTATTTCCAGTTGTTCCAGTGAGTTGAGTATTGTATCTTTGTCAGAAAAATGCAGGTATTGTGTGCCTGTATTTCTATCAAAATAGTGTTTGTTTTCGTTGATGTGTGCGAAAGTTGATTTTACTGAGTCGTATGTTGTGTCTAGGGATACGAAGATACTATTGATATCAATTGAGTATCGATACGCTTGCTTCGAGACCGAGTGAATGAAATTGTACTCAATAACCGCTTATCATATTTTACTAATATCAGTACTCTTCAAACGGTATCGGTAGATCAGTATCGAAAAGAAAAATACATTCCAGTCCAGAAAGAAGGCAATAGCCCTATTTTGTGCTGTATTTTTGCAATAAATATTATTCTCATAAACACACACAGCATTACGGGGACGGACTCGCGGTCTAGCCCTACATCGAAGTCACGTCCGTGAAGAGCCAATGGGAAAACGGAACGGCAAATCTGCTTTGTTTATATAGGCAACCTTTCTTAACTTTCCAGTTTCCTATTCTATAAATCTTGGTGCAGTGTACAGTGAGTGTGATGGCGCCCCCAAAATGTAAACTGTAGACATTTTTCATCAAAATTGATTAATGTTCGGCGAAATGTAAACTGTGTAGCAAGACGTGAAAACTGGTGGAAATACGTAAAATCTTGAAAAGCATTAAAAAATTACCCATGAAGGATATGCTCTGGATCAAGATTTGCGGCAGTCAGCAGCAGGCAAGACACCGTGAGTAATTTTATCTATCTTTGAATTTTTACACATGAATACATTTTTCATCAAAATTGATTAATGTTCGGTGTTAAGACCGAAAAGTGAAATAAACTTTATAAAGACTATGGGGTATATGTGGAGGGGGTGACGCCATGTGTAAAGTGCATGTACTTTGTATAGTGGCCACTAGAGGTCACGGTGGCCATTGTTGTTCAGTTAACCTGACGAGTCAAGTGCAGTTTGGCTGTCTGTAGAGAGGTGCCCTCAACCCTTTGCTGCACAACTCACCACCACCTCGACCAGTGCCTGCCCTCAGCCCTTGCTGCAGGTATTGGTCAAGAAGCCCCAGAAGACGGACCCTCAACCCAGACGCATTGTGACGAGGCAGCTCCTTGGCGTCTCCACGCGACCGCTCACCTACCCCGGACATTTTAGTATCATTTATTTAATCATTTCTTAAATTTAATTAATTGTTTCGTTTTGTTTCCATTTGTTTAGTATTTTTTTTTCATTATTATAATTTGTTTCGTTAACCTATATACAGTCCACTTTATTTTGTTTTCAATTACCTTCTATCAATTATATTATTTATTTGCTCTAGGTATTAACATATGGTACCTCCGAGCCGGATGGCAATTGGCTTATTTGTAATAATTAATATTAGCTTAGTGATTTGGCCGGCCGTGTTCAATATAGTACTAATTAATTTATAACCCGTCTTAAATCCCTTGTTTTCTTCCTTGTGTTTTTTTTTTTTTCTAATTGATTTTTTTTAACCTCTTTTTGTCTAGATAATATATACATTTTTTGATCATGCCGCCGAAATTAAAGACAGGTAACGAATCTGTTTTAGCGGAACTTATTGACGAATTAGAGGACATGAATAGTGATATTATGCAGACTAAAAAATTAGGACAAGCAGTCGCCACCGACAAATCTCAATTAAAAATATTTAAAGCTCGCCTATCTAGAATTGATTCCACTTTTGAGAAATTTAATTCAAAATGTTCTGAGGCAAAGCGAATTGCAAATTCTTTGAGCAAAAGTGAGGAATTACAATTAATATCGCAATTACGGAATGTGACCCGAGACTATTATTATGAGGCGTTATCGTTTGATATTGAGCCAGGTGATACGTCTTTGGGTCAGTCTGTCAGTTCGGGGGTTGGGAGGACCCAGGGTCCTAGATGCAAGTTACCCACCATACAGTTACCCATCTTTCAAGGGGACTTAGCCACCTGGGCTTCATTTAGAGACACTTATATCTCCTTAATCCACTGCAATAATGAAATATCAGATGTAGAAAAGTTTCACTATCTTAAAACATCGTTAAAGGGGGTAGCTTTACAAACTATCTCATCCATCCATATAACATCTCAATATTATTCTCAGGCGTGGCAAACTGTCATGCAGAAGTATGATAACAAACGACTGCAGGCTACCCACTTTCTTACAAATATCTCTAACTTTAAGACTTCATCCAAATCCAATTTATCGTATTTAGAACAATTCTCAAATGTTGTTTTGGAAAGCGCACAAGCGTTTCAAGCGTTGAAACTTGAAGACGAGTCAGGTTTTATCATTTTAACGTATGTCCTGACATTATTAGATCAAAAAACTAGGGAAAAATTTGAAACTGAACATAATAAAATCGATTTACCCACTTTGCAAAATTTAATCGATTTTGTCCATCGACAAAGTGTATTTCTTCAGTCGGAGAATCTAACGTCGGGCTCGCCCTCTGCTTTCGCTCCTCCTTGCAAGTCCAACGAGAGTCGTAAACAAATTTTCATGTCGACTGATGCCTCTGAGAGGCTCCAGTCTCCTTGTTCTTTGTGCAATGAAAAACATCGTTTGTACAGATGTAATACATTTTTATCCATGAGCCCATCTGAAAGATTTGCTCAAGTAAAACGTTTAAGGCTTTGTTTTAATTGTCTTTCCCCCCACCATAACAGATCTAAGTGTTCATCGTCTGGGTGTCGGAAATGTAACCATCCACATCACTTTTTGCTTCACTTTCTTACAAAGGACACCTCTGTCACTAGAGATAAACCTGATCCTCAAATAATCCCGCCGGCTAAACAAGATCCCTCAGCTAAAGGCGCAATTTTATCCTCATCGGTGCGGGGCGAACCTTGTGTCCTTTTAGGTACCGCTGAGGCTAAAATCAAAGATTCGAATGGATATTTTCAAAGAATTCGAATGGTAATAGATAGTGGGGCACAACGGTCTTTTATAACTACGGCATGTGCCAAGAGGCTTGGCCTAAAACAGTACGTTAACTCGCAGATGTTGTGCGGATTCACCGATAGCCCGATCCGAGGTGGGAAATTTCAGGTGAATTGTTTATTGGCCCCAAAAACCTCTTTTCAGCCCCAACTTGAAACCAAAGCTATAGTTATCCCTCAAATTACTTCAAAAATGCCCATGTCTCCTATACCTCGAGAGGTTCTGCATTACTTTGAAAATTATTTCCTTGCGGATTCATCTTTTGGGGACCCGGCTTCTATTGATTTTCTGCTAGGAGCCGATTTGTTCAGTGAGATTTTCGTAGGAGAATCCTTATCTACTCCTGTCGGTTATCCCAATGCTCTCAAAACGATCTTTGGTTGGGTTGTGGTAGGCCCTATGGATAACCCCTTCACTACCACCGGTAAGGCGGCAACGTTAATGGTAGTTAACCAAACCCCCACTCTAGACGCTGAGATAGAAACATTTCGGGAAGTTAAGAATTTTTCCGGAGTTCAGGTCACTAATCCGGACGAAGTTCAATGTCAGGAACATTTCGTCCAAACCCATAGTTGTGATCAAACGGATCGCTATGTCGTGCGTTTACCTTTTAAAAATTTAGATAACATAACTTTGGGAAATTCTTATCATACCGCACTACATCGATTTCAAAATTTAGAATACCATTTAAACAAGAATCCTAATCTTAAACTTGCGTATTCACAAGTATTCAAAAATTATCTTGAACTTAATTACATGTCCCCTGCGACCAGCCCAGATAAATATTTCCTTCCTCGCCATTGTGTTTTAAAGGATATCACATCAACTAGTTTACGTGTAGTATTTGATTCTTCCGCGCCTACTATATCTGGATCTTTAAACGATAAACTTCACGTAGGCCCAAAATTAAATTCAGACATTCGTGATATCATTCTCCATTTTAGTAAGTATCCCATCGCTCTGACAACCGATATTTGTCAGATGTATTTGCGAATTGTGGTTCACCCAGAGAACAGTACATATCAACATGCATTATACCGTTTTAAGTCTATTAAATCAGTGCAAGAGTTTGAACTCAGCCGAGTAACTTTATTCCCATTTATTGACTTAGTGGGTATCCTCAGGGTGGGCGGTCGCCATTCTATTTCGATGCCCTCCAAGGCACATTTAGTAAATTTATTAATAGATCATTACCACCTATCTTACCTTCTTGCCGGCCCGCAGATGTTATATTCTTTGTTGCAACGGCAATATTGGATCATGTCGGGACGTCGTGTTATACGTTCCCGAATTCATATATGCATAAAGTTTTGGAAATTTCGTGCTACGACAGCCACAGTCCTCATGGGAGATCTTCCGGCTTCCAGGTTTGAGCCGGTAAGAGCTATAATTAATGTGGGGGTAGATTTTGGAGGCCCTTTTTTAATTAAATCATCCACACTTCGAAAGGCCAGCATAGTTGAAGCTTATCTTTCCTTGTTTGTGTGCATGAGCACCAAGGCGGTGCATCTTGAGCTTGTGTCCCAACATTCCACCGAAGCGTTTTTGTCGTGTTTGGATAGATTTGTCGGCCGCCGAGGACTGCCATCCCAAATCTTTTCAGACAATGGTAGCAATTTTGTGGGCGCAGATCGACACTTACGAGATGTGTATAAATGGTTACATGAAAGTAGAACCCAAAATGCTATTAGCAGTCATTTGAACTCGAAAGGCGTTCAATGGGAATTTATACCTCCGGCAGCCCCACATTTCGGAGGAATATGGGAGGCCGGGGTAAAGGCGTGGGGTAAAGAGCGTCCAGGATGTTTGGAATAGGTGGCGACACGAGTATCTAAATTGTCTTCAACAACGTGTTAAGTGGCATGCTAAAACTAGAAATTTAAAAATTAATGATTTGGTTTTATTACGGGAACCACATTGTCCGCCGCTTGTTGGCGGGTAACGCATACATACCCTGCAAAGGACGGGATCGTCAGGTTTGTTAAAGTAAAAACACCCAAAGGTGAATACGTCCGGCCAATCACTCAGCTAGTGCTACTGCCTATTACCTCTGATTAATGTATTTTAGTTTTGCATTGTATAACTTCTTAACTTTTTAGAATATTAAAAATTTTTGTAAATTTTGGTGGGCGGTTTGTTAAGACCGAAAAGTGAAATAAACTTTATAAAGACTATGGGGTATATGTGGAGGGGGTGACGCCATGTGTAAAGTGCATGTACTTTATATAGTGGCCACTAGAGGTCACGGTGGCCATTGTTGTTCAGTTAACCTGACGAGTCAAGTACAGTCTGGCTGTCTGTAGAGAGGTGCCCTCAACCCTTTGCTGCACAACTCACCACCACCTCGACCAGTGCCTGCCCTCAGCCCTTGCTGCAGGTATTGGTCAAGAAGCCCCAGAAGACGGACCCTCAACCCAGACGCATTGTGACGAGGCAGCTCCTTGGCGTCTCCACGCGACCGCTCACCTACCCCAGACATTTTAGTATCATTTATTTTATCATTTCTTAAATTTAATTAATTGTTTCGTTTTGTTTCCATTTGTTTAGTATTTTTTTCATTATTATAATTTGTTTCGTTAACCTATATACAGTCCACTTTATTTTGTTTTCAATTACCTTCTATCAATTATATTATTTATTTGCTCTAGGTATTAACAGTTCGGCGAAATGTAAACTGTGTAGCAAGACGTGAAAACTGGTGAAAATACGTCAAATCTTGAAAAGCATTAAAAAATTACCCATGAAGGATATGCTCTAGATCAAGAGTTGCGGCAGTCAGCAGCAGGCAAGACCCCGTGAGTAATTTTATCTATCTTTGAATTTTTACACATAAAGACATTTTTCATTTTAGACATTTTTCATCAAAATTGATTAATGTTCGGCGAAATGTAAACTGTGTAGCAAGACGTGAAAACTGGTGGAAATACGTCAAATCTTGAAAAGCATTAAAAAATTACCCATGAAGGATATGCTCTAGATCAAGATTTGCGGCAGTCAGCAGCAGGCAAGACCCCGTGAGTAATTTTATCTATCTTTGAATTTTTACTGAAATTTCGCGAAAAAAGCAAAGTATACCTAATCTAACTCACATTAGTGTGTCCTGAGCTTTTTTGATAAATGTGTTTCAAATCTAGAGAACCCACCAAGAAAGTGTGCATTGATGATGATACCGATGGCGATGAGCCGGCTCAAAATGATAATAGCAACAACAAGATTGAAGATAATATCACCGGTTTTGATGATATTAAAGAATACAAAATTAATGTCGCAGTAACTCCAAGATGAGTCCGTTGGAGATGAGGATGACCCAGTTCCCAGTAACTCCAAGATGAGTCCGTTGAAGATGACGATGACACAGTCCCTAGTAACTCCAAGATGAGTCCGTTGGAGATGACGATGACCCACTCCCTAATAACTCCAAGATGAGTCCGTTGGAGATGAGGATGAACCAGTCCCTAGTAACTCCAAGATGAGTCCGTTGGAGATGAGGATGACCCAGTCTTTAGTAACTCCAAGATGAGTCCGTTGGAGATGAGGATGAACCAGTCCCTAGTAACTCCAAGATGAGTCCGTTGGAGATGAGGATGACCCAGTCTTTAGTAACTCCAAGATGAGTCCGTTGGAGATGAGGATGAGTCAGTCCCTAGTAACTCCAAGTCCAAGCAGGTAAATCTCCATTTTACGGGTGAAAATATTGCTAAGTGGTTGTAGAACACGCTCGAAGAATGGCAAATTGATAATGCCAAAGTTGACAATGGGACGAACATTTTCAAAGCAGCAGGTCTTCAATTTCCCAGACGAAATTTACATTGTTTTGCTCATGCACTCAATTTTACTGGCGATGAGTGTACTGCAAGACAATCAAGTACAAACTATCATGTCAAAAATACGAGAAATCGTCAAGTGGGTGAAGAAAAGTGTAAAAAGTTCGGACGAACTTCGAAACAAACAACAGAAAGACGGACTTGGAATGAAAAAAGTTATACTTGACATAAGAAGGCTGATGAGGGAGTTGGATACTTCCGAAATCGAAAAAAATAAATAAAAATTGAGAAAACTATTGTTTTTTTTACGACTTATCTTTTCAATAATGTGTCTATTGTACCCGTTTTCTTTAGCTATGCTATTAATGACGCCTATAGGAGAGATAGATAGTCTAAAACCTGGGCCGGGTCAGCCGACACTAGGATTTGTTGGCTACAACCTCCAAAATGGGGCACTGGGCATCAAGACAGGGACACTGTCGAGGTGCAACCCCTGGCTAGGAACTTGCCTTCGGATAGTGGACGCATCAGAGCTCAGCAGGCCGGTGAGGGCAAGGGTATGGATACCGGGTCCTGTACAGGAACCGGCCACCGTGCTTCACCGCCTCGAGGTCCAGAACGGCGATCTCTTTACCTCCGGATGGTCAGAGCCATTGCTGACTAAAAAGGTCAGCATTTGGTAATTGTCATGGGCGAGCCGTCATGGTTGGATCTATCGAGATTCCAGTTTCGCTCATCGCTTGGCCAACACCGGGTGACATTTGTCCGCCTGGGAAGGAAGGAACCGGAGAGGAGGGAAAAGGACCAGTAGAAGGGTAACGGTCCACCCTGTTAGAAGTTAGAAGTATGATCAGGGTCCTCCAAATTAATCTCCGCCACTGCAGGGCAGCAACCACTGCCCTATGAATGTATGTGGTGAACAAAAATATTTATATTGTACTAATTTAAGAACTTTTTGTTTACAAGGGGGAATTAGGGGGCTGGGAGGACTTGGGGCGTTCACGATCTGTGGCAACGACCAAAATCCACCTAGAACTTGCATTTTAGCAAGAAGACACATAAAGCTTATGCCACTTCGGGATTCTGTTCCAGAGACCTAGTGGCGGTCAAGCTGACCTGTACCTGGGACGGTACCACAAACGAGCTTGTTATAGCCTCTGTATGTTCCGTACGACCAAGCTGGGGACCCACCATCTAATCAGATGAGAAACCTTGTGACCTTCTGCGAGAGACAACAATCGCATGTGATACTCGCCTGTGATGCTAATGCAAACCATATTTTGTGGGGTAGCAGCAACATTAACAAAAGGGGCGAGGCACTCCTAGATTTTATTGCTTCAACAAATCGAGAAATAATGAATCGCGGTAACGAACTCACCTTTGTGACACAAAATAGGAGGTTATCGTCATCACACTGGACTCATACTATAGTAGAAGGGAAATGGGGATTCTGGACCAGTTGCTCCTCATGACCTTTGACCCCACGGGGTCACGTGACCCATCACCCCCCCCCCGCCTCCGCCACTCCCCCCACCCTTCCCAGCTCCGAATCACCCTCCATCGTACATCCCCAGCTGAATGTTTCCGCTCTCCCTCTAAACTCGATAAGTTTCCGCTCTCCCTCTAAACCTCAATAAGTTTCCACTCTCCCTCTAAACTTCAATAAGTTTCCCCTCTCCATCTAAACCTCATTAAGTTTCCGCTCTCCCTCTAAACCTAGATAAGTTTCTGCTCTCCCTCTAAACCTCAATATGTTTCCGCTCTCCCTCTAAACCCTACTTTAAATTTTTAACCCACCCCTCGCCTGTGCCCCTAAATTTTTTTTTAATTAGCCCACTAGCGCTCCCAAGCGTCTAGAAATCAAATTATTATTGATATTAAATCAATTAGGGTGACTTCTTAAGAAAACAAAAAAAAAAAAAACATTCCTAACGGGATTCGAACTCACCACCTTCCGTATATGTGTCTGGCTTGCTAGCCCCTCGTCTATCGTGACATGATTGTATAAAGAACCTAAAATTTAGGTATATAACGTTCAAGTCATACATTTTCAGATATCAAGTAACAATTTTTATATTTTTTAAGACTGATTTCGTGACCTTGAACAGGCACTTACGTGATCTAGCATGTCGAACCCTGCATTCGTGTAGCCTACCATATCATGTCCTAGCATCATCATCATCATCATTGTATTCAGTATTATTTTAAACTGGAGTATTATGATGGAAAAATCGCCTACCTACACTTTTGAGCATGCCGTCCTTCGGTGCCTTGAATAGTATTGCATTTAAAAATATAATTCAAAGCTCGTCATATTGATTATGTTGTCCGATTGGAGTAATATATGCGAAAAAATATTTATCTCCAATTCCGAGCACGCTGTCCTTTGGTGTTATTTGTGAATTCTTGTTTTTTATTATTGTATTTTATATCCCCTATGGTTTGGAAATGAACTTCGTATCTATAGGAATTAAGTCGTTGTTTACATGTTCAAACATGTCGAGACCTGTTGTTGCAGGCATACTTCACCAATTTTTATTTCATGATTTAATCTTACATCCCCACGTTAATTAACACATCCAATGTGCTTCCCCATCTCAATACCCCCACTCTCCCTCCGAATCACTTTTTTTTTTTTTTTTTTTTTTTTTGTATTTATTTATTTAAAGCCACAACTATGCAAAAAAAAATGCACAACCAGCGGCTGGGCTGACAGGTAGGTACTATACAAAAATAATAAAAATAAAATAAAATAATAAAAATAAATGTGACATGAGAGGCTTGTGAGAGGAAAAACACCCAGCGGTGAACCCTCATGACATCACTTCATACCAGGAGATCTCTATGCCAAACTCTCTTTAATCTTCTTGGGGGATTGTGGGGTAAAGTACTTAGGATTTTGCGAACTTCCGGATTGGTATGTAAGTAAATTTTGGTGTAGAATCGTTGGTATAAATGTTTAATGCTAGTGTCTATGGGTGTGATGTTCAAGTCGCGGTGTAAAGTCTTGTTGCTAACGTATGGTGGGCATTGCGTTCTTTTGATGTTTGAAGTCTTGGCTGTACCATTTTTTTGTAAGCCATAGGTCCAGAGAGGTCGGAGAAGATAAGTATAACAATTTAATTTTTGTCGAGTAGATAATTTAGAACGCCTATTCAAAATACTGTACAATAGTCTAAGTCGCCGGTCTAGTGTGAGTCGTGTCGTCCGAGTGTGAGGGTTCCAAGTCAGCCTTCTATCGAGGGTTAATCCTAAATATTTTACGGAAGAGGTATGGGGTAATGGCTGGTTTTCAAGGAATACTGGGGGACAGTCACCACGGCGGAGAGCGAATGTTATGTGTTGACATTTTGTGGTGTTAAATTTAATTTTCCAAGATTTACTCCAAACTTCAATTTTGTTGAGGTGTTGCTGTAGTATGAGTGAAGTGGTGTGAGGATCTGTGTGAAAATCTTGGAGTTGCCCGCAGTGTGTGGCGTCCATGAGGGCAGTACCAGTTGACGAGCGTCCTGCCACTCCTCAGAAGGGCCGATCTGAAGATTCCCTCCTCAAAGAACTGCTCGTCAGGGTGACACAAATGCAGGAGGAACAGAGGGACTTGATAAGGACGGTGACTGCAAATGGAGAGGCCATCGTGGAAGTGGAACGGAGACTCGGCTCCATAGAAGGGCAGTTTGCCGCTCTAGACGCGAGGTGTGGGACTCTGGAGCGGTCCAACCTAGAGCTCAGCACCAGAGTGGTAGACCTCGAGGCCAGGCTTAATAAGGTTGACCAAGAGAGCCGAAGGAACATCCTGGAGATCAGGGGGATCCCGGTAAGGCCAGGAGAATCACCTGAGAGCTTGGTCTCCAACGTCGGACTCGGACTAGGGCTCAGGCTGGCCCCAGAAGACTTGGACTACGCATTCAGACAAAGAACCCGACCGACCACTGAAGACCCACCGCAACCACCGGCCATCATAGTGCGGTTTGTGCGCCAGTCCGTCCGGAATGAGGTGATACGCCTGAAGAAAGTGAGGCGAGACTTTGGGACGCGGCACCTCGGCTGGACGGACAATGACAATCATATGATATATATAAATGAATCGTTGACTCTCCATAATAAAAAAATGTACGCCGAGGCTAGACGGTTGAAGAGGGAGGGTAAGGTGAAATTCGTCTGGGTGAACGGAGGCAAGGTCCTCGTCCGTAAGGATGTAGGACTGCCCGTTGTTATTATCTCTAAGCCTCCCGATTTGAATCAATTTATTTAGTTATTGTTGTTCCGTTCGCTCCCCGTTTCAAACTGACCCCCTCCACCTGGCTCCTCCCCTCTCTCCCACTCTCTCGTTCCTCCGCCGCGCCCTCCCCCCTCCACTTCATAATATCTCAGTCTCTCCTAGCATCTCAGCGTACATTCATTCCATTGGTTATTGTTTCTTAGTTTTCTATTATAAGCCCTTTTTGAATTTTGTTTTTTGTTATTCTTTTTTTTCCTTCTGTATTTTACACATATGTAAGAGAAAGTCGATGCCTAGCCTTGGTCTATTCATAAATATTTATATAATTTCACTTGATGTTTTGTTGTCTCCTAATTTCTCTCCTTTACCTCCCTTCCTCACCCCTCCCTCTACTTTGTCTGTGTCCTTTCTCATCACCTCTCATGACATATAATACCCTTCAATGTTGCCATGTTAATGCCCAGTCCCTGCCAGCCCATCACGATGAGTTCTCCGATTTCCTCCACTCAAATAGCTTCCATATCATCGGCATTTCTGAGAGCTGGCTCAAACCCTGGATCCCCTCCTCCTCCGTCTCTCTTCCTGACCACCATCTCTTCAGAAACGACCGGCTAGACAGACCTGGCGGCGGGGTTGCTATTTTTGTCCATCACAGCCTCAAGTGCCGTCGTCTTGACTCCTCATCATCCCCGCCTTCTTCTTCCCAAGTTGAATTCCTCTTCCTTGAAATACATATCGATTCCACCAAACTTCTTTATGGAGTAGTTTACCGACCTCCTAAAGTCCCTTTTGACCCCACCTTTGAGTCTGCTCTCCTCCGTCTTATTCCCCTCTATAGTTGCATCCTGATCTCCGGTGACTTCAACTCCGACCTCCTGTCTCCTGCAGCTCCCAACTCCAAGTATCTCCTGGACCTCTGCTATTCTTTAAACCTTTTCATAGTTCCCTACGCCCCGACTCATCATACCCCTACTTCTCACTCCTGGTTGGATCTCCACCTGGCTGACTCCCAACAGAAGATTAGTTCCTCCGCCCAACAGCCAGTTCCCTTCCTTTCTGCTCACGACCTTATCCAAATCTCCTACGACATACCATCTCCTCACCTTGCTCCTAGATCTTTACTCCTCCGAAACCTGAAGTCCTTAACCTTCGAGACGCTCCAAGAGGACCTTGACGCAGCGGACTGGCAAGCTATCTTTGATCTGGCCTCAATCGACGAGAAGGTGAATACTTTCAACCAGATCCTCCTGAAGCTGCTCGACAAGCACGCTCCTCTGAAGATGAGGCAGCTCAGACGACCCCCGGCCCCATGGATAACCCCAGAGATCAGGGAAATCATGAAGGAACGGGACTCTGTCCGAAGGAGGTTCTACCGATCCAAGTTGGACGTCGACTACTCTTCCTTCAAAGTCCTGAGGAATCGTGCCCAGTCGCTGATCAGGGCGGCTAAGTCAAAGTTCCTTCTGAATCTGATAGCGGAGGCACCTAACGCCAAGTCAAGATGGGCAGCTCTTCGGAAGCTCTCGTTAGGTTCCCCCAAAAACCCTCCTTCTCCTTCAATCTTCTCTCCCGACACACTTAATTCCTTTTTTGTCTCCCGTCCTATTCTTCCACTAGCGTCTCCAGCTGAGATTACATCTCCCCAGCCCTTCGATTCAAATAATTTTTTCTTTTCATATATTTACCCTGACACTCTCCTAAAGATCATCCTTAATAGTAGCTCTAATGCCCTTGGCCCTGACGACATCCCGCTCCTCTTCCTTAAAACTTGCTTACCAGTCCTACTCCCAGTCCTCTTACATATCTATAATTTCTCCCTTCAAAACTCCGTCTTCTCTTCCGCCTGAAAAGAAGCATTTGTACTTCCTCTCAACAAAGTCCCTAATCCTGAAGCTCCTAAAGACTTTCGCCCTATCTCCCTTCTGTGTTCCACATCCAAACCTTTAGAGCGTATAGTTCATTCCCAAATCTCAGATTTCCTTCTTACCAACAAACTCCTCGACCCTTTCCAATCTGGTTTTCGACCCGGTTATGGGACTCAATCTGCTTTACTACTTACTTACTTTACTACAGAAGACTTCCGACAGGCCATTGACGCTAGACAACTTACTCTGCTAGTACTGTTCGACTTTTCCAAAGCCTTTGACTCCGTGGACCACTCCATCCTCCTCTCCAAGGTGGCCAGTCTCCCTCTCTCCAATAATGTCCTTCTCTGGCTCCAGTCCTACCTTGCAGATCGTTCCCAGTCCGTCAAGTTCCCCAACTCTCCCGCCTCATCCTCGCTTCCTCTCCACTCAGGAGTTCCTCAAGGATCCTCTCTTTCCCCGCTCCTATTCTCCCTTTTCCTCTTGGATCTTCCTCCACACATAAAATTCTGTAAATACCACCTCTACGCGGATGATCTGCAGATTTATTTATCCTTTCACCCCTCCAGTTTCCCTACCGCATACTCGCAAATATCTGATGACATCAATTCCATATCCTCCTGGGCCAAACAGAACAAACTCCTCCTTAATCCTCACAAGACTCAAGCGATAATATTAGGTAACAAAAAACTTCTCAATAACTTAACTGACCCCCCTCTTTTGACTCTGGACAACACCAACATTAACTACTCTAGCAGAGTAAAAAACCTGGGTATCATCCTCGACCAAACCCTTTCCTGGAAAGACTACGTATCCTATATTTCCCGTAAATCTCTTGCACAATTTAAACGTTCCCGTCACTCTCTTTCTCAAAAATCCCGGAAACTCCTCGTATCATCCTTTGTTTTCCCCCATTTCGACTACGGGTGCCTGGTTTATAATGATCTGAGTAAGGGTCTCGATATCAAACTCCAGCGAATCCTGAACGCTCATGTCAGATTTGTTTTCGATGTCCCTAGAGACGCTCATATTTCGCCCTGGTACTCCGAGTTGAAATGGCTCAAACCCTCCTACCGCCGAAACTACCTCCTAGGCTCCTTCCTCTTCCAAATGCTTAAATCCAAAGAACCCTACTACCTCTACCAAATGTTTCAATTCCAGTCCTCGGTTCACCAGAGGCACACTAGATCCCGTCCTTCAGACCTCTTCATCCCCTCCCATCGCTCCTCAGCCTTTCACAATTCATTCCTTGTCCAGGCCTCCTCTCTTTGGAACTCCCTGCCTCCCCCAATCCGTCACTCTCCTTCCGTGGCTTCCTTCAAATCCTCACTATTCCAATTCCTCTTCACCAAACAATCCACTCCTCTTTGATCTCTCCCCCGTATTCTCTAATTCGTCAACCTTAATTATCTAATCATTCTAATCACTTTTCCCCCGCCTTTTTTTTTTTTTTTTTTTTTTTTCTATCTCTTTCTTGTCTTTGTCATTCTCTAGTTTTATTATATTTTTTTTATCATATTTTCTAAATTATTCGTTCATAATCAATAATATTGATTTTTGGCTCATTTACACATTTATATATTTTTAATATGCATTTATTTATTTTTTATCTTATCTAATTTTCTGCTTTCTAAATTAATTTTATTTTTAACCTTGGTTGGGCATCCTTCCTTCTCTTTTATAATCAACCATCATAGTACTATGCTCGGTCGATTTATATTTATATTTATATTTATATATATTATCAATTTTATCTCTTTCTTAGTTGTATGGATTTGCTTTTTTTCTTTTTTACTTTTTCTCTTTTATTTTTGTAGATACTTTTATTTATTTTGTTTCATCATATAGAAGTTGTTAATTTTATGTTTTTTCCCATTTTTTTTATTTCCTGTTTATCTATTTTTTAGTTGTATAGTTTTCCTCCAATGTAGCACTAATTTTTATTTACCTACCTATCTTTTTATTTCTTTGTTCTGATACTATATTTCATTGTTTCATTTTCATCACTCTCTGTATGTATTTATTCTTAGGGGACCTCGGTCCCAGAATAATAAAATTTATTTTCATTTCATTTCTTTCATTTCATTTCATTTCACTTGCCTCCAACGGAGAGAATTACACACAACTACACACAGACTTTTCAGAGGACGATGTGGGTGAAAACTCCAGTTCATCACAAGAACAAACGGACTCTTCACAGCATGAGTCGGGTGAAGACGGAAGTGAACGAATTCATTCAACAGAACACCGAAGAGTAGTATATGGTGATAAAAAACCAACAAAAAAGTTCAACCTTCTTAAATCCGTAAAAGACTTAATACCTCTGTCTAAGGAAAATATGACGTTTTTACGTTTGGTCGGGTATAAAGTTTTGTCATCAACGTATAGATGTTAGATTTGGATAGTTCAAAGAGGGGTTCGGGTATCATACTCATTACCGGAACCATCGGGGGTATAGATGGAATAAGAAAATCTGTTCGACATGAAAACACTCACACGTTGTCATCATATAGGTTTATCTATAAAAAAGGTAGATTTTTTTCAAGGAGAATGGGACAGCGACAGTTGCAGCAGTATAAAAGCGTTTTTTGTTCAATTCCAGTGCTTCTGACTCGGACTATATTTTGAAGGATATATCAATAATGGGCATTAACATCATTGGGAATAGGTACACAGCATATCACAAACGAAAAATTTATTAGAAATAATCAAATCGAATGACAAAATGTATAGCAGGATGTGTGAGGTTGAAGGCTTGGAGAGGCTATAAACGCACGCAGGTCGTATGAGTGGAGGTTTGGAGAGGTTATAGACGCCCGCAGACCAGTGTGATCTCCCGCAGTTCTAAATGTTGAAAACACTGATTTGAGGGAAAAATAGGAGAGTACAATCGTTTTAAGCATAGAAATATGCCTGTATTTTTGATTTGCAGGAAAGGGACATGCCCCCTCTTTATTCATGCTTTGTATCCAAAAGTATATATATATTTCAGTTTTCATTTAACTATATGCTTATATCATCTCGTTTGTGAGAGCGGTTCTATATCTGCTGGCTAAGTTTCGTTTTTGTGCAGTGTCTTCGCGCACCCCAAAATCCTGTTTCCTTGAACCAAATTCATCTCAGTCAAAACAATTCAAATCCCTATTATACTACAATATATTGATAGCGATATCGTTATAACTACAGTAATATCGCTATAAATATTACTAAATATTGCTATATTTCTAACGATATTACAGTAGTTATAACGATATCGCTATAATTATAACGATAATACAGTAGTTATAACGATGTCGCTATATTTATAACGATATTACAATAGTTATAACGATATCGCTATAAATATAACGATATTACTGTAGTTATAACGATATCGCTATAAATATAACGATATTACTGTAGTTATAACGATATCGCTATATTTATAACGATAATACAGTAGTTAGAACGATATCGCTATATTTATAACGATATTACAGTAGTTATAACGATATCGCTATATTTATAACGATATTACAGTAGTTATAACGATATCGCTATATGTAAAAGGATATTACATTAGTTATAACGATATCGCTATATTTATAACGATATCACTGTAGTTATAACGATATCGCTATACATATAACGATATTACTGTAGTTATAACGATATCGCTATATTTATAACGATATTACTGTAGTTATAACGATGTCGCTATAAGTATAACGATATTACAGTAGTTATAACGATATCGCTATATTTATAACGATATTACAGTA
Organism: Aradus depressus; assembly: GCA_963662175.1. NCBI lineage: Eukaryota > Metazoa > Arthropoda > Insecta > Hemiptera > Aradidae > Aradus > Aradus depressus. The sequence continues at coordinate 17,751,076 of OY759215.1, forward strand.
GTTATAACGATATCGCTATAATTATAACGATATTACTGTAGTTATAACGATATCGCTATAATTATAACGATATTACTGTAGTTATAACGATGTCGCTATATTTATAACGATATTACAGTAGTTATAACGATATCGCTATAATTATAACTACTATATAACTATATAATTACTGTAATATCGTTATATTTATAGCGATATCGTTATAACTACTGTAATATCGTTATAAATATAGCGATATCGTTATAACTACAGCAATATCGTTATAATTATAGCGATATCGTTATAACTACAGTAATATCGTTATATTTATAGCGATATCGTTATAACTACAGTGATATCGTTATAAATATAGCGATATCGTTATAACTACAGTAATATCCTTTTACATATAGCGATATCGTTATAACTACTGTTATATCGTTATAAATATAGCGATATCGTTATAACTACTGTAATATCGTTATAAATATAGCGATATCGTTATAACTACTGTAATATCGTTATAAATATAGCGATATCGTTATAACTACTGTAATATCGTTATATGTATAGCGATATCGTTATAAATACTGTAATATCGTTATAAATGTAGCGATATCGTTATAACTACTGTAATATCGTTATAATTATAGCGATATCGTTATAACTACAGTAATATCGTTATATTTATAGCGATATCGTTATAACTACAGTAATATCGTTATATGTATAGCAATATCGTTATAACTACAGTGATATCGTTATAAATATAGCGATATCGTATAACTCATGTAATATCCTTTTACATATAGCGATATCGTTATAACTACTGTAATATCGTTATAAATATAGCGATATCGTTATACCTACTGTAATATCGTTAGAAATATAGCGATATCGTTATAATTATCAGTAATATCGTTATATTTATAGCGATATCGTTATAACTACAGTAATATCGTTATATGTATAGCGATATCGTTATAACTACAGTGATATCGTTATAAATATAGCGATATCGTAATAACTCATGTAATATCCTTTTACACATAGCGATATCGTTATAACTACTGTAATATCGTTATAAATATAGCGATATCGTTATAACTACTGTAATATCGTTATAAATATAGCGATATCGTTATAACTACTGTAATATCGTTATAAATATAGCGATATCGTTATAATTACTGTAATATCGTTATATTTATAGCGATATCGTTATAACAATTGTAATATCGTTTTAAATATAGCGATATCGTTATAACTACAGTAATATCGTTATAATTATAGCGATATCGTTATAACTACTGTAATATCGTTATAAATATAGCGATATCGTTATAACTACTGTAATATCGTTATACTTATAGCGACATCGTTATAACTACAGTAATATCGTTATAAATATAGCGATATCGTTATAACTACAGTAATATCGTTATATGTATAGCGATATCGTTATAACTACAGTGATATCGTTATAAATATAGCGATATCGTTATAACTAATGTAATATCCTTTTACATATAGCGATATCGTTATAACTACTGTAATATCGTTATAAATATAGCGATATCGTTATAACTACTGTAATATCGTTATAAATATAGCGATATCGTTCTAACTACTGTATTATCGTTATAAATATAGCGATATCGTTATAACTACAGTAATATCGTTATATTTATAGCGATATCGTTATAACTACAGTAATATCGTTATATTTATAGCGATATCGTTATAACTATTGTAATATCGTTATAAATATAGCGATATCGTTATAACTACTGTATTATCGTTATAATTATAGCGATATCGTTATAACTACTGTAATATCGTTAGAAATATAGCAATATTTAGTAATATTTATAGCGATATTACTGTAGTTATAACGATATCGCTATCAATATATTGTAGTATAATAGGGATTTGAATTGTTTTGACTGAGATGAATTTGGTTCAAGGAAACAGGATTTTGGGGTGCGCGAAGACACTGCACAAAAACGAAACTTAGCCAGCAGATATAGAACCGCTCTCACAAACGAGATGATATAAGCATATAGTTAAATGAAAACTGAAATATATATATACTTTTGGATACAAAGCATGAATAAAGAGGGGGCATGTCCCTTTCCTGCAAATCAAAAATACAGGCATATTTCTATGCTTAAAACGATTGTACTCTCCTATTTTTCCCTCAAATCAGTGTTTTCAACATTTAGAACTGCGGGAGATCACACTGGTCTGCGGGCGTCTATAACCTCTCCAAACCTCCACTCATACGACCTGCGTGCGTTTATAGCCTCTCCAAGCCTTCAACCTCACACATCCTGCTATACATTTTGTCATTCGATTTGATTATTTCTAATAAATTTTTCGTTTGTGATATGCTGTGTACCTATTCCCAATGATGTTAATGCTCATTATTGATATATCCTTCAAAATATAGTCCGAGTCAGAAGCACTGGAATTGAACAAAAAACGCTTTTATACTGCTGCAACTGTCGCTGTCCCATTCTCCTTGAAAAAAATCTACCTTTTTTATAGATAAACCTATATGATGACAACGTGTGAGTGTTTTCATGTCGAACAGATTTTCTTATTCCATCTATACCCCCGATGGTTCCGGTAATGAGTATGATACCCGAACCCCTCTTTGAACTATCCAAATCTAACATCTATACGTTGATGACAAAACTTTATACCCGACCAAACGTAAAAACGTCATATTTTCCTTAGACAGAGGTATTAAGTCTTTTACGGATTTAAGAAGGTTGAACTTTTTTGTTGGTTTTTTATCACCATATACTACTCTTCGGTGTTCTGTTGAATGAATTCGTTCACTTCTGTCTTCACCCGACTCATGCTGTGAAGAGTCCGTTTGTTCTTGTGATGAACTGGAGTTTTCACCCACATCGTCCTCTGAAAAGTCTGTTTGTAGTTGTGTGTAATTCTCTCCGTTGGAGGCAAGTGGGGGTGTATCCTGGGAGTGTGTTCCACCATTAGTTCTAATTCGTTTAATATGTCTTTTACCACATATATCCAATTGAAAAATGGTTGCTCGCCTCTTTAAAGTTGAAGAAATCGTGGATTGGGGAATCTTGAAATGTTTCGATATTTCTCCAACCTTTTCTCTTTCATCAAAAAGTTTAATTATTTTTATTTTATTTTCTATAGTGAGAGCGTTTCGTTTGACCCCCATGGTATCTAACCTGCTGTGGATTACTAGATCAATGAAGTCTGCCTAATAATCACCAAAGAGACCGTATTTATTGTAACAGGGTTGACAACTTCGGTTCAATAAATACTGAATGATCAGATTGTATTTATCTCAACGTTGTTAACACGTTCACAATGAAAACAGATAACTACTGACCAAACAGAACGTATTTATAGTTTTTTTCATCCTGCATGCAACGAAAGGAGCCGATCAAATCCGAGAAGAGCCGATCATTAATGGGTTTCCAGCAATAAATCTAGCCTCAACAACAATAAGAAACTGCCTATGATATGGAACCTGCCTACGACTTTTATGTCTCAATACTGACCAGCTTGTACTCATAAATTTTTCTTATAATCACGATAGTTATAACGCAGTCACATTCATCATAAAAAAAAAAAAAGTTTCTGAATATGCTACAAAATTGTCATAATTTAGGTTAATTTTCGAAAATGTAAATAAATATTAATCGCATGAAATATAAAATAATATGACTAAATAAAAAAGAAATATATGAAAGGATGTAAGATATGTATAGGACTTTAAGAAAAAACAGGTGAGTGGAGTAGGCGTTGTATGTAAGGGAAACAATCTGTGACAAATAATGAAAAAATAAATATACTAAAATATTAAATAATCCCCGGGTTTTGTCGCTATGAAGATGAATCGGTAAAATAACTGTTGTATGGGGTTATCGTAAGTGTTTTGGCTCTCAATACCATATATGCGGGGAAGGAGGGCTGAATTGTGGGGTCCATGAGATGTGGGTGAGGATGGAACAATAATACTAATATATGGGTTCTCAAATACCGATGGGAACTGTGATGTGTATGAGACGAAGGGCTTGGGACTTCAAAAATAAATACAATGGGGTATGGGTGTGAGGGCTGCGTTATAATATTAATTGGGGAACGGTTGAGTGTTGTTGTGTAGTTGTAGAAAAATGTTGGGGGCGTAATGTGATAGGAACTATAGAAAATATATATATATATATGCATGTAGGATATTGGTGACAGCACCTATAGAAAAACCTATCTTTTGTTGTCTGCAGGATGACTGAAAAATAAAAGTTTAGTTTGATAGGAATGGTGTTCGGGTTGGGGTTACTTTAGAGTTTAAGATTTACTATAGAGGGAAACCGGGAAAGAATTTAGCAGAAGAAGTATATAGAATAGTGTTGGGTTTTTAAAAGTGTGTCTGAGCGACTTCTTAGTTTAGATTTGGGGAAGTTGCAGTTGATTGATGTGTATAGGGATAGGTGAACAATTCCGAATTTTTGTGAAGTGTTGTGTCGTGACGATATATTGAATCTCTCGGAAGGATTCTATTGTAGGAAATATGTATAGTCTCTGATTTGTAGAAAAGTACATCGCAGCTAATCTCTGATAATGAAATGTTACACAAGGCCTACCATTCAAAAAAAAAATATTAGTATCTCTATTATAAATAATTATCCGGCTCAGTGGGTAAAGTTTTCAATGACTTCTTCTTAGGATGGCTATATAAGAGCTCTTATTGTAGTCTATGGACACACCTTATATGATTCTTGTACGTTGGGGTTGTATTATAAAATAGTTCCTTAACTGACCTCGTTTGTGATGAAGAGGTCCAGAGTCTTGCCTTCATCAGTATGAAATTTTAGGAAAAATACTTGAATATGAAATTACCCCCGGCTTTTGCAGTTATGAAGATGGGTTGACAGATACCAATGTGAGTGAGCCTACACAGCAGGGGTCCTAGGTTAGAGTTCTATTGGTGCTCAGATGTGTGGGAGTGGGTTCTGAATATATCCGGAGTAGTGTTGTGCAGGGAGCTGTCTGTGTGATTTAAGTTCCTGCTAGATTGTAGGTTATTAGTCGTAAAAATAGTGATGGTAAAGTAATATTGGAAATGCGAATCTAAATATCGACGAGAACTGTGGATGTTGACCTGGTGGTTTAGGTAAGGAGAAGCATTTAAATTTGTGTAAAATATGGTGTAAATGAAGGCCTCGCGTATACCGGGGTCCTAGGATCAGAGGATCGGAAGTATGAATATCGAATAGGTTGTAGTGATATGAGTGAAGAGGAGTTGGGTGAATGGTTTTGGGACATGCAAAAGAAAAGGCTAAAAATAAAACTGATACTGGCTGGACGATGATGAAGAAAATCTCTTGGGTGATGCAAGTGTGTAGGTATGTCTGAGTGAAGGTTTAGAGGGATAGTGAGGTGGGATAGAAGTGATTTGAATGAGAAAGAAATGTTGACGGGGCAGTAGTCTACACTTGTAGAGTTCTGACTTGATATGATGCTGGGGAAGTAAAAGTGGAGAGTAGAATATTGGGATGGATTGGTCGTTGTCAGAATTGTGCGGGGATTTCAGAAGGTTAGGAGAGCAATTACAGTAGAGGATGGTTGGTGGAAGAAGAAAGAAATTGTTTTGGCCGCTAGGTACACAAAAAGCAGCAAGTAACATAACGTAAGTTAAATATACTGCATGTTAGCCTAAGAATGTATCCATGAGACCCCTGGAAAGATACATCTAGATCTAAAGATTACTCCGCGTGTATGGGCGGGTATGTATGAGTAAAAGGTTTTAGAAGTAGAGAGCAAAAAATTGGTTGGGACAAGTTGAGAAAAAAATTAGACAATTGATGTGGGGAAGTAGAAGTGAGTCATAAAAATTAGGAGAAAGACCTGAGGATTAGGTGTGGGTTGCAAAGTCTCTGCCGGATTGGAAGAAGTACAATTGGTCTGAGGAAGTAGAACTATAATTAAAGATTATGTTTTAGAATAATTGATGTGGGTATGTGCATTGAAGGTGATTTGAGGTGGGTAAGTATGACTGTTCAGAGGGAGAGGCTAATGGACGTAGAATGTAGGTTTATGTATGAGTAGACCGGGTTACGATGAAAGGTCAGACGATCTCGAGTGGTTGTAGGTGTTGAACAGGGGTGAAGCATGATGGCTAAAAGAAGTGGACTATGATGAAATTTAATGAAAATTGCTTGGATGTGTGTCTGAGTAAAAGGTTATGAGGGAGAATGAGGTGGGATAATTGGGAAGTATAAGTGAGAAAATTGAGATGGATTGGCTACGCCGCTATACTGAAGATAGAGAGTAGTGATTCGGAGGGAGAGTGGGGGTATTGAGATGGGGAAGCACATTGGATGTGTTAATTAACGTGGGGATGTAAGATTAAATCATGAAATAAAAATTGGTGAAGTATGCCTGCAACAACAGGTCTCGACATGTTTGAACATGTAAACAACGACTTAATTCCTATAGATACGAAGTTCATTTCCAAACCATAGGGGATATAAAATACAATAATAAAAAACAAGAATTCACAAATAACACCAAAGGACAGCGTGCTCGGAATTGGAGATAAATATTTTTTCGCATATATTACTCCAATCGGACAACATAATCAATATGACGAGCTTTGAATTATATTTTTAAATGCAATACTATTCAAGGCACCGAAGAACGGCATGCTCAAAAGTGTAGGTAGGCGATTTTTCCATCATAATACTCCAGTTTAAAATAATACTGAATACAATGATGATGATGATGATGCTAGGACATGATATGGTAGGCTACACGAATGCAGGGTTCGACATGCTAGATCACGCAAGTGCCTGTTCAAGGTCACGAAATCAGTCTTAAAAAATATAAAAATTGTTACTTGATATCTGAAAATGTATGACTTGAACGTTATATACCTAAATTTTAGGTTCTTTATACAATCATGTCACGATAGACGAGGGGCTAGCAAGCCAGACTCATATACGGAAGGTGGTGAGTTCAAATCCCGTTAGGAATGGTTTTTTTTTTTTGTTTTCTTAAGAAGTCACCCTAATTGATTTAATATCAATAATAATTTGATTTCTAGACGCTTGGGAGCGCTAGTGGGCTAATTAAAAAAAAATTTAGGGGCACAGGCGAGGGGTGGGTTAAAAATTTAAAGTAGGGTTTAGAGGGAGAGCGGAAACATATTGAGGTTTAGAGGGAGAGTAGAAACTTATCTAGGTTTAGAGGGAGAGCGGAAACTTATCTAGGTTTAGATGGAGAGGGGAAACTTATTGAAGTTTAGAGGGAGAGTGGAAACTTATTGAGGTTTAGAGGGAGAGCGGAAACTTATCGAGTTTAGAGGGAGAGCGGAAACATTCAGCTGGGGATGTACGATGGAGGGTGATTCGGAGCTGGGAAGGGTGGGGGGAGTGGCGGAGGCGGGGGGGGGGGGGTGATGGGTCACGTGACCCCGTGGGGTCAAAGGTCATGAGGAGCAACTGGTCCAGAATCCCCATTTCCCTTCTACTTACTATATTGATACCAGGACAAAAAATTGGCATGCATCTGAGGAAACAACTGTACCAGATCACCGATACATTAGATTCGACACTTCAAATGTTGAATTTCAAATATTTGAGTTAGGGAAGGTTATAATCAAACCAAAATCGTTCGAGGACATAAACTCCTTAAACGGGAATATTAGACTGGCGGTGCGACAAGCATTCGACGAAAATTGCTCTCTGAAAGCTAAAAAAGTGCAGAGGGAGGTTCCATGGTGGAACTCGAATCTGAGCGATCTAAGGGCAAAAACCCGGAAGCTTTTCAACGCCGCCAAGCGCACAGGACAGTCGGGAACTTACGAAAGTTCCCTCACTGAATACAATCTAGCCTTGAGGAAGGTAAAGAGAGATGTCAGGGAGTAGAAAACACACCTGCCGGATCCAAACTCCACAAAATACTTTCAAGGGGACCGATGGAAAGTATCGGAACCTTGGAAACTCCTGAAGGAAATCAAACAACTTCGGAAAGGGATATACTAAAATTACTAGTGCAGACCCATTTCCCGAGGTGTACTACCTTAGGTGACTCAGAGGAGGATCGGGGGAGTTGTGCAAGTAGACCCAGAAACAGGGCCCCATAAAGACGATGGCAGCTCGCCCCTCCAGTCATAAAACAGAGTAAAGTAGAATGGGCAATCAAGTCGTTCAAATCATTTAATTCAGCTGGGATGGATGAGGTTTAACCAATTATTCTACAGAAAGGTCTGGACCTCCTTGCAAGTCCCCTGTATAGACTTTTCAGGGCAAGTTTCCGCAAGGTTCCTTCCGGACAAATGGAAACCTGTAAGAGTGTTTTTTATGCCAAAACCAGCACGAGATAACCACGCCCAGGCAAAATCATATAGACCCATTAGTCTCACCTCGTTTCTCTTAAAAACCACGGAGAAACTGATAGATAGTTACATCAGGGACGCGGTGTTGAAGGAAACACTTACATCGAAACCAGTTTGCCTATCAAAAAGTTAAATCCTGTGAATTGGCTTTACATGAGCTGACACAGAAAATAGACAGGACTCTACTAAACAAGGAATTTGCTTTGAGAGCCTTTCTTGACATCGACGGCGCTTTTAACAATACCTCGATATATATGCAAGGCTATGCTGATGACCTTGTGATTTTCATCAGTGGCAGGTGTTAGGACATTGATGTTTATTAAAACATCTGTTATTATTATTATGTTGGATGTGAGTATTATACGTATGTTATAAAAATTAGTCTTAGTTTTAGAAATGTAAAATAAAGTGAAATATGATGTGCAATTTGGTCGTACTAATTACTTAACAATTGGCGAACGAGGAAAAGTTTAAGATGTGTGCCGGGAAATTGGAAACATTTAACAAAAATACTGACGATATTGAGGAGTATTTAGAAATCGTAGAAAACATTTTTGTTAGGAACGATGTTCGGAAAGAAAAAGTGGTTCCAATTCTGCTGGGAAGCATTGGGAAAGAACGTATTGGAAGGCGCGGCTGTTGCCATATTCTTTGAGACCTCGGGTTGAGGCGGAACTGCAGAGATTGGAAGGTATAGGAGTGGTAACGAAGGTGCCTCATAGTGACTGGGCGACACCCATAGTGCCTATAGTGAAGCCGAACGGGAGCATCAGAATCTGCGGGGACTACAAAGTGACTGTTAACCCCCTATTGCAGGTTCCTGATTATCCGTTACCTGCTATTGAAGATATTTTTGCGAAGTTGGGAGATGGGCAGGTCTTTACGAAACTAGATTTAAAGGACGCCTATCTTCAGCTAGAAATGGATGAAGCAGCTAGTTATTGTTTAACGATCAATACCCATAAGGGTTTATATAGGTATAATCGCTTGGCTTTCGGGATAGCAGCGGCTCCGGCACTTTGGCAAAGAACGATGGACGAAATCTTGACTGGTACTAAAGCGCTTTGCTATCTGGACGATATCATAATATCTGGGCGAAATGAAAGGGAACATTTACAAAATTTAAAAGAAGTTTTTGATGTTTTGGCTGCAAAGGGGATTCGCCTGAATAAAGATAAGTGCGAGTTTTCTTAAGGATCAAGTAGCTTATTGTGGCTTTATTATTGATAAAAAGGGACTTCATAAAACAGATAAGAAAATCAAAGCAGTGTTGGATGTTCCCCGACCGACAACCAAGTCTGAATTAAAAGCTTTTCTGGGTATGTTCTTACCACGGATATCCTCGCTATTAGACCCCTTGTTTGAGCGGCTAGAAAAGCATGTTAGGTGGAGCTGGCATAAGAATTGTGATGAGGCTTTTGCAAAGGCCAAAAAAGCCCTGGCATCCGATGTCGTACTCACACACTACAACCCAAACTTGCCTTTGATAGTGGCTTGTGATGCTTCACCCGTGGGCATTGAGGCAACCTTATCACATATAGTGGACGGTGAAGAGCGTCCTGTGGCTTTTATCTCTCGGCGACTATCACCTTGTGAAAGACGTTACGCGCAGTTTGATAGGGAAGCGCTGGCCCTCGTGTAGATTGTTAAAAAGTTAGATCGTTATCTGAGGGGTCGTAAGTTCACTATCGTAACCGATAATAAACCGGTAAGGGCTATATTTGACCCTAAAAGAAGCATTCCTAACTCGGCGACCGATAGAATTCAGCGATGGGGTGTGGCTTTGGGGGCTTATCAATATGACATTACTCACAAAACTGGTTTACATTGTAATGTGGATGGTCTCTCCCGGTTGCCATTGAAGAGGGAAGAGGACGACAGGAGGGACACAGAAGAGGAGGAGGCCTACGGGATAGTAAAATTCATGGAGGAGGCGACAGCGGTGAGTCACAAGGAGGTGCGGCGGGGAACTCGAAGAGATAAAGTCCTGTCGAAAGTCGCGGAGTTTACTCAGCGTGGGTGGCCGGCTCATGACAGAACTAGCCAACTTGGTGAGTTCCATACAAAGAAAGATGAAGTTTCGTTAGAGGATAGAGTATTACTCTGAGGCCGGAGAGTAATCGTCCCTGGAAGCCTTCAACCCAGAATACTCGAAGAGTTGCACAGTGGGCATCTGGGGGAAAGGAAGATGAAGGAGCTTGCCCGTTCTTATGTATGGTGGCCTGGAATCACTAAGGAGATAGAAAGGACGGTGAAAACATGCGACGGGTGCCAGCTGAATCAAAGAGAGCCGGATAAAGTCACAGTTCATCCATGGGAGTGGCCGCAGGGTCCGTGGCAGCGGCTACATATCGATTATTCTGGGCCGTTTATGGGAACATCATTCTTAGTGGTAATTGATGCCTACTCAAAGTGGCCAGAAGTTTTCAAGATGAGTTCCACAACCTCCGAATCCACGGAAGTGTACTAAGGTCTCTTTTTGCTAGGTTCGGAATACCTGAACAAGTGGTCACGGACAACGGTCCACAGTTTGCAGGGGCCGAATTTGAACAATTCATGAGGAGAAATAATATCTTGCACCTCAAATCCGCTCCATATCATCCGGCGACGAACGGACAAGTGGAGCGATTTATGCAGACTCTCAAACAAAGCCTGCGGGCCATGAAGAACCAGGGAGGAACGTTGCAGAAGAAAATAGATAAATTTTTGCTGAGCTATCGCGTTGACCCTCACAGTACTACCGGACAGGCTCCTAGCGAGTTGCTGATGGGGCGTCTGGTTCGCACTCGGCTGGATACCATGCGGGAGAGTGTGAGGTCTAAAGTCGGTAAGAAGCAAGAGGCCGTGGGACTAACTGTGAAGAAAGAAAGGGGATTCGAAGAAGGAGAAGCGGTATTGGTCCGGTCATACAACGACTCGGCCAAGTGAAAACGAGGAGTTGTAAAAAGGAAGTTGGGCCAAAGACATTATGAAGTGGAGGTGGGTGGTGCCATTTGAAAGAGGCACACTGACCAACTCCAGTCGGATCGAGGCAGGGCTGACTCTCTGAGCAGACCTCCTGAGGTGTTGATGAGTCGTGCACTTCAAGGACTGGGTTTCTGGGGCTGCCAGCAGCTCAGGAAGGCGTGGCTTCTGCAGCCTGCAGAGAGGACCGGGCTGAGGCCCCGCAAGCTACCAGGGGCAGCACCAGAGTCCGGCATACGCCTAGCAGACTGACATACGTCAGGCCTGGGGTACAAATAGTCCGGGGAACAGTTGTTAGGACATTGATGTTTATTAAAACATCTGTTATTATTATTATGTTGGATTTGTGTATTATACATATGTTATAAAAATTAGTCTTAGTTTTAGAAATGTAAAATAAAGTGAAATATGATGTGCAATTTTTTCATACTAATTACTTAACAGCAGGTTCGCAAATACCGTGGTTGAAATTATGAACACGGCATTGGACCATGTCAGTAGATGGTGCACCAGGGAGAACCTTAAAATAAATGCACAAAAGGTAACCTGTGCATACTTCACTCAAAAGCGGAACATAAGGGACATCAGAAGTCCCTTCCTCCAAGGGCATGCTATACCTCTATCGAGGGAGGCCAAATACTTGGGAAATGAACTAGATACCAAGTTGACCTGGACTCCAAATGTAGAGAAAATAACTAAGGGCTTTATGGGCCTGTAGGCGCTCCTTGGTACACTGAATGTACACAACGGTAGTGATACCCTAACGTACAACTACTTAGTCTGGTGGCAGAAAGCCGATACAGGACAAAGGAGGAAACAACTGGACAGTCCAAAGACTGTCCTGGGAATCACTGGGGCCATGAGCCAACAGCAGCCATGGAAACCCTTCTAAACCTCACTCCACTCTTCTTGATGGTGAAAGCGGAGGCAAGAAGGGGAGCCTATAGGCTAAAAACTAATAAGCTAATACCGGACAATATACCGAGGACCGGGCATTCAGGATAGGATAGGATTTGGAGTTTAAGGACGCAAAACAGCAAAGGTCATCAGCGTCCAATGTATTTGGCGTATCAAATTTGATAATTAGAGAAAAAAAAAAAAAAAAAAAAAATTGTCAAATCTGTATCTGTAGTGAAAAAATAAAACAAACAGTATCAATAACAATGAATATAAGAATAAACAAACAGAAACAACAGTAAAAAGCATAAGCATATTTACAAAAACATGCATTCAACAGAATATACGTCATACACACATATAGACGTTTTTTTCTTTTTTTTTCCTTTTTTTTCTTTTCTTTTTCCCCCTTTTCTCCTTTTTCTATTATTTTTTACCCTTCTTCCCATTTTTTCCCTTATTTTTTATTATTTATTTTTTCCCCTCATTCTTTTTTTTTCCCCCTCCTCATTATTCTCATGCTTTTCCTCACTTTTCCTTTTTTTTTTTTCTTTTTTTAATTATTTTTCATTATAAACATATCCCACGCGTACATACGCATATACCCCTCACATAAATTTATATAATATATAATACAGAAAAAAATATATATATACAAATATAAGCAGCAATATACATTATGGTCACTTTTTTTTTTTTTTTCTTCTTTTTTTCATTTTTTTTTTTTTTTCCCCTTCTTTCTTTCATTCTTTCCTTTTTTTTCTTTTTTTTTTTCTTTTTTTTTCTCCTTTTTTTCTTCTCTTTTATTTATTTTTTATTATTATTTTTTTTTTATTATTAGGTTTTTTTTTTATTATTATTATTATTATTTTTTTTTATTATTATTTATTTTTGTTTTTTATATACCTCTTCCTATAGCTGCGATAACATTCTTATATCATTGAAGAAGTTCAGGGTGCTGTCAATTTGTTGGGGGTTGTCTGCCAGGGCTGCAGATAGATGCCGGGGCATGTTGTTCTGGGACAGTTGGACCAGATAGTGGGGACATTCCTCTATGATGTGCTGAATGCTGAGGGGGGCTGCAGCTCCACACTTGTCGCATCTTGTTGGTGGTTCCTTGTTGATCAGATGTCTGTGGGTCAGCCGGCTGTGTCCCACTCGGAGTCTCATCAGGGCAACTTCCTCCCGCCTGGTCGTTCTAACTGATGACTTCCAAGGCTTAGGTTCTTTCTTTATTTTTTTCAATTTGTTATCTTCATCCACTTCGTTCCACATGGCTATCCATCCCTCCATGACCTTCGTCAATACACAGTTTTTGAGGTCTGATCTCGTGAATATTTTGTTGCAGTCCATATCGGACAACGCGGAATCCTTAGCGGCTCTATCAGCTCGTCCATTCCCCTCTATTCCTATGTGCGATGGGATCCATACAAATGTACATCTTTTATTCTGACTTTTGAGTTCCCCTAAGTAGTTTTGAATTTTATCCACAATAGGGTTATCGCTGTATAGTCTCTGAATTGCTTGTATGGAGGATAATGAGTCAGAGCAGATAAGAAAGTATGACTTGTTTACCGTCATGGCGTGATGTAATGCCTTGGATATGCCGCAGAGCTCTGCTGTGTAGTTGCTGCACCACGGAGCAAGTTTATATTTCAGTTCGCCCTCTTGGGTCGCCACCGCATATCCTACACCAGTGGAGCATCTCGATCCATCTATGTAGTAAATTTCCGAATCAGGACACCCTGACTTTATCTTATTGAATTCCACCTTAAAGATGTAGTCTGGTGTACTGTTTTTTTTGATAGCGCTGGAGATCTAGCTGCACTGATGGTCTGGTGTAAGTCCATGGGGGATTTCCTGGTTGTTCAGAGTGGGGCTGTTCTTTTTCCAGATCCATTATATATTGCCTTGCTCTTATTGCTAAGGGAGCTGTTGCATGTGGGTGCATGGCATAAGTTCGACAATATTTGGGCTTGAATATGTATTTGTAGGCTGGATTGTTGTGATTTAGCGCTAGTTTGGAGAAATATCCACTGGCTAGGGCGTGGCGGCGGAATAGGAGAGGTGGGATGCCAGTCTCGGCACATAAGCTTATCACGGGACTTGTCCTGAAAGCCCCTGTAGCCAGTCTGAGCCCTGCATGGTGTACCGAGTCTAGAGTTGTTAGGTAACTTTTCCGCGCAGATGCATATATGAAGCTTCCATAATCTAGCTTAGATCGGACAGCACTCTGATATATTCATAGGAGCGACGTTCTGTCCGCTCCCCATTGAGTGTTCCCCAGTATTTTCAAGAGGTTTAATCTTCGAGAGCACTCTTCTTTTGTGTACTTGATGTGGCTGATCCAATTTAATTTCTTATCTAATGTTACGCCCAAAAACTTAGCTTCATCTTTGAAGATGATTGGGTTTCCATTAAGGGTGAGAACAGGATCAGGGGATGGGCGCCTTTTGCGGGAAAAGTGGACAGCATGGGTTTTACTCGATGAGAACTTCAGTCCAGTTCCATCTGACCAATCGCTGAGCCGATCCAATGAGCTTTGGAGGTCGTTTCGCATTTTGTTGAAATCGTTATATCTGCAGAGGATCATAAGGTCGTCCACAAAGAGGTATGCTTTTAGTCTTTTTGGGATTCGTGCTGCTATGCTGTTTATTGCTATCGCGAACAGTGTACAACTGAGGACGCTCCCTTGAGGTATACCACTTTTCTGTTGTCGATTTTCTGATTCGCAGTTTCCAATTCGTACTTTCATCCTCCTATTCTTAAGAAAATTGCTTAAGAATATAGGCATATTTCCTCGAAAGCCCCATGCTTTTAACTGCTCAAATATAATAGTTTGTCGGACTGTATCGTACGCCTTGTTTATATCAAAAAATATCCCTATGCATTCCTCTTTGTTTAAAAAAGTATTTTGGAGTTCTGCCTCTACTGCTACTAAGTGGTCTAACGTCGACCTACCTTTGCGGAAGCCGCATTGGATGCTTGCCAGTAGACCATGTTTTTCTAACGACCAAATTAGCCTTTGGTTGACCATTTTTTCCATAATTTTGCAAGGACAACTGAAATTGGTCTGTAGCTTGATGTGAGGGATTTACTCTTTCCTGGTTTGAGCATCGGCAGAATGACAGCGTCTCGCCAAGCATCAGGGAAGAGTCTCTTGGTCCAAATGGTGTTGTAGAAGTCGAGCAGTGCACCACGGGAAGCTGGATTGAGGTTTTGGATCATACTGTTATGGATTTCGTCAGGGCCACTCGCAGTATTTTTTGCCTCGTTAATGGCAGTTTCCAATTCCCAATTCGAAAACGGGAGGTTATATTCGTGGGGGTCTTCGCAGTCCTCAAAATTGGGTATTGTCCACTGCGGGGTTTGTTGGTTGACTATTGAGGAAAAATGTTCTACAAATATATTGCTAAGAGTCATTGGATCACTAATGAAGTTACTGCCAACTTTGAGAATCGGTCGTTCCTGTTCGTTTTTCCCGGCTATACTCCTTACTTTTCGCCAGATGGTTCTAATCGGGGTATTGTGGGTGATTGTTGAAACATACCTTAGCTAGGACTGTTTTTTCTTTTCTTTACAAACCCTTCGAGAGAGAGCTCTCATTTTTTAAAATTCTATTACATTTTCAGATGTCGGGTTTGTTTTGAATTTTTGGAAGGTTTTCCGTCTTTTTTTCGTTACTTCCTTACATTCCGAATCATACCAGGGTGTGTGATTTTTGTTGTATCTTTCCCTAGTTTTAGGGATTGAGTGTTCTGCTGCTTCAAGGAGAGAAGTGGTGATGTATCTGTTTATGGCTTCTATATTGTTGGGAAAATTTTGTTTAGTAATATTGGCGAGGCTCCTGAATTTCTCCCAATCAGCTTTATTAGTGTTCCAACTCGGTTTTCTTACATAGTCGTTGGAGATTCCTCTTAACGATATTTTGATTGGGTAGTGGTTACTATTGTGAAGATCGTCAACAACCGCCCATTCCAGGTGGAGGGAAATATTTGGTGAAGTAAATGTCAAGTCAATAGCCGATGGGGTGCCATAGGCAGGGCTAAAGTAGGTGGGAGTCCCGGTGTTCAGGAGAATGGAGTCCGTGGTATCGAGGATTCGTTTGATGGTGTTACCTCTAGCATTGGTTCTTGATGAGCCCCAGGTCACATGCGAGGCGTTCATATCTCCCAGGACAATGTAGGGCCGTGGTAGCTGCATGATGAGCCGTGTCAGCTCCTCTTCCTGAATGCCTTCTGTGGGGGGTAAATATATGTTGCACACTGTCATGGAGAGCGACCCGCGGGTCCTCACGACCACAGCCTGCAGTGGGGTGTCTATCCTCAACTGCTCTCCGTGGTAGTCCTGGTGAACTCCTGTCAGCACTCCGCCACATGCATGACCCACATTGACTCGATCCTTTCTAAAAATGCTGTATTCCCTGGTTGTTGTGATGTCTGACTGCTTCAGATGTGATTCTTGCAGGCAGAAAATTACAGGACGGACATCATTTATGAGTATTTTAAGTTCTTCTAGTTGCCTTTTGTATCCATTTACATTCCACTGCAAGATGTGTTTTTTGGTTGTCATGGTATTGATAATTTATAAAATAATAGGCAGGTAGTTACGAATTTATTCAGAAGTATACAGAAAGGCGAGACAATACACTTGTGTGCTCCTGTAGGGGTGTGTACATACTCACGAGTGTACATTTTCAAATAGGAATGTGTGCTCATACCGTCGTTATAAAGGTGCATACAAAACATAAGGGTAAGTATCATGAGTGCAATATATGTACATATTAAATATTTGTAACATAGGCAATGAACAAACCAGATATTGTAGACGTACATGCATCGGTAAGAATAAGCAAAGAAAAGTTTGAGCGATGTATGCATATTATAACTGAGATAGAAAGCATGTGATAGTACATTTTTTATAGCAGAGATATTACTATGGTGTCTAGATATTAGCATTTGTCTAGTAGGATATATAAATAGGACAAGATGTACAGAAATTATAAAGGAAATAATAACAAAATAAACAAATAAGATCAATAAACAATAATATACTAGAGACACACATTTGAAATTTATTTTTCCATATTGTGATTATTTCGTTTTTTTTTGGTGAGTTTCTATTTTTAGCAGTTCTAGGTGGTCTTTTATTGTGGACTGGCTGCGACCAACCTTCTGAATCGGACGCGCCACTTGACAATTGGGTAGTCTGATCTGTGGGCAGACTGACCGCTGTTGTTAGGTCAGCTGGGTGGGAAGAGGGGAGGGAGGCGGGGAAGGAGGGGGGCGGTGGGGGCGAGCCGCTCCTACCCGATGTTCACTGATTCTGTACTGATGGGATCAGTCTGAATACTAATTTCTTTTGTCTCTCGAATTGGAGATTTTTTAATAACATTATTATTTTGGGACATTACATTGGAAAAAATTTGGCAAATTCCACTGGATTTATTTCTTTATACATTTTATTGGCAAGAAAATATGAAATTTTTTCTGAATTTTGTATTTTTTTTATTTCTTTTTCTCTCCCATATATGGGGCAACTTTTATCAAAAGCATTATGGGGGCCTTTACAGTTCGTACACAAGGCTGGACCTTGGCAGGGGGACCCTTCGTGTTTACTCTGGCCGCATTGGGAACAGATGGGACTTTTCTTACAAAATTTACTAGAGTGGGCATACCCAAGACAAGCATAACAGTAACATCTGAGCAGGTTGTTGATGTACATTCGGACAGTAATACTGTAGAAGCCAACCTTTATCTTTTCTGGAATGTTTGGCATGGAGAAGGTAAGCACATAGGAGTGTGTACTGGTCATAATCCCATCCCGCTTAACGCTAATCCGCTTTACTTCCTTAACTCCCTCGTTGGCCAATTCTACAAATTTCTTGTTCTGAGACAGAGTCCAGATCAAAACATCTAATTACGCCCTTACTACAGTTCAATGTCGAGTGAGGTTCTACATTCCCATCCATTTGGTTATAGAAATTTTTGCAGGCCAGTAGTTTACCGGACTGAGAACTATTGCACGTTTCTACTAGTAATGTTCCGTCTCTTAATTTTTTAATATTTTTAGGTTCTCCCGCTACACCAGTTATTGCTTTATTTATAAAGAAAGGTGAAACCTTACTAAAGTCGCTTCCATCGCACCGGGACAAAATTAGATATCTCGGCACAATGGATTCTCTCCCTATAAATGAATTATCTGGTGGTGATTTTAAACGTTCGCGTCTTCTCCTCTTGTCCGGAGGTTCCATCTTTTGAATACGTAATGTTTAACAGGGTGGCACTGATAAAAGAATGGGGAGAGAAGAAAAGAAATAACAAAATAAGTATGAAGTAATGAAGAGAAAAATAGGGTACTCACCTGATCCAGAAGGATTACACAAGGATAAACATTTACACTCAATTAACTAAGATACTCACTGTATGAACAGGAACAAAACACAGGTAGAATAATAATAATTAAAATAAACAAATAATGAAGTGAAATTTAATAAAGAGAGTGGAAATGAAAAGAAAATGAATAAATGAAGAATTAGTTAGGTTAAGAAAACTTGTAGGTTTGACCTTTGTACGCACGTCTTGCCTCTACGGCTCCCTGAGAGCAACCCCCGGGCATTCAGTAATCTTCTGGGAGATTTTGGAGGACCCCCCAAGTTTAGTAAAAACATGGGCTCAGACAAAATGACACCAGTTTTCAACTTTAATAAGAAAATTAAAGTATCAATACCAGACAGAAATAACTACTTATCTTAATATTGTCTGACAATCAAGCAGCGTTGCAAGCGTTGCTAGCTGTCATCATAGATTCCAAAAATCGTCCTGGAATGCCTCCAAGCATTGGAGTCCCTGACGGACCAAAATAAAGTGAAGTTGAGATGGGTGCCAGTGCATCAGGAGTTTGAGGGCAACGAAAGGACTGATCAACTGGCCCGGTCAGGAGCTGACAGAGAACCTATAGGACCGGAACGGGATGTCTAAGAGCACCGCAAGGGCGGCAATAAAAGGTTGGCTGACCAGGAATCACATCCAATTCTGGAGAGGGGTCCCGAAGCAAAGACATTCAAAACTTTTTGTAACGGAACTCTCAGATAAAAGGAGCCTAGAGCTCCTGAATATGAGCAGAATGGATCTAAGAGCTATGACAGAGCTGATCACTGGACACTGTCTTATGGACAAACACCTACACAATATGGCATCGCTAGAAGCCCTCTGTGCAGGAAATGTGGCGTGGAAAATGAGACTCCGTTTCATATTCTAAGCCAGTGCGGGGCGCTCGAAATCAGAAGATTTTACTGCTTCAGGTCTGCCGTAACGGACCCAAAGAAGGTAATGGAAGGAACCTGCATAAGAATCCCGGATTCCTATGGAGGTTCCTGGACACAGGGCACACAATAGGCCTACTCTGCCCGCGGTGACACTATCAGCCTTGATAGTGTCAAGGATCAGCCATCGGGAAAAAAAAATTGAATATCAGCGCAAACGATGGATTGTTTTTGGAAGAAGAGCGAAGAGTTAAATGATTAATTCGTTCTGGGGAAGTACATCGCCGTTGATTCACCGACAACTTTTCTCTACCTTGAACTATTTCAAAAGAACTGGTAGTATTAAGTTCACATGATCTCTGTAGTTGTTATCCTCATAGAGATAAATTGATATTTTTGGGTTTGGGTTGGCTGCATTGCTCGTCCGATTTTGATTATTTTGCTAAATAGTAATATTTATATTAGTTTCTACCAAATAGACCTATATGTAACCTCATGCCTTGTTACTTTGATCTTCATTGTGTGAGGCCCATCTTCAGATAAGCTCCCGCTACTAGAACTCGACACTACGATGGTTCCTCTGAGACTGCGTCTCTGCACTACCTTGCATCTGCAACTCTCACGTGCTTTTAAAGTTCCACTTTTTAGGGTCCAATGTCTCCAATATAATTTGGAATAAAAGACACTACCCCTACCGTAGGTAACTAAACCTGGGTTGCCAAGGTTTAGGTCTCCCCCAGTAGAGTAGGCGATATGACCTCGTAGGTGAAGCCCGGGCATGAGATACAATAACTAATTATTATATGTGAGCACAAAACAGCTGTTAATGAACTATTCATTATAGAAATACACAAGTTTCAAATTTCGCCCCGCCATTCCCTATTAGGGCATACTCCATGGACGTGACATGGACAGCCGCACTACCACTACCCGAAAATTAATACCTACTTTTCCTAATGGAACATAGCTCAAAAATATTGCTTTACATATGTAATTGTAGCTAGGTTAGGTTTTATGACTCATGCCCGGGCTTTAACTACGAGGTCATATCGCCTACCACCAGAGCGCTCTTTCGTCACTCTGGTGGACATGAGTCCGTCTCTACTGCGGGAGTCCTAAATTTTGCCTACCCTAAATTTTTATTCATCTAGGGTAGGGGTCTTTAACGAGTACCTGACATCGTACAGGCTCGGGACCATCGCTTAACGTCCCATCCGAAGGACGGCGTGCTTAAGTTAATTTTACCTCCCAGATAACGTATAGTAGATACAATTCTGGTCGTTTTTGTTATTATTCTGTGCTGGCAAATCATCTTAGCAAGTCAGTACACAATTACTGCCGAAACCACTGCCGATATAATAAATGTCCCTGATTAAGACACTCAAATCGATCGATTGCTTTTAGAAGGAGAGCAGAAGCTTAATTGATACATTCTCACTGAGGAAGTACAGTAGATTTATTCTCACTAAGGAAGTACAGTGGATTTATTCTCACTGAGGAAGTACAGTGGATTTATTCTCACTGAGGAAGTACAATAGATTTATTCTCACTGAGGAAGTACAGTGGATTTATTCTCACTGAGGAAGTACAGTGGATTTATTCTCACTGAGGAAGTACAGTGGATTTATTCTCACTGAGGAAGTACAGTGGATTTATTCTCACTGAGAAAGTACAGTGGATTTATTCTCACTGAGGAAGTACAGTGGACTCATCGAGTACTTTTTTCTTCTGAATAAAGTTTTTTACTTGAGCACTGCTCGATAGTTAATGTTTTTCTTTTTGGATGCGTTGCAAGTCTGACTTCCACTTCGTATTTGGCTGGTTCTTTTGAATCATTCTTTGGCTCCTTAAATTTATCTGAACTATACAAAGCTAACAAATTATCTATAGCTCTTTCTCCTTCGTTATGAATATCATCACTGAAAGAATTGTTGGTAATTATTCCAATAATTTCATCTAATTTTAATTTTACTCTATCACTGTTTAGTGTGACAGTCTCAGTCCCATCGTCTTCTGTGCTACCACGACGTCTAGGGTTCACACCGACAGGTAATGTTTCTTCTTCCTCCATCTCAACTTGTTCTTCTATTCCGTATCTGTAATTGTAGCGATTGCACCCGAACAACGATGGTGTCGCTAAGCGGACAAACATACGAACAATATTGCCAGATGATAATTCAATAAGTGCACAACATATCATTGTATATTATAAATTGTTCTTTATAATATACATTACAATTACAATTTATTTATTTATTTGGGCCGGCACTCCAAGTGCCTTACACAAAGAGATTTAAATGAAACGTTGTACAAAATAAGAAGGGAAAAAAAAAAAAAAAAAAAAAAAAAAAATTTAAGTCCTGATAAAGGCGAGCCTTCAGTCTTCTCCCTTCAGTTATTTGCCCAAGGCCGTAGACAGCAGCCCCGGAGGTGAACTGGAGTCTGGAGTGGTGGAGGTCCTTCAGTTGCTCGAGATGCTCCCTGATGGGTGGCAGACCCAGCTCTTCATGAATTTGAGAGTTCCTAACGAACCAGGGTGCATTGAGGGCCACCCGCGCAACTTTGTTCTGAAATGTCTGTATTTTTGTTAAAAGTGTTTTGCTAGCTGTCATCCAAACGGGGGAGACGTATGTTAATATGGGTCTAATGAGTGATTTGTACAGTATCGTGGCTTTGTGTTTAAGTGGTGTTTTTCTGTTAATGAGAGGGTAGAGTTGGTTGAGTCTACTGTGTGCTTGTTGTAGTTTGGTGTTAATGTGTAGTTTCCAGGTGGCCCTCGTATCCAAGGTTACCCCTAGATACTTTACTCCCTGGTCCTTAGGATTCCATGGGATAGAGATGTCACCAAGAGCTACTGTTCTCAATCCTTCCAGCTGAAACCTACGCAAGGAAAATATCTTGGCTTCCGTTTTTTCAGGGTTCAGGGAGAGGTTCCACTTTCTGAACCATTCAGCCAAGACATCTAGTGAGGTCTGGAGGGACTCGATGGCTTCGTTCAGGCTACTCTCCTGGGTAGCAATCATTGTATCGTCTGCGTATGTTGCAAGTGTTGAGGACGGCGGCACTGGCAGATCGTTGCAATATAAATTAAACAGTAGTGGGCTGAGAATAGCTCCCTGAGGAACGCCGGATTTAAGTTGTCGTCTCGAACTCACTGTAGAATTTATTCGCAGTTGGAATGTTCTATTGTTGAGAAAGGACTCAATAATTTTGAAGAGGTAGGATGGAGACCATGTTCGACGCAATTTGTACAGTAGTCCTTTGTGCCAGACCGTGTCAAACGCTGCGGCAACGTCCAAGAAAGTAGCAGCGGTGTACTTCTTCTGTTCGAACCCGGTCACGATAAGTTCCGACACCCTTTGTAGTTGGTGTACTGAGGAGTGTTGTGGCTTGAACCCGAATTGGTGTGTTGGAATGACGTGTGTCTCTGATAAGTAGTCTGTCAGTCGTGAGTGAATTATTTTTTCAAATACTTTAGAAATTGTTGTCAAAAGGCATATAGGTCTATAGCTGTCAAGATTATGCTTAGGGCGTCGGGGTTTGTGAAAGACTGTTACTATTGCATTTTTCCACTGGTCGGGAAAGTATCCTAATCTGAGGCAAGCATTAAATATGCTAGTTAAGAAAGATATTCCTTTTCGGGGGAGATTTTTTAAAACTATGTTCGGGATTAAGTCATCTCCAGGGCTTTTTCGGTTAGGTAGTCGTCTTATGATGGTCCGAATTTCAGATGAGCTTGCGAATTTGATTGGTTTGTCTGCGGTTTGGAATGGTTGGGAAAGGTCGTCTTCGATTATGCTGTTCGTCGGTATGTCGTTGGGGGCAGTCAGTTGAAATTTATTCTGTAAGTGATTGGCAATGAGTGTAGATTTATCATCGTCCGTGATTGCTGTTGTTTGTCCGTCTGTAAGGTATGGGATTTGTTCTTTCTGTTTGAGAATACGTTTTGTTTGTTTCCAAAGATTGGGGTCACCGGGAGTCAAGTCATTCATGTAGGATCTGTAATTTGAAATTCTGTGAGAGTCCAGTTCCCACTTAATCCTTCGAGCTAGCCGGTTGCATTCGTTCTTTGTACGTGGGTCCCTAGTGCGTTGCCAATGTTTCCGTAGAATATTTTTTTCGTTGATTAAATTTAAAATGTAATTAGGAGCAATGTTGTTCAGGTGGCGTGCAGTGTTATGATGTGTTGTGTTGTCAGAAGTGGAGTTTTGAATTGCAGTGTGTATTTATTGTGTGTGTGAGGTGACTAACGGCAATATTTATGTCTTCACGAGTCTTGTAGTACGGGGGGATATGTGTGGCTGAATCAAAATATTCTCTGAAGAGATCCCAGTCTACCTTACCTTTTATCAGGCGGGGAAGTGGTTCTGTTACAGTCGGTTCAGAAAATAATTTACAAATAATGGGATTGTGATCTGAGTCGAGTTCTGCGACAGCCTTTTGCAAGAAAGGGGTTGCTACATTGTGGAGAATTTCAATGTCCAGAATGTCCGAGAGGTACCTGGTCTGTGTGGGAAAAAATGTGGGTTCGTTGGGGGCAGATATAAGAAGTCCTAAGTTATTGCTGGAATCCAATAGTCGCTGTCCGTTGTTGTTTGACACTCTGCAACCCCAGAAAGGATGTTTGCTGTTTAAGTCGCCAAGGAGAATTGTGGGATGTCCTGTAAAAATATTTTGTAAGTCCGTATGTATTAGTCTACAACTGGGACGCTGATATGCAGAAAATATGTATACGCTGGGGTGATTTTTTAAAAACACTTCAATGCCGATGGCTTCAAGGTTTGTGAGAGTGGGGGACAATATTTCATTATGTTTTGTGCTTTTTTTTATGAATATAGCTACTCCCCCAGATGCCACTCGAGCTTGTCGGTCAGTTCTGTACGTTGTATAGCCTGTTAGTGAGAATTTGTCAGTCGGTGCTAGGTGAGTCTCAGTGATGCATACTATGTCAATATTATGTCGAGTTACGAAGTCCCAGAGTGTATTTCTTTTCTGTTTGAGTCCATTTGCATTCCAATTTAGCAGGGTGAATTCGTGGATGTTTGTGTATCTAGGGTTGGTCATAGGAATTGTTGAGGAATTTTGTGAAAAATTGTGTGATAAAGTTCTTGATGTGTGAGATAAAAGGTGCAATAATTTTAGGGATGATTTCAGATAGAATGGATGTGAGCGAAGAGAGGGGGTCCTGTTGTGAGGCTGCGCTGGGTGGCGGGGCTCGGCGAGGTAGGGGCTGGGATGGAAGGTCGCCTCTGGAGCTGGTAAGAACCTCGGCATAAGAGACAGGGGGCTGTCCCTGGTAGTTTTTCACGGGTTTATTGTGAAACTGCGTTGTACGCTTAGAGTCTTGGATTTTTGCCAAATAGCGACATTGGCTATAGTTGGCGGTATGGTTCTCACTGCAGTTGGCACATTTTGCAGCAGCCGATACAGCCTCAGGGTAATTGACTGTCTTATGTCCTCCTGCGCATTTCAAACATTTAGGGTCGAGGTGGCAAAAATGTTTAGTATGCCCATAGAGCTGACAATTGTGACATTGGGGGATCCTTTGAGACTTTCTCCTCGGTTCTACTGAAACAATGCTATAGTGGAGGTTGGTTAATTTAAAAATATTTTTTCCTGATGGGGTGTTATCTAATTCGACTGCACAAAGTGGGGTTGGATTTTTCTCTCTGTTAAGCAGCCTAGTCACTTTGAGAACGGGAAAGTTAGGTGTGAGTTCTGTCAGGATTTCTTCGTCAGTGAGTGAGTAGGGGACGCCTCTAATAACTACGGAGAGCTTTTTTTCGTCTGGGTTTAAAAAAGTGAAATATTTTACGTTTGTCGTGTCATAGAATTTTGTTAATTTTCTGTAGTCGTCTATGTTAGTAAGTTGGATTTTAACTTTCTGTCGGCATTGTTGAGTGGTGAATGTTGAAGTAGCGACTTCCTGTATATCTTTAATTATCTGCTGGTAGTTTTCCGCGTCGCAGAGGAAAATTGGAGGTATTTTGATTTTGGGTGCAGGATTTAAGTTTAGTTGGTTATTGTCGGCAGGGAGAGTGTCCAAGGGTGCGTAACGGTTTTGAGTGGTTATGGGGATGGTGGTTAGTCTGTATCTGTTGTGGAGAGTGGCTGTGGCTGTGATAGGTGCTGTGTTGCGTATAGTGGCGGTGCCATGTGTGTGGATGTCGGTCTCCATCGAGGCCGGGCTCGGCACTCTTCCTGATTTGGATACTACTATTGTAAAGGGCTCACCTTCGGTCTCCTCTCCACAAAGGGATGCACATTCGTCCGCCCAAGATTGTTTCAGGATAGCTGGAATTGAGTTTAATGATTGTGGGCTTCCTCTGTCCTTCTCCATCGTGGTTTTCATTCTTGTTCGTAAGGACGGCTTTAGTTTTGCATTTTGAGTCATGAAAAAACTGTTAAAAAGTATTTAAAATTACTTTAAAATGAATATTTTTAAGAGCATGAATTTGGGTTATGTTTTTGTTTGAAGCCCGAACAGCTGATCTCTTATAATATACATACAATTTATATAAAATTATTAATCCATTTGACCACTGTAAAATAACAGATGATCCAAACCGAAAAAAGAAATCATAGTTCGTGTCCAAGTGTCGATGTGTAAATGACGAACATTTTTAACAAAAAGAAACATTTGTAAAATATTGTAAATAATGTCAACATAATATTCATTCTGTGAATAAAATATGTTTCTTTGAACACGCCTTTATACTTATCGTATAAATGTCAAATATTAATAATAATTGTACAAAAAGCCAAAAAAAAAAAATAATAAAAAAAAATAATAATAATTTACTTTGCATATGTTCCGAGAGTTGATCGAGTTGATCTGCATAAGTAGGAGCTGTAACAAACAATAAAGAGGATGAACAAAGGTAAAGCACATCAAGTGCTCCTTTACTGTTGGGGCAAGTTTCAAAAATGTGCTCGCGTTCGAGCCGCGTCGAACATGAATCTGGTTTACATAGTAGTAGGGGGCGTTTTTATTTGTGAACCCCCTCTCCTCTATGACGACACCTCCTCCCATCCCCCACCCCTCGCCTACTACGCCCGCCCCTTTCATTTCATTTTTTTTTATTTTTAAATCTATAATTGAGGGGGTTAGAAGCAAAGGGATGTAAGTGACAATTCGGCTGAAATTGAGATATATGTGTTAACTTCTTCCTTGACACCTACCCTGACTGGCTAATGATCAGAACGATTGTTAGTACGTACCAGTAATGCTGTTACAAGTGGAAAATACCTGGGTAATACGTGAATTTACGATGTTACTATAACTTTGATGGTAATTATCTCGAAATGACATTTTTGTCACTTACATCCCTTTGCTTCTAACCCCCTCACTCAATTGTTCTAATTCACCCACTATCGCTCCCAAAAGTCGAATTAATAACTTTACTTGGATAATTTTGAGGTTAGAAAAATAAATAAATTCAAGTTCCTGACGCACGGGATTCGAACTGAGGTGCATTGACACGAGAGTCAGGCGTCTTGCCCACTAAGCCACACCTGGTCTTGCTAGTCGTCTCTTTGAAGGCATAGAAGAGTAAGGCTTGATAGCTTTCCCCTAAGCTATGTATGTTATTCATTTAATATTTATATTTTATTTCCTAAAATAAGTTTGCATCTCTTCAGACTAACTTTTAACATTTCAGAGGCAACGTCCCTTAATTTTAACATGTGCGATAAGAAGTTTTCCCTCTCAACTTTTACTTCCACACTCAAATTTTCCACTCACTCCCATTTGTACTTCCCCAACTAAATTTTTCTTCCCCACTTGAATTTTTACCCCCTCCTTTCCCACCCAAAACAAATAACTCGGTCGATATGTTTTATCTTGTCCGAGCTCCAATGACTCGCCACCACATGACCCATCTAACAGCGGTAAATTTCACTTTTTCTAGAGCTTCAAAATTCTTGACTCACTCGGTCTAAAAAAAAATATCTTCAGCTAGATGGAGTAAAACATATACTCATAGACATTCTAACTACCTGCCTCCATGAGGATGAGCCCTTACACCGAGGACATTCATTGAAGTTGTACGCCCCCACTCAAAAAAATATATATATAGGGTATCTGATCACTTATCCGATCTTTTACATATCCAACCTCCACAAATTATAAAAATTGACCAATATGTTTCTTATCCTCGGGAATAAAGAAATAATAATTAAACATTAGTCTGAATTTTGTTTATTCATTATTAACAATTCACAACTTCAGACTATTTCCCGATTTAAGGAAACGAAAACCATCTACTTGAATGGGGTGTAACATATATTCTGTTGAGTGACAATATTTACTGTAATATAAACAAGCCCGTTGCCAAGGCAACGGATTTAGAAGCCACTATACATTTATTTTAAACCGAATTTAGAAGACGAAATCAAAGTAAAAGAAGAAAGAAAATTGAGAAAGAAGAAAAGAAAATGGAAATCTGAAGAACAAAACAAGTTTAAAAAGAAATAAAATACAGTAAAAGTAAAGAAAAGGTAGCTTTAGGCCTAACCTTACAGTTATCAACAAACATTTTAAATAATAATTACAAGACTTCAAAAGGAAACTAAATTTTCAGAAGGGATTAATTTAGCACCCAGAAACAAAATGAAACAGCTAAAAGAAGAAGGAATGAAGAAAATTTCAGGAAGTTATAAGCAAAATTAAGAAAAGGTCAATAATTAAAAAACGAGTCGGTAGAAAGTTGTGAAAATTTTTAGGAAAAGACAGTTAATTATTAAGAAAAGATTAAAGAAGAAAAAGAAGAGAAAAACTGCCCACATCAGAAAGAAAAGCCAGTAGTAAATTTTGAAGAAACGGTCAGTTCTAAAATACATCGAATCAACTAGGCCGGATCCCATCTGAAATAATACAAGTGATCCGAAAGTGTATACCACAAACTTTAAACACTGTTTTCGAGAAATGAAGAAGGAAAAATTAAAAAGAAAAGTTACAGAAAATTAAGATGACAATTTAGAAAAGAGAAGAAACGGAAGAAAGGAGAGAAAACACCAAAAAATATTAATATTTAGAAGTAAAACAAGAGACAACAGAAAAAAGAAACTCGAATTTGCTACCCATAATTCCGTGCGGAGGCAGTTTAGTCAGTCTGTGTTGAGTTCTGGTAGAGGTGGAACCGTTGAAAGACTGGTCTCTGTTTTTTTTGTTAAAATATGTGAAAAGTAGTGAGTAAACAATTAAAAGTGAGTAAAAGTGACCGGTAAAAGATTGAAGGGATGTGGAGAGAGTGTGGACTCCAGTTTTTATGTTAAAAAGTAAAATTTATTGTATATATGTTTCAAGTGTGACGTCACCAAGGTATGATCCATTTTTTTGTACATATAATTTCTAAGATGGCCATTTTTAATTTCAAAATTCATAATAGTTTTATTAAAGTTATGTTGTTTGTAAATATGTTTTAATTTTCTTTTAACTCCCCATATCTCTCTCAATGAAATTCACATCTCAAAACTCATAGGCCTTGCGAATCAACACCTTTGAGATAAGCGCCAATCGTTATCGGGACATAATATTTAATAATCTTAATTTTCAGAATCACACCGGGAGACTTTTGGATTTTTGGATTGGTGCAAGTAACGTAGTTTGAAAATTTTACAGAGTTATTTATAACATATGTTTTTCATTTTTTTAAGAGCTTCACTCAACCATAAGGTAAATTATTTATTTTTGAAATTATAGATTTAATTAACTTAAATTTTTTTTATTATTCAAAATTTTATTCATTTTTTTTAATTTATTGTGAAAGGCATCAAATCAATATACTTAATTAAACCTAGCATTACAAATGATAAATACAATACCAGAAATAAAATGAAAATATCCTTCCTCGCAGAAAATAAAGACAAGCTTCATGAACCTAGAACATGTCCAGTCTGTTGGATATTTTTATGTTCCTTACCTTTCATTTTGTGATCTGATGATACTTCGTAATCAATGCGGGCTGGCTGACCTACTTGGACCTAAAAATAATTAAAATAATTTCATTTTTAGATTCTTATACCTTCAGTATAACATTCTTATTACCTTCATACATATACTTTTTTAGTGGTACCTGACTGCCTTCTGAGCTCAAGAACGTGGGTTCGAAACCCGACCGAGGCCCTTAGTTTATTTTACCTGGAAGGTAAAATAAACTTAAGCACGCCGTCCTTCGGATGGGACGTTAAGCGATGGTCCCGAGCCTGTACGATGTCAGGTACTCGTACTTTTTTTATTACATTATACATTCCTATACTTTCAGTATAACGAAGCATTGCAATTTTGGGAAAATCTGAGATCGAGTTTACATCGAGACTTCACGTTTCAAGGTACCCTGAACACGATTTGACCATTTCATAGATAAAACTTCTCTTCTGGGGCCATGGATGTTGCGTCATAACTCCGGTAGCATAGCTCGCCCCAGTGGTGCCAAAATAAAAAAGGGCCCCCTCGCCCTCTAACAACCTAAAAGGAGAAATTTCTGTAAGGGTTGGCATAAAAAAAAAGTTAACGTTTATCTATGTGATTGGAACGTCTATCGTGAGTGTCTATTTCAGAGATGATTGTAGCTGTGTACTCGAAATTTAAGAAGAGGTCACTTGTCCTAACATAGATCTTATTAGAGTTTTGCCAAAATCGGTCGAAAAATTAGATCACTTTTCTTTGGAACCTAGGTAAAAGAGTTGTGGAGAAAACTGAAATGTTTCAGGGAAAACGTGAAAAGGCACATTTTATGTTCCATACATTTTTACTTTCTTATACTTAAAGTGCACGGAAGTATTGTAATCGTGCGAGAATCCGAGATCGAGGTTTCAACTGATGTTCACGTTTCAAGGTCCCCGAATATGTTTTGACCAATTTCGCGATGATATCTGTCTGTGTATATGTGATTGAAAAGTTGTGAGCTCTTTACCGCAATAACGATTGTAGCCATGAATTTGATTTTTGAAATGAAGGAGTCACTTGTGCTAACTTAGATCTGATTAGATTTTTGCCGAAATCGGACGTCAATTGAGACCACTTTACTTTAGGGCCTAAGTACAGTATACATATAACGCTCATGTTTATGTTACTTTTTTTCTCCCAGTCGTTATTAATATAGTCAAAACCCAATTTAGTTGTCAATGATTATGGTATACTTACATAGGCCAGGAGACAGAGACAGAGGCCGAGTTTGGCGATGAGAGAGGAGAGAGCCATGGTGAGGTGAGTGAGACTGGGGTGAGGCTGGTCTCTGTATTATAGCCGGCCCCCTCCCAGCCTCGCCTGCTCCAACCCTCCAATACCACGTCATCTATCTCCGCACCAATCACACTCTGACAAACAGTTTATGTTGCCGAAACAGTATCAGACCATCATGAATTCAATTTATATCATGTCTACTTTATTTGAACAGTTGTCCATCAGAAAATGTTCCTCTGGAAATATCTGACTTAACATTTAATCTTTAATTTCAGGTAGGACCGAGTTACGCCGTCTCAATGATTACTTATCCTAACTACGAAAAATAGAGAGAGAGATACGAATAAACAGCTGTTGAAAAAAACCTTCGATAGGTTAAAAATGCAAATAAATAGGTTAGGTTTGATGACTCATGCCCGGGCTTTACCTACGAGGTAATATCGCCTTCTACCAGAGCGCTCTTTCGTCACTCTGGTGGGCATCAGCCCTACTCTACTGTGGGAGTTCTAAATTTTGCCTACCCTAAATTTTTATTCACCTAGGGTAGGGGTCTTTAACGAGTACCTGACATCGCTTAACGTCCCATCCGAGAACGGCGTGCTTAAGTTTATTTTACCTCCCAGATAAAATAAACTAAGGGCCTCGGACGGGTTACGAACCCACGATCTTGAGCTCAGAAGTCAAGCACGCACACCACTGAGCTACCGGCGCCCTCAAAAATGGGAATATATAATCTCAATTCCTCTTCAATTTCTGCTTGCCATTTATTTATCAAATACCTGTAAACTTTGCTAACTTCTGGATCCGTTCTGATAGCCATTCGTATACGCCGAAGGTCCTCAGCTTATGTACACTCGACCATGTTAACATAATCCAGATTTGGGATAGTTCTTTCAACAATAACCGCCGGCAATCGCGATAATGCATCAGCCACATTCTTATTGTCCTCAATACACTCGACCATGTTAACATAATCCAGATTTGGGATAGTCTTTCAACAATAACCGCCGGCAATCGCGATAATGCATCAGCCACATTCTTATTTTCCTCAATACACTCGACCATGTTAACATAATCCAGATTTGGGATAGTCTTTCAACAATAACCGCCGGCAATCGCGATAATGCATCAGCCACATTCTTATTGTCCTCAATACACTCGACTATGTTAACATAATCCAGATTTGGTATAGTCTTTCAACAATAACCGCCGGCAATCGCGATAATGCATCAGCCACATTCTTATTGTCCTCAATACACTCGACCATGTTAACATAATCCAGATTTGGGATAGTCTTTCAACAATAACCGCCGGCAATCGCGATAATGGATCAGCCACATTCTTATTGTCCTCAATACACTCGACCATGTTAACATAATCCAGATTTGGGATAGTCTTTCAACAACAACCGCCGGCAATCGCAATAATGCATCAGCCACATTCTTATTGTCCTCAATACACTCGACCATGTTAACATAATCCAGATTTGGGATAGTCTTTCAACAATAACCGCCGGCAATCGCGATAATGCATCAGCCACATTCTTATTGTCCTCAATACACTCGACCATGTTAACATAATCCAGATTTGGGATAGTCTTTCAACAATAACCGCCGGCAATCGCGATAATGCATCAGCCACATTCTTATTGTCCTCAATACACTCGACCATGTTAACATAATCCAGATTTGGGATAGTTCTTTCAACAATAACCGCCGGCAATCGCGATAATGCATCAGCCACATTCTTATTGTACTCAATACACTCGACCATGTTAACATAATCAAGATTTGGGATAGTTCATTCAACAATAACCGCCGGCAATCGCGATAATGCATCAGCCACATTCTTATTGTCCTCAATACACTCGACCATGTTAACATAATCCAGATTTGGGATAGTCTTTCAACAATAACCGCCGGCAATCGCGATAATGCATCAGCCACATTCTTATTGTCCTCAATACACTCGACCATGTTAACATAATCCAGATTTGGGATAGTTCTTTCAACAATAACCGCCGGCAATCGCGATAATGCATCAGGCACATTCTTATTGTCCTCAATACACTCGACCATGTTAACATAATCCAGATTTGGGATAGTCTTTCAACAATAACCGCCGGCAATCGCGATAATGCATCAGCCACATTCTTATTGTCCTCAATACACTCGACCATGTTAACATAATCCAGATTTGGGATAGTCTTTCAACAATAACCGCCGGCAATCGCGATAATGCATCAGCCACATTCTTATTGTCCTCAATACACTCGACCATGTTAACATAATCCAGATTTGGGATAGTTCTTCCAACAATAACCGCCGGCAATCGCGATAATGCATCAGCCACATTCTTATTGTCCTCAATACACTCGACCATGTTAACATAATCCAGATTTGGGAAAGTCTTTCAACAATAACCGCCGGCAATCGCGATAATGCATCAGCCACATTCTTATTGTCCTCAATACACTCGACCATGTTAACATAATCCAGATTTGGGATAGTCTTTCAACAATAACCGCCGGCAATCGCGATAATGCATCAGCCACATTCTTATTGTCCTCAATACACTCGACCATGTTAACATAATCCAGATTTGGGATAGTCTTTCAACAATAACCGCCGGCAATCGCGATAATGCATCAGCCACATTCTTATTGTCCTCAATACACTCGACCATGTTAACATAATCCAGATTTGGGATAGTTCTTCCAACAATAACCGCCGGCAATCGCGATAATGCCTCAGCCACATTCTTATTGTCTTCAATACACTCGACCCTGTTAACATAATCCAGATTTGAGATAGTCTTTCAACAATAACCGCCGGCAATCGCAATAATGCATCAGCCACATTCTTATTGTCCTCAATACACTCGACCATGTTAACATAATCCAGATTTGGGCTAGTTCTTTCAACAATAACCGCCGGCAATCGCGATCATGCATCAGCCACATTCTTATTGTCCTCAATACACTCGACCATGTTAACATAATCCAGATTTGGGATAGTTCTTTCAACAATAACCGCCGGCAATCGCGATAATGCATCAGCCACATTCTTATTGTCTTCAATACACTCGACCATGTTAACATAATCCAGATTTGGGATAGTCTTCCAACAATAACCGCCGGCAATCGCGATAATGCATCAGCCACATTCTTATTGTCCTCAATACACTCGACCATGTTAACATAATCCAGATTTGGGATAGTCTTTCAACAATAACCGCCGGCAATCGCGATAATGCATCAGCCACATTCTTATTGTCCTCAATACACTCGACCATGTCAACATAATCCAGATTTGGGATAGTCTTTCAACAATAACCGCCGGCAATCGCGATAATGCATCAGCCACATTCTTATTGTCCTCAATACACTCGACCATGTTAACATAATCCAGATTTGGGATAGTCTTTCAACAATAACCGCCGGCAATCGCGATAATGCATCAGCCACATTCTTATTGTCCTCAATACACTCGACCATGTTAACATATTCCAGATTTGGGATAGTCTTTCAACAATAACCGCCGGCAATCGCGATAATGCATCAGGCACATTCTTATTGTCCTCAATACACTCGACAATGTTAACATAATCCAGATTTGGGATAGTCTTTCAACAATAACCACCGGCAATCGCGATAATGCATCAGCCACATTCTTATTTTGCTCAATACACTCGACCATGTTAACATAATCCAGATTTGGGCTAGTTCTTTCAACAATAACCGCCGGCAATCGCGATCATGCATCAGCCACATTCTTATTGTCCTCAATACACTCGACCATGTTAACATAATCCAGATTTGGGATAGTTCTTTCAACAATAACCGCCGGCAATCGCGATAATGCATCAGCCACATTCTTATTGTCTTCAATACACTCGACCATGTTAACATAATCCAGATTTGGGATAGTCTTTCAACAATAACCGCCGGCAATCGCGATAATGCATCAGCCACATTCTTATTGTCCTCAATACACTCGACCATGTTAACATAATCCAGATTTGGGATAGTCTTTCAACAATAACCGCCGGCAATCGCGATAATGCATCAGCCACA
This sequence comes from Aradus depressus, assembly GCA_963662175.1. NCBI lineage: Eukaryota > Metazoa > Arthropoda > Insecta > Hemiptera > Aradidae > Aradus > Aradus depressus. The sequence continues at coordinate 17,785,829 of OY759215.1, forward strand.
TTCTTATTGTCCTCAATACACTCGACCATGTCAACATAATCCAGATTTGGGATAGTCTTTCAACAATAACCGCCGGCAATCGCGATAATGCATCAGCCACATTCTTATTGTCCTCAATACACTCGACCATGTTAACATAATCCAGATTTGGGATAGTCTTTCAACAATAACCGCCGGCAATCGCGATAATGCATCAGCCACATTCTTATTGTCCTCAATACACTCGACCATGTTAACATATTCCAGATTTGGGATAGTCTTTCAACAATAACCGCCGGCAATCGCGATAATGCATCAGGCACATTCTTATTGTCCTCAATACACTCGACCATGTTAACATAATCCAGATTTGGGATAGTCTTTCAACAATAACCGCCGGCAATCGCGATAATGCATCAGCCACATTCTTATTGTCCTCAATACACTCGACCATGTTAACATAATCCAGATTTGGGATAGTCTTTCAACAATAACCGCCGGCAATCGCGATAATGCATCAGCCACATTCTTATTGTCCTCAATACACTCGACCATGTTAACATAATCCAGATTTGGGATAGTCTTTCAACAATAACCGCCGGCAATCGCGATAATGCATCAGCCACATTCTTATTGTCCTCAATACACTCGACCATGTTAACATAATCCAGATTTGGGATAGTCTTTCAACAATAACCGCCGGCAATCGCGATAATCCATCAGCCACATTCTTATTGTCCTCAATACACTCGACCATGTTAACATAATCCAGATTTGGGATAGTCTTTCAACAATAACCGCCGGCAATCGCGATTATGCATCAGCCACATTCTTATTGTCCTCAATACACTCGACCATGTCAACATAATCCAGATTTGGGATAGTCTTTCAACAATAACCGCCGGCAATCGCGATAATGCATCAGCCACATTCTTATTGTCCTCAATACACTCGACCATGTTAACATAATCCAGATTTGGGATAGTCTTTCAACAATAACCGCCGGCAATCGCGATAATGCATCTGCCACATTCTTATTGTCCTCAATACACTCGACCATGTTAACATAATCCAGATTTGGGATAGTCTTTCAACAATAACCGCCGGCAATCGCGATAATGCATCAGCCACATTCTTATTGTCCTCAATACACTCGACCATGTTAACATATTCCAGATTTGGGATAGTCTTTCAACAATAACCGCCGGCAATCGCGATAATGCATCAGGCACATTCTTATTGTCCTCAATACACTCGACCATGTTAACATAATCCAGATTTGGGATAGTCTTTCAACAATAACCGCCGGCAATCGCGATAATGCATCAGCCACATTCTTATTGTCCTCAATACACTCGACCATGTTAACATAATCCAGATTTGGGATAGTCTTTCAACAATAACCGCCGGCAATCGCGATAATGCATCAGCCACATTCTTATTGTCCTCAATACACTCGAGCATGTTAACATAATCCAGATTTGGGATAGTCTTTCAACAATAACCGCCGGCAATCGCGATAATGGATCAGCCACATTCTTATTGTCCTCAATACACTCGACCATGTTAACATAATCCAGATTTGGGATAGTCTTTCAACAATAACCGCCGGCAATCGTGATAATGCATCAGCCACATTCTTATTGTCCTCAATACACTCGACCATGTTAACATAATCCAGATTTGGGATAGTTCTTTCAACAATAACCGCCGGCAATCGCAATAATGCATCAGCCACATTCTTATTGTCCTCAATACACTCGACCATGTTAACATAATCCAGATTTGGGATAGTTCTTTCAACAATAACCGCCAGCAATCGCGATAATGCATCAGCCACATTCTTATTGTCCTCAATACACTCGACCATGTTAACATAATCCAGATTTGGGATAGTCTTTCAACAATAACCGCCGGCAATCGCGATAATGCATCAGCCACATTCTTATTGTCCTCAATACACTCGACCATGTTAACATAATCCAGATTTGGGATAGTCTTTCAACAATAACCGCCGGCAATCGCGATAATGCATCAGCCACATTCTTATTGTCCTCAATACACTCGACCATGTTAACATAATCCAGATTTGGGATAGTCTTTCAACAATAACCGCCGGCAATCGCGATAATGCATCAGCCACATTCTTATTGTCCTCAATACACTCGACCATGTTAACATAATCCAGATTTGGGATAGTCTTTCAACAATAACCGCCGGCAATCGCGATAATGCATCAGCCACATTCTTATTGTCCTCAATACACTCGACCATGTTAACATAATCCAGATTTGGGATAGTCTTTCAACAATAACCGCCGGCAATCGCGATAATGCATCAGCCACATTCTTATTGTCCTCAATACACTCGACCATGTTAACATAATCCAGATTTGGGATAGTCTTTCAACAATAACCGCCGGCAATCGCGATAATGCATCAGCCACATTCTTATTGTCCTCAATACACTCGACCATGTTAACATATTCCAGATTTGGGATAGTCTTTCAACAATAACCGCCGGCAATCGCGATAATGCATCAGGCACATTCTTATTGTCCTCAATACACTCGACCATGTTAACATAATCCAGATTTGGGATAGTCTTTCAACAATAACCGCCGGCAATCGCGATAATGCATCAGCCACATTCTTATTGTCCTCAATACACTCGACCATGTTAACATAATCCAGATTTGGGATAGTCTTTCAACAATAACCGCCGGCAATCGCGATAATCCATCAGCCACATTCTTATTGTCCTCAATACACTCGACCATGTTAACATAATCCAGATTTGGGATAGTCTTTCAACAATAACCGCCGGCAATCGCGATAATGCATCAGCCACATTCTTATTGTCCTCAATACACTCGACCATGTCAACATAATCCAGATTTGGGATAGTCTTTCAACAATAACCGCCGGCAATCGCGATAATGCATCAGCCACATTCTTATTGTCCTCAATACACTCGACCATGTTAACATAATCCAGATTTGGGATAGTCTTTCAACAATAACCGCCGGCAATCGCGATAATGCATCAGCCACATTCTTATTGTCCTCAATACACTCGACCATGTTAACATAATCCAGATTTGGGATAGTCTTTCAACAATAACCGCCGGCAATCGCGATAATGCATCAGCCACATTCTTATTGTCCTCAATACACTCGACCATGTTAACATATTCCAGATTTGGGATAGTCTTTCAACAATAACCGCCGGCAATCGCGATAATGCATCAGGCACATTCTTATTGTCCTCAATACACTCGACCATGTTAACATAATCCAGATTTGGGATAGTCTTTCAACAATAACCGCCGGCAATCGCGATAATGCATCAGCCACATTCTTATTGTCCTCAATACACTCGACCATGTTAACATAATCCAGATTTGGGATAGTCTTTCAACAATAACCGCCGGCAATCGCGATAATGCATCAGCCACATTCTTATTGTCCTCAATACACTCGAGCATGTTAACATAATCCAGATTTGGGATAGTCTTTCAACAATAACCGCCGGCAATCGCGATAATGGATCAGCCACATTCTTATTGTCCTCAATACACTCGACCATGTTAACATAATCCAGATTTGGGATAGTCTTTCAACAATAACCGCCGGCAATCGTGATAATGCATCAGCCACATTCTTATTGTCCTCAATACACTCGACCATGTTAACATAATCCAGATTTGGGATAGTTCTTTCAACAATAACCGCCGGCAATCGCAATAATGCATCAGCCACATTCTTATTGTCCTCAATACACTCGACCATGTTAACATAATCCAGATTTGGGATAGTTCTTTCAACAATAACCGCCAGCAATCGCGATAATGCATCAGCCACATTCTTATTGTCCTCAATACACTCGACCATGTTAACATAATCCAGATTTGGGATAGTCTTTCAACAATAACCGCCGGCAATCGCGATAATGCATCAGCCACATTCTTATTGTCCTCAATACACTCGACCATGTTAACATAATCCAGATTTGGGATAGTCTTTCAACAATAACCGCCGGCAATCGCGATAATCCATCAGCCACATTCTTATTGTCCTCAATACACTCGACCATGTTAACATAATCCAGATTTGGGATAGTCTTTCAACAATAACCGCCGGCAATCGCGATAATGCATCAGCCACATTCTTATTGTCCTCAATACACTCGACCATGTCAACATAATCCAGATTTGGGATAGTCTTTCAACAATAACCGCCGGCAATCGCGATAATGCATCAGCCACATTCTTATTGTCCTCAATACACTCGACCATGTTAACATAATCCAGATTTGGGATAGTCTTTCAACAATAACCGCCGGCAATCGCGATAATGCATCAGCCACATTCTTATTGTCCTCAATACACTCGACCATGTTAACATAATCCAGATTTGGGATAGTCTTTCAACAATAACCGCCGGCAATCGCGATAATGCATCAGCCACATTCTTATTGTCCTCAATACACTCGACCATGTTAACATATTCCAGATTTGGGATAGTCTTTCAACAATAACCGCCGGCAATCGCGATAATGCATCAGGCACATTCTTATTGTCCTCAATACACTCGACCATGTTAACATAATCCAGATTTGGGATAGTCTTTCAACAATAACCGCCGGCAATCGCGATAATGCATCAGCCACATTCTTATTGTCCTCAATACACTCGACCATGTTAACATAATCCAGATTTGGGATAGTCTTTCAACAATAACCGCCGGCAATCGCGATAATGCATCAGCCACATTCTTATTGTCCTCAATACACTCGAGCATGTTAACATAATCCAGATTTGGGATAGTCTTTCAACAATAACCGCCGGCAATCGCGATAATGGATCAGCCACATTCTTATTGTCCTCAATACACTCGACCATGTTAACATAATCCAGATTTGGGATAGTCTTTCAACAATAACCGCCGGCAATCGTGATAATGCATCAGCCACATTCTTATTGTCCTCAATACACTCGACCATGTTAACATAATCCAGATTTGGGATAGTTCTTTCAACAATAACCGCCGGCAATCGCAATAATGCATCAGCCACATTCTTATTGTCCTCAATACACTCGACCATGTTAACATAATCCAGATTTGGGATAGATCTTTCAACAATAACCGCCAGCAATCGCGATTATGCATCAGCCACATTCTTATTGTCCTCAATACACTCGACCATGTTAACATAATCCAGATTTGGGATAGTCTTTCAACAATAACCGCCGGCAATCGCGATAATGCATCAGCCACATTCTTATTGTCCTCAATACACTCGACCATGTTAACATAATCCAGATTTGGGATAGTCTTTCAACAATAACCGCCGGCAATCGCGATAATGCATCAGCCACATTCTTATTGTCCTCAATACACTCGACCATGTTAACATAATCCAGATTTGGGATAGTCTTTCAACAATAACCGCCGGCAATCGCGATAATGCATCAGCCACATTCTTATTGTCCTCAATACACTCGACCATGTTAACATAATCCAGATTTGGGATAGTCTTTCAACAATAACCGCCGGCAATCGCGATAATGCATCAGCCACATTCTTATTGTCCTCAATACACTCGACCATGTTAACATAATCCAGATTTGGGATAGTCTTTCAACAATAACCGCCGGCAATCGCGATAATGCATCAGGCACATTCTTATTGTCCTCAATACACTCGACCATGTTAACATAATCCAGATTTGGGATAGTCTTTCAACAATAACCGCCGGCAATCACGATAATGCATCAGCCACATTCTTATTGTCCTCAATACACTCGACCATGTTAACATAATCCAGATTTGGGATAGTTCTTTCAACAATAACCGCCGGCAATCGCGATAATGCATCAGCCACATTCTTATTGTCCTCAATACACTCGACCATGTTAACATAATCCAGATTTGGGATAGTCTTTCAACAATAACCGCCGGCAATCGCGATAATGCATCAGGCACATTCTTATTGTCCTCAATACACTCGACCATGTTAACATAATCCAGATTTGGGATAGTTCTTTCAACAATAACCGCCGGCAATCACGATAATGCATCAGCCACATTCTTATTGTCCTCAATACACTCGACCATGTTAACATAATCCAGATTTGGGATAGTTCTTTCAACAATAACCGCCGGCAATCGCGATAATGCATCAGCCACATTCTTATTGTCCTCAATACACTCGACCATGTTAACATAATCCAGATTTGGGATAGTCTTTCAACAATAACCGCCGGCAATCGCGATAATGCATCAGCCACATTCTTATTGTCCTCAATACACTCGACCATGTTAACATAATCCAGATTTGGGATAGTTCTTTCAACAATAACCGCCGGCAATCGCGATAATGCATCAGCCACATTCTTATTGTCCTCAATACACTCGACCATGTTAACATAATCCAGATTTGGGATAGTTCTTTCAACAATAACCGCCGGCAATCGCGATAATGCATCAGCCACATTCTTATTGTCCTCAATACACTCGACCATGTTAACATAATCCAGATTTGGGATAGTTCTTTCAACAATAACCGCCGACAATCGCGATATCGCATCAGCCACATTCTTATTGTCCTCAATACACTCGACCATGTTAACATAATCCAGATTTGGGATAGTTCTTTCAACAATAACCGCCGGCAATCGCGATAATGCATCAGCCACATTCTTATTGTCCTCAATACACTCGACCATGTTAACATAATCCAGATTTGGGACAGTTCTTTCAACAATAACCGCCGGCAATCGCGATAATGCATCAGCCACATTCTTATTGTCCTCAATACACTCGACCATGTTAACATAATCCAGATTTGGGATAGACTTTCAACAATAACCGCCGGCAATCGCGATAATGCATCAGCCACATTCTTATTGTCCTCAATACACTCGACCATGTTAACATAATCCAGATTTGGGATAGTTCTTTCAACAATAACCGCCGGCAATCGCGATAATGCATCAGCCACATTCTTATTGTCCTCAATACACTCGACCATGTTAACATAATCCAGATTTGGGATAGTCTTTCAACAATAACCGCCGGCAATCGCGATAATGCATCAGGCACATTCTTATTGTCCTCAATACACTCGACCATGTTAACATAATCCAGATTTGGGATAGTTCTTTCAACAATAACCGCCGGCAATCACGATAATGCATCAGCCACATTCTTATTGTCCTCAATACACTCGACCATGTTAACATAATCCAGATTTGGGATAGTTCTTTCAACAATAACCGCCGGCAATCGCGATAATGCATCAGCCACATTCTTATTGTCCTCAATACACTCGACCATGTTAACATAATCCAGATTTGGGATAGTCTTTCAACAATAACCGCCGGCAATCGCGATAATGCATCAGCCACATTCTTATTGTCCTCAATACACTCGACCATGTTAACATAATCCAGATTTGGGATAGTTCTTTCAACAATAACCGCCGGCAATCGCGATAATGCATCAGCCACATTCTTATTGTCCTCAATACACTCGACCATGTTAACATAATCCAGATTTGGGATAGTCTTTCAACAATAACCGCCGGCAATCGCGATAATGCATCAGCCACATTCTTATTGTCCTCAATACACTCGACCATGTTAACATAATCCAGATTTGGGATAGTCTTTCAACAATAACCGCCGGCAATCGCGATAATCCATCAGCCACATTCTTATTGTCCTCAATACACTCGACCATGTTAACATAATCCAGATTTGGGATAGTCTTTCAACAATAACCGCCGGCAATCGCGATAATGCATCAGCCACATTCTTATTGTCCTCAATACACTCGACCATGTCAACATAATCCAGATTTGGGATAGTCTTTCAACAATAACCGCCGGCAATCGCGATAATGCATCAGCCACATTCTTATTGTCCTCAATACACTCGACCATGTTAACATAATCCAGATTTGGGATAGTCTTTCAACAATAACCGCCGGCAATCGCGATAATGCATCAGCCACATTCTTATTGTCCTCAATACACTCGACCATGTTAACATAATCCAGATTTGGGATAGTCTTTCAACAATAACCGCCGGCAATCGCGATAATGCATCAGCCACATTCTTATTGTCCTCAATACACTCGACCATGTTAACATATTCCAGATTTGGGATAGTCTTTCAACAATAACCGCCGGCAATCGCGATAATGCATCAGGCACATTCTTATTGTCCTCAATACACTCGACCATGTTAACATAATCCAGATTTGGGATAGTCTTTCAACAATAACCGCCGGCAATCGCGATAATGCATCAGCCACATTCTTATTGTCCTCAATACACTCGACCATGTTAACATAATCCAGATTTGGGATAGTCTTTCAACAATAACCGCCGGCAATCGCGATAATGCATCAGCCACATTCTTATTGTCCTCAATACACTCGAGCATGTTAACATAATCCAGATTTGGGATAGTCTTTCAACAATAACCGCCGGCAATCGCGATAATGGATCAGCCACATTCTTATTGTCCTCAATACACTCGACCATGTTAACATAATCCAGATTTGGGATAGTCTTTCAACAATAACCGCCGGCAATCGTGATAATGCATCAGCCACATTCTTATTGTCCTCAATACACTCGACCATGTTAACATAATCCAGATTTGGGATAGTTCTTTCAACAATAACCGCCGGCAATCGCAATAATGCATCAGCCACATTCTTATTGTCCTCAATACACTCGACCATGTTAACATAATCCAGATTTGGGATAGTTCTTTCAACAATAACCGCCAGCAATCGCGATAATGCATCAGCCACATTCTTATTGTCCTCAATACACTCGACCATGTTAACATAATCCAGATTTGGGATAGTCTTTCAACAATAACCGCCGGCAATCGCGATAATGCATCAGCCACATTCTTATTGTCCTCAATACACTCGACCATGTTAACATAATCCAGATTTGGGATAGTCTTTCAACAATAACCGCCGGCAATCGCGATAATCCATCAGCCACATTCTTATTGTCCTCAATACACTCGACCATGTTAACATAATCCAGATTTGGGATAGTCTTTCAACAATAACCGCCGGCAATCGCGATAATGCATCAGCCACATTCTTATTGTCCTCAATACACTCGACCATGTCAACATAATCCAGATTTGGGATAGTCTTTCAACAATAACCGCCGGCAATCGCGATAATGCATCAGCCACATTCTTATTGTCCTCAATACACTCGACCATGTTAACATAATCCAGATTTGGGATAGTCTTTCAACAATAACCGCCGGCAATCGCGATAATGCATCAGCCACATTCTTATTGTCCTCAATACACTCGACCATGTTAACATAATCCAGATTTGGGATAGTCTTTCAACAATAACCGCCGGCAATCGCGATAATGCATCAGCCACATTCTTATTGTCCTCAATACACTCGACCATGTTAACATATTCCAGATTTGGGATAGTCTTTCAACAATAACCGCCGGCAATCGCGATAATGCATCAGGCACATTCTTATTGTCCTCAATACACTCGACCATGTTAACATAATCCAGATTTGGGATAGTCTTTCAACAATAACCGCCGGCAATCGCGATAATGCATCAGCCACATTCTTATTGTCCTCAATACACTCGACCATGTTAACATAATCCAGATTTGGGATAGTCTTTCAACAATAACCGCCGGCAATCGCGATAATGCATCAGCCACATTCTTATTGTCCTCAATACACTCGAGCATGTTAACATAATCCAGATTTGGGATAGTCTTTCAACAATAACCGCCGGCAATCGCGATAATGGATCAGCCACATTCTTATTGTCCTCAATACACTCGACCATGTTAACATAATCCAGATTTGGGATAGTCTTTCAACAATAACCGCCGGCAATCGTGATAATGCATCAGCCACATTCTTATTGTCCTCAATACACTCGACCATGTTAACATAATCCAGATTTGGGATAGTTCTTTCAACAATAACCGCCGGCAATCGCAATAATGCATCAGCCACATTCTTATTGTCCTCAATACACTCGACCATGTTAACATAATCCAGATTTGGGATAGATCTTTCAACAATAACCGCCAGCAATCGCGATTATGCATCAGCCACATTCTTATTGTCCTCAATACACTCGACCATGTTAACATAATCCAGATTTGGGATAGTCTTTCAACAATAACCGCCGGCAATCGCGATAATGCATCAGCCACATTCTTATTGTCCTCAATACACTCGACCATGTTAACATAATCCAGATTTGGGATAGTCTTTCAACAATAACCGCCGGCAATCGCGATAATGCATCAGCCACATTCTTATTGTCCTCAATACACTCGACCATGTTAACATAATCCAGATTTGGGATAGTCTTTCAACAATAACCGCCGGCAATCGCGATAATGCATCAGCCACATTCTTATTGTCCTCAATACACTCGACCATGTTAACATAATCCAGATTTGGGATAGTCTTTCAACAATAACCGCCGGCAATCGCGATAATGCATCAGCCACATTCTTATTGTCCTCAATACACTCGACCATGTTAACATAATCCAGATTTGGGATAGTCTTTCAACAATAACCGCCGGCAATCGCGATAATGCATCAGGCACATTCTTATTGTCCTCAATACACTCGACCATGTTAACATAATCCAGATTTGGGATAGTCTTTCAACAATAACCGCCGGCAATCACGATAATGCATCAGCCACATTCTTATTGTCCTCAATACACTCGACCATGTTAACATAATCCAGATTTGGGATAGTTCTTTCAACAATAACCGCCGGCAATCGCGATAATGCATCAGCCACATTCTTATTGTCCTCAATACACTCGACCATGTTAACATAATCCAGATTTGGGATAGTCTTTCAACAATAACCGCCGGCAATCGCGATAATGCATCAGGCACATTCTTATTGTCCTCAATACACTCGACCATGTTAACATAATCCAGATTTGGGATAGTTCTTTCAACAATAACCGCCGGCAATCACGATAATGCATCAGCCACATTCTTATTGTCCTCAATACACTCGACCATGTTAACATAATCCAGATTTGGGATAGTTCTTTCAACAATAACCGCCGGCAATCGCGATAATGCATCAGCCACATTCTTATTGTCCTCAATACACTCGACCATGTTAACATAATCCAGATTTGGGATAGTCTTTCAACAATAACCGCCGGCAATCGCGATAATGCATCAGCCACATTCTTATTGTCCTCAATACACTCGACCATGTTAACATAATCCAGATTTGGGATAGTTCTTTCAACAATAACCGCCGGCAATCGCGATAATGCATCAGCCACATTCTTATTGTCCTCAATACACTCGACCATGTTAACATAATCCAGATTTGGGATAGTTCTTTCAACAATAACCGCCGGCAATCGCGATAATGCATCAGCCACATTCTTATTGTCCTCAATACACTCGACCATGTTAACATAATCCAGATTTGGGATAGTTCTTTCAACAATAACCGCCGACAATCGCGATATCGCATCAGCCACATTCTTATTGTCCTCAATACACTCGACCATGTTAACATAATCCAGATTTGGGATAGTTCTTTCAACAATAACCGCCGGCAATCGCGATAATGCATCAGCCACATTCTTATTGTCCTCAATACACTCGACCATGTTAACATAATCCAGATTTGGGACAGTTCTTTCAACAATAACCGCCGGCAATCGCGATAATGCATCAGCCACATTCTTATTGTCCTCAATACACTCGACCATGTTAACATAATCCAGATTTGGGATAGACTTTCAACAATAACCGCCGGCAATCGCGATAATGCATCAGCCACATTCTTATTGTCCTCAATACACTCGACCATGTTAACATAATCCAGATTTGGGATAGTTCTTTCAACAATAACCGCCGGCAATCGCGATAATGCATCAGCCACATTCTTATTGTCCTCAATACACTCGACCATGTTAACATAATCCAGATTTGGGATAGTCTTTCAACAATAACCGCCGGCAATCGCGATAATGCATCAGGCACATTCTTATTGTCCTCAATACACTCGACCATGTTAACATAATCCAGATTTGGGATAGTTCTTTCAACAATAACCGCCGGCAATCACGATAATGCATCAGCCACATTCTTATTGTCCTCAATACACTCGACCATGTTAACATAATCCAGATTTGGGATAGTTCTTTCAACAATAACCGCCGGCAATCGCGATAATGCATCAGCCACATTCTTATTGTCCTCAATACACTCGACCATGTTAACATAATCCAGATTTGGGATAGTCTTTCAACAATAACCGCCGGCAATCGCGATAATGCATCAGCCACATTCTTATTGTCCTCAATACACTCGACCATGTTAACATAATCCAGATTTGGGATAGTTCTTTCAACAATAACCGCCGGCAATCGCGATAATGCATCAGCCACATTCTTATTGTCCTCAATACACTCGACCATGTTAACATAATCCAGATTTGGGATAGTTCATTCAACAATAACCGCCGGCAATCGCGATAATGCATCAGCCACATTCTTATTGTCCTCAATACACTCGACCATGTTAACATAATCCAGATTTGGGATAGTTCTTTCAACAATAACCGCCGACAATCGCGATATCGCATCAGCCACATTCTTATTGTCCTCAATACACTCGACCATGTTAACATAATCCAGATTTGGGATAGTTCTTTCAACAATAACCGCCGGCAATCGCGATAATGCATCAGCCACATTCTTATTGTCCTCAATACACTCGACCATGTTAACATAATCCAGATTTGGGACAGTTCTTTCAACAATAACCGCCGGCAATCGCGATAATGCATCAGCCACATTCTTATTGTCCTCAATACACTCGACCATGTTAACATAATCCAGATTTGGGATAGACTTTCAACAATAACCGCCGGCAATCGCGATAATGCATCAGCCACATTCTTATTGTCCTCAATACACTCGACCATGTTAACATAATCCAGATTTGGGATAGTTCTTTCAACAATAACCGCCGGCAATCGCGATAATGCACCAGCCACATTCTTATTGTCCTCAATACACTCGACCATGTTAACATAATCCAGATTTGGGATAGTCTTTCAACAATAACCGCCGGCAATCGCGATAATGCATCAGCCACATTCTTATTGTCCTCAATACACTCGACCATGTTAACATAATCCAGATTTGGGATAGTCTTTCAACAATAACCGCCGGCAATCGCGATAATGCATCAGCCACATTCTTATTGTCCTCAATACACTCGACCATGTTAACATAATCCAGATTTGGGATAGTCTTTCAACAATAACCGCCGGCAATCGCGATAATGCATCAGCCACATTCTTATTGTCCTCAATACACTCGACCATGTTAACATAATCCAGATTTGGGATAGTTCTTTCAACAATAACCGCCGGCAATCGCGATAATGCATCAGCCACATTCTTATTGTCCTCAATACACTCGACCATGTTAACATAATCCAGATTTGGGATAGTTCTTTCAACAATAACCGCCGACAATCGCGATATCGCATCAGCCACATTCTTATTGTCCTCAATACACTCGACCATGTTAACATAATCCAGATTTGGGATAGTTCTTTCAACAATAACCGCCGGCAATCGCGATAATGCATCAGCCACATTCTTATTGTCCTCAATACACTCGACCATGTTAACATAATCCAGATTTGGGACAGTTCTTTCAACAATAACCGCCGGCAATCGCGATAATGCATCAGCCACATTCTTATTGTCCTCAATACACTCGACCATGTTAACATAATCCAGATTTGGGATAGACTTTCAACAATAACCGCCGGCAATCGCGATAATGCATCAGCCACATTCTTATTGTCCTCAATACACTCGACCATGTTAACATAATCCAGATTTGGGATAGTTCTTTCAACAATAACCGCCGGCAATCGCGATAATGCATCAGCCACATTCTTATTGTCCTCAATACACTCGACCATGTTAACATAATCCAGATTTGGGATAGTCTTTCAACAATAACCGCCGGCAATCGCGATAATGCATCAGCCACATTCTTATTGTCCTCAATACACTCGACCATGTTAACATAATCCAGATTTGGGATAGTCTTTCAACAATAACCGCCGGCAATCGCGATAATGCATCAGCCACATTCTTATTGTCCTCAATACACTCGACCATGTTAACATAATCCAGATTTGGGATAGTCTTTCAACAATAACCGCCGGCAATCGCGATAATGCATCAGCCACATTCTTATTGTCCTCAATACACTCGACCATGTTAACATAATCCAGATTTGGGATAGTCTTTCAACAATAACCGCCGGCAATCGCGATAATGCATCAGGCACATTCTTATTGTCCTCAATACACTCGACCATGTTAACATAATCCAGATTTGGGATAGTCTTTCAACAATAACCGCCGGCAATCACGATAATGCATCAGCCACATTCTTATTGTCCTCAATACACTCGACCATGTTAACATAATCCAGATTTGGGATAGTTCTTTCAACAATAACCGCCGGCAATCGCGATAATGCATCAGCCACATTCTTATTGTCCTCAATACACTCGACCATGTTAACATAATCCAGATTTGGGATAGTCTTTCAACAATAACCGCCGGCAATCGCGATAATGCATCAGGCACATTCTTATTGTCCTCAATACACTCGACCATGTTAACATAATCCAGATTTGGGATAGTTCTTTCAACAATAACCGCCGGCAATCACGATAATGCATCAGCCACATTCTTATTGTCCTCAATACACTCGACCATGTTAACATAATCCAGATTTGGGATAGTTCTTTCAACAATAACCGCCGGCAATCGCGATAATGCATCAGCCACATTCTTATTGTCCTCAATACACTCGACCATGTTAACATAATCCAGATTTGGGACAGTTCTTTCAACAATAACCGCCGGCAATCGCGATAATGCATCAGCCACATTCTTATTGTCCTCAATACACTCGACCATGTTAACATAATCCAGATTTGGGATAGACTTTCAACAATAACCGCCGGCAATCGCGATAATGCATCAGCCACATTCTTATTGTCCTCAATACACTCGACCATGTTAACATAATCCAGATTTGGGATAGTTCTTTCAACAATAACCGCCGGCAATCGCGATAATGCATCAGCCACATTCTTATTGTCCTCAATACACTCGACCATGTTAACATAATCCAGATTTGGGATAGTCTTTCAACAATAACCGCCGGCAATCGCGATAATGCATCAGGCACATTCTTATTGTCCTCAATACACTCGACCATGTTAACATAATCCAGATTTGGGATAGTTCTTTCAACAATAACCGCCGGCAATCACGATAATGCATCAGCCACATTCTTATTGTCCTCAATACACTCGACCATGTTAACATAATCCAGATTTGGGATAGTTCTTTCAACAATAACCGCCGGCAATCGCGATAATGCATCAGCCACATTCTTATTGTCCTCAATACACTCGACCATGTTAACATAATCCAGATTTGGGATAGTCTTTCAACAATAACCGCCGGCAATCGCGATAATGCATCAGCCACATTCTTATTGTCCTCAATACACTCGACCATGTTAACATAATCCAGATTTGGGATAGTTCTTTCAACAATAACCGCCGGCAATCGCGATAATGCATCAGCCACATTCTTATTGTCCTCAATACACTCGACCATGTTAACATAATCCAGATTTGGGATAGTTCTTTCAACAATAACCGCCGGCAATCGCGATAATGCATCAGCCACATTCTTATTGTCCTCAATACACTCGACCATGTTAACATAATCCAGATTTGGGATAGTTCTTTCAACAATAACCGCCGACAATCGCGATATCGCATCAGCCACATTCTTATTGTCCTCAATACACTCGACCATGTTAACATAATCCAGATTTGGGATAGTTCTTTCAACAATAACCGCCGGCAATCGCGATAATGCATCAGCCACATTCTTATTGTCCTCAATACACTCGACCATGTTAACATAATCCAGATTTGGGACAGTTCTTTCAACAATAACCGCCGGCAATCGCGATAATGCATCAGCCACATTCTTATTGTCCTCAATACACTCGACCATGTTAACATAATCCAGATTTGGGATAGACTTTCAACAATAACCGCCGGCAATCGCGATAATGCATCAGCCACATTCTTATTGTCCTCAATACACTCGACCATGTTAACATAATCCAGATTTGGGATAGTTCTTTCAACAATAACCGCCGGCAATCGCGATAATGCATCAGCCACATTCTTATTGTCCTCAATACACTCGACCATGTTAACATAATCCAGATTTGGGATAGTCTTTCAACAATAACCGCCGGCAATCGCGATAATGCATCAGCCACATTCTTATTGTCCTCAATACACTCGACCATGTTAACATAATCCAGATTTGGGATAGTCTTTCAACAATAACCGCCGGCAATCGCGATAATGCATCAGCCACATTCTTATTGTCCTCAATACACTCGACCATGTTAACATAATCCAGATTTGGGATAGTCTTTCAACAATAACCGCCGGCAATCGCGATAATGCATCAGCCACATTCTTATTGTCCTCAATACACTCGACCATGTTAACATAATCCAGATTTGGGATAGTCTTTCAACAATAACCGCCGGCAATCGCGATAATGCATCAGCCACATTCTTATTGTCCTCAATACACTCGACCATGTTAACATAATCCAGATTTGGGATAGTCTTTCAACAATAACCGCCGGCAATCGCGATAATGCATCAGCCACATTCTTATCGTCCTCAATACACTCGACCATGTTAACATAATCCGATAGTCTTTCAACAATAACCGCCGGCAATCGCGATAATGCATCAGCCACATTCTTATTGTCCTCAATACACTCGACCATGTTAACATAATCCAGATTTGGGATAGTCTTTCAACAATAACCGCCGGCAATCGCGATAATGCATCAGCCACATTCTTATTGTCCTCAATACACTCGACCATGTTAACATAATCCAGATTTGGGATAGTCTTTCAACAATAACCGCCGGCAATCGCGATAATGCATCAGGCACATTCTTATTGTCCTCAATACACTCGACCATGTTAACATAATCCAGATTTGGGATAGTTCTTTCAACAATAACCGCCGGCAATCGCGATCATGCATCAGCCACATTCTTATTGTCCTCAATACACTCGACCATGTTAACATAATCCAGATTTGGGATAGTTCTTTCAACAATAACCGCCGGCAATCGCGATAATGCATCAGCCACATTCTTATTGTCTTCAATACACTCGACCATGTTAACATAATCCAGATTTGGGATAGTCTTTCAACAATAACCGCCGGCAATCGCGATAATGCATCAGCCACCTTCTTATTGTCCTCAATACACTCGACCATGTTAACATAATCCAGATTTGGGATAGTTCTTTCAACAATAACCGCCGGCAATCGCGATAATGCATCAGCCACATTCTTATTGTCCTCAATACACTCGACCATGTTAACATAATCCAGATATGGGATAGTTCATTCAACAATAACAGCCGGCAATCGCGATAATGCATCAGCCACATTCTTATTGTCCTCAATACACTCGACCATGTTAACATAATCCAGATTTGGGATAGTCTTTCAACAGTAACCGCCGGCAATCGTGATAATGCATCAGCCACATTCTTATTGTCCTCAATACACTCGACCATGTTAACATAATCCAGATTTGGGATAGTTCTTTCAACAATAACCGCCGGCAATCGCGATAATGCATCAGCCACATTCTTATTGTCCTCAATACACTCGACCATGTTAACATAATCCAGATTTGGGATAGTTCTTTCAACAATAACCGCCGGCAATCGCGATAATGCATCAGCCACATTCTTATTGTCCTCAATACACTCGACCATGCTAACATAATCCAGATTTGGGATAGTCTTTCAACAATAACCGCCGGCAATCGCGATAATACATCAGGCACATTCTTATTGTCCTCAATACACTCGACCATGTTAACATAATCCAGATTTGGGATAGTTCTTTCAACAATAACCGCCGGCAATCGCGATCATGCATCAGCCACATTCTTATTGTCCTCAATACACTCGACCATGTTAACATAATCCAGATTTGGGATAGTTCTTTCAACAATAACCGCCGGCAATCGCGATAATGCATCAGCCACATTCTTATTGTCTTCAATACACTCGACCATGTTAACATAATCCAGATTTGGGATAGTCTTTCAACAATAACCGCCGGCAATCGCGATAATGCATCAGCCACATTCTTATTGTCCTCAATACACTCGACCATGTTAACATAATCCAGATTTGGGATAGTCTTTCAACAATAACCGCCGGCAATCGCGATAATGCATCAGCCACATTCTTATTGTCCTCAATACACTCGACCATGTCAACATAATCCAGATTTGGGATAGTCTTTCAACAATAACCGCCGGCAATCGCGATAATGCATCAGCCACATTCTTATTGTCCTCAATACACTCGACCATGTTACCATAATCCAGATTTGGGATAGTCTTTCAACAATAACCGCCGGCAATCGCGATAATGCATCAGCCACATTCTTATTGTCCTCAATACACTCGACCATGTTAACATATTCCAGATTTGGGATAGTCTTTCAACAATAACCGCCGGCAATCGCGATAATGCATCAGGCACATTCTTATTGTCCTCAATACACTCGACCATGTTAACATAATCCAGATTTGGGATAGTCTTTCAACAATAACCGCCGGCAATCGCGATAATGCATCAGCCACATTCTTATTTTCCTCAATACACTCGACCATGTTAACATAATCCAGATTTGGGATAGTCTTTCAACAATAACCGCCGGCAATCGCGATAATGCATCAGCCACATTCTTATTGTCCTCAATACACTCGAGCATGTTAACATAATCCAGATTTGGGATAGTTCTTTCAACAATAACCGCCGGCAATCGCAATAATGCATCAGCCACATTCTTATTGTCCTCAATACACTCGACCATGTTAACATAATCCAGATTTGGGATAGTTCTTTCAACAATAACCGCCGGCAATCGCGATAATGCATCAGCCACATTCTTATTGTCCTCAATACACTCGACCATGTTAACATAATCCAGATTTGGGATAGTCTTTCAACAATAACCGCCGGCAATCGCGATAATGCATCAGCCACATTCTTATTGTCCTCAATACACTCGACCATGTTAACATAATCCAGAATTGGGATAGTCCTTCAACAATAACCGCCGGCAATCGCGATAATGCATCAGCCACATTCTTATTGTCCTCAATACACTCGACCATGTTAACATAATCCAGATTTGGGATAGTCTTTCAACAATAACCGCCGGCAATCGCGATAATGCATCAGCCACATTCTTATTGTCCTCAATACACTCGACCATGTTAACATAATCCAGATTTGGGATAGTCTTTCAACAATAACCGCCGGCAATCGCGATAATGCATCAGCCACATTCTTATTGTCCTCAATACACTCGACCATGTTAACATAATCCAGATTTGGGATAGTCTTTCAACAATAACCGCCGGCAATCGCGATAATGCATCAGCCACATTCTTATTGTCCTCAATACACTCGACCATGTTAACATAATCCAGATTTGGGATAGTCTTTCAACAATAACCGCCGGCAATCGCGATAATGCATCAGCCACATTCTTATTGTCCTCAATACACTCGACCATGTTAACATAATCCAGATTTGGGATAGTCTTTCAACAATAACCGCCGGCAATCGCGATAATGCATCAGCCACATTCTTATTGTCCTCAATACACTCGACCATGTTAACATAATCCAGATTTGGGATAGTCTTTCAACAATAACCGCCGGCAATCGCGATAATGCAACAGGCACATTCTTATTGTCCTCAATACACTCGACCATGTTAACATAATCCAGATTTGGGATAGTCTTTCAACAATAACCGCCGGCAATCGCGATAATGGATCAGCCACATTCTTATTGTCCTCAATACACTCGACCATGTTAACATAATCCAGATTTGGGATAGTTCTTTCAACAATAACCGCCGGCAATCACGATAATGCATCAGCCACATTCTTATTGTCCTCAATACACTCGACCATGTTAACATAATCCAGATTTGGGATAGTTCTTTCAACAATAACCGCCGGCAATCGCGATAATGCATCAGCCACATTCTTATTGTCCTCAATACACTCGACCATGTTAACATAATCCAGATTTGGGATAGTCTTTCAACAATAACCGCCGGCAATCGCGATAATGCATCAGGCACATTCTTATTGTCCTCAATACACTCGACCATGTTAACATAATCCAGATTTGGGATAGTCTTTCAACAATAACCGCCGGCAATCGCGATAATGGATCAGCCACATTCTTATTGTCCTCAATACACTCGACCATGTTAACATAATCCAGATTTGGGATAGTTCTTTCAACAATAACCGCCGGCAATCGCGATAATGCATCAGCCACATTCTTATTGTCCTCAATACACTCGACCATGTTAACATAATCCAGATTTGGGATAGTCTTTCAACAATAACCGCCGGCAATCGCGATAATGCATCAGCCACATTCTTATTGTCCTCAATACACTCGACCATGTTAACATAATCCAGATTTGGGATAGTTCTTTCAACAATAACCGCCGGCAATCGCGATAATGCATCAGCCACATTCTTATTGTCCTCAATACACTCGACCATGTTAACATAATCCAGATTTGGGATAGTCTTTCAACAATAACCGCCGGCAATCGCGATAATGCATCAGCCACATTCTTATTGTCCTCAATACACTCGACCATGTTAACATAATCCAGATTTGGGATAGTCTTTCAACAATAACCGCCGGCAATCGCGAAAATGCATCAGCCACATTCTTATTGTCCTCAATACACTCGACCATGTTAACAAAATCCAGATTTGGGATAGTTCTTTCAACAATAACCGCCGGCAATCGCGATAATGCATCAGCCACATTCTTATTGTCCTCAATACACTCGACCATGTTAACATAATCCAGATTTGGGATAGTCTTTCAACAATAACCGCCGGCAATCGCGATAATGCATCAGCCACATTCTTATTGTCCTCAATACACTCGACCATGTTAACATAATCCAGATTTGGGATAGTCTTTCAACAATAACCGCCGGCAATCGCGATAATGCATCAGCCACATTCTTATCGTCCTCAATACACTCGACCATGTTAACATAATCCGATAGTCTTTCAACAATAACCGCCGGCAATCGCGATAATGCATCAGCCACATTCTTATTGTCCTCAATACACTCGACCATGTTAACATAATCCAGATTTGGGATAGTCTTTCAACAATAACCGCCGGCAATCGCGATAATGCATCAGCCACATTCTTATTGTCCTCAATACACTCGACCATGTTAACATAATCCAGATTTGGGATAGTCTTTCAACAATAACCGCCGGCAATCGCGATAATGCATCAGGCACATTCTTATTGTCCTCAATACACTCGACCATGTTAACATAATCCAGATTTGGGATAGTTCTTTCAACAATAACCGCCGGCAATCGCGATCATGCATCAGCCACATTCTTATTGTCCTCAATACACTCGACCATGTTAACATAATCCAGATTTGGGATAGTCTTTCAACAATAACCGCCGGCAATCGCGATAATGCATCAGCCACATTCTTATTGTCCTCAATACACTCGACCATGTTAACATAATCCAGATTTGGGATAGTCTTTCAACAATAACCGCCGGCAATCGCGATAATGCATCAGCCACATTCTTATTGTCCTCAATACACTCGACCATGTTAACATATTCCAGATTTGGGATAGTCTTTCAACAATAACCGCCGGCAATCGCGATAATGCATCAGGCACATTCTTATTGTTCTCAATACACTCGACCATGTTAACATAATCCAGATTTGGAATAGTCTTTCAACAATAACCGCCGGCAATCGCGATAATGCATCAGCCACATTCTTATTGTCCTCAATACACTCGAGCATGTTAACATAATCCAGATTTGGTATAGTTCTTTCAACAATAACCGCCGGCAATCGCGATAATGCATCAGCCACATTCTTATTGTCCTCAATACACTCGACCATGTTAACATAATCCAGATTTGGGATAGTCTTTCAACAATAACCGCCGGCAATCGCGATAATGCATCAGGCACATTCTTATTGTTCTCAATACACTCGACCATGTTAACATAATCCAGATTTGGGATAGTCTTTCAACAATAACCGCCGGCAATCGCGATAATGCATCAGCCACATTCTTATTGTCCTCAATACACTCGAGCATGTTAACATAATCCAGATTTGGGATAGTCTTTCAACAATAACCGCCGGCAATCGCGATAATGGATCAGCCACATTCTTATTGTCCTCAATACACTCGACCATGTTAACATAATCCAGATTTGGGATAGTCTTTCAACAATAACCGCCGGCAATCGCGATAATGCATCAGCCACATTCTTATTGTCCTCAATACACTCGACCATGTTAACATAATCCAGATTTGGGATAGTTCTTTCAACAATAACCGCCGGCAATCGCGATAATGCATCAGCCACATTCTTATTGTCCTCAATACACTCGACCATGTTAACATAATCGAGATTTGGGATAGTTCTTTCAACAATAACCGCCGGCAATCGCGATAATGCATCAGCCACATTCTTATTGTCCTCAATACACTCGACCATGTTAACATAATCCAGATTTGGGATAGTCTTTCAACAATAACCGCCGGCAATCGCGATAATGCATCAGCCACATTCTTATTGTCCTCAATACACTCGACCATGTTAACATAATCCAGATTTGGGATAGTTCTTTCAACAATAACCGCCGGCAATCGCGATAAAGCATCAGCCACATTCTTATTGTCCTCAATACACTCGACCATGTTAACATAATCCAGATTTGGGATAGTTCTTTCAACAATAACCGCCGGCAATCGCGATAATGCATCAGCCACATTCTTATTGTCCTCAATACACTCGACCATGTTAACATAATCCAGATTTGGGATAGTCTTTCAACAATAACCGCCGGCAATCGCGATAATGGATCAGCCACATTCTTATTGTCCTCAATACACTCGACCATGTTAACATAATCCAGATTTGGGATAGTTCTTTCAACAATAGCCGCCGGCAATCGCGATAATGCATCAGCCACATTCTTATTGTCCTCAATACACTCGACCATGTTAACATAATCCAGATTTGGGATAGTCTTTCAACAATAACCGCCGGCAATCGCGATAATTCATCAGCCACATTCTTATTGTCCTCAATACACTCGACCATGTTATCATAATCCTGATTTGGGATAGTCTTTCAACAATAACCGCCGGCAATCGCGATAATGCATCAGCCACAATCTTATTGTCCTCAATACACTCGACCATGTTAACATAATCCAGATTTGGGATAGTTCTTTCAACAATAACCGCCGGCAATCGCGATAATGCATCAGCCACATTCTTATTGTCCTCAATACACTCGACCATGTTAACATAATCCAGATTTGGGATAGTCTTTCAACAATAACCGCCGGCAATCGTGATAATGCATCAGCCACATTCTTATTGTCCTCAATACACTCGACCATGTTAACATAATCCAGATTTGGGATAGTTCGTTCAACAATAACCGCCGGCAATCGCGATAATGCATCAGCCACATTCTTATTGTCCTCAATACACTCGACCATGTTAACATAATCCAGATTTGGGATAGTTCTTTCAACAATAACCGCCGGCAATCGCGATAAAGCATCAGCCACATTCTTATTGTCCTCAATACACTCGACCATGTTAACATAATCCAGATTTGGGATAGTTCTTTCAACAATAACCGCCGGCAATCGCGATAATGCATCAGCCACATTCTTATTGTCCTCAATACACTCGACCATGTTAACATAATCCAGATTTGGGATAGTCTTTCAACAATAACCGCCGGCAATCGCGATAATGGATCAGCCACATTCTTATTGTCCTCAATACACTCGACCATGTTAACATAATCCAGATTTGGGATAGTTCTTTCAACAATAGCCGCCGGCAATCGCGATAATGCATCAGCCACATTCTTATTGTCCTCAATACACTCGACCATGTTAACATAATCCAGATTTGGGATAGTCTTTCAACAATAACCGCCGGCAATCGCGATAATTCATCAGCCACATTCTTATTGTCCTCAATACACTCGACCATGTTATCATAATCCTGATTTGGGATAGTCTTTCAACAATAACCGCCGGCAATCGCGATAATGCATCAGCCACAATCTTATTGTCCTCAATACACTCGACCATGTTAACATAATCCAGATTTGGGATAGTTCTTTCAACAATAACCGCCGGCAATCGCGATAATGCATCAGCCACATTCTTATTGTCCTCAATACACTCGACCATGTTAACATAATCCAGATTTGGGATAGTCTTTCAACAATAACCGCCGGCAATCGTGATAATGCATCAGCCACATTCTTATTGTCCTCAATACACTCGACCATGTTAACATAATCCAGATTTGGGATAGTTCGTTCAACAATAACCGCCGGCAATCGCGATAATGCATCAGCCACATTCTTATTGTCCTCAATACACTCGACCATGTTAACATAATCCAGATTTGGGATAGTTCTTTCAACAATAACCGCCGGCAATCGCGATAATGCATCAGCCACATTCTTATTGTCCTCAATACACTCGACCATGTTAACATAATCCAGATTTGGGATAGTTCTTTCAACAATAACCGCCGGCAATCGCGATAATGCATCAGCCACATTCTTATTGTCCTCAATACACTCGACCATGTTAACATAATCCAGATTTGCGATAGTCTTTCAACAATAACCGCCGGCAATCGCGATAATGCATCAGCCACATTCTTATTGTCCTCAATACACTCGACCATGTTAACATAATCCAGATTTGCGATAGTCTTTCAACAATAACCGCCGGCAATCGCGATAATGCATCAGCCACATTCTTATTGTCCTCAATACACTCGACCATGTTAACATAATCCAGATTTGGGATAGTCTTTCAACAATAACCGCCGGCAATCGCGATAAAGCATCAGCCACATTCTTATTGTCCTCAATACACTCGAGCATGTTAACATAATCCAGATTTGGGATAGTCTTTCAACAATAACCGCCGGCAATCGCGATAATGGATCAGCCACATTCTTATTGTCCTCAATACACTCGACCATGTTAACATAATCCAGATTTGGGATAGTCTTTCAACAATAACCGCCGGCAATCGCGATAATGCATCAGCCACATTCTTATTGTCCTCAATACACTCGACCATGTTAACATAATCCAGATTTGGGATAGTTCTTTCAACAATAACCGCCGGCAATCGCGATAATGCATCAGCCACATTCTTATTGTCCTCAATACACTCGACCATGTTAACATAATCGAGATTTGGGATAGTTCTTTCAACAATAACCGCCGGCAATCGCGATAATGCATCAGCCACATTCTTATTGTCCTCAATACACTCGACCATGTTAACATAATCCAGATTTGGGATAGTCTTTCAACAATAACCGCCGGCAATCGCGATAATGCATCAGCCACATTCTTATTGTCCTCAATACACTCGACCATGTTAACATAATCCAGATTTGGGATAGTTCTTTCAACAATAACCGCCGGCAATCGCGATAAAGCATCAGCCACATTCTTATTGTCCTCAATACACTCGACCATGTTAACATAATCCAGATTTGGGATAGTTCTTTCAACAATAACCGCCGGCAATCGCGATAATGCATCAGCCACATTCTTATTGTCCTCAATACACTCGACCATGTTAACATAATCCAGATTTGGGATAGTCTTTCAACAATAACCGCCGGCAATCGCGATAATGGATCAGCCACATTCTTATTGTCCTCAATACACTCGACCATGTTAACATAATCCAGATTTGGGATAGTTCTTTCAACAATAGCCGCCGGCAATCGCGATAATGCATCAGCCACATTCTTATTGTCCTCAATACACTCGACCATGTTAACATAATCCAGATTTGGGATAGTCTTTCAACAATAACCGCCGGCAATCGCGATAATGCATCAGCCACATTCTTATTGTCCTCAATACACTCGACCATGTTATCATAATCCTGATTTGGGATAGTCTTTCAACAATAACCGCCGGCAATCGCGATAATGCATCAGCCACAATCTTATTGTCCTCAATACACTCGACCATGTTAACATAATCCAGATTTGGGATAGTTCTTTCAACAATAACCGCCGGCAATCGCGATAATGCATCAGCCACATTCTTATTGTCCTCAATACACTCGACCATGTTAACATAATCCAGATTTGGGATAGTCTTTCAACAATAACCGCCGGCAATCGTGATAATGCATCAGCCACATTCTTATTGTCCTCAATACACTCGACCATGTTAACATAATCCAGATTTGGGATAGTTCGTTCAACAATAACCGCCGGCAATCGCGATAATGCATCAGCCACATTCTTATTGTCCTCAATACACTCGACCATGTTAACATAATCCAGATTTGGGATAGTTCTTTCAACAATAACCGCCGGCAATCGCGATAATGCATCAGCCACATTCTTATTGTCCTCAATACACTCGACCATGTTAACATAATCCAGATTTGGGATAGTTCTTTCAACAATAACCGCCGGCAATCGCGATAATGCATCAGCCACATTCTTATTGTCCTCAATACACTCGACCATGTTAACATAATCCAGATTTGCGATAGTCTTTCAACAATAACCGCCGGCAATCGCGATAATGCATCAGCCACATTCTTATTGTCCTCAATACACTCGACCATGTTAACATAATCCAGATTTGCGATAGTCTTTCAACAATAACCGCCGGCAATCGCGATAATGCATCAGCCACATTCTTATTGTCCTCAATACACTCGACCATGTTAACATAATCCAGATTTGGGATAGTCTTTCAACAATAACCGCCGGCAATCGCGATAAAGCATCAGCCACATTCTTATTGTCCTCAATACACTCGACCATGTTAACATAATCCAGATTTGGGATAGTTCTTTCAACAATAACCGCCGGCAATCGCGATAATGCATCAGCCACATTCTTATTGTCCTCAATACACTCGACCATGTTAACATAATCCAGATTTGGGATAGTCTTTCAACAATAACCGCCGGCAATCGCGATAATGGATCAGCCACATTCTTATTGTCCTCAATACACTCGACCATGTTAACATAATCCAGATTTGGGATAGTCTTTCAACAATAACCGCCGGCAATCGCGATAATGCATCAGCCACATTCTTATTGTCCTCAATACACTCGACCATGTTAACATAATCCAGATTTGGGATAGTCTTTCAACAATAACCGCCGGCAATCGCGATAATGCATCCGGCACATTCTTATTGTCCTCAATACACTCGACCATGTTAACATAATCCAGATTTGGGATAGTTCTTTCATCAATAACCGCCGGCAATCGCGATCATGCATCAGCCACATTCTTATTGTCCTCAATACACTCGACCATGTTAACATAATCCAGATTTGGGATAGTTCTTTCAACAATAACCGCCGGCAATCGCGATAATGCATCAGCCACATTCTTATTGTCCTCAATACACACGACCATGTTAACATAATCCAGATTTGGGATAGTCTTTCAACAATAACCGCCGGCAATCGCGATAATGCATCAGCCACATTCTTATTGTCCTCAATACACTCGACCATGTTAACATAATCCAGATTTGGGATAGTCTTTCAACAATAACCGCCGGCAATCGCGATAATGCATCAGCCACATTCTTATTGTCCTCAATACACTCGACCATGTTAACATAATCCAGATTTGGGATAGTCTTTCAACAATAACCGCCGGCAATCGCGATAATGCATCAGCCACATTCTTATTGTCCTCAATACACTCGACCATGTTAACATATTCCAGATTTGGGATAGTCTTTCAACAATAACCGCCGGCAATTGCGATAATGCATCAGACACATTCTTATTGTCCTCAATACACTTCGACCATGTTAACATAATCCAGATTTGGGATAGTCTTTCAACAATAACCGCCGGCAATCGTGATAATGCATCAGCCACATTCTTATTGTCCTCAATACACTCGACCATGTTAACATAATCCAGATTTGGGATAGTTCTTTCAACAATAACCGCCGGCAATCGCGATAATGCATCAGCCACATTCTTATTGTCCTCAATACACTCGACCATGTTAACATAATCCAGATTTGGGATAGTTCTTTCAACAATAACCGCCGGCAATCGCGATAATGGATCAGCCACATTCTTATTGTCCTCAATACACTCGACCATGTTAACATAATCCAGATTTGGGATAGTTCTTTCAACAATAACCGCCGGCAATCGCGATAATGCATCAGCCACATTCTTATTGTCCTCAATACACTCGACCATGTTAACATAATCCAGATTTGCGATAGTCTTTCAACAATAACCGCCGGCAATCGCGATAATGCATCAGCCACATTCTTATTGTCCTCAATACACTCGACCATGTTAACATAATCCAGAT
Source organism: Aradus depressus (assembly GCA_963662175.1). NCBI lineage: Eukaryota > Metazoa > Arthropoda > Insecta > Hemiptera > Aradidae > Aradus > Aradus depressus. Next base: position 17,814,546 of record OY759215.1, read on the forward strand.
TTGCGATAGTCTTTCAACAATAACCGCCGGCAATCGCGATAATGCATCAGCCACATTCTTATTGTCCTCAATACACTCGACCATGTTAACATAATCCAGATTTGGAATAGTCTTTCAACAACAACCGCCGGCAATCGCGATAATGCATCAGCCACATTCTTATTGTCCTCAATACACTCGACCATGTTAACATAATCCAGATTTGAGCTAGTTCTTTGAACAATAACCGCCGGCAATCGCGATAAAGCATCAGCCACATTCTTATTGTCCTCAATACACTCGACCATGTTAACATAATCCAGATTTGGGATAGTTCTTTCAACAATAACCGCCGGCAATCGCGATAATGCATCAGCCACATTCTTATTGTCCTCAATACACTCGACCATGTTAACATAATCCAGATTTGGGATAGTCTTTCAACAATAACCGCCGGCAATCGCGATAATGGATCAGCCACATTCTTATTGTCCTCAATACACTCGACCATGTTAACATAATCTAGATTTGGGATAGTTCCTTCAACAATAACCGCCGGCAATCGCGATAATGCATCAGCCACATTCTTATTGTCCTCAATACACTCGACCATGTTAACATAATCCAGATTTAGGATAGTCTTTCAACAATAACCGCCGGCAATCGCGATAATGCATCAGCCACATTCTTATTGTCCTCAATACACTCGACCATGTTAACATAATCCAGATTTGGGATAGTCTTTCAACAATAACCGCCGGCAATCGCGATAATGCATCAGCCACATTCTTATTGTCCTCAATACACTCGACCATGTTAACATAATCCAGATTTGGGATAGTTCTTTCAACAATAACCGCCGGCAATCGCGATAATGCATCAGCCACATTCTTATTGTCCTCAATACACTCGACCATGTTAACATAATCCAGATTTGGGATAGTTCTTTCAACAATAACCGCCGGCAATCGCGATAATGCATCAGCCACATTCTTATTGTTCTCAATACACTCGACCATGTTAACATAATCCAGATTTGGATAGTTCTTTCAACAATAACCGCCGGCAATCGCGATAATGCATCAGCCACATTCTTTTTGTCCTCAATACACTCGACCATGTTAACATAATCCAGATTTGGGACAGTCTTTCAACAATAACCGCCGGCAATCGCGATAATGCATCAGCCACATTCTTATTGTCCTCAATACACTCGACCATGTTAACATAATCCAGATTTGGGATAGTCTTTCAACAGTAACCGCCGGCAATCGCGATAATGAATCAGCCACATTCTTATTAACCTCAATACACTCGACCATGTTAACATAATCCAGATTTGGGATAGTCTTTCAACAATAACCGCCGGCAATCGCGATAATGCATCAGCCACATTCTTATTGTCCTCAATACACTCGACCATGTTAACATAATCCAGATTTGGGATAGTTCTTTCAACAATAACCGCCGGCAATCGCGATAATGCATCAGCCACATTCTTATTGTCCTCAATACACTCGACCATGTTAACATAATCCAGATTTGGGATAGTCTTTCAACAATAACCGCCGGCAATCGCGATAATGGATCAGCCACATTCTTATTGTCCTCAATACACTCGACCATGTTAACATAATCTAGATTTGGGATAGTTCCTTCAACAATAACCGCCGGCAATCGCGATAATGCATCAGCCACATTCTTATTGTCCTCAATACACTCGACCATGTTAACATAATCCAGATTTGGGATAGTCTTTCAACAATAACCGCCGGCAATCGCGATAATGCATCAGCCACATTCTTATTGTCCTCAATACACTCGACCATGTTAACATAATCCAGATTTGGGATAGTCTTTCAACAATAACCGCCGGCAATCGCGATAATGCATCAGCCACATTCTTATTGTCCTCAATACACTCGACCATGTTAACATAATCCAGATTTGGGATAGTTCTTTCAACAATAACCGCCGGCAATCGCGATAATGCATCAGCCACATTCTTATTGTCCTCAATACACTCGACCATGTTAACATAATCCAGATTTGGGATAGTTCTTTCAACAATAACCGCCGGCAATCGCGATAATGCATCAGCCACATTCTTATTGTTCTCAATACACTCGACCATGTTAACATAATCCAGATTTGGATAGTTCTTTCAACAATAACCGCCGGCAATCGCGATAATGCATCAGCCACATTCTTTTTGTCCTCAATACACTCGACCATGTTAACATAATCCAGATTTGGGACAGTCTTTCAACAATAACCGCCGGCAATCGCGATAATGCATCAGCCACATTCTTATTGTCCTCAATACACTCGACCATGTTAACATAATCCAGATTTGGGATAGTCTTTCAACAGTAACCGCCGGCAATCGCGATAATGAATCAGCCACATTCTTATTAACCTCAATACACTCGACCATGTTAACATAATCCAGATTTGGGATAGTCTTTCAACAATAACCGCCGGCAATCGCGATAATGCATCAGCCACATTCTTATTGTCCTCAATACACTCGACCATGTTAACATATTCCAGATTTGGGATAGTCTTTCAACAATAACCGCCGGCAATTGCGATAATGCATCAGACACATTCTTATTGTCCTCAATACACTTCGACCATGTTAACATAATCCAGATTTAGGATAGTCTTTCAACAATAACCGCCGGCAATCGTGATAATGCATCAGCCACATTCTTATTGTCCTCAATACACTCGACCATGTTAACATAATCCAGATTTGGGATAGTTCGTTCAACAATAACCGCCGGCAATCGCGATAATGCATCAGCCACATTCTTATTGTCCTCAATACACTCGACCATGTTAACATAATCCAGATTTGGGATAGTTCTTTCAACAATAACCGCCGGCAATCGCGATAATGGATCAGCCACATTCTTATTGTCCTCAATACACTCGACCATGTTAACATAATCCAGATTTGGGATAGTCTTTCAACAATAACCGCCGGCAATCGCGATAATGCATCAGCCACATTCTTATTGTCCTCAATACACTCGACCATGTTAACATAATCCAGATTTGGGATAGTCTTTCAACAATAACCGCCGGCAATCGCGATAATGCATCAGCCACATTCTTATTGTCCTCAATACACTCGACCATGTTAACATATTCCAGATTTGGGATAGTCTTTCAACAATAACCGCCGGCAATTGCGATAATGCATCAGACACATTCTTATTGTCCTCAATACACTTCGACCATGTTAACATAATCCAGATTTGGGATAGTCTTTCAACAATAACCGCCGGCAATCGTGATAATGCATCAGCCACATTCTTATTGTCCTCAATACACTTCGACCATGTTAACATAATCCAGATTTAGGATAGTCTTTCAACAATAACCGCCGGCAATCGTGATAATGCATCAGCCACATTCTTATTGTCCTCAATACACTCGACCATGTTAACATAATCCAGATTTGGGATAGTTCGTTCAACAATAACCGCCGGCAATCGCGATAATGCATCAGCCACATTCTTATTGTCCTCAATACACTCGACCATGTTAACATAATCCAGATTTGGGATAGTTCTTTCAACAATAACCGCCGGCAATCGCGATAATGGATCAGCCACATTCTTATTGTCCTCAATACACTCGACCATGTTAACATAATCCAGATTTGGGATAGTCTTTCAACAATAACCGCCGGCAATCGCGATAATGCATCAGCCACATTCTTATTGTCCTCAATACACTCGACCATGTTAACATAATCCAGATTTGGGATAGTCTTTCAACAATAACCGCCGGCAATCGCGATAATGCATCAGCCACATTCTTATTGTCCTCAATACACTCGACCATGTTAACATATTCCAGATTTGGGATAGTCTTTCAACAATAACCGCCGGCAATTGCGATAATGCATCAGACACATTCTTATTGTCCTCAATACACTTCGACCATGTTAACATAATCCAGATTTGGGATAGTCTTTCAACAATAACCGCCGGCAATCGTGATAATGCATCAGCCACATTCTTATTGTCCTCAATACACTCGACCATGTTAACATAATCCAGATTTGGGATAGTTCTTTCAACAATAACCGCCGGCAATCGCGATAATGCATCAGCCACATTCTTATTGTCCTCAATACACTCGACCATGTTAACATAATCCAGATTTGGGATAGTTCTTTCAACAATAACCGCCGGCAATCGCGATAATGGATCAGCCACATTCTTATTGTCCTCAATACACTCGACCATGTTAACATAATCCAGATTTGGGATAGTTCTTTCAACAATAACCGCCGGCAATCGCGATAATGCATCAGCCACATTCTTATTGTCCTCAATACACTCGACCATGTTAACATAATCCAGATTTGCGATAGTCTTTCAACAATAACCGCCGGCAATCGCGATAATGCATCAGCCACATTCTTATTGTCCTCAATACACTCGACCATGTTAACATAATCCAGATTTGCGATAGTCTTTCAACAATAACCGCCGGCAATCGCGATAATGCATCAGCCACATTCTTATTGTCCTCTATACACTCGACCATGTTAACATAATCCAGATTTGGAATAGTCTTTCAACAACAACCGCCGGCAATCGCGATAATGCATCAGCCACATTCTTATTGTCCTCAATACACTCGACCATGTTAACATAATCCAGATTTGAGCTAGTTCTTTGAACAATAACCGCCGGCAATCGCGATAAAGCATCAGCCACATTCTTATTGTCCTCAATACACTCGACCATGTTAACATAATCCAGATTTGGGATAGTTCTTTCAACAATAACCGCCGGCAATCGCGATAATGCATCAGCCACATTCTTATTGTCCTCAATACACTCGACCATGTTAACATAATCCAGATTTGGGATAGTCTTTCAACAATAACCGCCGGCAATCGCGATAATGGATCAGCCACATTCTTATTGTCCTCAATACACTCGACCATGTTAACATAATCTAGATTTGGGATAGTTCCTTCAACAATAACCGCCGGCAATCGCGATAATGCATCAGCCACATTCTTATTGTCCTCAATACACTCGACCATGTTAACATAATCCAGATTTGGGATAGTCTTTCAACAATAACCGCCGGCAATCGCGATAATGCATCAGCCACATTCTTATTGTCCTCAATACACTCGACCATGTTAACATAATCCAGATTTGGGATAGTCTTTCAACAATAACCGCCGGCAATCGCGATAATGCATCAGCCACATTCTTATTGTCCTCAATACACTCGACCATGTTAACATAATCCAGATTTGGGATAGTTCTTTCAACAATAACCGCCGGCAATCGCGATAATGCATCAGCCACATTCTTATTGTCCTCAATACACTCGACCATGTTAACATAATCCAGATTTGGGATAGTTCTTTCAACAATAACCGCCGGCAATCGCGATAATGCATCAGCCACATTCTTATTGTTCTCAATACACTCGACCATGTTAACATAATCCAGATTTGGATAGTTCTTTCAACAATAACCGCCGGCAATCGCGATAATGCATCAGCCACATTCTTTTTGTCCTCAATACACTCGACCATGTTAACATAATCCAGATTTGGGACAGTCTTTCAACAATAACCGCCGGCAATCGCGATAATGCATCAGCCACATTCTTATTGTCCTCAATACACTCGACCATGTTAACATAATCCAGATTTGGGATAGTCTTTCAACAGTAACCGCCGGCAATCGCGATAATGAATCAGCCACATTCTTATTAACCTCAATACACTCGACCATGTTAACATAATCCAGATTTGGGATAGTCTTTCAACAATAACCGCCGGCAATCGCGATAATGCATCAGCCACATTCTTATTGTCCTCAATACACTCGACCATGTTAACATATTCCAGATTTGGGATAGTCTTTCAACAATAACCGCCGGCAATTGCGATAATGCATCAGACACATTCTTATTGTCCTCAATACACTTCGACCATGTTAACATAATCCAGATTTAGGATAGTCTTTCAACAATAACCGCCGGCAATCGTGATAATGCATCAGCCACATTCTTATTGTCCTCAATACACTCGACCATGTTAACATAATCCAGATTTGGGATAGTTCGTTCAACAATAACCGCCGGCAATCGCGATAATGCATCAGCCACATTCTTATTGTCCTCAATACACTCGACCATGTTAACATAATCCAGATTTGGGATAGTTCTTTCAACAATAACCGCCGGCAATCGCGATAATGGATCAGCCACATTCTTATTGTCCTCAATACACTCGACCATGTTAACATAATCCAGATTTGGGATAGTCTTTCAACAATAACCGCCGGCAATCGCGATAATGCATCAGCCACATTCTTATTGTCCTCAATACACTCGACCATGTTAACATAATCCAGATTTGGGATAGTCTTTCAACAATAACCGCCGGCAATCGCGATAATGCATCAGCCACATTCTTATTGTCCTCAATACACTCGACCATGTTAACATATTCCAGATTTGGGATAGTCTTTCAACAATAACCGCCGGCAATTGCGATAATGCATCAGACACATTCTTATTGTCCTCAATACACTTCGACCATGTTAACATAATCCAGATTTGGGATAGTCTTTCAACAATAACCGCCGGCAATCGTGATAATGCATCAGCCACATTCTTATTGTCCTCAATACACTCGACCATGTTAACATAATCCAGATTTGGGATAGTTCTTTCAACAATAACCGCCGGCAATCGCGATAATGCATCAGCCACATTCTTATTGTCCTCAATACACTCGACCATGTTAACATAATCCAGATTTGGGATAGTTCTTTCAACAATAACCGCCGGCAATCGCGATAATGGATCAGCCACATTCTTATTGTCCTCAATACACTCGACCATGTTAACATAATCCAGATTTGGGATAGTTCTTTCAACAATAACCGCCGGCAATCGCGATAATGCATCAGCCACATTCTTATTGTCCTCAATACACTCGACCATGTTAACATAATCCAGATTTGCGATAGTCTTTCAACAATAACCGCCGGCAATCGCGATAATGCATCAGCCACATTCTTATTGTCCTCAATACACTCGACCATGTTAACATAATCCAGATTTGCGATAGTCTTTCAACAATAACCGCCGGCAATCGCGATAATGCATCAGCCACATTCTTATTGTCCTCAATACACTCGACCATGTTAACATAATCCAGATTTGGGATAGTCTTTCAACAATAACCGCCGGCAATCGCGATAATGCATCAGCCACATTCTTATTGTCCTCAATACACTCGACCATGTTAACATAATCCAGATTTGAGATAGTTCTTTGAACAATAACCGCCGGCAATCGCGATAAAGCATCAGCCACATTCTTATTGTCCTCAATGCACTCGACCATGTTAACATAATCCAGATTTGGGATAGTTCTTTCAACAATAACCGCCGGCAATCGCGATAATGCATCAGCCACATTCTTATTGTCCTCAATACACTCGACCATGTTAACATAATCCAGATTTGGGATAGTCTTTCAACAATAACCGCCGGCAATCGCGATAATGGATCAGCCACATTCTTATTGTCCTCAATACACTCGACCATGTTAACATAATCTAGATTTGGGATAGTTCCTTCAACAATAACCGCCGGCAATCGCGATAATGCATCAGCCACATTCTTATTGTCCTCAATACACTCGACCATGTTAACATAATCCAGATTTGGGATAGTCTTTCAACAATAACCGCCGGCAATCGCGATAATGCATCAGCCACATTCTTATTGTCCTCAATACACTCGACCATGTTAACATAATCCAGATTTGGGATAGTTCTTTCAACAATAACCGCCGGCAATCGCGATAATGCATCAGCCACATTCATATTGTCCTCAATACACTCGACCATGTTAACATAATCCAGATTTGGGATAGTTCTTTCAACAATAACCGCCGGCAATCGCGATAATGCATCAGCCACATTCTTATTGTTCTCAATACACTCGACCATGTTAACATAATCCAGATTTGGATAGTTCTTTCAACAATAACCGCCGGCAATCGCGATAATGCATCAGCCACATTCTTTTTGTCCTCAATACACTCGACCATGTTAACATAATCCAGATTTGGGACAGTCTTTCAACAATAACCGCCGGCAATCGCGATAATGCATCAGCCACATTCTTATTGTCCTCAATACACTCGACCATGTTAACATAATCCAGATTTGGGATAGTCTTTCAACAGTAACCGCCGGCAATCGCGATAATGAATCAGCCACATTCTTATTAACCTCAATACACTCGACCATGTTAACATAATCCAGATTTGGGATAGTCTTTCAACAATAACCGCCGGCAATCGCGATAATGCATCAGCCACATTCTTATTGTCCTCAATACACTCGACCATGTTAACATATTCCAGATTTGGGATAGTCTTTCAACAATAACCGCCGGCAATTGCGATAATGCATCAGACACATTCTTATTGTCCTCAATACACTTCGACCATGTTAACATAATCCAGATTTAGGATAGTCTTTCAACAATAACCGCCGGCAATCGTGATAATGCATCAGCCACATTCTTATTGTCCTCAATACACTCGACCATGTTAACATAATCCAGATTTGGGATAGTTCGTTCAACAATAACCGCCGGCAATCGCGATAATGCATCAGCCACATTCTTATTGTCCTCAATACACTCGACCATGTTAACATAATCCAGATTTGGGATAGTTCTTTCAACAATAACCGCCGGCAATCGCGATAATGGATCAGCCACATTCTTATTGTCCGCAATACACTCGACCATGTTAACATAATCCAGATTTGGGATAGTTCTTTCAACAATAACCGCCGGCAATCGCGATAATGCATCAGCCACATTCTTATTGTCCTCAATACACTCGACCATGTTAACATAATCCAGATTTGCGATAGTCTTTCAACAATAACCGCCGGCAATCGCGATAATGCATCAGCCACATTCTTATTGTCCTCAATACACTCGACCATGTTAACATAATCCAGATTTGCGATAGTCTTTCAACAATAACCGCCGGCAATCGCGATAATGCATCAGCCACATTCTTATTGTCCTCAATACACTCGACCATGTTAACATAATCCAGATTTGCGATAGTCTTTCAACAATAACCGCCGGCAATCGCGATAATGCATCAGCCACATTCTTATTGTCCTCAATACACTCGACCATGTTAACATAATCCAGATTTGGGATAGTTCTTTCAACAATAACCGCCGGCAATCGCGATAATGCATCAGCCACATTCTTATTGTCCTCAATACACTCGACCATGTTAACATAATCCAGATTTGGGATAGTTCTTTCAACAATAACCGCCGGCAATCGCGATAATGCATCAGCCACATTCTTATTGTCCTCAATACACTCGACCATGTTAACATAATCCAGATTTGGGATAGTTCTTTCAACAATAACCGCCGGCAATCGCGATAATGGATCAGCCACATTCTTATTGTCCTCAATACACTCGACCATGTTAACATAATCCAGATTTGGGATAGTTCTTTCAACAATAACCGCCGGCAATCGCGATAATGCATCAGCCACATTCTTATTGTCCTCAATACACTCGACCATGTTAACATAATCCAGATTTGCGATAGTCTTTCAACAATAACCGCCGGCAATCGCGATAATGCATCAGCCACATTCTTATTGTCCTCAATACACTCGACCATGTTAACATAATCCAGATTTGCGATAGTCTTTCAACAATAACCGCCGGCAATCGCGATAATGCATCAGCCACATTCTTATTGTCCTCAATACACTCGACCATGTTAACATAATCCAGATTTGGGATAGTCTTTCAACAATAACCGCCGGCAATCGCGATAATGCATCAGCCACATTCTTATTGTCCTCAATACACTCGACCATGTTAACATAATCCAGATTTGAGATAGTTCTTTGAACAATAACCGCCGGCAATCGCGATAAAGCATCAGCCACATTCTTATTGTCCTCAATACACTCGACCATGTTAACATAATCCAGATTTGGGATAGTTCTTTCAACAATAACCGCCGGCAATCGCGATAATGCATCAGCCACATTCTTATTGTCCTCAATACACTCGACCATGTTAACATAATCCAGATTTGGGATAGTCTTTCAACAATAACCGCCGGCAATCGCGATAATGGATCAGCCACATTCTTATTGTCCTCAATACACTCGACCATGTTAACATAATCTAGATTTGGGATAGTTCCTTCAACAATAACCGCCGGCAATCGCGATAATGCATCAGCCACATTCTTATTGTCCTCAATACACTCGACCATGTTAACATAATCCAGATTTGGGATAGTCTTTCAACAATAACCGCCGGCAATCGCGATAATGCAACAGCCACATTCTTATTGTCCTCAATACACTCGACCATGTTAACATAATCCAGATTTGGGATAGTCTTTCAACAATAACCGCCGGCAATCGCGATAATGCATCAGCCACATTCTTATTGTCCTCAATACACTCGACCATGTTAACATAATCCAGATTTGGGATAGTTCTTTCAACAATAACCGCCGGCAATCGCGATAATGCATCAGCCACATTCATATTGTCCTCAATACACTCGACCATGTTAACATAATCCAGATTTGGGATAGTTCTTTCAACAATAACCGCCGGCAATCGCGATAATGCATCAGCCACATTCTTATTGTTCTCAATACACTCGACCATGTTAACATAATCCAGATTTGGATAGTTCTTTCAACAATAACCGCCGGCAATCGCGATAATGCATCAGCCACATTCTTTTTGTCCTCAATACACTCGACCATGTTAACATAATCCAGATTTGGGACAGTCTTTCAACAATAACCGCCGGCAATCGCGATAATGCATCAGCCACATTCTTATTGTCCTCAATACACTCGACCATGTTAACATAATCCAGATTTGGGATAGTCTTTCAACAGTAACCGCCGGCAATCGCGATAATGAATCAGCCACATTCTTATTAACCTCAATACACTCGACCATGTTAACATAATCCAGATTTGGGATAGTCTTTCAACAATAACCGCCGGCAATCGCGATAATGCATCAGCCACATTCTTATTGTCCTCAATACACTCGACCATGTTAACATATTCCAGATTTGGGATAGTCTTTCAACAATAACCGCCGGCAATTGCGATAATGCATCAGACACATTCTTATTGTCCTCAATACACTTCGACCATGTTAACATAATCCAGATTTAGGATAGTCTTTCAACAATAACCGCCGGCAATCGTGATAATGCATCAGCCACATTCTTATTGTCCTCAATACACTCGACCATGTTAACATAATCCAGATTTGGGATAGTTCGTTCAACAATAACCGCCGGCAATCGCGATAATGCATCAGCCACATTCTTATTGTCCTCAATACACTCGACCATGTTAACATAATCCAGATTTGGGATAGTTCTTTCAACAATAACCGCCGGCAATCGCGATAATGGATCAGCCACATTCTTATTGTCCTCAATACACTCGACCATGTTAACATAATCCAGATTTGGGATAGTTCTTTCAACAATAACCGCCGGCAATCGCGATAATGCATCAGCCACATTCTTATTGTCCTCAATACACTCGACCATGTTAACATAATCCAGATTTGCGATAGTCTTTCAACAAAAACCGCCGGCAATCGCGATAATGCATCAGCCACATTCTTATTGTCCTCAATACACTCGACCATGTTAACATAATCCAGATTTGCGATAGTCTTTCAACAATAACCGCCGGCAATCGCGATAATGCATCAGCCACATTCTTATTGTCCTCAATACACTCGACCATGTTAACATAATCCAGATTTGCGATAGTCTTTCAACAATAACCGCCGGCAATCGCGATAATGGATCAGCCACATTCTTATTGTCCTCAATACACTCGACCATGTTAACATAATCCAGATTTGGGATAGTCTTTCAACAATAACCGCCGGCAATCACGATAATGCATCAGCCACATTCTTATTGTCCTCAATACACTCGACCATGTTAACATAATCCAGATTTGGGATAGTTCTTTGAACAATAACCGCCGGCAATCGCGATAAAGCATCAGCCACATTCTTATTGTCCTCAATACACTCGACCATGTTAACATAATCCAGATTTGGGATAGTTCTTTCAACAATAACCGCCGGCAATCGCGATAATGGATCAGCCACATTCTTATTGTCCTCAATACACTCGACCATGTTAACATAATCTAGATTTGGGATAGTTCTTTCAACAATAACCGCCGGCAATCGCGATAATGCATCAGCCACATTCTTATTGTCCTCAATACACTCGACCATGTTAACATAATCCAGATTTGGGATAGTCTTTCAACAATAACCGCCGGCAATCGCGATAATGCATCAGCCACATTCTTATTGTCCTCAATACACTCGACCATGTTAACATAATCCAGATTTGGGATAGTTCTTTCAACAATAACCGCCGGCAATCGCGATAATGCATCAGCCACATTCTTATTGTCCTCAATACACTCGACCATGTTAACATAATCCAGATTTGGGATAGTTCTTTCAACAATAACCGCCGGCAATCGCGATAATGCATCAGCCACATTCTTATTGTCCTCAATACACTCGACCATGTTAACATAATCCAGATTTGGATAGTTCTTTCAACAATAACCGCCGGCAATCGCGATAATGCATCAGCCACATTCTTTTTGTCCTCAATACACTCGACCATGTTAACATAATCCAGATTTGGGACAGTCTTTCAACAATAACCGCCGGCAATCGCGATAATGCATCAGCCACATTCTTATTGTCCTCAATACACTCGACCATGTTAACATAATCCAGATTTGGGATAGTCTTTCAACAATAACCGCCGGCAATCGCGATAATGCATCAGCCACATTCTTATTGTCCTCAATACACTCGACCATGTTAACATAATCCAGATTTGGGATAGTTCTTTCAACAATAACCGCCGGCAATCGCGATAATGCATCAGCCACATTCTTATTGTCCTCAATACACTCGACCATGTTAACATAATCCAGATTTGGGATAGTCTTTCAACAATAACCGCCGGCAATCGCGATAATGCATCAGCCACATTCTTATTGTCCTCAATACACTCGACCATGTTAACATAATCCAGCTTTGGGATAGTCTTTCAACAATAACCGCCGGCAATCGCGATAATGCATCAGCCACATTCTTATTGTCCTCAATACACTCGACCATGTTAACATATTCCAGATTTGGGATAGTCTTTCAACAATAACCGCCGGCAATCGCGATAATGCATCAGCCACATTCTTATTGTCCTCAATACACTCGACCATGTTAACATAATCCAGATTTGGGATAGTCTTTCAACAATAACCGCCGGCAATCGCGATAATGCATCAGCCACATTCTTATTGTCCTCAATACACTCGACCATGTTAACATAATCCAGATTTGGGATAGTCTTTCAACAATAACCGCCGGCAATCGCGATAATGCATCAGCCACATTCTTATTGTCCTCAATACACTCGACCATGTTAACATAATCCAGATTTGGGATAGTCTTTCAACAATAACCGCCGGCAATCGCGATAATGCATCAGCCACATTCTTATTGTCCTCAATACACTCGACCATGTTAACATAATCCAGATTTGGGATAGTCTTTCAACAATAACCGCCGGCAATCGCGATAATGCATCAGCCACATTCTTATTGTCCTCAATACACTCGACCATGTTAACATAATCCAGATTTGGAATAGTCTTTCAACAATAACCGCCGGCAATCGCGATAATGCATCAGGCACATTCTTATTGTCCTCAATACACTCGACGATCTTAACATAATCCAGATTTGGGATAGTCTTTCAACAATAACCGCCGGCAATCGCGATAATGGATCAGCCACATTCTTATTGTCCTCAATACACTCGACCATGTTAACATAATCCAGATTTGGGATAGTTCTTTCAACAATAACCGCCGGCAATCACGATAATGCATCAGCCACATTCTTATTGTCCTCAATACACTCGACCATGTTAACATAATCCAGATTTGCGATAGTCTTTCAACAATAACCGCCGGCAATCGCGATAATGCATCAGCCACATTCTTATTGTCCTCAATACACTCGACCATGTTAACATAATCCAGATTTGCGATAGTCTTTCAACAATAACCGCCGGCAATCGCGATAATGCATCAGCCACATTCTTATTGTCCTCAATACACTCGACCATGTTAACATAATCCAGATTTGGGATAGTCTTTCAACAATAACCGCCGGCAATCGCGATAATGCATCAGCCACATTCTTATTGTCCTCAATACACTCGACCATGTTAACATAATCCAGATTTGGGATAGTCTTTCAACAATAACCGCCGGCAATCGCGATAATGCATCAGCCACATTCTTATTGTCCTCAATACACTCGACCATGTTAACATAATCCAGATTTGGGATAGTTCTTTCAACAATAACCGCCGGCAATCGCGATAATGCATCAGCCACATTCTTATTGTCCTCAATACACTCGACCATGTTAACATAATCCAGATTTGGGATAGTTCTTTCAACAATAACCGCCGGCAATCGCGATAATGCATCAGCCACATTCTTATTGTCCTCAATACACTCGACCATGTTAACATAATCCAGATTTGGATAGTTCTTTCAACAATAACCGCCGGCAATCGCGATAATGCATCAGCCACATTCTTTTTGTCCTCAATACACTCGACCATGTTAACATAATCCAGATTTGGGACAGTCTTTCAACAATAACCGCCGGCAATCGCGATAATGCATCAGCCACATTCTTATTGTCCTCAATACACTCGACCATGTTAACATAATCCAGATTTGGGATAGTCTTTCAACAATAACCGCCGGCAATCGCGATAATGCATCAGCCACATTCTTATTGTCCTCAATACACTCGACCATGTTAACATAATCCAGATTTGGGATAGTTCTTTCAACAATAACCGCCGGCAATCGCGATAATGCATCAGCCACATTCTTATTGTCCTCAATACACTCGACCATGTTAACATAATCCAGATTTGGGATAGTCTTTCAACAATAACCGCCGGCAATCGCGATAATGCATCAGCCACATTCTTATTGTCCTCAATACACTCGACCATGTTAACATAATCCAGATTTGGGATAGTCTTTCAACAATAACCGCCGGCAATCGCGATAATGCATCAGCCACATTCTTATTGTCCTCAATACACTCGACCATGTTAACATAATCCAGATTTGGGATAGTCTTTCAACAATAACCGCCGGCAATCGCGATAATGCATCAGCCACATTCTTATTGTCCTCAATACACTCGACCATGTTAACATAATCCAGATTTGGGATAGTCTTTCAACAATAACCGCCGGCAATCGCGATAATGCATCAGCCACATTCTTATTGTCCTCAATACACTCGACCATGTTAACATAATCCAGATTTGGGATAGTCTTTCAACAATAACCGCCGGCAATCGCGATAATGCATCAGCCACATTCTTATTGTCCTCAATACACTCGACCATGTTAACATAATCCAGATTTGGGATAGTCTTTCAACAATAACCGCCGGCAATCGCGATAATGCATCAGGCACATTCTTATTGTCCTCAATACACTCGACGATGTTAACATAATCCAGATTTGGGATAGTCTTTCAACAATAACCGCCGGCAATCGCGATAATGGATCAGCCACATTCTTATTGTCCTCAATACACTCGACCATGTTAACATAATCCAGATTTGGGATAGTTCTTTCAACAATAACCGCCGGCAATCACGATAATGCATCAGCCACATTCTTATTGTCCTCAATACACTCGACCATGTTAACATAATCCAGATTTGGGATAGTTCTTTCAACAATAACCGCCGGCAATCGCGATAATGCATCAGCCACATTCTTATTGTCCTCAATACACTCGACCATGTTAACATAATCCAGATTTGGGATAGTTCTTTCAACAATAACCGCCGGCAATCGCGATAATGCATCAGCCACATTCTTATTGTCCTCAATACACTCGACCATGTTAACATAATCCAGATTTGGGATAGTTCTTTCAACAATAACCGCCGGCAATCGCGATAATGCATCAGCCACATTCTTATTGTCCTCAATACACTCGACCATGTTAACATAATCCAGATTTGGGATAGTTCTTTCAACAATAACCGCCGGCAATCGCGATAATGCATCAGCCACATTCTTATTGTCCTCAATACACTCGACCATGTTAACATAATCCAGATTTGGGATAGTCTTTCAACAATAACCGCCGGCAATCGCGATAATGCATCAGCCACATTCTTATTGTCCTCAATACACTCGACCATGTTAACATAATCCAGATTTGGGATAGTTCTTTCAACAATAACCGCCGGCAATCGCGATAATGCATCAGCCACATTCTTATTGTCCTCAATACACTCGACCATGTTAACATAATCCAGATTTGGGATAGTCTTTCAACAATAACCGCCGGCAATCGCGATAATGCATCAACCACATTCTTATTGTCCTCAATACACTCGACCATGTTAACATAATCCAGATTTGGGATAGTCTTTCAACAATAACCGCCGGCAATCGCGATAATGCATCAGCCACATTCTTATTGTCCTCAATACACTCGACCATGTTAACATATTCCAGATTTGGGATAGTCTTTCAACAATAACCGCCGGCAATCGCGATAATGCATCAGCCACATTCTTATTGTCCTCAATACACTCGACCATGTTAACATAATCCAGATTTGGGATAGTTCTTTCAACAATAACCGCCGGCAATCGCGATAATGCATCGGCCACATTCTTATTGTTCTCAATACACTCGACCATGTTAACATAATCCAGATTTGGATAGTTCTTTCAACAATAACCGCCGGCAATCGCGATAATGCATCAGCCACATTCTTTTTGTCCTCAATACACTCGACCATGTTAACATAATCCAGATTTGGGACGGTCTTTCAACAATAACCGCCGGCAATCGCGATAATGCATCAGCCACATTCTTATTGTCCTCAATACACTCGACCATGTTAACATAATCCAGATTTGGGATAGTCTTTCAACAATAACCGCCGGCAATCGCGATAATGAATCAGCCACATTCTTATTGTCCTCAATAAACTCGACCATGTTAACATAATCCAGATTTGGGATAGTCTTTCAACAATAACCGCCGGCAATCGCGATAATGCATCAGCCACATTCTTATTGTCCTCAATACACTCGACCATGTTAACATATTCCAGATTTGGGATAGTCTTTCAACAATAACCGCCGGCAATTGCGATAATGCATCAGACACATTCTTATTGTCCTCAATACACTTCGACCATGTTAACATAATCCAGATTTAGGATAGTCTTTCAACAATAACCGCCGGCAATCGTGATAATGCATCAGCCACATTCTTATTGTCCTCAATACACTCGACCATGTTAACATAATCCAGATTTGGGATAGTTCGTTCAACAATAACCGCCGGCAATCGCGATAATGCATCAGCCACATTCTTATTGTCCTCAATACACTCGACCATGTTAACATAATCCAGATTTGGGATAGTTCTTTCAACAATAACCGCCGGCAATCGCGATAATGGATCAGCCACATTCTTATTGTCCTCAATACACTCGACCATGTTAACATAATCCAGATTTGGGATAGTTCTTTCAACAATAACCGCCGGCAATCGCGATAATGCATCAGCCACATTCTTATTGTCCTCAATACACTCGACCATGTTAACATAATCCAGATTTGCGATAGTCTTTCAACAATAACCGCCGGCAATCGCGATAATGCATCAGCCACATTCTTATTGTCCTCAATACACTCGACCATGTTAACATAATCCAGATTTGCGATAGTCTTTCAACAATAACCGCCGGCAATCGCGATAATGCATCAGCCACATTCTTATTGTCCTCAATACACTCGACCATGTTAACATAATCCAGATTTGGGATAGTCTTTCAACAATAACCGCCGGCAATCACGATAATGCATCAGCCACATTCTTATTGTCCTCAATACACTCGACCATGTTAACATAATCCAGATTTGGGATAGTTCTTTGAACAATAACCGCCGGCAATCGCGATAAAGCATCAGCCACATTCTTATTGTCCTCAATACACTCGACCATGTTAACATAATCCAGATTTGGGATAGTTCTTTCAACAATAACCGCCGGCAATCGCGATAATGCATCAGCCACATTCTTATTGTCCTCAATACACTCGACCATGTTAACATAATCCAGATTTGGGATAGTCTTTCAACAATAACCGCCGGCAATCGCGATAATGGATCAGCCACATTCTTATTGTCCTCAATACACTCGACCATGTTAACATAATCTAGATTTGGGATAGTTCTTTCAACAATAACCGCCGGCAATCGCGATAATGCATCAGCCACATTCTTATTGTCCTCAATACACTCGACCATGTTAACATAATCCAGATTTGGGATAGTCTTTCAACAATAACCGCCGGCAATCGCGATAATGCATCAGCCACATTCTTATTGTCCTCAATACACTCGACCATGTTAACATAATCCAGATTTGGGATAGTTCTTTCAACAATAACCGCCGGCAATCGCGATAATGCATCAGCCACATTCTTATTGTCCTCAATACACTCGATCATGTTAACATAATCCAGATTTGGGATAGTCTTTCAACAATAACCGCCGGCAATCGCGATAATGCATCAGGCACATTCTTATTGTCCTCAATACACTCGACCATGTTAACATAATCCAGATTTGGGATAGTCTTTCAACAATAACCGCCGGCAATCGCGATAATGGATCAGCCACATTCTTATTGTCCACAATACACTCGACCATGTTAACATAATCCAGATTTGGGATAGTTCTTTCAACAATAACCGCCGGCAATCACGATAATGCATCAGCCACATTCTTATTGTCCTCAATACACTCGACCATGTTAACATAATCCAGATTTGGGATAGTTCTTTCAACAATAACCGCCGGCAATCGCGATAATGCATCAGCCACATTCTTATTGTCCTCAATACACTCGACCATGTTAACATAATCCAGATTTGGGATAGTCTTTCAACAATAACCGCCGGCAATCGCGATAATGCATCAGCCACATTCTTATTGTCCTCAATACACTCGACCATGTTAACATAATCCAGATTTGGGATAGTTCTTTCAACAATAACCGCCGGCAATCGCGATAATGCATCAGCCACATTCTTATTGTCCTCAATACACTCGACCATGTTAACATAATCCAGATTTGGGATAGTTCTTTCAACAATAACCGCCGGCAATCGCGATAATGCATCAGCCACATTCTTATTGTCCTCAATACACTCGACCATGTTAACATAATCCAGATTTGGGATAGTTCTTTCAACAATAACCGCCGGCAATCGCGATAATGCATCAGCCACATTCTTATTGTCCTCAATACACTCGACCATGTTAACATAATCCAGATTTGGGATAGTTCTTTCAACAATAACCGCCGGCAATCGCGATAATGCATCAGCCACATTCTTATTGTCCTCAATACACTCGACCATGTTAACATAATCCAGATTTGGGATAGTTCTTTCAACAATAACCGCCGGCAATCGCGATAATGCATCAGCCACATTCTTATTGTCCTCAATACACTCGACCATGTTAACATAATCCAGATTTGGGACAGTTCTTTCAACAATAACCGCCGGCAATCGCGATAATGCATCAGCCACATTCTTATTGTCCTCAATACACTCGACCATGTTAACATAATCCAGATTTGGGATAGTTCTTTCAACAATAACCGCCGGCAATCGCGATAATGCATCAGCCACATTCTTATTGTCCTCAATACACTCGACCATGTTAACATAATCCAGATTTGGGATAGTCTTTCAACAATAACCGCCGGCAATCGCGATAATGCATCAGCCACATTCTTATTGTCCTCAATACACTCGACCATGTTAACATAATCCAGATTTGGGATAGTCTTTCAACAATAACCGCCGGCAATCGCGATAATGCATCAGCCACATTCTTATTGTCCTCAATACACTCGACCATGTTAACATAATCCAGATTTGGGATAGTCTTTCAACAATAACCGCCGGCAATCGCGATAATGCATCAGCCACATTCTTATTGTCCTCAATACACTCGACCATGTTAACATAATCCGATAGTCTTTCAACAATAACCGCCGGCAATCGCGATAATGCATCAGCCACATTCTTATTGTCCTCAATACACTCGACCATGTTAACATAATCCAGATTTGGGATAGTCTTTCAACAATAACCGCCGGCAATCGCGATAATGCATCAGCCACATTCTTATTGTCCTCAATACACTCGACCATGTTAACATAATCCAGATTTGGGATAGTCTTTCAACAATAACCGCCGGCAATCGCGATAATGCATCAGCCACATTCTTATTGCCCTCAATACACTCGACCATGTTAACATAATCCAGATTTGGGATAGTCTTTCAACAATAACCGCCGGCAATCGCGATAATGCATCAGCCACATTCTTATCGTCCTCAATACACTCGACCATGTTAACATAATCCGATAGTCTTTCAACAATAACTGCCGGCAATCGCGATAATGCATCAGCCACATTCTTATTGTCCTCAATACACTCGACCATGTTAACATAATCCAGATTTGGGATAGTCTTTCAACAATAACCGCCGGCAATCGCGATAATGCATCAGCCACATTCTTATTGTCCTCAATACACTCGACCATGTTAACATAATCCAGATTTGGGATAGTCTTTCAACAATAACCGCCGGCAATCGCGATAATGGATCAGCCACATTCTTATTGTCCTCAATACACTCGACCATGTTAACATAATCCAGATTTGGGATAGTTCTTTCAACAATAACCGCCGGCAATCGCGATAATGCATCAGCCACTTTCTTATTGTCCTCAATACACTCGACCATGTTAACATAATCCAGATTTGGGATAGTCTTTCAACAATAACCGCCGGCAATCGCGATAATGCATCAGCCACATTCTTATTGTCCTCAATACACTCGACCATGTTAACATAATCCAGATTTGGGATAGTCTTTCAACAATAACCGCCGGCAATCGCGATAATACATCAGCCACATTCTTATTGTCCTCAATACACTCGACCATGTTAACATAATCCAGATTTGGGATAGTTCTTTCAACAATAACCGCCGGCAATCGCGATAATGCATCAGCCACATTCTTATTGTCCTCAATACACTCGACCATGTTAACATAATCCAGATTTGGGATAGTTCTTTCAACAATAACCGCCGGCAATCGCGATAATGCATCAGCCACATTCTTATTGTCCTCAATACACTCGACCATGTTAACATAATCCAGATTTGGGATAGTTCTTTCAACAATAACCGCCGGCAATCGCGATAATGCATCAGCCACATTCTTATTGTCCTCAATACACTCGACCATGTTAACATAATCCAGATTTGGGATAGTTCATTCAATAATAACCGCCAGCAATCGCGATAATGCATCAGCCACATTCTTATTGTCCTCAATGCACTCGACCATGTTAACATAATCCAGATTTGGGATAGTCTTTCAACAATAACCGCCGGCAATCGCGATAATGCATCAGCCACATTCTTATTGTCCTCAATACACTCGACCATGTTAACATAATCCAGATTTGGGATAGTTCTTTCAACAATAACCGCCGGCAATCGCGATAATGCATCAGCCACATTCTTATTGTCCTCAATACACTCGACCATGTTAACATAATCCAGATTTGGGATAGTTCTTTCAACAATAACCGCCGGCAATCGCGATAATGAATCAGCCACATTCTTATTGTCCTCAATACACTCGACCATGTTAACATAATCCAGATTTGGGATAGTTCTTTCAACAATAACCGCCGGCAATCGCGATAATGCATCAGCCACATTCTTATTGTCCTCAATACACTCGACCATGTTAACATAACCCAGATTTGGGATAGTTCTTTCATCAATAACCGCCGGCAATCGCGATAATGCCTCAGCCACATTCTTATTGTCCTCAATACACTCGACCATGTTAACATAATCCAGATTTGGGATAGTCTTTCAACAATAACCGCCGGCAATCGCGATAATGCATCAGCCACATTCTTATTGTCCTCAATACACTCGACCATGTTAACATAATCCAGATTTGGGATAGTCTTTCAACAATAACCGCCGGCAATCGCGATAATACATCAGCCACATTCTTATTGTCCTCAATACACTCGACCATGTTAACATAATCCAGATTTGGGATAGTTCTTTCAACAATAACCGCCGGCAATCGCGATAATGCATCAGCCACATTCTTATTGTCCTCAATACACTCGACCATGTTAACATAATCCAGATTTGGGATAGTTCTTTCAACAATAACCGCCGGCAATCGCGATAATGCATCAGCCACATTCTTATTGTCCTCAATACACTCGACCATGTTAACATAATCCAGATTTGGGATAGTTCTTTCAACAATAACCGCCGGCAATCGCGATAATGCATAAGCCACATTCTTATTGTCCTCAATACACTCGACCATGTTAACATAATCCAGATTTGGGATAGTTCATTCAATAATAACCGCCAGCAATCGCGATAATGCATCAGCCACATTCTTATTGTCCTCAATGCACTCGACCATGTTAACATAATCCAGATTTGGGATAGTCTTTCAACAATAACCGCCGGCAATCGCGATAATGCATCAGCCACATTCTTATTGTCCTCAATACACTCGACCATGTTAACATAATCCAGATTTGGGATAGTTCTTTCAACAATAACCGCCGGCAATCGCGATAATGCATCAGCCACATTCTTATTGTCCTCAATACACTCGACCATGTTAACATAATCCAGATTTGGGATAGTTCTTTCAACAATAACCGCCGGCAATCGCGATAATGGATCAGCCACATTCTTATTGTCCTCAATACACTCGACCATGTTAACATAATCCAGATTTGGGATAGTTCTTTCAACAATAACCGCCGGCAATCGCGATAATGCATCAGCCACTTTCTTATTGTCCTCAATACACTCGACCATGTTAACATAACCCAGATTTGGGATAGTTCTTTCATCAATAACCGCCGGCAATCGCGATAATGCATCAGCCACATTCTTATTGTCCTCAATACACTCGACCATGTTAACATAATCCAGATTTGGGATAGTCTTTCAACAATAACCGCCGGCAATCGCGATAATGCATCAGCCACATTCTTATTGTCCTCAATACACTCGACCATGTTAACATAATCCAGATTTGGGATAGTCTTTCAACAATAACCGCCGGCAATCGCGATAATACATCAGCCACATTCTTATTGTCCTCAATACACTCGACCATGTTAACATAATCCAGATTTGGGATAGTTCTTTCAACAATAACCGCCGGCAATCGCGATAATGCATCAGCCACATTCTTATTGTCCTCAATACACTCGACCATGTTAACATAATCCAGATTTGGGATAGTTCTTTCAACAATAACCGCCGGCAATCGCGATAATGCATCAGCCACATTCTTATTGTCCTCAATACACTCGACCATGTTAACATAATCCAGATTTGGGATAGTTCTTTCAACAATAACCACCGGCAATCGCGATAATGCATCAGCCACATTCTTATTGTCCTCAATACACTCGACCATGTTAACATAATCCAGATTTGGGATAGTTCTTTCAATAATAACCGCCAGCAATCGCGATAATGCATCAGCCACATTCTTATTGTCCTCAATACACTCGACCATGTTAACATAATCCAGATTTGGGATAGTCTTTCAACAATAACCGCCGGCAATCGCGATAATGCATCAGCCACATTCTTATTGTCCTCAATACACTCGACCATGTTAACATAATCCAGATTTGGGATAGTTCTTTCAACAATAACCGCCGGCAATCGCGATTATGCATCAGCCACATTCTTATTGTCCTCAATACACTCGACCATGTTAACATAATCCAGATTTGGGATAGTTCTTTCAACAATAACCGCCGGCAATCGCGATAATGCATCAGGCACATTCTTATTGTCCTCAATACACTCGACCATGTTAACATAATCCAGATTTGGGATAGTCTTTCAACAATAACCGCCGGCAATCGCGATAATGCATCAGCCACATTCTTATTGTCCTCAATACACTCGACCATGTTAACATAATCCAGATTTGGGATAGTCTTTCAACAATAACCGCCGGCAATCGCGATAATGCATCAGCCACATTCTTATTGTCCTCAATACACTCGACCATGTTAACATAATCCAGATTTGGGATAGTCTTTCAACAATAACCGCCGGCAATCGCGATAATGGATCAGCCACATTCTTATTGTCCTCAATACACTCGACCATGTTAACATAATCCAGATTTGGGATAGTTCTTTCAACAATAACCGCCGGCAATCGCGATAATGCATCAGCCACATTCTTATTGTCCTCAATACACTCGACCATGTTAACATAATCCAGATTTGGGATAGTTCTTTCAACAATAACCGCCGGCAATCGCGAAAATGCATCAGCCACATTCTTATTGTCCTCAATACACTCGACCATGTTAACATAATCCAGATTTGGGATAGTTCTTTCAACAATAACCGCCGGCAATCGCGATAATGGATCAGCCACATTCTTATTGTCCTCAATACACTCGACCATGTTAACATAATCCAGATTTGGGATAGTTCTTTCAACAATAACCGCCGGCAATCGCGATAATGCATCAGCCACATTCTTATTGTCCTCAATACACTCGACCATGTTAACATAATCCAGATTTGGGATAGTTCTTTCAATAATAACCGCCAGCAATCGCGATAATGGATCAGCCACATTCTTATTGTCCTCAATACACTCGACCATGTTAACATAATCCAGATTTGAGATAGTTCTTTCAACAATAACCGCCGGCAATCGCGATAATGCATCAGCCACATTCTTATTGTCCTCAATACACTCGACCATGTTAACATAATCCAGATTTGGGATAGTTCTTTCAATAATAACCGCCAGCAATCGCGATAATGGATCAGCCACATTCTTATTGTCCTCAATACACTCGACCATGTTAACATAATCCAGATTTGGGATAGTTCTTTCAACAATAACCGCCGGCAATCGCGATAATGCATCAGCCACATTCTTATTGTCCTCAATACACTCGACCATGTTAACATAATCCAGATTTGTGATAGTTCTTTCAACAATAACCGCCGGCAATCGCGATAATGCATCAGCCACATTCTTATTGTCCTCAATACACTCGACCATGTTAACATAATCCAGATTTGGGATAGTTCTTTCAACAATAACTGCCGGCAATCGCGATAATGCATCAGCCACATTCTTATTGTTCTCAATACACTCGACCATGTTAACATAATCCAGATTTGGGATAGTTCTTTCAACAATAACCTCCGGCAATCGCGATAATGCATCAGCCACATTCTTATTGTCCTCAATACACTCGACCATGTTAACATAATCCAGATTTGGGATAGTTCTTTCAATAATAACCGCCAGCAATCGCGATAATGCATCAGCCACATTCTTATTGTCCTCAATACACTCGACCATGTTAACATAATCCAGATTTGGGATAGTTCTTTCAACAATAACCGCCGGCAATCGCGATAATACGTCAGCCACATTCTTATTGTCCTCAATACACTCGACCATGTTAACATAATCCAGATTTGGGATAGTCTTTCAACAATAACCGCCGGCAATCGCGATAATGCATCAGCCACATTCTTATTGTCCTCAATACACTCGACCATGTTAACATAATCCAGATTTGGGATAGTTCTTTCAATAATAACCGCCAGCAATCACGATAATGGATCTGACACACTCATATTGTCCTCAATATATCTCAAGTAGTCAAATCTCGACATAATATGAGCCGAAAGCTGTAGTCTTTTTTAGGTTTGTGGTAGGAATACAATATAAACCTTCTTTCCATCAAATATTGGGAACACTTTCTGTATGGCCTCTACCTTCATTCGTTTTTTTTTTTCTTATCCCTTTTCGGAGTTAATGTGGCCCAAATTGTAACCCTCATTGTTGGAAAATTCACATTCCTCCGAATTTAGCCTAAACTCTGCCTCTCTTAGTATCTCGAAGACGCAGTTTGAATTTCGTAGATGTTTTTCTCTAGATTTTCCTGACACGGTAAAAACATCTAGAAAATAGCCCACGCGAGAAAATCTCTAAAGGCATTTTCCCACGTTACTCTGAAAGATGGCTATCGCCGGTTCTGTACTAATGAGAAGCCGATTTATTTTTAAAATCCTCTTGTAGGTCGACCATGCCAGCAACAATTTGGTCTCCTCCAAATCCAAGACGGAAAAATGCTGACCTCCGCAGGGAGAACTGCAGAGTCCTACCAGGAGCTCCTTTATCCTGGGGAGTATCCACTGGACATCCTTCAGTGCCATATTCACTATGATTTTACAGTTGGCATACATAAGTTTATGCAGTTTTCCGTTCGGCTTTAGTACCGGAACCAACAATCCTCTTCACATTCACCCGCCTAACTTGATTGACTCGACGTTCTCAATCATGCCTAACTCTGTCACTCTGCTCCTGCTCCACTTTTTCTCGAAACCGAAATGAATTGGTCTCGACATATAATTTTCTCAATGAATATGCTTAATTCCCCTTGAAGGTCACCAAAATGAAAACTTTTTTCTCCATGTCAATATTATTCATTACAAGATATTGATCCAGCCTCTCTTGAAAAACAATCCAGTCATCCGAATGAAGTGAGAATTCGCTCAAACTAACTATATTTGTTTGAAAACATCTTGCCGTTGCTTTCTTACTTAACTAACTTACTCTTATCGTTGTTTTCTTAGTTAACTAACTCTTACCGTTGCTTTCTTAGTTAACTAACTCTTATCGTTGCTTCCTTAGTTAACTAACTCTTACCGTTGCTTCCTTAGTTAACTAACTCTTATCGTTGCTTCCTTAGTTAACTAACCCTTACCGTTTCTTTCTTAGTTAACTAACTAACTCTTACCGTTGCTTTCTTAGTTAACTAACTCTTATCGTTGCTTCCTTAGTTAACTAACTCTTACCGTTGCTTCCTTAGTTTACTAACTCTTATCGTTGCTTCCTTAGTTAACTAACCCTTACCGTTTCTTTCTTAGTTAACTAACTAACTCTTACCGTTGCTTCCTTAGTTAACTAACTCTTATCGTTGCTTCCTTAGTTAACTAACCCTTACCGTTTCTTTCTTAGTTAACTAACTAACTCTTACCGTTGCTTTCTTAGTTAACTAACTCTTATCGTTGCTTCCTTAGTTAACTAACTCTTACCGTTGCTTCCTTAGTTTACTAACTCTTATCGTTGCTTCCTTAGTTAACTAACCCTTACCGTTTCTTTCTTAGTTAACTAACTAACTCTTACCGTTGCTTCCTTAGTTAACTAACTCTTATCGTTGCTTCCTTAGTTAACTAACCCTTACCGTTTCTTTCTTAGTTAACTAACTAACTCTTACCGTTGCTTTCTTAGTTAACTAACTCTTCTCGTTGCTTCCTTAGTTAACTAACCCTTACCGTTTCTTTCTTAGTTAACTAACTAACTCTTACCGTTGCTTTCTTAGTTAACTAACTCTTATCGTTGCTTCCTTAGTTAACTAACTCTTACCGTTGCTTCCTTAGTTAACTAACCCTTACCGTTTCTTTCTTAGTTAACTAACTAACTCTTAACGTTTCTTTCTTAGTTTACTAACTAATTCTTACCGTTTCTTTCTAAGTTAACAACTAACCCTTACCGTTTCTTTCTTCACTTCTAGACTATTTTCTCCCATTTTAATTTAGGTTTTGAATTTAAATATCTAACTTCATTTCGATATATTTATTACATCGGCAGTTATTGGAGTTTTTGAGTTGAGCCTCCTCACCTCTGGTCTTCCCCTTCCCTTCAGCCGATTCCTGGTAAAATTGTTAGGTGCCTTTCTAATGGGATTTAGAATTTTCATAAGAAACTTTCCGTCGATACATCAATTACAACGGCAGTTATTAGAGTTTTTGTGTTAAGCCTCCTAGCTTAATCTTCCCATCCCTTTGGTCAATTCGGCTGAAAATCAATAGGTGTAGGCTTTTGGATACGCATGAAACATTTCATGTCAATAGATTCATTCTGTCAATAGGCTCATACATAAATAAGAGACCACATTTAATAACAATGTAACAAAGGTTGTCCTTCACCACATTGTCACATATTTACCTTAGTTGTTGTTTGATAGAGTCTAAAAATAATTTATGAATACGATACCTTAAATTCTTATGCTACGTCTACAGACACTGTGAGAAAAAATATATTTTTCTAAATCAAAAATTAGAGAGGACTGGCACTAAAAAGTTCCATTGGCGAACATTGCATTGATATATTAATTATTACACAAATAAAATTATAATATTCTGAAATATAGTAGACCTTGAAAATTAGACGATTTCATGTTTTCGGGTCATACGTTTTCTATCTGGGAAGTGAAAAAATGCTTGAGTCTTTCGGATGGAACATTAAGCGAGCCTTTATGACGTCAGGTACTTGTTAAAAACCCGTATTCTAGGTGAATAAACTAAAAATCAAGCTCACATCCACCAGAGCTCTCTGTTAGTAAGCGACGTGACAATGTAGTATAACTCCGGGAATGAGTGACAATAACTAACTATAAAAGATTGTTTTCAAAAATATACTTTATATATCAATTATACATCAACTGTTGATCTCCGTACCTTGAACAGTGGCCATCCATTTTGTAGCTCCGTGATAAAACTACAGTAGAACTTGAGGGCGCCGGTAGCTCAGTGGTATGCGTGCTTGACTTCTGAGCTCAAGGTCGTGGGTTCGTAGCCCGACCGAGGCCCTTAGTTTATTTTATCTGGGAGGTAAAATAAACTTAAGCACGCCGTCCTTCGGATGGGACGTTAAGCGATGGTCCCGAGCCTGTACGATGTCAGGTACTCGTTAAAGACCCCTACCCTAGATGAATAAAAATTTAGGGTAGGCAAAATTTAGGACTCCCCAGTAGAGTCGGGCTCATGTCCACCAGAGTGACGAAAGAGCACTCTGGTAGTAGGCGATATGACCTCGTAGTTAAAGCCCGGGCATGAGTCATAAAACCTAAACCTAAACCTACAGTAGAACTTGTTTCTGTTTTGTTTTTATTTTCTGTTTTTCTTTTTTATTTAAATACTATTATCATTCTACTATTATCTTCATTGTTTTTATTTGTTTTGGAGCTTTTGTGTTTTTGAAGAATGTGCAAGTGAGTTGACTTTCGTTTCTTTTTATGTTTGTTTTGCTTTCTTAATTAATTGAATTGACTCCGACTTATTTTTTTATTTTTTATTTTGTTTTAATTTTATTGTTTTAGTGTGTGTTATTTTGATATTTTCTTTTACGAATGCAAGGTTATCAATCTTATCTCTAAATTAGCAATTCTGGAGACTTATATACCTGCTCTTAATTCGTGACGTCACAGCGAAACCTGGGTGTCCGAGGGAGCTAAGGCGCTGCTTGGAGTGCAGAAGGTACCCGGTTCGAAACCAGCCAGTCGTTTTATTTTTTTTATTTTTTTTTTCTTAAAAATTTTTTATTTATTTTTTTAAATGGGAAAGAAGAGACCGAGACGTTGTGCACCTTCAGGCCCGTCTTCCCCAACGACCAACAGGACCAGAAAAAAATCTACCGGTTCTCTACATAGTGAACCAACCGCGACAACAACCACCCACAACCCATTCTCACCACTGTCAGTGGATGATGAAGACAGACAGCCAAGTCAACAGCAACCACAACTACAAAAACAGGAAAAACCGAAACCCCCACCGATCTTCATCCGCGGTATTAACGAGTTCACCGAAACTTGCAAACTAATCAAATCAGTCATAAAACCAGGACAACTTATATGTCAAACAAACACAAAAGAGACTAAAATACTGGTTTCAACTCCCGAGGACTATAGAGTTCTAGTACAAGAATTGCAGAAGTGCAAGGTGGACTTTCACACCTACCAACTGAAGGAAGACCGAGCATATAGGGTCGTGCTGAGGCATCTGCACCCGAAGACGCCCATTGATCTCATTAAAAAAAAACTAGAAGAGATCGGGTTCACAGTTCGGAACGTGGCGGGAGTGAGACACCCAGTCAATAAGGTGGCACTGCCATTGTTCTTTGTGGATTTAGAATCTAAGGACAACTACAAAGAAATCTTCAATGTAACTACCCTGGTCTACACAAAGATCAAGGTGGAGGAGCCCCACAAGAGGCAGGACATCCCACAGTGCCACCGATGTCAGGAATACGGACATACCAAAGGCTACGGCAGCCATCCCGTCCGTTGCGTAAAGTGCGCCGGTAACCACCCAACAGAGACGTGTAGGAAGCCAGCAGATATCCCCGCCAAATGCGTGCTCTGCAACGGAGAACACCCAGCTTGCTACAGGGGCTGCACAGTTTACAGAGACCTGCAGCGCCTCAAAAGAACCAGTCCTAAGGCTGCCAAGCCGGCCCCCCTATACCCACACTCCAGCGACATCACCCCACAGGGACCAGCCACGATCCTTCAAACTCCACCAGCTCGCGTTGCCAGGA
The DNA here is from genome assembly GCA_963662175.1 of Aradus depressus. Taxonomy (NCBI): domain Eukaryota; kingdom Metazoa; phylum Arthropoda; class Insecta; order Hemiptera; family Aradidae; genus Aradus; species Aradus depressus. Next base: position 17,845,318 of record OY759215.1, read on the forward strand.
CCAACTCAACCCACACCCTCAGCTCCTCAAGCCTCACCAGGACCTCACCAACAACCATCTTCAGCGTCCTACTCCCAGATGATGCGTGGTAGGGCCGCGCCACCTCAGTCTTCATTCATCCCAGCACCTCCCTCCGCTTCAGACCTGACTTCCATCCTTACTTCCTTTATGGCCAAAATTCAGGGGATGTTCACGCAAATGTTCACTCTCCTGACATCATCCATGACCTCACTTCCCAATAGACCCCAATGACGTCTCCTTCTCACCGCTCTTTAACCATCCTTGGTGGAACGCTAATGGCCTCCATAACCATAGAAATGAACTTGATATACTATTACACGACAGACAAGTAGACATTGCACTTATAACAGAGACAAGACTAACCTCCAGGAAGCAGTTTGCTGTTCCTGACTATGCCACATACAGGACGGACCACCCCGACGGTAGAGCCCATGATGGCACTGCAGTCCTTGTCCGTCACTCCCTCTCCTACAATAGCCTCCCACCTTACTCTGCAGATCACATCCAGGCTACGTCCATCTCCATTGCCCTCTTTCCTTTTCCTCTAACAGTGTCAGCAGTGTATTGTCCACCAAACCAACCTACCTCCACCCAACAGTTCTCATCCTTTTTCCACACCCTTGGTCCCAGATTCCTTTCCGGTGGTAACTACAACGCAAAGCACCCTCAGTGGGGCAGTAGAGTTGCTAATCAGAGAGGCCGAGTCCTTAACCGCTTCCTTTCCACAAACAACTATGGCTTCCTATCCCCAGATTCCCCCACCTACTGGCCGACCGATCCCAATAGACTCCCAGATCTGCTGGACTTTTTCGTTTCTCAGAATCTGGGAGCCCTATACTCTTCCATCTCCCGTCTCGACAACCTTTCATCCGATCGCAGTCCTGTTCTTCTTACTCTGTCTGCAACCCATCCCAAAACCTCTTTACCCCTCCCTAATCCAAGGCCCAATCGACTGGCACATTTTTCGAACAAATAATTTATGGTTTAGAGTAACAAATAATTTATGGTTTAGTTTATTAGAGACAGTCTGAGACATTACCTGAAAGTTCTACATAGTGAACTATCATTTAAACTACACCGTACCGAATTTGAAATTTTAGAAGACACCATACGAGAAAAAGTGAGTAACATTATATATAACAAATTTCAACAACAGCAAAAGAAATTATTTAATCTTCAAAAGAAGACCATAAATGTTGACAATAAAGAAGAAATTAAACCGTTCAAATTTCACCCCAGAATAAGAAATTTATCGGATATCGTTTTTACAATAGAAGAACAACAATTATTGGAAAAAGGACCTAAATACACACCACACGTCCAAAACGTTAAAAAAGAAAAAGAACAACTCGGTGTATACGTGGAATTAGCCATAGAAAAATCAAACATAAGTGATAAAGGACTATTAAAATATCAGATTAAGAAGAACATAGAAACAAAACCGACAGAAAAGAAGAACTCAACAGAGAAGAAACTTCTGAAAAACATCCAACAAAAAATGATACAACAGGAAATCATAGCCACAAAAGCAGATAAAGGGAACACTATAGTATTTTTAAAGAAAGAAGACTACATAGAAAAAATGAACGGAATCATTCAAAATCAAGAGGTATGCCTCCTAGACAAAGACCCCACCCAAGAATTTAAGAAGACAGTAAAAACAATAGTAAATGATCTCCAAATTTTGGCAGAAAACAAGAAAATAAAAAGAGCACACACACCGATGTACAGCGAAGCACCAAGACTATACGGCCTAATAAAGGAACACAAACCAGATCTTCCAGTACGACCAGTTGTCTCCTACAGTAACGCACCTACCTGTAAGTTGGCCAAATTTTTCAACAATCAATTCAGACTTTTAACCCATTTTAACCCTGATCAGACCGTACGAAATTCCATAGACCTCACTAAAAAACTTAATAATATTAATCTTAAGGGTAAAAAATTTAGATTAGTCTCTTTTGATGTCAGTAATATGTTCCCCAACATACCTACTGCAGAAACCGTCAACTTAGTAGAGCATTTTTTATGTAGGAAAAATATCAACCCCAGTGTCCACATAGAAATCATGTCAATACTAAATACATGCCTCAACCAAAATTATTTCCAATTTAACAAAAAAACGTACCTTCAAAAATCTGGACTTCCAATGGGCTCCCCCCTCAGCCCACTCTTAGCAGATATATTTATGGACAACTTAGAAAATAAAATACTAAAAACAAAATTAGCAAAAAAACATATTTTATTTTGGTTTAGATATGTCGATGACGTCTTAACTGGTTTCACAGGCACAGACAGACAGTTGGACCAATTTAATAACTTTATTAATAACCTCCACAAAAATATAAAATTTACTGTAGAAATAGAGAACGAACAGAACAACATAAACTTTCTAGACCTAACAATAACAAGACAAGACAATTCCTTCCTATTTAACATATACAGAAAAGACACTTACACGGACGCCATAATCCCCAATGACCCTTACGCCCCGGAATCTCACAAATATGCATACTTCAAGTCCATGATACATAGATGCTTCTCATTGCCTCTAACGAACACAAACAAAAAACAAGAAATAGCCAAATTAAAGCAAATTGCAGCAGGCAATAACTTTAATACCAGTATAATAGACAAACTAATATCTAGTAAATTAAAACAGATAACTTATCATAATATCTACCCTAAACCACAAACAGAAAAATGTAATTATTATTCTATCCCTTACACTGGTATATTATCTCAAATAATAAAAAAGAAATTAAGTAAGCATAACTTAAATCCAGCCTTCAAATCCAACCCCAATCTGGGTAGAATATTATTTAATTCAAAAGAGAAAATAGATTTAATGGATAAATGTGGAGTGCATCAATTGGAATGCCCAGAATGTAATGCCAAATACGCGGGACAGACAGGGAGATCCTTTAAGATTAGATACAGGGAACACACAAGAAATACAAACTCCAACACTTCCTCATTTCACCAACATCTCACAGAAACAGGACATACCATAGACACACAACACAAACCAAATATAATACATATCTGCCAAAAAGGTCCACTTTTGAATTTACTGGAAGCGGTAGAAATAAATAAACTGAACAAAAATAACGATATTATAATGCTAAATGAACAAATAGAACTGAACCATTCCCCCCTTCTTAATTTAAATATCAAGTAGCTAAGAGTCTGATGATTGTGGAAATGTTTTGCCAACTGACATTTAGAGAATACTATAATTTTCATTTGATGTTTTAATTTGTCTTTAAATTCTATGTATTTGTTTTTATTCACTTTAATATTTATTATATTTTAGATTTATATAATTCATGAGTCATACCTATATAAATACCAACACTTTACTGTTAGATTCGCTTTATTAGATTTTATATATATATATATTTTTCTTTCTTCTTTTTATTTTATATTTATTATTATCTTGTAAATATCTGTTTATTGGAATGTATAGAGTAACAAAAACAAGGGATTCCCCGTCATTACCTAAAAACCCCCTCCATAACTGTACCTTCTATCCTGTCAACCAATTCTGTCAGTTTGTAAGTGACTCTTGATAATGCCTTAACACGGCGAAACTAGTTGAGTATTTGAGAATATATAGTGAAGTTTGACATAGAAATTGTGTATTTTAATTATCTATTTTTCGAACAACCTTAGAAAATTCCATAGACCTAAAAATCTCTCTAAAAATCCCGGAAGACCTAGATGATGCAGTCCAACACCTCATCACTTCTATCCAGGAAAGCGTATGGAAAGCTTCCATTCAGTTACCTCGCAGAGCTCCTCCCAGAAATCACCCCCTCCCCACCGACATCCTCGACCTTATCTCCTCCAAACGCCGTGCCCGAGCCACCTGGCAAAGGAGGCGTTATCCTTCTGACCGCTCAAACTATACCCGCCTCACTCGACTCCTCAAAGAAAAGTTGTCATCCTACCGTTCCGAAAATTACAACTCCTACCTAGCTTCCTTGTCAACTCATGATAAATCTCTCTGGTCCACTACAAAAAAAATCCTGAAGTATCACACCCCTTCCCCTCCAATACGCCGAGATGATGGCTCTTGGGCTGCATCGGATAGGGACAAATCCGATATTTTTGCATCCCATCTCCAAAAAACATTCACCCCACATCCTGATCCTCTATCCCTTTCTTCAGAAGTTCAAGTGTTCCTAGACTCTCCCCTACAACTTTCGCTACCTCCGAAACCAGTCCATCCTTCAGAAGTCATCCATTTCATAAAGTCACTTTCCTCCAAAAAGTCCCCCGGTTATGACCTCATTACAGGAAACATCCTCAACCACCTTCCTAAAAAAGCCATCCTTTTCCTAACATATATTTACAATCACCTATTTATATTTATACCTTTAGAATCACCTATTTCCCTACTGTCTGGAAGTTCTCTGACATTATCCTAATCCTGAAACCCGGCAAACCGCCAGCATCCTATCGACCAATCAGCCTCCTTCCCATCCTGTCCAAAATCCTGGAGAGAATAATCCTCAAAAGGATATACCCCATCCTAGAATCGCAAAACATTATCCCAAACCACCAGTTCGGCTTCAGATCTAGTCACTATACTGTCCAGCAGGGTCTTCGCCTTGTGGATTGCATTTCTTCAGCTTTGGAAAACAAAAGTTATTGTACAGGTGCTTTTCTGGACGTGGCGCAAGCCTTCGACCGGGTTTGGCACCCTGGCCTACTCTTCAAGCTGAAGCACCTGCTTTCCCACACATATTACCTTGTCCTCAGATCCTACCACTCTGACCCCTTCTTCAGGGTGCGTCAGGGTTGCGAACATTCTGACTATAAACCTGTAGAGGCTGGTGTTCCCCAAGGAAGTGTCCTGGGACCAGTCCTTTACACTGTATACACTGCTGATATTCCCACCAATCCTAATACTCTTCTAGCTACCTTCGCGGATGATACCGCTATCCTCTCCACCAATCCTGATCCTATCATTGCCTCCCAAAATCAGCAAAAGCATCTCCACGATATGGAAAGCTGGTGTAAGTTGTGGAGAATAAAAGTCAATGAGGAGAAATGTGTCCACATCACCTTCACCCTCAGACGGCAATCATGTCCTCCAGTACCAATTCCCATTTCGAACCAAGTACGCTATCTTGGGTTCTAACTGGACAGCCGACTAACTTGGAACCCCCATACTCGACTGAAACGCCAAGAACTGAACAGACGATTTGGACTATACAGACTTCTTAACAGAAAATCCAAACTGTCTACAGAGAACAAACTTACTATATACAAGACAATTATACGACCGATATGGACGTATGGACTTGAGCTATGGGGCTCAGCCAAGCCATCAAACATCAAGCGGATCCAATCCTTCCAATCCAAAGTCCTTAGAACCATTGTAGATGCTCCCTTTTTTGTTTCCAACCTTACACTCCATAACGACCTCAAAGTTCCTTTTGTCCAAGACCTCATCAAATCCAATTTTGACGTTAATGATTTAGTCTACATCGAGAATGGTAGTAAATTGAATAGTACTAAGTTGGACCCAGTTCGAATTGGGCCTTTTCCGATTATCAGACGGATTTCACAGTCCTTTTATGGAGTTGCTTGTGAAAAAAAAAAAGAGGGTTTCCAATTTATTCCACTCCAGTAAGCTGTTGCCCTTTACCCCGCGCGAAGCGTCTTCAGGGGGGGAGGTGTAAAGGCTGGCTGTACAGCTGGAACACTACAGATTGTGTTCTAATTGATTATTGTATTTGGTTTTCTACTACGTTGAAGAAACGTGAAATTTAATTCTTTTATTACAGGTAAACATCCTACATATATCAATGTATGTTTACTATGTTTAATATTGTATCTTAATACTGTTTGTTTGTACTTTATATATACAGTGTGAGAAGGCGGTGAAGGGGACTTTGTCAAAAAACTCGAAAGAGTTCAGGAAAACAAATCTTTGTTCCCCGTTTATTGAGATTGGCTCGGCCAAGGAACCGCGATTGTGACATCGAGAGTGTTGACCCGTAAACAGGATATTTGATCTTGACCAAGGTAAACACTTCCGCTCCTCAAAGGTTAAATGCCGATGAGGAGATGCGTTGTGGTCAGATTCTGGAACCTGGTCAGACGTGTGGACCCCCCCTTTTCTATTCTTCACAAGTGGTGAAGGCCTTTTTTTTTAATCTTCACAAGTGGTGGAGGCGCCGTTTTTTTAACTTCTTGAGAACTATTAAATTCAGAACTCATATTTTTCACCATTAAATTTCTATTTTTATTGACTGCTATCTCACATATCTCTCCGGGTATAGATGACATTGTGGGAAACGTTCCTTCAGAACATATCAACCTCTGAGGAGGGGAAAACGCAATTTTACTCAAGTTGGATTTATTCATTACAAAAGCGACAGGTACTTGAATTGCTAAAGATTTTAAATATAGTTTTTTCTGAGGAAGATAATGCAAATATTTTGAGGAAAAGATTAAGGGATTATTGTGTAGAGAACGTGGTCCAACTGAAAGCTCAATTAGATTTAGAAGACATAAGAACTTCTTTACAAGAATTAGATTACGCGAAAATCTCTCTTGACGACACAAAGACCTCTCTTGACGACACAAAAACTTCTCTTGACGAATTCATAAATAAACCCCCTAGAAACATGGTGCCAACAAAACGTTTACCAAAGCTTACTCCCTCTATTTTCGCGGGAGGACCGGAGGATTGTATATCCTCATATCTTGATGAATTTGACGCTATAGCACACATAAACGGTTGGGAAAAAGAAGATAGAATTACCCTGATACCCTTTTACCTAAAAGGAACAGCTAAGATTTTTTATGACACATTAAGAGCTGGCATCACATGGGAGGATTTAAGGACAAGTTTTTTAACCCAATTTAGGAATCCCAGATTTCATCATAACTTGAAGTTAAAAATTGAATCAATGAGACAAGGTGAAAATCAATCCTGTTTAGATTATGTAGCTCAAATTCAAGGTTTGTGTAAAAAGTTAGATCCAAATATGTCTGAGATTGATATAATTCAACATATCACAAACGGGTTAGATGAACAATATCTAATGAAAGTTCAGGTTGGGGATAATTCATCTTTAGAACGTTTCAAAACAAATTTACAAAATTTAGAAATTGCAAGAAAAATCTTAGAAGATCGTCGCAAGGTGGGAGTTAACAAACAGATAGAAGATTTAATTGCGAAAGTAAATATTCTAGAGTTAAATGCGGGGAGAGTAGGTACAGGAAACAATAGGCAAGATGAACGACAAAGGGGGTACTTTGGACAAAACGGGAAAAATAGGGAGCAACATTTTTCACAAAGAAATGGTAGAGACGCAAGGAATCTGGGATACGAAAATAATCGAGGAAATTTAAGGGGTCCTAACAGACAGTTTGGGGAACGAGGACCGGGTTACTATAATTCAAACCGTAATACTCATAACGCCCGCCCATTATGTCATTTATGTATGAAACCAGGGCATTTTTTCCGTGATTGCCGAAGTTCTCACCGGCCAGTCTGCCAGAAGTGTGGGAAGATAGGCCATATATCGAATAACTGTCGGAATTTTTCAAAAAACTAATTAACGCTAGGCGTTTTGGGCCTAACAAAGTATATGAATTTAATTCCGTGAACGTGTCCAGCTCTAAAATTGAGACAGAAATATTTGATTTAAAAGTTAGAACTTTAATAGATACTGGGGCTTCTGTATCTATTTTAAATTACGACACATTTAAAAATAACCAACATTTTAATTTTACAAAAGACACAACAATTAAAGCTATGGCTGCAAATAGTTCGCCAGTCGAAATTTTGGGCCATATAGACACAATAATAAAAATAAAAGAAAATAAAATGAGGCAACGATTTTTCGTAGCGAGAAATCTGAACTGTCAGGCCATTCTTGGAGAGGATTTTCTTAGTCAGCGAGGAGCGGTATTGGATTACAAAACTGGGTCACTCTGTGTACATCTTAGAGTGGGTCACATTCCAGAGACAAAGGAAATGTTGACGTTAACACCAAAACAAACGTCAATTGATCCAAAACATTTAGAGCTGAGGACAACAGGTGACATAATACTTCCTCCTTTGACCCGAAAACATTTGCAACTAACAAACAAATTAACTAAAGGAATTCATATTACTGATCAAATTAATTTAAATCGCGAATATTTCGACGAAAGTCCTATTCAGGTAATAGATTCATCTTGTCCAAATACATCGGATGAGTTAGAAGTGCAGAACATATCCTCAGTAACACAGAGGGTGGTATGTAACACGTTAATTGGATACCAGAATCGTATGCCTGACCAGAAAAAACCCATCCTAACCGATAAAGCCGGACATGTGATACAGATTAATCCGGAGCTACCGGAGGGACAATATAAGAAGGCGTTCGACCTCCTCTTTGAATTTAGAGACGTTTTTGCCACTCATTCAGGGGATTTAGGCCCTACAAAATTATCACCATACAAATTAAAATTAATAGACAGAGAACCAGTCTCTCTCCCTCCATACTGTGTCTCCAAATTTGAGAGAGAGGAGTTACAGAGGCAAGTGGATATTCTGTTGAAAGCCGATATCATTGGACCAACTCAATCTGCATACAGCTCTCCAGCACATTTAGTTAGGAAACCTGACGGCAAATCATTCAGGATGGTCATAAATTATATTAAATTAAATGAGAAATTGTTAGCGGATAAATTCCCCCTTCCTCGAATAGATTCAGTGTTTGATTGTCTGAAGGGCTCTGGTATATTCTCAAAATTAGATTTTAATTCCGCTTTTTATCAACAACCCTTATCTCAAGAGGATCGCGAAATAACAGCATTTGTTACTCCGTTTGGCCAATATGAGTTCAAATGTTTGCCCCAAGGACTTAAAAACAGTCCCGCCTCATTTCAGAGGGCGGTAAACAGACTATTTTCGGAATATCTATACCGCAAAATGATATGTTATATAGACGATATTGTTGTGTTTTCAGATGAATTTGACAACCACTTACACAACTTACGTCTAGCTTTAGAAAAGATTCGCTCCGTAAACTTAAAGGTGAAAACTGATAAATGTAAATTTTTTTTCGACCAAATAGACATTTTAGGTCATAACGTTTCACAAAAAGGCATCACGCCACTCCCTGATAAAATTGAAGCGATCCAAAACTTCCCGGTTCCGACCACGGTCAAAGCAGTGAGGTCCTTCATGGGAACCACTAACTATTACAGAAAGTTCATAAAAAATTACGCCACCATAGCAGCCCCGTGGACGGATTTGACAAAGCTAGAAAACAAAAAATTACTCTGGAAAGAAATACATCAAGAAGCTTTTGATGCATTAAAATTAAAATTAATATCCCCACCAGTTTTGATGCACTTTAATGAAAATCTTCCAATTCATATCTACACAGACGCATCTCTTGTTGGTATTGGAGCTGTTATGATGCAGCCCGACAAGAACGATGTCTTTCACCCTGTTCAGTTTTTGAGCCGTAAATTGACTGATGTTGAACAGAGATGGACAACTTCAGAGATAGAATTGCTATCTATAGTTTATTGTTTAAACTACTGGCGTCCCTTCGTGCTGGGACAAAGGGTAATCATATATAATGATCATGTCAGTTTGAAATACTATAATAATATAAAAAATATCTCTTCAAGGTTACATAGATTAGCTTTAAAATTAGTAGATTACGATTTCGAGATCATACATAAGCCTGGGAAGAAAATGGTCGTCCCAGATGCCCTTTCAAGAAATCCAGTAGATAAATTTGTAGACACGTCTTACGACAATGATTTTGCGGTCAATGAAATAAAAATAATAAATATTGCGAAATTGCAAAAATTAGATAAATTTTGTTCACAAATTTACCAGGCCTTGACGGACAACGAATTCGGCGATAAATCAATACGTCGTAAATCGCGAAATTATGTATTAAATTCGGACGACGATATAATTTATTACAAATACTTTACCCCTAAGGAACGAAGAAATTTAATTTTAGTGCCTGATTCTTTAAAAAGAGAATTGTTGCACTCTTGCCATGACGATTTAGGACACCTAGGTATCGCTAAAACTTATGGTAGATTACTAACTAATTACTTTTGGCCCTCTATTGTGAAGAATATAAAAAGGGCCTTCACCACTTGTGAAGATTATAAAAAGACTGTATTTGTAAATAATATAATTTAAGAGAATGTTAGGTGAATAATAAGAATGACTGTCTTTACTTTAATTTAAGGTATGGTGCTTCACTCACCAAACCGGGATCTTAACTTAATGGTACTTGTTAATTCTAGGGGGTTTCAATAATAACACCAATTAGGCTGTTGAATAACTTCTTAGAGAATGTATTTTAAATGTCAGAACTCATGACAGATAATAAGATATGACAAGAACAGTTTAACACTTGGAAACATAAACAATAGGAATTCGACTTACGTCCAGAAGTAGAGAGAGAGCAGTCCACACGTCTGACCAGGTTCCAGAATCTGACCACAACGCATCTCCTCATCGGTATTTAACCTTTGAGGAGCGGAAGTGTTTACCTTGGTCAAGATCAAATATCCTGTTTACGGGTCAACACTCTCGATGTCACAATCGCGGTTCCTTGGCCGAGCCAATCTCAATAAACGGGGAACAAAGATTTGTTTTTCCTGAACTCTTTCGAGTTTTCTGACAAAGTCCCCTTCACCGCCTTCTCACATACTTCCCCCTGCAATGCAGAAGTCACGCCCTCGTGACGAGACACAACCGGGAGGAGCTGCCAATCTGCAAAACGCTGCATACAAAGTTGATGGGATGTTGTTGTTATTTCTAGAAGTTCGTCTGTAGAGTTCTCGTAGTTTCTCCTCTCTCTTTCTCTGACTAAAGTAAACTCCTAAAGTCCTGATTCCAAGTGTTAAATTCATGTTTAGTACAGATAAATATATAAATATAAAGTACAACATATATCGACTACTTTCTGAGAAAAAGAAAATGTAAACTTCAATTTTCATTAACAAAACAAAATTATACTTAAAACTTATCAACAAAATAAGAAACAAACTTAATAATGTATATACTGTAAAAGATTTAGTAATATGCTAAGGCGTATAAAACAATGTTTATATGTATATTCTTTTTTTTTTTTTTCAAATGACGTAAATACCAATATATATGTATACAATTTAAAATAAATGAATATTACTAAACAAGTCTATTTGCAATAACATAAAAAATCAAAATAGATTGGAAACATATTCCCTTTTTTTTCCAAACGACGTAACAACCAATATGTATGTATACAATTAAAATAAAAAAAATAAATAAGTTTATAAAAAAATCAAAAATAGATTGGAATCACATTCCTTTTTTTTTCCAAACGACGTAACAACCAATATGTATGTATACAATTAAAATAAAAAAATAAATAAGTTTATAAAAAAAATCAAAATAGATTGGAGACACATTCCCTTTTTTTTTTTGAGATTCTCGCTATAAAATAGTTATAGGTACATCTAATTATACTCCTCTATGGGACCAAATAAAAAAATTATTGAATACAACAGAAATGTTTTTATAAACACTTCGAAAAATTCACTTAACGAATCACAAAACAAATCAAAACAAAAACAAAATATATAGGAGAGAACAATGGACTCTTCTTCCAATATTTACTAATAACAATAAAAAAAAATTGAACACAATCAATTATTTAATAAACTATTATTTTGTATTCCTATGCAGTCTGCATAATGTTGCTAACGAACAACTAAGACTCTAAATAAATTATTGACAGAAAGAAAAGAGAAAAAAAAACAATATCTATAATAAAGTTAACCTATTGACTAAACTCCGTTCCATGAGCTATGGGCTGTGTAATGTATTTATTCAACTAAAGTTACACAGAGGCCCTTCTAGGGGCTAAAATCATTATTGTATTTTCTTTTTGTCTTGTAGATTTAAAATATCTGGCTACCAACATTTCAAAAAAAATATATAGAAGCAATAAAGACAATGTATGTTACCTGTATATAGCTCATGGAAGGAAGTGATCAAATTCTGGACCTGCCTTTCTCGAGAAAGCGCTAGTCTTCACTCCCTCCACTCAGTTTATGTTTCCATTCAATCTGTTCCTGTATCTGTTTTAAACTGCATCCTATCTCAACAATATCCTTGACAAACCCAAAACACGGATGTGTCCAGTCAATGAACTCCAAAATTATTTCCAAATGTCTTATCCCTAACGTGGATTTCCCTATAATCTCCCTTAATTGAGCTTAAATATCGCAATTATCTCCCAAAAATCTCCCTAAATTGCGTCTTATTCTTTATCTCTTTTTTTTTTCTCTTAATACAAGTATCTCTCTTAATTTGCGCTTAAATGTCGCATTTGTCTCCCATAAATCTCCCTAAATTGCGCCTACTTCTTTATCTCCTTTTTTTTTTTTTTTTTTTTTAAATATATATGAGTATCTCCCTTAATTTGCGCTTAAATGTCGCATTTGTCTCCCATAAATCTCCCTAAATTGCGTCTTATACTTTATCTCTCTTTTTATTTGTTTTAATATAAGTATCTCCCTTAATTTGCGCTTAAATGTCGCATTTGTCTCCCATAAATCTCCCTAAATTGCGTCTTATTCTTTATCTCTCTTTTTTTTTGTTTTAATATATGTAAGTATCTCCCTTAATTGTGCTAAACTCTTTATCTCTCTTTTTTTTTTTCAAATAACTTCCTTTTATTTATTTATTTTTATTTTTTTTTATTTTTTTTTTTTTAAAGGCTCCGTGAACAGGCGACCGCGTTTTCAAAATTAACCGGTGCTTTATCTAACACGAAACCTCAGCTTCTCGAATTACACTCTTTATATTTTCACCGCACGACTTTTTACGCTAAATTCCTTTATCTCTCTTTTTTTTCAAATAATTTCCCTTCTTTTTTTTTTTTTAAGGCTCCGTGAACAGGCGACTGCGTTTTCAAACTCAACCGGTGCTTTATCTAACACGAAACCTCAGCTTCTCGAATTACACTCTTTATATTTTCACCGCACGACTTTTTACGCTAAATTCCTTTATCTCTCTTTTTTTTTCAAATAATTTCCCTTCTTTTTTTTTTTTTAAGGCTCCGTGAACAGGCGACCGCGTTTTCAAACTCAACCGGTGCTTTATCTAACACGAAACCTCAGCTTCTCGAATTACACTCTTTATATTTTCACCGCACGACTTTTTACGCTAAATTCCTTTATCTCTCTTTTTTTTTCAAATAATTTCCCTTCTTTTTTTTTTTTAAGGCTCCGTGAACAGGCGACCGCGTTTTCAAACTCAACCGGTGCTTTATCTAACACGAAACCTCAGCTTCTCGAATTACACTCTTTATATTTTCACCGCACGACTTTTTACGCTAAATTCCTTTATCTCTCTTTTTTTTTCAAATAATTTCCCTTCTTTTTTTTTTTTAAGGCTCCGTGAACAGGCGACCGCGTTTTCAAACTCAACCGGTGCTTTATCTAACACGAAACCTCAGCTTCTCTAATTACTCTCTTTTACTTTTTATATTTTCCACCGCGCGACGTTTTGCGCTAAATTCCTTGTTCTACCAATTACTTAACATTTGCGCATAGTATATATATCTTCCAAAAAAAAAAATTCTCCCATAATTGTGCTTAAATATCTCTATCATCTCTCTCAAAAATCTCCTTAAATTGCGCACAATATTTATATTTATCATTAAAATCTCCCTTAATTTGCGCTCAATATATATATATATATCCCATATTCACTTTTATTCTCTTTGACGCGTAATTATCTACCTCTTTTATTTTTTTATTATTTTTTTAAAAATATTTTCTTTCTTTAGCACAATGTTTGAAATCTTTCCTTTTTCCCTTTTTAACAAGAAGGTCATATCAGAGGACAAGGAGGAAGGGTTCTCCTTGGCGCTGTATGCCTCTTATCCTAACGTGTGCCCCTTCATGCACACACGGTAGATCGAAAAAGAGAGAAAGGATAGATACATGGGCTACTTTACTTTAATTTAAACATTATCTGTGGTAGTATTTCTTCATCCTTTTTATATGAAAAACATCGTCCACTAACTTCCCAGCTTTATAAACCTGAATAACATAATTCAACTTGTTTAGGCGCTTCTGGACAACAAAAGGTCCCTTATATTTCGGCTGTAATTTTCTTGATTTACTCGGATCAAAACAAAATTCTCTTAATAGAACTAGATCGCCCTCTTTAAATTCCACAAAGCTGTGCTTTTTATCGTAATTTTCTTTTTGAATTAGCTGAGGCTTTTTTAAAATTTCCGGGATTGTTTTTCTTATAACTTGCAACTCCTCTATAGTTTTAATTACGTCCGCCTCATAAGTGTGCGGAACTAGAACGACGTCCAAAGGAATCTTAGGCCTATAACCGTGTATCAAGAAGAACGGTTCGTAACCCGTACTTGCTTGTTTAGACGTATTATAAGAGAAGAGAACATGGTCCAAATGTGTGCTCCAATTATTTATATTTTTATTAACGTAATGTGACAACATTTGAATAAGTGTGTGATTGAATCGTTCTTGAGCGCATGGGTTAAAAGCCGTACTTTTTTTGTGATAAATTCCCAAGGCTGCTTTAAATTGTAACAAGGACTTCTCCAAAAAATGTGTCCCTCTGTCTGATGAGACTATACTCGGGACCCCAAAACGATTTACCATATTCAATAAAAATTTTGCCGTAGATTTGGCATCTGCAGACCTAGTGGCTTTTGCCATGACAAATTTTGTTGTTGTGCAAGTTGCTACTATAATGTACTTGTTCCCATGAGAGCCCCAAGTAATCTATAACTACATGTGAAAAAGGGGTCGTGGATGGAATGATGGGGCTGAGATCCCCCTGGGGCAAATTTTTTGGAATTTTTTCTCTTTGACATGAGTCACACGATTGTATGTATGTCGTAATTTCGGATAGCATAGAGGGCCAAAAGTAATTAGTTAGTAATCTACCATAAGTTTTAGCGATACCTAGGTGTCCTAAATCGTCATGGCAAGAGTGCAACAATTCTCTTTTTAAAGAATCAGGCACTAAAATTAAATTTCTTCGTTCCTTAGGGGTAAAGTATTTGTAATAAATTATATCGTCGTCCGAATTTAATACATAATTTCGCGATTTACGACGTATTGATTTATCGCCGAATTCGTTGTCCGTCAAGGCCTGGTAAATTTGTGAACAAAATTTATCTAATTTTTGCAATTTCGCAATATTTATTATTTTTATTTCATTGACCGCTTTAAGTGCGGACCATCAATTACCGATTTAAAGTTCATAAATCCGTATGATGTCCCGAATGACTTTAAAAAAATCTCATGTACCTACTTAGTTCCGAGCATTACCCAAAATGAAAAGTATGAAACGATTATTAAAAAAAAATTTAAAATGAATCCATTTTATCGAATACAATCTGTGTGATTAGTTAAATGGGGCAGGATACATCCGCCTTCGTTGCACATTCCCAGATGTCAGCATAGTTATTGTAACCCAGTTTGTCTCATTGACCGACTTGACTTCCCTTCTACACAGAAAATGTTTTCAAATAGGTATATTTTTTTTTTTTTTCATCTCGAATATTTTTTGTTTTCATTGAGAAGCAGTTACCTAACCTTAACTGAATTATAAATATTGTCTATTAAGGTGTCTGAAGTGTCTATTAAGAACAAAATCCAACCAAAGAAAATAATTGACCCTTTTTTTTTTTTTAATTACAATATTCTAACGCGTAATCTAATTCTTGTAAAGGAGTTTTTATGTCTTCTAAATCTAATTGAGCTTTCAGTTGGACCACGTTCTCTACACAATAATCCCTTAATCTTTTCCTCAAAATATTTGCATTATCTTCCTCAGAAAAAACTATATTTAAAATCTTTAGCAATTCAAGTACCTGTCGCTTTTGTAATGAATAAATCCAACTTGAGTAAAATTGCGTTTTCCCCTCCTCAGAGGTTGATATGTTCTGAAGGAACGTTTCCCACAATGTCATCTATACCCGGAGAGATATGTGAGATAGCAGTCAATAAAAATAGAAATTTAATGGTGAAAAATATGAGTTCTGAATTTAATAGTTCTCAAGAAGTTAAAAAAACGGCGCCTCCACCACTTGTGAAGATTAAAAAAAAAGGCCTTCACCACTTGTGAAGAATAGAAAAGGGGGGGTCCACACGTCTGACCAGGTTCCAGAATCTGACCACAACGCATCTCCTCATCGGCATTTAACCTTTGAGGAGCGGAAGTGTTTACCTTGGTCAAGATCAAATATCCTGTTTACGGGTCAACACTCTCGATGTCACAATCGCGGTTCCTTGGCCGAGCCAATCTCAATAAACGGGGAACAAAGATTTGTTTTTCCTGAACTCTTTCGAGTTTTCTGACAAAGTCCCCTTCACCGCCTTCTCACACTATGCTATCCGAAATTACGACATACATACAATCGTGTGACTCATGTCAAAGAGAAAAAATTCCAAAAAGTTTGCCCCAGGGGGATCTCAGCCCCATCATTCCATCCACGACCCCTTTTTCACATGTAGTTATAGATTACTTGGGGCCATTAACAAGCTCTCATGGGAACAAGTACATTATAGTAGCAACTTGCACAACAACAAAATTTGTCATGGCAAAAGCCACTAGGTCTGCAGATGCCAAATCTACGGCAAAATTTTTATTGAATATGGTAAATCGTTTTGGGGTCCCGAGTATAGTCTCATCAGACAGAGGGACACATTTTTTGGAGAAGTCCTTGTTACAATTTAAAGCAGCCTTGGGAATTTATCACAAAAAAAGTACGGCTTTTAACCCATGCGCTCAAGGCATTGTAGAACGATTCAATCACACACTTATTCAAATGTTGTCACATTACGTTAATAAAAATATAAATAATTGGAGCACACATTTGGACCATGTTCTCTTCTCTTATAATACGTCTAAACAAGCAAGTACGGGTTACGAACCGTTTTTCTTGATGCACGGTTATAGGCCTAAGATTCCTTTGGACGTCATTCTAGTTCCGCACACTTATGAGGCGGACGTAATTAAAACTATAGAGGAGTTGCAAGTTATAAGAAAAACAATCCCGGAAATTTTAAAAAAGCCTCAGCTAATTCAAAAAGAAAATTACGATAAAAAGCACAGCTTTGTGGAATTTAAAGAGGGCGATCTAGTTCTATTAAGAGAATTTTGTTTTGATCCGAGTAAATCAAGAAAATTACAGCCGAAATATAAGGGACCTTTTGTTGTCCAGAAGCGCCTAAACAAGTTGAATTATGTTATTCAGGTTTATAAAGCTGGGAAGTTAGTGGACGATGTTTTTCATATAAAAAGGATGAAGAAATACTACCACAGATAATGTTTAAATTAAAGTAAAGTAGCCCATGAATCTATCCTTTCTCTTTTTTTCGAACTACCGTGTGTGCATGAAGGGG
This sequence comes from Aradus depressus, assembly GCA_963662175.1. Taxonomy (NCBI): domain Eukaryota; kingdom Metazoa; phylum Arthropoda; class Insecta; order Hemiptera; family Aradidae; genus Aradus; species Aradus depressus. The sequence continues at coordinate 17,862,775 of OY759215.1, forward strand.
CACACGATAGGATAAGAGGCATACAGCGCCAAGGAGAACCCTTCCTCCTTGTCCTCTGATATGACCTTCTTGATTGAAAAGGGAAAAAGGAAAGATTTCAAACATTGTGCTATAGAAAGAAAATATTTAAAAAAAAATAAAAATAAAAAAATAAAATAAAAGAGGTAGATAATTACGCGTCAAAGAGAATAAAAGTGAATATGGGATATATATATTGAGCGCAAATTAAGGGAGATTTTAATGATAAATATAAATATTGTGCGCAATTTAAGGAGATTTTTGAGAGAGATGATAGAGATATTTAAGCGCAATTATGGGAGAATTTTTTTTTGGAAGATATATATACTATGCGCAAATGTTAAGTAATTGGTAGAACAAGGAATTTAGCGCAAAACGTCGCGCGGTGGAAAATATAAAAAGTAAAAGAGAGTAATTAGAGAAGCTGAGGCTTCGTGTTAGATAAAGCACCGGTTGAGTTTGAAAACGCGGTCGCCTGTTCACGGAGCCTTAAAAAAAAAAAAAAAAAAGAAGGGAAATTATTTGAAAAAAAAGAGAGATAAAGGAATTTAGCGTAAAAAGTCGTGCGGTGAAAATATAAAGAGTAATTCGAGAAGTTGAGGCTTCGTGTTAGATAAAGCACCGGTTAATTTTGAAAACGCGGTCGCCTGTTCACGGAGCCTTTTTAAAAAAAAATAAATAAATAAAAGGAAGTTATTTGAAAAAAAAAAGAGAGATAAAGAGTTAAGCGCAAATTAAGGGAGATACTTATATTAAAACAAAAAAAAAAAAGAGATAAAGAATAAGCCGCAATTTAGGGAGATTAATGGGAGACAAATGCGACATTTAAGCGCAAATTAAGGGAGATACTCATATATATTTAAAAAAAAAAAAAAAAAAAAAGGAGATAAAGAAGTAGGCGCGACATTTAAGCGCAAATTAAGAGAGATACTTGTATTAAGAGAAAAAAAAAAAGAGATAAAGAATAAGACGCAATTTAGGGAGATTTTTGGGAGATAATTGCGATATTTAAGCTCAATTAAGGGAGATTATAGGGAAATCCACGTTAGGGATAAGACATTTGGAAATAATTTTGGAGTTCATTGACTGGACACATCCGTGTTTTGGGTTTGTCAAGGATATTGTTGAGATAGGATGCAGTTTACAATAACAAAAGTGTGAAAACAGATACAGGAACAGATTGAATGGAAACATAAACTGAGTGGAGGGAGTGAAGACTAGCGCTTTCTCGAGAAAGGCAGGTCCAGAATTTGATCACTTCCTTCCATGAGCTATATACAGGTAACATACATTGTCTTTATTGCTTCTATATATTTTTTTTGAAATGTTGGTAGCCAGATATTTTAAATCTACAAGACAAAAAGAAAATACAATAATGATTTTAGCCCCTAGAAGGGCCTCTGTGTAACTTTAGTTGAATAAATACATTACACAGCCCATAGCTCATGGAACGGAGTTTAGTCAATAGGTTAACTTTATTATAGATATTGTTTTTTTTTCTCTTTTCTTTCTGTCAATAATTTATTTAGAGTCTTAGTTGTTCGTTAGCAACATTATGCAGACTGCATAGGAATACAAAATAATAGTTTATTAAATAATTGATTGTGTTCAATTTTTTTTATTGTTATTAGTAAATATTGGAAGAAGAGTCCATTGTTCTCTCCTATATATTTTGTTTTTGTTTTGATTTGTTTTGTGATTCGTTAAGTGAATTTTTCGAAGTGTTTATAAAAACATTTCTGTTGTATTCAATAATTTTTTTTATTTGGTCTCATAGAGGAGTATAATTAGATGTACCTATAACTATTTTATAGCGAGAATCTCAAAAAAAAAAGGAATGTGTTTCCAATCTATTTTGATTTTTTTTATAAACTTATTTATTTATTTTAATTGTATACATACATATTGGTTGTTACGTCGTTTGAAAAAAAAAAAAAAAGGAATGTGTTTCCAATCTATTATGATTTTTTTATGTTATTGCTAATAGACTTGTTTAGTAATATTCATTTATTTTAAGTTGTATACATATATATTGGTATTTACGTCATTCGAAAAAAAAAAAAAAAAAGAATATACATATAAACATTGTTTTAGCATATCACTAAATCTTTTACAGTATACACATTATTAAGTTGGTTTGTTATGTTAACTCATTTATTTTTGATTTTGTTGATAAGTTTTAAGTATAATTTTGTTTTGTTAATGAAAATTGAAGTTTACATTTTCTTTTTCTCAGAAAGTAGTCGATATATGTTGTACTTTATATTTATTAATTTATCTGTACTAAACATGAATTTAACACTTGGAATCAGGACTTTAGGAGTTTACTTTAGTCGGAGAAAGAGAGAGGAGAAACTACGAGAACTCTACAGACGAACTTCTAGAAATAACAACAACATTCCATCAACTTTGTATGCAGCGCTTTGCAGATTGGCAGCTCCTCCCGGTTGTGTCTCGTCACGAGGGCGTGACTTCTGGATTGCAGGGGGAAGTATGTGAGAAGGCGGTGAAGGGGACTTTGTCAGAAAACTCGAAAGAGTTCAGGAAAAACAAATCTTTGTTCCCCGTTTATTGAGATTGGCTCGGCCAAGGAACCGCGATTGTGACATCGAGAGTGTTGACCCGTAAACAGGATATTTGATCTTGACCAAGGTAAACACTTCCGCTCCTCAAAGGTTAAATACCGATGAGGAGATGCGTTGTGGTCAGATTCTGGAACCTGGTCAGACGTGTGGACTGCTCTCTCTCTACTTCTGGACGTAAGTCGAATTCCTATTGTTTATGTTTCCAAGTGTTAAACTGTTCTTGTCATATCTTATTATCTGTCATGAGTTCTGACATTTAAAATACATTCTCTAAGAAGTTATTCAACAGCCTAATTGGTGTTATTATTGAAACCCCCAAGAATTATCAAGTACCATTAAGTTAAGATCCCGGTTTGGTGAGTGAAGCACCATACTTTAAATTAAAGTAAAGACAGTCATTCTTATTATTTACCTAACATTCTCATAAATTATATTATTTACAAATACAGTCTTTTTTATTCTTCACAAGTAGTGAAGGCCCCCTTTTTTATTCTTCACAACAGTTAGGTTAAACTCCACAAATATTTTTAATCAACTATCTTTTTTAATACTTCAAAAAACGTATAATTTTTCTTACTCCTCCATGGCAACGACTCACCAGGTGGCAGCAGCAGACGGCCACAAGTTTATTACAGTGCCCAGAGTTGCCTTCATTTAAAAAAAATTAATAATATCATTAGCCTTAACATAATTACCCAACTTACTATAGAAAACATCAGTTACCATCGTAGTTTGATGTTGCTCTGTATAGGTTTGCTGTTCTCGTTACAGTTGCTGTACATTATAACTGCTATATATTAATAGATCATTATTAAGTACTTAGATACTTATTTTTAGCTAGTTAACTAACTAATTAGCTTTATTAATCCATTATCCGGTCCTTCTAAGATCACACACTTGAAGGAGTGATGACCTTTATTGAACCATCAAAAGAATCCAAAATTCATAATACATCTATCATACGTGATTGGGATTAAAGATAGTTTTAACATTTTTCGATCATTGTGATACTTGAACCGTGATTTTACCTTCCACTCTTCCAGTGTAAGTTCTGTGGCTTGCAAAGTGTAAAGCCTCGTTTTCACGTCAATAGTTTATGTTGGTTGGTTGGTTGGTTGGTTATTTTGGGCGAACAACTACTTCGGTTATTATCGCCCTATCTTGTTACATTCCTTGCACTAACTAAGCCAGCGAACTCTTGATGCAGATGACAGGAACAGACATGAACGGATCCCACAGGGGGCCACGGGGCCCAGGGAAGGCCAAGCACAGGACCAAGGGCAACCAACGAACAGGCAGGCCGGACCGGGGGACAAAGACAACGGCACCGCCGGGCCACTCACTCAAGTATATGAAGCATTTAGCTTAATCGTGAAGTTAATGGGACTTGAGGACGAGGGTGTGCATGTGAGGAAAGCCGTCCACACCCTCCAAGTCCGGGACCGTTCCAGTCCAGAGGCCCCGACGGAGCCGCCCCAGGCCCCCCCATCCAGCCAGCCGTGCCCGCCGGCCACCCGAGGGTCCCACGCAGGACCCCCCCCGGGCCCCCAGACCCCCAGGGGGACCCGCCATGGGCCGTTCAGGCCCCACTCAACTGGCGGAGCGACCTAAAATAGGCAAATGATAGCAGACAGTACAGCTCACATTTTTTGGTATAGCCCAGTTTCTTTTAAGAAATTAATGACTCTATCCAGGATGGAGGGGCTGTCCCCCAACGCCTCCTCCAAGCTCCTCGGGACATCATTGTTTCTGAGAAGGTCTTCATAAAAGGAGCACTCCGAGAATATATGGTATACACTCAGAGAGAGATGGCAATGATTGCAGCTGGGGGGCTGCTCTCTTGTGATCAGGTGAGCGTGGGTGAGCCGCGTGTGCCCGATTCTCAGCCGGGCGATGGCCACTTCCTCCTGTCTGCAGCTTCTTGTAGACGAACTCCAGGGCGATACCGATTTCTTGATTTCTTTAAGTTTGTTCGGGTTCACCTCCTCCCACATTTGCTCCCAATGTCTTTTTATTGTTAGGAGTAGGGGGCGTTTTACTTCGTTGGGGGTCAGTGGGGTTCTGCAAATCTCAATCAGGTCATGGGCCGCGTTAGCAGCTTTATCAGCTCGCTCGTTTCCTGGGATTCCGACGTGGCTTGGCACCCAGACGAAGACCACTCTTTTTCCCATTTCTCTCAGCATGGCGACATAGCGATGAACCTTGTAGACGGCATGATGGGGTGAGTACATGCGATCCAGGCTCTGGAGTGCACTAAGGGAGTCCGTACAGATCGCAATCTCGTTTTCCTGGACGGACAGGGCATAATATAATGCGAACCCAACAGCTGTCAGCTCCGCTGTGAAAATACTACAAAGCCCATGCAATTTGTACTTATATTCCCTTAGGTTGTCCGTGAAAGCACAAGCAGTAGACCCGGTTACTTTGGAGCCATCGGTATAGATGACTCTATGACCCGTGAAGCGACTCAGAACAGAAAGAAATCTCTGCTTGATCTCTTCCTGGTTGGTTGAGGCTTTGTGGACTTCGCCTTTCAGCTCTAGATTGCAGAGGGGTTTCCTAAATGTCCAAGGAGGGATATCTTCCCGGGTTTCATTTATGTCAACTTCTAATAACTCCTGGGTGGCTCTTGACATTCGAAGACCTAAAGGGAGTGTGGCATTGTTTGAATTGTTGAAGAGTGCTCTGAATTTTGGACGAAAAAGGTAGTTGAAACAAGGGTGTGATGTCTGGGTTACAATTATTGAGAGGTAGTTCGCTGCAAGCTTCTGTCTTCTAAATAAGAGGGGGGCGGTTCCAGACTCTGCGCATAGGCTTAAAACAGGGCTGGTGCGGAAGGCACCTGTTGCTAGTCGTATCCCAGCATGGTGAACGGCATCCAGAAGAGCGAGGTTGGGCAATTTAGCCGAGCCATACACAAAACAGCCATAGTCTAGCTTTGAGCCAATCAGTGCCTTGTACACTCTGAGGAGGGTTACCCTATCAGCTCCCCATGCAGTATGGGCAAGGACCCTCAGCATCTTGAGCCGCTGATAGCACTTGTCCTTTAGCTGCTTGATATGGGGGATCCAGCTGAGTCTCCTGTCCAATTCGAGACCCAGGAAGCGCGCATGTTCCTTGTATTGTAGAGGGGAGTCGTACAGGTAGATACTCGGAGAGACAGTATGCTTCCTCAGACGGTTGAAGTGAATGCAGAACGTTTTCTCCGAGGAGAACTGAAATCCTGTCTCAAGGGCCCATTCCTGTAGTTTGTTGACTGCCGTTTGGAGGCGGGCTTGTATGAGGTCGAGTTGACTAGACCGACAGAGGATGGCAAAATCATCGACAAATAAGAAGCCTGTAGTGTATCTGTTAATGCAGCCTGTGATTTTATTGATGGCAATGGAAAACAAGGTAGTACTAAGGACACTGCCCTGTGGGACACCTGTTGTCTGGATCTGGGCATCAGAGAGTGTGCCACCCACCATCACTCTGAATGTCCTTTCCTTCAGGAATTCCTTAATAAAGACAGGAAGATTGCCTCGGAATCCCCATTCGTACAGAGTTTTCATAATGAGAGGAGTCCAAGTGGTGTCAAAGGCTTTTTGGATATCGAAGAATATTGCTACGGCATGCTCCTTGTTAATGAAGGTGTACTGTAACTCTCCTTCCATCCTTACCAAGTGGTCCAGGGCAGATCGTTTTCTTCTGAAACCGCTTTGGAGGTTCGAGATACGGTCTGATTGTTCAAGTACCCACATGAGTCTCTTGTTGATAATTCTTTCCATCAGCTTACAGAGGCAGCTAGTGAGTGAGATAGGTCTGTAGCTGCTGGCTGACCTCTTGTCCTTCCCTGCTTTTAAGATTGGTAGGATGTAAGATTCTCGCCACTCCTTGGGCAGGACTCCTTTATCCCAAATTTGGTTATATATGCCTAACAGCCTGCGGAGGGCTACTAGAGGAAGGCCTTGTATCATCTGGTATTGAATTCCATCAGGGCCCGGGGATTTGCCTTTAAGTTCACGGAGGGCGTTCAGAAGTTCCCATTCGGTGAGAGGCTCGTTATACTTCTCTGACGGATGACTAGACGGGAGGAAATTCATTGTTGCGGCTCCTTGAGTTTCTTGGTTTGCCAGAAACTGGGGGTCATATCCGAAGTCCCTGAGAGAATATTTCATGGCGAGTTCCTCAGCAACTATTTTTTCGTCGGAGCAGAGTCTACCTTGAATATTCAGCATGATGGGCGGATGGGCGGATGATCCTGACATGGACTTGATTTTTCTCCAGACGGTACGATACGGGGTTGACGAATTAATACTACTCACGTAAGTTTTCCAGGAGTTGGATTTATTGGTGTTTATAGTCCTCTTGGTTAGAGCTTTCTGTTTTTTATAAGCGATGTAATTACTTTGAGTCATAGAGTTTTTAAAGATTCTATAGACTCTTCTCTTTTCTCTAATCGCTTCTTTGCACTCTTCATTGAACCAGGGGACTGGTCTTCTTTTGGGATGAGAAGAGCTCCTAGGTATAGAGGCACAGGCCGCAGAGTAGATGAGGTTGGAGAGGCCTTGGTAGTTGATCATTGGATCTTCTGACCAGGCTTCTGATGGGGTGGCCAGTTCTCGGAATTTAGTCCAATCAGCTCTCTCCAGTATCCATCTACGGCGTCTGCTGGGGGTAGGAAGGCAAGTGTTTGCGGAGATTAAGATGGGAAAATGGTCGCTGGAGAATTGCTCCGGACAAACGATCCATTCCATGTGCGGGAGGAGAGAGGTTGAGCAGGCGGTGATGTCAATGGAAGAGAAGGTGCCGTAGCTAGGGCTTAAGTATGTAGGTTCGCCAGAGTTCAGGATAACGAGGTTGGAGGCGTCAAGGACTCTCTCTATGAGGGAACCCCTGGGCGTGGTGTGAGTTGAGCCCCAGGAAGAGCTGTGAGCATTGAGGTCCCCCAGTAGCAGGATGGGCCCCTCCAATTGGTACACAAGGTCCCTGAGCTCAGTCTCAGTGACAGGTTCCTGAGGGGGCAGATAGGTGTTGCAGATGGTGATGGGGGGCCGTGTCTGAAGTCTGATGGCGACGGCCTGGAGCGGGGTCTGGAGCGGCACTTCGGTGGCAGGCACCCGGACGGACACCGCCACTGCCACCCCTCCGCACGCTCTTCCCCTGAGAGGTCCATCTCTTCTGTAAACCTCGTAGGTCCTTAAGTTGAAGTCTTCGTCTGTTTTCAGATGGGTTTCCTGGAGACAGATACAGATAGGGTCGAAGTCTTTGACGAGTAACTGTAGATCACTGAAATGTGTCTTGGCACCGTTTATGTTGTATTGAATTATGTTCATGTATTGAGATCGCGGCCCACAATATAACCACATATCACGTATCAACCTAGTTGCCGTACTACAAACATCTCACTCGTTCCCTCTCTCGTATTTTTGTGCTCTAATTGAATTTTTTTGTTTTGTTTTGTTTTAATAAGTCTTATTATACTTTTACTTAGTTCGTATTATTTACTTTTCTAATTTCAAATCTATTTTAATTCTCCTTCTTATTATTTTTCATATTTTTCTATTTCTTCTCCCTAATAAAATGGTGTCGTGCCCCGCATGCAACTCCTCTGTAAACAGAGAAAATAAAAAATCCCTTCAGTGCTGTGTCTGCACCTCAATCTATCACGGTGAGTGTTGTAACTTCTCTGACTGCGAACTTGAGTTTATGAGGTCCCAAAAGAAGCCCTGGACCTGCATCGGCTGCGAAAAAAAGAGAAAAGCGATCCCGACATCTGAGCGATCAGCCAGCCCAGCTAGGGCCCAAGGTAAGCAAGACGATGTCCTGTCCTCCTTAGTGGCGGCCGTACATAATCTCTCACAACAAATTGAAGGCATGAAGGCGGTAATAAAAAATACCGTGGAAATTGATATCAAAGAAATTAAAGCGGCACTAAATTATAATAGTGAGCTCGTTGCCGAGACCGCTAATAAACTGGGTAACATCGAGTCCAGCCTCAATAGACAAAACGAGAGGATTTCTGCCCTAGAGGCTGAAAATATATCATTAAAGGGACGTATCTCCGACATGGAGGTTTCGATGAATAGGATAGATCAGAACAGTAAGAGAAACTCGCTCGAAATCCGAGGGATACCGGCGAGGGCGGGGGAGAATATGTTGGCCCTAATGAAGGATGTGGGTGTGGGTCTGGGGCTGAGACTGGATGTTGTGGATATAGATTACATCCATAGAACCAGACCTCGGCCGGGAACCCAAGATTCGTCTATAATAGTTCGTTTTGTTCGACAGGAAACCAGAGACGAAATTATTCGTCTCAGAAAAGTTAAAAGGGACTTTACAACGAGACATATGGGCTGGCAAGATAATGATTCACACCGTGTATATATCAGTGAAGACCTTACACAATTCAACAAAAAAAATTATTATATGGCTAGGCAAAAAAAAAAAGAAGAAAAAATCAAATTTGTCTGGATTTCTGGGGGGAAGGTATTATGCAGGAGGGATAATGGGACTCCCGTTATCCCAATATCTAGACCAGAGGATTTGGACGTTCACTTCCCATAACAACAACAATCAGGTCTCCCCCGGTCCCCCCACTCCTCCGCCAACTCTTTCTCCATCTTTACTCCAGTTGTCTTCGGTCATCTGTACCCCAACATCCTGATGCGGTTTCTCTCCGGCTCTTCACCTCTCTTCTCTTCCGTTTCGTGTTTTTCGGATTTCTTTTTATTGTGTATTTTTGTTTTCGATTGTACTCTTCAGTTTATTTTCGTTCACATGTTTCTCTTTATTATCAAACCAGGCCTTTCCTTTCTGTTATTGTCACTCACTAAGCTAGTATTTATTTATTTTTGTTTATGTTATTTATGTAAATGTTCATTTTTCATTTTTTATCACCATGCTTGCAGAATTGTAAACACTATTCTTGTATATAATTTAACTTTGCCTACATTCCATTTTTTCATTTTACTTGCTTGTTCTCTTTTCCTATCAATTATTAATCAGTTTGGTATTATCACTCATGGGATCTCCTTTTCGATACATAGGACCAAGCCGTCTTCTCCTCTAACCCCTCACCTGCCCTATATATTACCTCCCTCCTCTCTTCACCATGTCCTATAATATATTAACCAGTTGTCATGTTAACGCCCAGTCCCTCTTCCCTCATTTTGATGAGTTCTCAGACTTTTTCCAATCCCATACCTATCACCTGATTGGAATCTCCGAGACCTGGCTCACCCCTCTCATCCCTAACTCCGCTCTTCCTCTTCCTGGCTACACCCTGTTTCGTAATGACCGCTCCGGTCGGACTGGTGGGGGTGTGGGGGTCTATGTACATGACTCTCTCAAGGCCCGTGTTCTCGATTGTTCATCTGACTCCCCTCTCCCACACGTCGAGTATATGTTACTGGAAGTAACAATTCGCCATGAAAAGTTGCTCTATGGTGTAGTCTACAGACCACCCACTATCCCCTTTGGCACCGACCTTGAATCCCTACTCCTAGCGTACCTCCCCATTTACTCCAATCTCATCCTTGCCGGAGATTTCAACTCAAACTTCCTCTCTGATTCCTATGATAAAAAGTACCTCCTCAACCTTTTTTACTCCCTCAATCTCTACTTAGTACCTTACTCTCCTACCCATCATACTCAGCATAGTCACACCTGGCTTGACATCCATGTCATTGACTCCTCTGTTAAATTACTTTCCTCCTCCCAATTTCCTGTTCCTTTTCTCTCCGGCCATGATCTTATCTCTATTTCCTATGATCTCCAATCTCCTCCTTTTGTTAAAAAAACCATATCCTCGAGACATCTTTCCTCTATATCTCCTGAATCTCTACAGCAAGACCTTGATGCTATTGACTGGAGCCCAATATTCAATAGCCACTCCGTCGACGATATGGTTCAAGATCTGACGACAAATCTCATATTCGTGCTGGATAAACACGCGCCATTGCAGGAATCTCGAATCCGACGGCCCCCTGCACCATGGCTAACTCCTGAAATCAGAAGTTTTATGAAGAATAGAGACTCTGCAAGGCGCAAATTTGTCCGCAGTCACTCTTCCACGGATTATGAGATTTACAAAGGTCTACGTAACCGAACCCAGTCTTTACAGAGAAGAGCTAAGGTTGAATACTTCCACAGGGTCTTGTCTGAAGCTCCTAATCCTAAATCCAAATGGTCCCTTCTCCGCAACCTATCCTTAGTCAAATCAAAACAGTGCTCCTCCAATATTCCTTGCTCTCCTGATACTCTAAACCACTTTTTCACTTCATCACCTAATACAAATTCTCCCCCTACCCCCTTGCCTCCTAATCTAACTTTCAATCCAAATTCCTTCTTTTTTTCCTATATACATCCTGAAGATCTTCTCAATAGCATCCTTAAATCCCGTACAAACGCCTACGGTCCAGACAATGTCCCCGTAAAATTGATCAAATGCGCCCTCCCCTCCATCCTTCCTGTCCTCCTTCACATCTACAACTTCTCCCTGCAGAACTCAGTTTTCCCGACTGCTTGGAAATCAGCTATTGTCCTCCCCCTAAATAAAATTCCTAATCCCTCTTCTCCAAAAGATCTCCGGCCAATATCTATCCTTTCCAACCTCTCCAAACCCTTAGAACGAATAGCCCAATCCCAACTATCCTCCTATCTTGAAACCAACCAAATCTTAAATCCCCTACAGTCCGGCTTCCGTCCTTGCTTAAGCACTCAATCCGCTCTCCTAAAAGTTACCAATGACCTCCAACTAGCCATAGACAACAGACAGGTTACTCTGCTCGTACTTTTCGACTTCACTAAAGCCTTTGACACCGTTGACCACAGCATCCTCCTCTCCAAGCTCCACAATACCCACCTTTCCAGCAGTGCTGTTCGCTGGTTTCAGTCCTTCCTCTCCGGTCGTTCTCAGTCAGTTCTCGTCCCAAATCTCCCTCCCTCTTCCTTTCTGCCAGTTAATTCTGGGGTCCCTCAAGGCTCATCCCTTTCTCCTACCCTTTTCTCTATCTTCATAAATGACCTCCCCAATTCCATCAAACACTCCAATTATCACCTTTATGCCGATGACTTCCAAATGTATCTCTCCTTCCACCCCTCCACCGCTCTTGCTGCTTACGACAAGATGATGGAGGACATCCTTGGTATCACAGACTGGGCTTCCAAGAATGGACTGACACTGAACGCTGAGAAGACTAAAGCCATTGTGATAGGTAACCATAAACTACTAAACTCCCTTACTGACTTACCTCCATTAAGACTACATGACTCCGATATTGAATACTGCACCAGTGTAAAAAATCTTGGATTGATCCTTGATCAAACCCTCTCCTGGAAAGACCATGTTTCTCACATCTCCAACCGCTCCTTCAAAACCCTCTACTTCCTCAAACGCCTTCGTCACCTTCTTCCCACGAAAACCCGTCAGCTGTTGGTATCCTCTCTTGTTTTCCCCTACTTTGATTATGCTTGCCTCGCATATGGAGGACTGTCTGGTGAGCTCGACATGAAACTAAAGCGAGTCATGAACTCCTTTCTAAGATTCATCTTCGGGCTCCCCAGACACTCCTCTATTACTAGTTCCTATACCGACCTAAAATGGCTCTTCCCATCCTCTCGTCGACAATATTTCCTTGGCTCCTTCCTCTATCAAACCATATCTTCCCAAAAGCCCTCCTACATCTTCCAAATGCTCCAATTTAAATCCCATATCCACCAGAAAGTCACTAGATCCCGCCCCTCGGATCTTTACCTCCCTTCCCACAGGACAACAACCTACCACAACTCTTTCCTTATCCAAGCTAACTCCCTCTGGAACTCTCTCCCTCTCCAGATCCGCCATGCTCCTTCTCTTCTTTCATTTAAGTCCTTACTTTTCCATTATCTCCTAACTCAACAAACCTCTGATTCCTAAGGCGGGCTCCTATGAGATAGTTCTAGTCTTCCTATAAGTCTCTCACTCCACTGGACAGATTGTCACACTCCAGTTTCATCTGCCCAGTTTTTTTGCGATTAAATTCATATATAACTCACTATTGTTATTATGTTTTACATTATTATTCATATTTTGTTTTTTTCTTATTTTTATCATTAATTTTCACCAGTTTTTTATTGTTTTAATCATTGCCTCTCTCTAACATTTTATATTTATTACTAGAGACCTCTTTTCCTTTATTTTTATTCTGTCTCAATGGGTCGATACTTGTACTCTTTTATCTACTTCTTATGTTATTATTCTTAGGGGACGAAAGTCCCAGAATAAAGATTATTTTTCATTCATTCATTCATTCATTTATTGTACTATGTAATTGGAATTGGAACAATAAAGGTAATTGTAATTGTAAACCACATGCACTTCCAACCACTCGCGGGCACACACAGATTCATACATGATCGGGAGGATACAAAAAAGGAACAATAAATAAATAAAATAATAGTAATAGTCGTAAAAAATAGAAAAGAAAAAAGAAAAGACATATAATATATACACACCTATACTAACATACATAGATATAGTATAGAGGTAATAACAAATAGTTGGAGCAATGAGAAAAAATAAAATAATAAATAACAATGATAACAAGCAAATTAATATATACATATGTACGCCAACATTCATACTTACACATGTAGGAACACATACACGCAAACGTGCAACAAAAATAAGTATATGCATTAAAAGACTAAATAATAAAATGTATATATATATACATAAAAATCCATATAACTACGCAGCGTACACAAGCGTACAGACAAACATACATACACAAAGATAAATATACAATAAGAATGTAGGAAGTAAATGGAAAAGAGTAAGATAAGAATAAACAGAATAAGATAGCGAATAAATAAATACGTAGAGGAGGGAAGTAAATCGGTGGTAATGGTAAACGTAAGCAGACATAGTTAGAAAAAAAAAGTGTATATGTACATCGTGACAATCAAGATTAGCGGGAATTGGGAGATTCCCTTTCTTTCGTTTTACTTCTAGTTTTACTTCGATTTCTATTTTTATTTTTTTGTTTTGAGGAGTTATCTCCCACTTCCATCAAATGGGGCCGATTAATTTTTAACTTGAGTAAGGAAGAGGGGGAGGGTTTAACGGGTTCCGGGGGGGGCGATGGGGCCCGGGACGTGGGGACGGAAGGAGAGGGCGTCGGGGCCCGCCGGGCAGTGGTGAGGGGGGGCGCCCGGGTGGGCTCTGAAGGTGGAGGTGGGGTGGGTTGAAAGGTAGGTGGAGGGACGGAGGGGGAGGTCGGGAGCGCTCGGACCGGCTCGCTAGAGTTCGGCTCCTGTCTCTCATTAGCGGTATTGTTTACGACAATAGCATTAATGGTTGAACTATTGTTATCTGTCTTGTTTGTGTCTAAAACACTATTAATATCATTAGATTTAAAATTAAAAACTTCTGTCTGAGTGGCAGAATCACACTTTTTTTTTGGTTTATTTTCAGGCAAATTCTCATTGCCTACAAAGGCTACTTGGGCAAAGGACTTGCTAAATGAGGGCGCTAATTTAGCTCTGTAGATTTTCCTCGCCTCTGGGAACTTCTTCTGGGGACTTTCTCAGCTAGTTGAATTTCTTTTATGGCTTTTTCTTGTTTAAATATGGGACAGTCCCTATTGGAGGCTGAGTGGGGGCCCTTGCAGACGGCACAAACGGGTGGGGCGGTGCAAGGCGGTGAACCAGCGGGGTGCTGTGCCTGGCCACAGTTGGCACACAACGCCGTCCTGGAGCAGGTCTTGGCCACATGCCCGAAGTGCAGGCACGACATGCATCTGAGTGGGTTAGGGACGTATAGCCTTACGGGGAGAGACAGGTACCCGACATTGATGTGGGGTGGCGGCGTAGGAAGAAAAAAAGTTAGAACATAACTGTCCGTGTTCATTTTAACCCTCTTTTTTTCGCCATCCTCCTCCACGGTTCTATTGCTAGTGATTCGGTAAACCTCAGTGACATAAAAAGGGGATAATTCAGATTTGATGGTTTCCAGGGGCACCTCGTCCAGGTCCATGCACCGAATTACCCCTTTGGAGTAATTAAGTGTCGAATGGGCCTCTACTTTCACAGGTACCTGCCCAGAAAGACTAGTCGTCTCCAAAAGTTTATTGGCCTGACGGGCATTTTTGACTTCCACCAAAATCTGACCCGTTCTGATTTTTTTAATGTTAGTTACTTCCCCGGCTATGGAACTGATGGACATCTGTATAAGAAAGGGGGATGTCTTTTTCAGATCACCCGCCCCCTCTTTAGAGATAAGTAGAAATCGTGGAAATTGCCCTCCCCCCTCAGGCGGACTGTTTGTCCGAGGCCTTTTGGACCTGGGGTTGGGGTCTGGGGGCTTGTTCATTGTTTCGGACTCTCAGAATATGAGAGATGGTGAAACCTAGAAAAATAGTGAGAGAAAAAGAAAAGAATTGCCGGTGTGCAAGAAAAAATTGAAATTAAAGAAAACAAAAACAGATAGGTAGATCAAAAAGAGAAAAAATAATAATAATAAATTAAAAAAAAAAAAAAAATAAATAGATAAAATAAATATATAAAAAGATAATTTAAATAGATAAATAGATGAAAAATAGCAGTATGTGAGATACGACTGGCCTGTAAGCCGGGAGCTCCGTGCACTAGATCCTTCCTGCAGGGCAGCCTGAACACAACTGAATAATTGGCCAAGGAACCGCGATTGTGACATCGAGAGTGTTGACCCGTAAACAGGATATTTGATCTTGACCAAGGTAAACACTTCCGCTCCTCAAAGGTTAAATACCGATGAGGAGATGCGTTGTGGTCAGATTCTGGAACCTGGTCAGACGTGTGGACTGCTCTCTCTCTACTTCTGGACGTAAGTCGAATTCCTATTGTTTATGTTTCCAAGTGTTAAACTGTTCTTGTCATATCTTATTATCTGTCATGAGTTCTGACATTTAAAATACATTCTCTAAGAAGTTATTCAACAGCCTAATTGGTGTTATTATTGAAACCCCCAAGAATTATCAAGTACCATTAAGTTAAGATCCCGGTTTGGTGAGTGAAGCACCATACTTTAAATTAAAGTAAAGACAGTCATTCTTATTATTTACCTAACATTCTCATAAATTATATTATTTACAAATACAGTCTTTTTTATTCTTCACAAGTAGTGAAGGCCCCCTTTTTTATTCTTCACAACAGTTAGGTTAAACTCCACAAATATTTTTAATCAACTATCTTTTTTAATACTTCAAAAAACGTATAATTTTTCTTACTCCTCCATGGCAACGACTCACCAGGTGGCAGCAGCAGACGGCCACAAGTTTATTACAGTGCCCAGAGTTGCCTTCATTTAAAAAAAATTAATAATATCATTAGCCTTAACATAATTACCCAACTTACTATAGAAAACATCAGTTACCATCGTAGTTTGATGTTGCTCTGTATAGGTTTGCTGTTCTCGTTACAGTTGCTGTACATTATAACTGCTATATATTAATAGATCATTATTAAGTACTTAGATACTTATTTTTAGCTAGTTAACTAACTAATTAGCTTTATTAATCCATTATCCGGTCCTTCTAAGATCACACACTTGAAGGAGTGATGACCTTTATTGAACCATCAAAAGAATCCAAAATTCATAATACATCTATCATACGTGATTGGGATTAAAGATAGTTTTAACATTTTTCGATCATTGTGATACTTGAACCGTGATTTTACCTTCCACTCTTCCAGTGTAAGTTCTGTGGCTTGCAAAGTGTAAAGCCTCGTTTTCACGGCAATAGTTTATGTGATAGCATCGTAACTGTCATGACAACAACTATGACATAAACTGTCATCGTATAGATAACTTGATAGCCACTATCGCCTGCTCTCACACTATCTAGTTTGGCTAGACAGTTGAGAGTCCCCTCGCGGCAGACATAAGAACTATCACGTGGAAACAGAAATCTGACAGTGTGATAGTGATAAGTCACTCTTACCTATCACATTTGGCGCCGTTTTGTTGATGATGTTTTGAAATGAAACAAAGAAAACCTCTGACGCAAACACATTACTGTCATCTACCAACTCATTCAATAACTGTCTTAATCGACGTTCCCCACCAGAAGGGAGGATATTGCCAAACGACCCGTCCCTACTTGGGAAACACTGCCCCATTTCTAGAAGATTCGATATCTTTGGAAGAAATACGATACAGCGACTATGAACTTTGCAAAAAATATTTATTGGACTATAATACATATTAATAGTGCAGTGAGATTTACATTCAAAAGACGAAATAGAATAACAATAAAAATAATTCAAGTGAAAAAAATTGTTATTTATTTTTTATTAAATAAAATAAACCAAAACGTGCAGAAGTAAATACATATGTCCGAAATCTGAAAAAAGAAATATATAACTACAGACTGAATCATTGAAGTGGCAGGTTATTTCATGTATTCAATGATGTTCTAGAATGACCCATGTCAAATTCCATTTTGTAATCTTGTTATTCGAACTTACGAGTATATATCAACCCTAAATATTGTAGCATTACCAGGATACCAGCGGTCATTTGCGATATAATCGCGTTTCTAATAAATAAATGAGGTTGCGAGAAGCCGCCACCAGAGACAGTAGCAGCACCTTCCAGAGGCTTTACTTGGGTCAGGAGTGATATAGTTCAATTTTTAGCGGATGCCCAGTAATTGAAGATATCCGGGCAGGTGCAACTTAGTTCAACAATATCGAGAACAAAGAATATGTTGGACAAAGGAGGGTCGAAGCTTCGCCCAATATGACGTAGACAAACAGCGCGAGCCAATGAACAGCCAGATGCAACCGGTCTTTCCCCTCCATAAGGCGCGAGGAGAAGTCCGAAAAACAGTGTTCACATCGAGAGTCTTGCGACAGACACTGGGTGGACTCCACGTCACTCTCAGCGCCGATTTAGATAGAAAATATTATAAAGTGTTAAAATGTAAAAAAATATTTCTAAGTCCAAAAATGTAATCATGCAAGTGCTTTGTATAGGAGTAGTAAGTTTTCAATTCTCTCCTATGGTTCAGTAGTGAACGTGTTTGAGGACATCCGGACAATTACACCCATTTGGGGTCGGGTGATCACATCCTTTGTTCATCGGAGACGCTAGACATTTACTTTCGGCATAGAAGTGATATACCATCTGAAACATCACCTACCACATTAAGATGTATCGTGTAATGTCCAAAATTAGGGACATCTATTGTTTCAAATAAGTTTCGGAACAAAGGAGTGAAAACCGGTCCTAGAAGAGACACGACAGTACGGAGAAACCAAGGAGGGGAACTGAGCCACCAATAGGCACCCAGGAGATTTCCGGAGGGCGGGAAAGTTGCTGTGAACGGACCCCAATATGGATCAATATTCTTCGACTTTTGCCACCTGAGGGGTAGGAACAAGCCCACTTCGTCAGAGACCACCGCCGAGGGAGAACATGCCCCAACTCATCCGTTGCCTCCAGAGAGGGAGGATCACACTACTTCATCAACTGTCCAGAGCAACCATTCAACATCAGATCAACAGAGGGAAATCCATTGGAGCTTTTCTGGATCATTAAGACAACAGCAGAGGCTGATCAGCGCAGAACTCCAGGACCCAATAGCCATCACATCCAGCATTAAATCAAGAAGGTACCGTGAATTTTAAACAATTATAAAGACAAAGCCAGAGAGTATTTTGAGAAAATACATTTTCATTTTTAAAGACTTGTTTAATAAGGATTCTGAGCAATTGTTTTTAAGTTTTCCACACATGTTTTTCATTAAGAATATATACAATCAAACCAGAATGGCCTAATTTTTATTTCATGTATTTTGAACCTCATGTCATTTTGATTCTTCACAACTGTTAGTCTGGCGGACCCACGACCAAAGAAAGGTAAGGTAGTTTTTATAAGTAAATTCGCGACGACCAAGACAGCAGGAAAAATTAAGGTTTCATGGGGAACAATGCAAAATACATTCATTAATGGTATTATTTTGATACCGTTGTGTTTGAGAACTTTTGTTTTAGTATTTAATATTTTATTTTAACATTGTGCCTATTATATATATTTAAAATGCCGAGATTTCCGAAAAAGACAAAGGAGATTTCAGTTCCTGTAGAGAGCGAGCAAGGGCAGGATGTAGGGCAGGATGTAGAACCGGAAGGCGGGAGCCAGTTAACAGTAGGGGGACAGGAATTGTGGGAAATAGAAGAAAGATCGCCTACCGTTGAGCAGACATTAGAGGGCGTAGCCCAGGGTGTTCCTACTGGTATCGATTATGGTAGAATTTTAGCAGGAAGATCATCTCCTTTAGTTAGATCAAGGGCCGAAAGCGTTTCTTCAGGGACGAGATCACGAACCGCGAGTCTTTCCAAGACAGGGGAAATGTTAGAGACAAGTATAGGTTCAGGAGGTGGGATAGACAAATTCGTAGCATTAATGTTAGAAAAAATGAACGAACAAAGGATAATGACTGAAAAAATGACTGAAAAAATAACAAATAACATGAACGAAAAAATGACTGACTTATAGAAAGATAACGTGAATCTGGAAAGAAGATTAGGAGAAAAAATGGAGGAACAGAATGAGGAAACAAGGGAAACTCTTAGGAAAGAGACTCAAGAGATTAGGAAAGAAATCCGCGGGATTCAAGGTGGAATGTCCGAGATGAGGGAACAAATAAATCATAATTCAGTTAGACTTAGTGAGAATATGGGGGAGGTATTAGAAAGACTAAAATCAGCCGAAGAAAAATGCGGGAAAAGGTTCCAACAATTAGAGGAAACGTCGATGTTAGATCGCGAAGAGAATAGAAAAATGTATTAGAAATTAATGAAAAGCTCGAAGGGTAGAGAATTTGCAAATGAAAGGTAATAGGGACATCCTAGACCTAGAGGAGGCTGTGGAGAAAAATTCGAATAAAATTGTAGGGTTAGAAGACAATTTTTCAAAATTGAAAATTGATGTAGGAAAAGAGTTAAAATTAGGACGTGAAGAAATCCGCCAGGATGTAAGTAAGGTTCAGAGTAGCCAGGTGAACTTAGAGAGAGGGTTATCCGAACGGGTGTGTGAACAATTTTCAGAATATAGGGAGCGGATAACGCTGGAACTTGGTCAGCAGGTAGAGTCAAGAATGGCGGCGATGCAACAGGAAATGAAATCTGTATCACATCCCGATCCTCATTTATCCTCTTCCTTACAGCTTCTTAACCAGACCTTACTGAAACAAAATGTTTCACGGGGGCCATGTCATTTCCGAAATAGTAAAAAGGGCAACCCAGTAGAATTTTTAGAAAGCTTAGTCACAATTTCGGTTATGGGGAAGTAATATTCGGTTAAATGAGTTTTTGAAAAATTATTTAAAGGAAGAAGGTTTGATATTTTGGGAGATTAATAGTCATAAAATTTCTAATTTTGAAGAGTTCAAAACTGCTTTTAAAAGTAAATTTTGGGAACAAAGTTTTGACATGATTGTCCTAGGGGAAATTAGTCAGGGAAATTATTATAATAAAAGTTCTAATCAAACTCCGGTAGAGTATTTTTCGCGGATGGTTTTAAGAGCAAGATCGTGCAAGTGTCCACTTTCCGAGGAATTTATATGTAGAAATCTATCTACCCATTTTGGTCGAGAAATTGAGAACATGGTAACGTACCAAGGGATTAAGACAATAGAAGGTTTTATTGAAATTTTAGATAGAGCGGGGAATGGAAAGATCTCACACAAAGAATACATGGTACGAAAAAGAGCGGGTAGAAGCTAGGAGAGTTAACTTCCGAGAAACGGAGCGGACTCAGCCAGCTGCACCGGATAGGTATTCACAGGGCCGCAGCTATTCTAACCAGTATTCTGATCCTAAACCTGGTCCTTCCTATCAGAATCCTAATTATAACCCTAAATATGGGCACAGAAATGAAAAGCAAAGGGCGGACAAACCGTATGAAAGAACATTTTCACCTCCTGAAAAGGAAAATCCGGATCAGAACAAGTTTCGAGAATATCGAAACAGACAAGATCAACTTAACGGCGGTAAAAAGTAGCATTGCCGGGCAGGAAATCAGCAGGATGAGGTTCATAAGGTTGATGGGTTGATGTCATTAAGAAAGGAATTCAACGATTTGTTATTATACGAAGAACCCTGGACAAATGAGGAAACTTTTAATTATTGTCCAGAGATTAAAGTCAACTTGGGGGAAGTCTCGTGCAATGCATTGATTGATTGTGGGTCAATGGTTAATGCGTTGAATGAGAAATTTTTCCATCAAATTAAAGGTAAAATTTATTGTGAAACCCTCCCGGTCTCCAATACAGTAATAGTAACTGCTACAAATAAGAAAAGTAAGCCCATCAGGCACCAAAATTAATAGAAATTCCGTTCATAATTGATGTTGGTTCAAAATATCACACTACGTTACAACTGACGTGTGTGAGTCAAGATTCAAACTTGGCTTATGAGGCTGATCCATTTGCCGACAAGATTAGGGAAGTCGAAGCAAATATCGACTTTCTGCCCGAAGAAACCCTGCGCAATTTTGAAAACTTATTATATAAATATAGTCACATTTTTTCAGAGAAACCTGGTTTGATCCGTGGTTTCCAATATCGTTTGAAGGTTAATAGCGATGAACCCTATTTTATAAGACCTTATAAGATTAAGGAACATCACCGGCAGTCTGTTCACTCAGAGATACAATCAATGTTGCATACAGGAATTATTGAAAGGAGTAGGAGTTGTTTTGTTAATCCGCTGGTAGTGGTGGATAAAGCAGGTGGCAAAGTTCGACTGTGTTTGGATGCTCGGAAATTAAATTCGCGTTTAGTCCCTGATTATGAGATGTCCCAAGCCATTGATGAAATTTTAAGACATTGAGGTCAAAAGAATTTTTTTAGTACGATAGATTTAACGAAAAGTTTTGGGCAAATTGATTTACACCCTGAAGACCGTAAGTATACTGCCTTTATGTACGGTGGTCGGGTGTATCATTTCTATAGAGTCCCGTTTGGCTAAAGTATTTCATTAGCTGCCTTAAGCAGAGGTTTAGAATTTATTTTAGAAGAATTTTATAATAAAATCCACCCATACGTAGATGACCTACTTTGCATGTCCTGATCTCTTCAAGATCACATTAATTTATTAGAATCATTATTTGCAACCCTTGATAAATTCGGTGTAACGATAAATTTAAAGAAATCAAAGTTTTTTAGGACTGAGGTCGAGTATGTAGGTTTCATTTTGACCATTGATGGTGTTAAGCCCCAACTCGAAAAAATTAAAAGTATTCGAGAATTTCCAACACCGAAGAACATCACTGAACTCAGAGGGTTCATAGGCCTGTAAGTCTCTTAAACTGAATTAATAACAACAACAACAACTTGAATAATACACTTTTAATTATAAATACTAATAATCAATGACATAACATTTTGACGCCACTTTGTAAGTCTCTTGAATATCGACAACACCTTGAGCAATACACTTTTTACACGCGGTCAGTTTATTTGTTTTTTAAGATGGCGATCACTATAATGGGGAGCTCAGAGGGAGGTCTCCACACTACTCTCCTTCCAGTGACTGGATCACGATACACAAGGAAATTTAGACACAATGTGTGAGACAGGACTAACAATGTCAAATAAAAGAACACGAGAAGGTGAAGCTAACTTCTATGAATAATTGTCTGTGGCACTATCACTTTCTTACTGGAAGGAGATACCGTGATGGAAAACGTATGATGCGGCCTCGTCGTGAAGTTCTGTTGTGCACTTCTGGAAGTGGCGGTGTAGCAGGTTGTTCCTGAATATCCAAGGTGCCTTCAGGTGATGGTTGCGGAATGATTTCTTCAGAAAGCAAATAAGCTGGCTTGAGCCTATCAATAGAGATACTGACTTCTCTACCCTTGATTATGACTTTAAAATATTTTTCACAACGATCTTTTACTAGGGAAGGGCCCTCGTACGGTGGCTCCAATCCCTTCTTCACCCGATCAACCCGCAAAAAAACATGTGTGCACGTCTGAAGATTCGGGTGGACGTAAATAGATGAATATGACTTGTGATGAGCAGTAGTGGGTTTCAATTGATCCATTTGGCGAACTAAGTTAGATGTAAAAGTTTCTGGAGGTGCACAGCTTGGTTGAGTGTGAAAAAATTCACCGGGTAATCTTAGAGTCTTGCCATAAACCATTTGACTGATAGTAAACTGGGTGTCTGGTCGTATTGCACTCCTCAGTCCAAGAAGGATTGTAGGTAGAGTGTCTGTCCATCTGATATTATTATGAGCTCGGATAGCTGCTTTCATAGTTCGGTGAAAACGTTCGACCTTACCATTAGATTGGGGGTGGTAAGCCGTTGTATGTTGTAGGCGTATTCCGAATGTTTTAGTTAAGGTGGAAAATAAAGATGAAGTAAATTGTGAACCACGATCAGTGATTATCCGTGAAGGAATCCCAAATCTTGTAATCCAATGTGTATAAAGGATATTTGCAACGACTTCGGATGTAACGTTTTGACAAGGAATAATTTCCATCCAGTTCGTGAAACGATCAATAATTGTAACGCAGTAGGAGTTCCCGTCAGACGGCGGAAGTGGTCCCACAATGTCGATGTGAATTGTGTGAAATCGTTCATCTGGCTCTTCAAGGTGCTGTATCTCAGATTTGGTGTGTCGGTGGATTTTACTTCTCTGGCAGCTAACACAGGCCTGCGTCCATTTTCTAACATCGTCACGAATGTTCGGCCAAATAAACTTTGAGGTGATTAGCTTCACCGTGGTCTTGACACCTTGATGAGCCAAATTGTGCATGGCTTTAAATGTTGACATTCGAAAGGAGTGTGGAATAAACGGTCTAATGGTTGGCGTTGAAACATCGCACCATAAAGATTTTCCTGACGCTAGAGGATATTTTTTTAATGTGAGGCTGTGTTGAGTTTTGTGCTGTAGCAGTTGTTCTAATTCTGTGTCATTAGCCTGGGCTTCCGATATGAGTTCATAGTCTACATTAGATTGATTAATTTCTTCAATACGCGATAAGGTGTCAGCAACAACATTGTCTTTGCCTTTCGATATAATTAAAAGTACTTTGTATGTGAAATGGTAGCTTCAAGATAATAATGAATGTATAACAAAATAACTCAGAATCCAATGTATTTAAATAAATGTATAACAGAATAACTCAGAATCCAAGGTATTTATAAGAAATGTTAATGGTTTTGCATAACCATGTTAGGAGTAAATACTAATTTTAATATGTATAATTTTTTTTATTTTTGTGTGGTTTTGTCGAACGAAAAGCGTGACTTCGCACGTTTTCGGTCGCAAAGAAGGAAAGGATAAATGTAATGTCCAAAATTAGGGACATCTATTGTTTCAAATAAGTTTCGGAACAAAGGAGTGAAAACCGGTCCTAGAAGAGACACGACAGTACGGAGAAACCAAGGAGGGGGACTGAGCCACCAATAGGCACCCAGGAGATTTCCGGAGGGCGGGAAAGTTGCTGTGAACGGACCCCAATATGGATCAATATTCTTCGACTTTTGCCACCTGAGGGGTAGGAACAAGCCCACTTCGTCAGAGACCACCGCCGAGGGAGGACCTGCCCCAACTCATCCGTTGCCTCCAGAGAGGGAGGATCACACTACTTCATCAACTGTCCAGAGCAACCATTCAACATCAGATCAACAGAGGGAAATCCATTGGAGCTTTTCTGGATCATTAAGACAACAGCAGAGGCTGATCAGCGCAGAACTCCAGGACCCAATAGCCATCACATCCAGCATTAAATCAAGAAGGTACCGTGAATTTTAAACAATTATAAAGACAAAGCCAGAGAGTATTTTGAGAAAATACATTTTCATTTTTAAAGACTTGTTTAATAAGGATTCTGAGCAATTGTTTTTAAGTTTTCCACACATGTTTTTCATTAAGAATATATACAATCAAACCAGAATGGCCTAATTTTTATTTCATGTATTTTGCACCTCATGTCATTTGATTCTTCACAACTGTTAGTCTTGGCGGACCCACGACCAAAGAAAGGTAAGGTAGAATTAAAAACAGATAGAATCATTTTTCTCAAGAACATTTTTATTTCACAATAACAACAATAAGTATATAAATTACAATCGAAATCCCAGGACACCATCTGCCTAGTGACTTCAACACAACACTCAAAGGAATGTGGAATTCAACAATAAGGTTTCATTTCTTAAACATTTATTTACTGCCAATAGAACCATATAAGGAATCAATAATGTGCCTCAGACAGATCATTAATTGTCACCTTTCGCCCATCAGGCTTCAATATTAAATAAGTTTGTTTCAGTCCATTAACGTTAAATGTACATATTCCATAATTATTTACTTTTCATGTTCAATTTTGTAATATATTATTACCACATACGGTCATTAATTCTATAGACTTTGTAGAAAAAACCAAATCTATAAATATCACATCGGGGGCGAAACTATTGTCACTGGACGTAACCAATTTATTTACTAATATCCTTGTGGAGGAATGTCTCGACATTGTTGACACGTTGATAATTAATACGAAACATTCAATTTTTGAAAAAATAGAAATATATGACCTTTTAAAACTATACACTAGCCAAAATTATTTCATGTTCAATGAACAAATATATGAACAAAAAGACGGACTAGCCTTGGGTTCCTGCTTGTCCCCCCTATTAGCTGACATTTTCATGGACCACTTAGAGAAATTCATCTTACGGGAAACAATACATAATGATAAAATTAATTTCTGGTACCGTTATGTTGATGACATTGTGATGCCCAAAAATATGGACATACATTGTTTGAAATAAATTAGGGACAAAGGAATGAAAACCGGTGGCTTGAACAACAGGAAGTCCAAGAAGAACCACAACAATACGGAGAAACCAAAGTGGGGAACTGAGCCACCAATAGGCACCCAGATCAGTCCCGGAGGGCGGGAAAAGTTGCTGTGAGCGGACCCCAATATGGATCGATATTCTTCAACTATTGCCACTTGAGAGGTAGGAACAGGCCCACTTCGTCAGAGACCGCCGCCGAGGGAGGACCTGCCCCAACTCATCCGTTGCCTCCAGAGAGGGAGGATCACACTACTTCATCAACTGTCCTGAGCAACCATTCAACATCAGATCAACAGAGGGAAATCCATTGGAGCTCTTCTGGAACATTAAGACAACAGCAGAGGCTGATCAGCGCAGAACTCCAGGACCCAATAGCCATCACATCCAGCATTAAATCAAGAAGGTACCGTGAATTTTAAACCATTATAAAGACAAAGCCAGAGAGTATTTTGAGAAAATACGTGTTCATTTTTAAAGACTTTTTTTTTTTTTTTTTGGCTTTATGAACGGTGCATATTAGCCATGTCAATGTGTTATGTATAATTATTTAAGACATCCATGGCCCCGGGAGGGAGTTCTATCTACGAAATAAAACTCACTCCCGGACGGGATTCGAACCCGCAAACCATGGTGAGACCATGCGACCAAAGCCCTACGCTCTAGCCCGCACGGCCACCGTGGCCCCCAAAAAAAAGACTTGTTTGATAAGGATTCTGAGCAATTGTTTTTAAGTTTTCCACACATGTTTTTCATTAAGAATATATACAATCAAACCAGAATGGCCTAATTTTTATTTCATGTATTTTGCACCTCATGTCATTTTGATTTTTCACAACTGCTAGTATTGGCGGACTCACGACCAAAGGAAGGTAAGAAAGAATTGGAATCATTTTCTCAAGAAAATTTTATTATTTAACAAAAACAATAACAATCATATTTTTTAAAAATTACAACATATGCATCCTATTTAATGGTCCTGATAGGCAAATTAAACAACTTTTTGACTTTGTAGATAATATTCATGATAAAATAAAATTCACCATAGAATTAGGGGGAGACAAATTAAATTTTCTAGACTTGAATTTAAAAATAAATAATAATAAACTTGAATACAACATCTACAGAAAACCGACAACCACAGACTCAATTATACACAATACCTATATCACATAAACATGCGACATTTTATTCATTCTTCCATAGAGCTTACACAATACCACTAAACGTGAAAGACAGAAACAAAGAAATAGACATAATCAACAACATAGCCATAAAAAACGGATACAAACAACATACAATAGATAAAATTAAAATAAAAGTAACCAACAAAATCAATTTAAAAGATATCTCCAAATTAGACATAATAAATACGACAGAAACAAAGAAATGGGTAAGCTTACCCTATTACGGAAGAATTTCTGAACAAATAGGCAACACTCTCAAAAAAGAAAACTTCAAAGTTAGTTTCAGAACAAATGGGACAATTTACAAACACCTTAACAACACGAAAGACCGAATAAAAACAGAAGAAAAGAGTGGGGTTTATCAATTAAATTACAATTCTTGCAACCTAGTATATACAGGACAAACTGGGAGACAATTCAAACAAAGACTCAAAGAACATATATCAGAAATAGATACTAACATGGACACAACACATCAACCAACACAAACATACATTTGATAAAGACACAGGCATAAAATACCTTCATTTCTGCGAAAAAAGCCCATTGCTCAACTCATTAAAACAATTAGAAATAAACAGAACTTTAAAAAATGGAAATTGTATGAACGACCAAACCAATCTAAAATATTCCCCTTTACTGTCACCAATAATATGACCCTCCAGTCGATGTGCACAGGTACGTTTAAATATACATAGAATTTAACAATATATATATATATATATATATATATATATATATATATATATATATATATATATATATATATATATATATATTATACCACCTCTCCTTCCTGCGTGAGTGCATTTTTACGTAATTAGTAAATATAAAATTATATCGGAAAAATTATTAAAATTGAGTATTTTTACATCGCGACTTTAATAAAAACAATACCTGGATAGCCAAATGCACTCCCACGAGAAGGACGGGTACAAGTTCCTAACTGTAAGTTGACCTCAGTAATTAACAATAATTAATTATTGTTGTCAACCAGAAGAAGAATGGGAAGGGGAAAATGGAATGGACAACTCAAACCCTAGAACAGTAACATATTTATTTTAGAAGAACGTATAATATTTATAAAAGAAAAAACAATTGAATATAAATTGGCCATATGTCTGAAGGACTTTCTACCTTAATTACGACCTCGATACTGATCCCTGGAGGTGGCGATGTGATCATCCTTTATGTACATCCCTCAGACCCCATCTACTCACCTAGTCCTTGTAGGTCTGCCTGAAGGCCACAATAGAATTTAGATTGTTCACTGAGTTTATGTGCGTCCGAAATCAAAATGTATCTCACTCGCCTGAATGGCCCCAAACATGTACGAACACTGCTCAATTCACATATTCAAACTCACTGTCAAATATAATATTAACGTGTTGATCATCCGAGACGTGAACCAAGAATCTACAATCACATACTGAAACTCACTGTCAAATATAATAGTAACGTGGTGACCGGTTGATACAAAAGCGAAGTGTTGCCAAGAGTGTAAATTCACATACTGAGCTAATGGCAAAATATAAAAGGAACGTGGTGAACTGTTGGCACAAGAGCGATGAGTTGAAGAATAATCGTCGAAGAGGTTGAGCGAAGAGCTAAGAGTGAAAAGTGGGGATGATTCCTGATGTCTCATTGGTCGTCAGTCTCCGCCCACCCCATCCTCAGCCAATCACCGGTGACCACTTGAGAGTTCTGTGATAGCCTGCGGATATTAAGCTGTGAATCCCAGCGGATATTAATTAGAGTTATGTGAAAAACTGTTTAACAAAATGCTGATGCCGACAATATAATTACCACACAGGATGCCGACAATTATCCTGGCTTCCTTTCTTTTCCCCATTTCCATTGTTCTTTGTTTCTGCTCCCAGCGATTGCGATTTCCTCGCAGCAATCGCTGGTTTCGAGCATGTTCTTCCGAATGCAATTCTCTTTCGTTCAACACCTCACAAGCCATATTTTACTCCTAGCGATCGCGATTCTCTGCAGTATCGCTAGTTCTGAGCATTATATATTGTCTATAAGGTAGGCATGCTACAATATATATATATAATTTATCTGAATCTTGCCAATAGATATATATATATATATATATATATATATATATATATATATATATATATATATATATATATATATATATATATAATTTACAGTAGAATAATTTTAATTAAGATATAATTGGAACCAATTATTTTTGATTTGTTAATGCTATATTATTCGCCTGTTCATTGTTAATGCTTTATACCTAGATCTTAGAAGGGGTCACACATTTGAAATATGGGGACCGCCTTGTCATAAAATATCTCACAGCTTGACAATTTAGCTTAGGAATGTCTGACGTCATGGGGAACACCAGGAGGGAGGGTGAGGGGTTCCTCGAGGAGAGGCTGACATTATGTAATATTAACTTAGTCTTATCTCTTATGCTTTTGGCTGAGGATGGTAGAAATACCGAAAGTACTCCCATGTAAATATAGTTGGTGAAATTAGACAATATCATAAATAAACAAGTTTTATTTCTTTCATGTTAATTTGAATCTGTTTATTTGTAAACGAATAACCTGCTTTGGTCGTTATCAATCTTAAAGATTGTTTTAGATCAGTAACTGACCAACTCTTGTCACCTTCCAAACAGTTCTAGTTCAGTTGAATTTCACCAATTAATGTAGAAGGAATTCGAGGTTCTGTCGTGTAAATTAAAATTCAAAATTTGGCCAATGTTTCGGAAACTACTTATTTCCTTCCTCGGGGCCTTACAATGACGAGTGGATGTGGGCGGTGAAGGTGTTGTGAGATTGTCTCCAGTACAGTGCCACCATTACACATTATAAGGCCCTGAAGAAGGAAATAAATAGTTTCCGAAACGTTGGCCAAATTTTGAAATGTCATTTACACGACTGAACCTCCAATTCCTTCTACATTGAAAAGATAATGTCTACTCATCAATTAATGATCCACCAGGGCAGATGTTCTTAGAATGTTTTCCCAAATCGACAGGAGGAAATGGGGGAATAGGGGGAGGCCTAAAACAGCGGAGTACAACACCTTATTGAAATGGTGGCATCGGGAGCAACTGGCATGATGGAAGCCGAGGCAATAGAGAAGGAAGTAGAAAAGCTGAAACAGGGACTCCAGGCGGACAGCCAAGCGGACGCCAATCTGTTCGACTCGGAGGAGTGAAGACCGGTGAAACCCTCAACCCCAAGAAGCCCCGAGGCCGAAACCCAGCCACCATCGCTGATCGTTAAAAAGTTGGAGAGCCACCCCGGATTTCAGGCACAAGCGCCACCGGATCAGAGCCCAGTATGGACGGAGCGACTGCTTAGACGTCTGGTGGTTTTGGCATTGCCAGGTCTTTGATCAAGTCGGTAAGACGTGCAACCGACCCAGGGTCTGTGTGAGGTGTTCGGAGAAAGACCCTCCCTCTCAGGACGCAGTGTCATAGTTCTGGCTGACGTCAACTCCTGGTCAGACTTCCGGGGACCGGTCTGTACCGACCGCCGGGGCGACCGAAGTAAATACCCAGGTGGAGCGAGGATCTTATCCTCGCCTAGAGGGCCGTATATCGTTCTAGGAGGAGGAGTTTAGTAAGGCTTGTGGTAGGAGAGTCGAGGCCGCGTAGTAGAGAGCTGGAGGAAGTGTGTTAAAGACAGCGAAAATTCGTGGGGAATTCCTTACCATGCCGCCGCTGGGAGGATCAGACCGGTTGCCCCGGTGGCCTCCATTAGGGTTGGCAACCAGTATGCTATGTCCAGGAGGAGGGTGGCGGCCTTCCCGAAGGATGACCAGGTGGAGAATTCACCCAGCCAAGGGGACATCAGGAGCGCTGCCCATACCACCCTACCAGATATGGAGGTTGGGATGAAATTGACCTGAGCTTGGAGGTTGGGAGGCAGGAGTGTAGCGGCGCCTCGGGGAGTGATCTCATAGACGCCGCTATAATCAAAAAAGCTTTCCCGACCATCAGGTCGGACCTTTTACCTCTAACTTCTACCCTGGAGGGCCACTTCCCTAGGACTTGGAAATGAGCACTTTTGTGCACGTTTGTTAAGCCTGGTGACAGAAACCTTTCCCTGGCAGGGAGCCACAGACATATCAGCCTTCTCCCCGTCTTCGGTAAGGTATTGGAGACTCTTATCATTAATGGAATTTGGGCCCAGGTGCATGCGCTTGTATCCCACAGACAGTTCGGTGGCTTGAGGGGCAGGTCCGCCGAAGACGCGTTGATGATGCTGAGGGTGTATGTGCAGAATGCCGTAGGAAATATGCCCTCTGTGACTTTTTTGACATCGCGTCGGCCTTCGATTGGGCCTGATGGCCTGCCGTCCTCACGCTCCTGGGAATGTGTTTGGGCTAGTTTCCAGCTCCCTCAGAGTTCGATCTGGGACCATGAGTCAACTCTATACTAGCAATACAAGGACGTCACTAGGAGCCATCTCCAGGGCTCGGTCTTCGGACCGATACTTTGGGTCATTTTCTTTGATGGACTGCTCCGTCCGTGATCTCGAGAGCCGTGGATATGAGGCAATCGCACGCTGTCCGCTGATAGTCAAGCTGACCTAACTCTTCGCGTTCAGGCCGCCATAGACGATAATGACAACAGAAAAACTGGCTCTCTCACCTAGCAAAACTTCGGCTTTGCTGATGAGAGGGAGAACAGACGCTCGACATCACCTGGCAATCAAAATCCTCGGGCGCCGCATTGAGAGTCCAGCAACGGTTACGTACTTTGGGGTGCGGATTAGGACGGGCCTCAACGTGACGCCCCACGTTGTTGGCATTAACCCTCCTAATACCACGTGAGGTGTGAAACGAAAAATACCACGTGGGGTCCTTTTGAGACCCCACTTCATTTTTCAATTTTTCATGTACCAACTAGCTTTTCATACTAACTTTTTCAATCAAGTTCATTCAAAAATGAGGGATAAATAACAAAGAGTTTAAAAAGTTGAGAAAAAATGGTATAAAAAATGTTTATTAAAAAAAAAAGTAAATCATGAAACTTATAAAAGTATATTCACACTATGGGTGCTATTATTATTTACATTTAGCGCAAAGAAATTTTTTTGTGACATGGTTTTTACATACGTGCTTCTAGCTCATCAAGTTCTTCATCGTCCGTTTCCAAAACGTCTTCAACATCGGAGATCACTTCGAGCTGTTCCGTTTCCACAAGAGCCTCCTCAGATTCAAACACTGCAATCTCCCTGGCACGCTCTACTAAAATCAACGTTCGCGAGGACACAATGTGTTCCATGATTTATCTTTACGGTCCGAACAGTCAACGCATACTGAAATTAGATCTAAATAAAATTCAAGAGGTGAACGAAAAGTGGAAACCAAGAAATGTTGATCAGAAAGAGCTCCAGGAAAAACTCCAGCGGGTGCGGGCAATGTCGTCTTCGAATTGCAGGTCAATTGAAGAGCAAACGTAACTTTTCGGAATTGTTTACTGAGTGGAACTTCTTGAAAATACTTCTCATCAGACGAACGAAAATGAGATACGGATAATACCACGTGGGGTCCCGCGTGACCCCAACTACGTTTTTGTGAAAATATTATTTTATATCAATTTTTAAAATACAAACTGAATACATTTTCTTAATGAAATCGAATGGAGATAGTCTAATGATAAATGTCCTGAAGCCTCATCGAAATAGAAATTATATTGAGCAGTTCATACACATTTTAAAACGCATGGGGTATTTTTTGACCCCACCTGGTATTACTAAATCCAGACAGCGCCCCACATTTATCCCGAGCTTTTTCGGAGCCCCAAGCTGCACCGCCAATAAAATTAAGGTGGGCTGGGGGTTTTGCTCCTAGCCGACCACAGCGACGGACTTTTATCAATAAATAAACATGTTAGGCCCTCTTCCCTGAAGATTAGGCAAAGGGGTGTTGTGACCTCCACCGGAGGTCGGCAACCCCCCCAAAAAAAATGTAATGAATATATCGATACAATATTAGATACTGTAAGAACGACACATCAATTTTCAGCTGAATCGGCAAAAGAGAAGGGGGGATCAGAGGGGGCTCTACTCAAAACGTTGAAACGAATACGTACTACTGTACGAACGTATACAATTTAGTACATAGAGAATATAGGAGCACTTATGTAAGCCAACTGTTGAATATTAGCGTAAAGGGTCGACTGATTTTGAAGAGGGAGGGAAAAGTTTAATTTCAACAGGATTCGGTATTATTTCAAATTCAATGAAATACTTATCTGTTGTAACGTAGTAATTTGAGGCACCTGAATCGAGGTACCAATCTAAAATATCAGATGTTTTATTTGAGTCCTTACTTTGAGTTAGGAAAGCATCGCCATCATCATTGTTGTCACTTTTGATTTCTGTTACATTAGCTTCTTGATTAACTTTTCTGAAATAGAAACACTTTTTTTTTATACCCTCTTCTACCATAAAAAGTACACTTTGTAAAATTCTTTACTGTTTCAGTATTTCCAGTAAACGAACTTTTATGAGAAGGTTGATATTTTGCATTGTTATAAGCAGCAATCCCTGATCATGCAACTCGATGGAACGGACGCTGATTTGGCTGACGCTATCATCCACCTGAGACCGCGTCAGGCTGGGGCGGGTCCGTGCTCAAAAACTGTTGGAGGTCGGGAAGATCAAGATTGGCTGGGTGTCCTAAAGAATCAGAACATCAGCACGGCCTCAGAAGTGTTTCAGATGCTGGGAGACAGGACACATCGCCCCGCACTGCAAAAGCAAGAGGGACCGGTCGAAGGACTGTAGGAAGTGTGGTCAGACCGGTCACATGGCGCGGGACTGTAAGCCCCGCGAGGAAGGCTCTCAGCAGCCACAAGATCGAAAGCCGGAGGAATCCCCGGAGGGCAATATGGAAGTGGAGCAGGGAGGAGCTGCATCCTCGCTCAGAGTATGAAGGGGATTCAGCTTAATCTCATTAGATGCAGGGTGGCGCAAGATCTCCTTGCGCAGGAAATTCGTGAAGCAGGTAAGGACGTAGCCCTTATCTGTGAACAAAACCGCGACCTGAGGGATGACAGCCGGTGGAGATCGGATCCCACCGGCAAGGCAGCGCTATGGGCTTGCGGGACTATGTCATTCGGGGCGACACCCTGCAGGCGTGGCAAGGGCTACGTCCACGGAGAGATAGCCGGAGTACACTTCTTCAGCTGCTACTTCTCACCAAATGAGCCCCTAGACCTGTTTGAGGCGGGACTCTTGGAACTGGTGAGGGAGGCGCGCACGCTCAAGCCCCTAGTTATAGCAGGCGATTTCAATGCCTGGGCGGTCGAGTGGGGCAGCAGGGGCAGCAACCCAAGAGGGAAGGCTCTCTTGGAGGCTTTCGCCTTATTGGAATTGGTGCTGCTGAATGTGGGAAATGTCCCGACGTTCACGGGGATAGGTACGGGGTCCATCGTGGACCTTACCTTCGTCTCCCCTACCCTGTACAAGGGGGGTGGGGGCTGGAGAGTGGGTCAGGGGTAACCGCCAGCGACCATCAGACGATCCTGTTCGAGGTGTACCCTGTCAAGAGACTCACTCGAAGAGGAGACAGAGGGTTAGGCTCACCCCACTGGAACGTTAGGGACTTCCAGACGGACACCTTCAATCAGGCACTGGAGCTATGGCCGCCTGAGACTAACAGCGCCGGCGCAAGGAGCGCCGCCGAGCAGGTAGAGGCCGTCATGCTCTGGCTCTCCCGTGCGTGCGACGTCACCATGCGAGTCAGCAAGGGTTGCATCAGTGGCCCACCGGCATATTGGTGGAGTGACACCATCGCAGCTCTACGCAATGAATGCCACTCCGTCAGGCGCCAGTACCAAAGGGCAAGGAAAAGGAATGGGGGTAGCGCGGAAGTGCTCCGGAAAAAGTTCGCCGAGGCCAGGCGAAACCTGCGCAAGGAGATTCAGAAGAGCAAGAGAACCTGCTGGACGGAGCTGTGTGCCGAGTGGAACGCAGACCCATGGGGTAGGGCCTACAAGATCGTGACCAAGAAGCTCCACAAGAGCCAGCCAAAGATGGAGCCAGGGGAGGTCCAGAACATCGTGGAATGCCTCTTCCCCTGCAGCGGCGTGGCAACATCGGCAACGACATCCCCCCTGTCACAAGAGAGGAAATTGAAAGAGCCTGTCGACACGTCGGTGCCAACAAGGCACCCGGGCTGGATAAAATCCCAAACCGAGCCCTGAAAGCAGCAATGAAAGCCAGGCCAATGGTCTTCGCTGACGTGTACGATAAGTGTTTGAGAGCGGGGGTTTTCCCTGGTCGATGGAAAAGGCAACGTCTTGTCCTGATCCCGAAGCCGGGAAAGCCCCCAGGTGATCCCTCGACATACAGACCCCTCTGCCTCCTTGATACAGCGGGGAAGGTGCTGGAAGGCATCATCCACGAGAGGTTGCGCGAGCATGTGGAGGCCGGCCTAACCGACAATCAGTACGGGTTTCGACCAGGGAGGTCAACAACAGATGCAGTGGAAGAGGTGAAGAATCTGGTGTGTGCAGCAATAACCGGGACGCTAAGGAACCAGAAGCACTGCCTTATGGTCACGTTGGACATCAGCAATGCGTTCAACTCGGCTCGGTGGGACAAGATCTGGGAGAGCCTCTTACGGGACATCAAGATCCCCAGGTACCTGATGAAGATCATCAGGTACTACCTAAGTGAGAGGATGCTGTTCGCGGACACCACTGACGGAACCAGGGAATTCAAGGTCACTACAGGAGTTCCACAAGGGTCAGTCCTTGGCCCCACACTGTGGAACATCCTGTACAATGGCTTGCTGAGCCTGCCAATGCCAGAAGACCTTACCTTGGTGGCGTTTGCTGACGATGTAGGGATCGTCATAGTGGCTGATGATCTGGGAAACCTGGAACGCAAATTCCAGGCTGCCATGGAGCGGACACACCATTGGATGAGCTCTGTGGGTCTTTCCCTGGCCATCCACAAGACGGATGCAGTACTCTTCACCGGGAGGAAGGCCAGAACCAACATGTCACTGACCTTCCAGGGTCATACCATCGAGACCCAACCGGCAATCAGGTACCTGGGAGTAATGCTGGATCAGAGGCTCACTTTTAGGGAGCACCTCAGATACATGGGAGCGAAGGCCGCCAGGACATCGGCGGCGATTTCAAGAATTCTGCCCAACGTCGGTGGCCCTAGGCAGAGCAGGAGAAGACTGCTGGCAGGAGTCAGCACATACATCCTTCTGCACGGGGCCCCGACATGGGCAGATGCAACGAGGATTCCCTCATACCTGAGGCTGATCGCCCCCGCTCACAGGCGAAGCGCACTGAGAGTCGCATGCGCCTACCGAACAGTTTCTGGCGACGCTGCCTATGTAATTGCTGGGCTGCCCCCCATTGACCTACTAGCACGGGAGCGTACGCGACACTTCAAAAGGAAACAAGACCCGGTTCAGGTGGAAGAGGTGGTGCAGCGCTTCGACCGCAGAAGTAACCGGGTCTTCTATCAGGACGCGGGGGCCAGCCCTGGTCCAGCAGAGCCAGAGAGGGCCAGGACAATTAGGGAGTGGCAGGAAGAATGGGACAAGCCCACAAAGGGACGGTGGACCCATCGGCTCATCCCTCGAGTCGAGCCTTGGCTCACCAGGAAGCATGGGGAGGTGAATTACCACCTCACCCAAGTACTCACGGGACAAGGTGGGTTCCGGGGGTACCTCCACAAAGTCGGGGCAGCAACAACACTAGACTGCCCCGCGTGCCTTGGTGAGACGGAGTCGGCGGAGCATGTCCTCCTCAATAGCCCCAGATTTGAGGAGGGAAGGAAAAATCTGGAGTGCAGCATGGGCGCCCCACTGACTGCTACCAGTTACGTGGACGCTATGCTGCGCTCCCAGGAGTCGTGGGATGAAGGCTGCGATTTTGCAGCGCTCATCATGGGCGGGTTGGCCCTTCAGGAGAGGGCTGACAAGGAACAGTAGCGGTAATAAAACAGAAGGGGCGTTACCAGCCACCCTTCCTCCCTTCCGCGAAGTAATGACAGACCGTCAGTTCCGCGGAAGGGAATCAGGATCGGCAAGGAGAGGGTTTTAGTGGGTATGGTGAATCGGCTCGAGTCCCACACTATTCAGGGCTACCTTCCCTGGATGTGCGTCACAGCATTTTCCCCTCCAATGCAAAAAAAAAAAAAAAAAAAAAGCAGCAAACGCATGTTGATAAATATTTCTAGTGACTTCTTATTTATTTTCTTTTTTAGGCTTATTAGACTTGATTGACCAGACTCATGTCAACTTCATGGAATGTTTTTAAGGCTAAAACAACTGATTCAAAGGTCTCATTATCTCGATGAATGTTAAAAAATGAGCCTCTAAGTCTTTTCTTGTATCATATTTCAACTCTATCATTCTTTTTAGTAACAATATCTTGCTACATGGTCCCTTTTTTTCGAGACACCAGTGAGTCCCTTATTTATGTCCATTGCATATTCTTAATTCCTAATGTGGTCGAGATACGAGTCTCCTTTGTGTTGTGCTAAAACTGACTTACATTCTTTTTCAGCTTTCATCCATTTAGAATTACTAGGGTTCTCATCTCTTTTAACAATATACAGCAACTCGTACTCGTCCAAAAGCAACTCCGTCCTTAATTTCCAGTCGGAGAAATTTTTGCCATTAAATGGCTTAACTTTTAGATTATTATTTGCACCTGTTAATTCCATTATTCGGTTTTATACGGTATACTGGGCACATAACCTATTAAGTACACTAACTCGGATTGGATCAGAGCTTTTATAATAATTAAATCATGTTATAAACACTTGTATAATATTTTACTACACAATACTAGAACTGAATACAAAACAAAAACTGAGTGGTAGGTTCTACCGCAGTGTTGCCACTTGACAGCCTTAAGCATATAGATAGTGATAGCTCATTACTGAATGGTCGGATTGTCCTGGAATTTCACGTGTAGTATTCTTAAAAGTCAAATCGAAAAATACGCTACGTGACGTCTCAAAATATAGAACGGGAGGGAGGTAGTGGGAGGGCCTTAACCATATAGATAGTGTCACTTTTTGGCACATGATCACTTCTTGGTACCTCCTGGGCATGCTGTTTATGAGGTCCAAAACTGCTTCCCGTGGGTTGCGTTCCCATTCCTCAATAACAGCCTGTCGAAGCTCTTCAAAATTGTCAGGGGTTACTCCACGAGCCCTGATCTGCCTCTTGAGACAATCCCAAATGTTCTGATTTGGATTAAGGTCTGGTGACTGTGCACGTCACACCATACGCGTTATTGACTGCTCACGAAAGAAATTGTTGATCGCTATGGTGAGATGCGGTCGAGCATTATCATCATCATAAATGCAATTTGCTCCAATTGCATGAGCTAAAGGCATTACAATAGGCTCAAAAACCATGTTTAAGTACATCTGGCCAGTCATAGTGGTGTTCCCAAAAACTACGAGCGGGATAGGTTGAAAGGCAGAAATGATGACCGCCTCAGACTGAAATGAAACCACCTTCGTCACCTTCTACGCTGGCCATATTAGCCTCATCATAGCGCTCATTTGAGAGTCTCCACACTCTGTTGCGTCCATCTGAACTGTGCAAACGTACTCGGGTTTCATCGGAGAAAATGCAGTTGTTCCACTGGTCAGGAGTCTAGCATGATCACGAGTTCAATGCAGCCGCCTTAGCTTGTGATCTCGAGTTAGCCTGGGGAAATTCTTGGCCACCCTGAATTCTCCTGCGTTGCCTGCGTCCAGTTGCATGCTTGAAGGATTCTGGCTGTAACGAGGTATGCTATCGAATTTTTATATGTTCCACTTCGAGTGTTCAGCAGTATAATATAAACAATTTACCTCTCAATAATACTAAATATGGTTATGACACCGGAAGAAAAAAGAATTTACACTAACTAAACATTGTTCCTCTCATTTTGAAAATAAAAATTAAACTCATAAAGGAATCTACTTCTTCAATTTTCTTTTCCATTTCTTGAAACCAACAGAAGATAAATAATATATTCAATTCAAAATATTTATGTAATCAAAATTCACAGGCGCAGCATTGAAAGCCCGGCAATGGTTACGTACTTTGGGGTGCGGATCGGACCATGCCTCCAAGTGACGCCCCACGATGTCGTTATTGAAGAACAGACAACCACCACTTTCAACGCTCTGAGCTGTCTAACCTGCGCGACATGGGATCTCGGCTATTCTGCATGTAAAATAATCTACGCTGGAGTATTTGAGGTTGTAGCAAGGTAAACCGCCGGGTGTGGCACTGCCCCACGAAGCAGCAACGCATGATCTTGGTGCAAGCCTAGAGAGCAGCCCTTCTAAGGGTTACAAAGGCCAATCGTACTGTCTCTACAGCCGCGCTGCAGGTGCTGGCGGGAGTTCCGCCCATAGACATGGTACTGCTTGGGAGCGACCGCCAAAGTCGCTGATGGTCGGCGGCGGTCGTTTCCTAACCGACCACAGCAACAGAAAACAATTATTTATGTTTTTAATTTTGAAGTACTAATAGGAGTATAATAGAGGGATGGTATAGGTAACAAAGGCACTCAGTGGTATCGGTGTCCTGACCCCCCCATTTCCGTATGCCTAAGCACGACTTATTCCCTCTACTTAAATATGACACATTTGCTTCAGGATCTCTTCGTTATCATGTGATTTGGTCCTTTTATCCTCCCTCCTCATTTGCGACACCGTGCTCTTGGCGACAACTAAACCTAACTCATGTCCCCCTTCGATTGCATTCTATGCTGCCTATTATTGGAAGTAAGTTAATCGACGTTCCCCACCCGAAGGGAGGATATTGCCAAACGACCCTTCCCTACTTGGGAGACACTGCCCCATTTCTAGAAGATTCGCTATCTTGGGAAGAAATAACATACAGCGACTATAAACTTTGCAAAGAACATTTATTGGATTATATTACATACTAATAATGTAGGTAATGCAATTTACATTCAAAAGACGAAATTAAAACATTAAAAACAATTCAAGGAAGAAAAATGGTTATTTATTTTTTGATAAATAAAATACACAAAAACGTGCAGAAGTAAATAGTTTGATGTCCGAAATCTGAAACAAGAAATATATAGTTACAGATTGAATCATTCATATGGCATGATGTAGTGGGAAAACTCGAAGATTAGGAAAAGAAGAATTTAGTCCTTTCCCACACAAGATATATATCAACCCTTAATACATCTTGTGTAGGAAGGGACTACATTTTTCTGTTCCTAAATATCATTTTCCTTTCCTAATTAAAATTCTGGGGGTATTGAGGGTCAGTCAATGAAGAAAACACTATTCAAATGCCAACGTTTCGATATATTTCATATCATCATCAGGGCCTAACAAACATGGTGGTATCAAGATTAGAAAAATATAATGAGTGATCGATTAAAATTATATATAGGTACATAAATATACATTCACTCATACAACTCCACATAAATACATATATACATCCTAATACATTCACATACATATACACATTGATGAACAACAAGGAAACTTACTATGAATATAGATGGTTGAGGAGAAGGCATGAAGACTGTGAGGTCTTACGTTCAACTAAGGGTACAGAAGGGTCGAGGGTAACAGATAATAAATCCGGGGAAAACCCCAGTTAACGGGACTTAAATTTGAAGAGAACTACTTACTGGCTAACAGATATTTTACTATGTTGAGAAAAAATAAAATAAAATAAAAACTCTATAATTATATAAATAGTAACATAATTTAACTTATTAATTAAATGAAGAATTTTAGACAGAAGTGACACTAACCAAAAATGAAATAATACATAATAAAGAATAAATAGACACACAATGAAATTAATCTAAATTTTAAATATTAAATATAATTGGAGACAGAACTATGGATTCAGCAGTTTTGAAGCAAATTGGCATAAATGTTGCTCAGGTTATTGGTATCAGTGCGAAAATTGACAGTATTTGAGGTTTTGGCAATATACACCATTTCCAGTGTCAGCCTTTTATAGTAATTGATTTCTCTGTCGAGAATTTTGGTGTTAGCGAAATCAAACTTATGTTTGTTCAGGCTATGGTGTTTGATTAGGGCGCTGCAATTATCGGAGTCAGTTTTTGTTCTACAATCATACTCATGCTGGTATAATCTCTTTTTTAAATATTGAGATGTCATGCCAACATAAGATGATGAACAATCTGAACAGGGTATCTGATAGATGAGGTCAGACTGGTTGTTTTTTGGGGTAGGTTCTTTAATTTGGGAGAATAGTGACTTGACTACTTTAAAATTTTTAGGAGCAATCCTCACACTATCAAATTTTAGTATTTTCATTAATCTTTCAGTCAGTTGTACAATGTAAGAGATAGAAAAATATTTAAAATTATTATTGGTGGGTTCTGGGTTATTAATGAGCGTGATAGGGTTGTTTAATATTATTCTGTCAATGGTTTTGCATGGGTAGCCATTTTTTCTTAAAATAGTTTTGATGTTATTTAAATTATCGTTATGGTAAGTTGTAGAACTGAGTCTTTGCATTCTATTGATCATTGCAGTGGCAAAATTGATTT
Source organism: Aradus depressus (assembly GCA_963662175.1). Taxonomy (NCBI): domain Eukaryota; kingdom Metazoa; phylum Arthropoda; class Insecta; order Hemiptera; family Aradidae; genus Aradus; species Aradus depressus. The sequence goes on from OY759215.1 coordinate 17,903,933, forward strand.
TTTGGGAAAAGGGGTGATGAGAATAAAAATGAAGGTATCTGTCAGATTTAATGGAATTGATATACCAATTGGTAGATATAGAGCCATCATCGTTTCTAATAACTAGGGTGTCCAGGAAAGGGAGGCAATTATTATTTTCAAGCTCATAGGTGAATTTTAACCTGGGGTGAAAGGAATTAAATAAGTCAAGGGTCTGGGTCAAAAGATTATATGGAATGCAGGTACAAATATCATCTACAAATTTGAATAAAAAAGGAATTTTATAGGGTAGTTTAGGAATAATAGAGTCTAAGAGTTTATTCATAATGAGATCAGCCAGAATGGGACCTAGACTACTCCCCATGGCAGTGCCAAATATCTGTTTGTAAAATGTATTATTATATACGAAGTATCCATTAGTGCAACAAAGTTCAACTAACTCAATAAATTGAATGAATCCTTAGCATTATATGGACTATCAGACATGTTTTTTAGAATGTTGGCTAAGTACTTGGCCAGTGAATACATGGGGGATTGAACAAATGAAATAATGGGACGTAGAGGGTTACCAGGTTTGTGAGTCTTCACCAACCCATATATTTTAGGAGGTTGGGGGCTGAAATTAACTAATCTTTTCATAGTGTGCGTATCAATATACCCTGATGAGTGAGCAGCATTAGTAGTGTTTTTTAATTTAATAGTGGGATCTTTGTTCAGCGGTAGGTAAGTAGCAGGGTCGGATATTAACGAGCTCATCTTATTCTCATATTCTGTTTTATTAATTGCGACGGTTTGTTTGGACTTGCCTGCAGATATTATTAAAATGTCAGGATTATTACGTAAGAACATCAGGCGCGCTGCCCGTGAGTTGCCGGACACGGAGGATGCCCTTGATTGGGATGAAATGGATCTGACCCTGGTGATTGGGAGGCAGAAGAGTGGTGGCGCCCCTGGGAGCAATCTCATGGACGCTGCCATGATCAAGAAAGCCTTCCCGGTCATTAAGTCAGATCTACTCTACCTGTACAATGCCTGCCTAAGACGAGACCACTTCCCGAGTGCTTGGAAAGGAGCCATAGTGTGCACGTTTGTCAAGCCTGGGGATAGGGACCTTTCCTTGGCAGGCAGCTACAGACCAATCAGTCTTCTGTCTCTGTTCGGTAAGATACTGGAGGGACTCGTCCTCGACAGAATCCGCACCCAGGTATACGCCTTCGTATCCCCTAGACAGTATGGTTGCTTGAGGGGCAGGTCAACCGAGGACGCGTTGACAACGCTGAGGTCGGATGTTGAAGGGAACAGAAGCAATTATGCTCTCTGTATCTTCTTTGACATCGCGGCGGCGTTCGACTGCGCCTGGTGGCCAGCCATCCTCACGCGACTGCGTGCTATGGGACCGCCTAGGATTATATTTGGGCTGATATCCAGCTTCCTTGACGGCCGTTCTGCAACTGTGAGCCAGTTGTATGCTAGTACATCGGTGAACATCACCAGAGGATGTCCCCAGGGCTCGGTCTTAGGACCAACACTCTGGATTCTACTCTTTGATGGATAGCTCCGTGAACTCGAGAATCGTCAATATAAGGCTGTAGCCTATGTTGACGATCTCGTGATCACGGTGCACGCTGATAGCCGGGCAGCTCTGACCCGCGCAGCCCAGGCCGTCATCGACTTCGTCGACGGCTGGTGCAGCGCCAACAAGCTGGCCCTCTCACCAAGCAGGACTAAGGCCTTGCTGATGAGAGGGAAAACCGACGCCCGCCACCCCTTCTCCTTGAGGATCCAGGGGATGCGCGTTGAATTCCCGGAGACGGTCACATACCTTGGTGTGAGGCTGGGTCCGGGCTTCAGCGCGACCCCCCACGCTGTTGCCATCAAGGAAAGGACAAATGCGATCTTCAACGCTCTGAGCCGCCTAGCTCGCGCAACATGGGGCCTCGATTACTCAGCGTGTAGAACAATCTACACCGGGGTATTCGAGGCTGTGGCTCGGTACGCTGCTGCAGGGTGGTGGTTTCGCCCCACCAAGCAGCAGAGGACGAGACTACTGCAGGCCCAAAGAGCCGCCCTCCTGAGGATCACAAGGGCCTATCGTACTGTCTCCACGGCAGCGCTACAGGTGCTGGCAGGGGCTCCGCCCATAGACTTGGTCTTGGACGAGGCGGTTGCCTCGTACTTCTGTAGACGCAATTTGCCCCTGAGAGCAGATGTAGATGAGCCCTTGCGCCTCGCGCTGGAGGGTGAGCTACGTGGACAGAACGGACCAGAGCGTAGCAGGGACATTGTCCAAGACTGGATAATGAGCAAGTGGCAGCAGCGATGGTCGCGCTCCTCCGATGGCCGAACGACATTTGCATATTTTCCTGACGTCTGAGTCCGCCTGCGCTCCACTTGGGTACAGCCCGATCACTGGACATCTCAGGTACTATCAGGTCACGGCGACTTCAACTCCAAAATCTTCTTCTTCAAGAGGAAGGATAGCCTGAACTGTTCGTGTGGCGGCATCGAGACTGCAGAACATGTGGTCCTCGATTGTCCGCTATACGACAGGCCTAGGGTGGAGTTGATCCGCGCGACAGGATCATATCTGGGATTGACTCTGCCGGAGTTGATGACGGAGTCGAGCTACCCGGCGTTCGGCCGGTTTGTCACCTCCTGGCGGGAACAGAAAAAGGCCCTTTGACCCGGCGCCGGGGGCGACTGACGGACCGGCCTGAAGTCTACCCCCGGCAGCCGGGATGTAGAAGCAGTCCCACTCCATCTAACTCGAGCTCTCTCGGCGCCGTCTGGCAGCCGCAACCCAAGGAGGTCTGGGAGCGCCAGTCTGTCCCGTTCGGGACCAGAGGCTGTCACCCCTAGACACCCACAGCAACACTGTTAAATTAAACATTAAATAAAACCCAATATGTACTTCCTCCTTCCCCGACGATAAGCGGGCCGGGTGATTTGCCGGAACACCCGTAAAAAAAAAAAAAAAAAAAAAAAAAAGCCCGAACTGTGGTGGCGTCGAGACTGCGGAAAAAGTAGTCATCGAATGTCCACTGTACAACGGGCTTAGGGCGGCGTTGATACGCTTCACCGGAACGTACCTGGGACTGACCCTGCAGCAGCTGTTGGCCGAGTCAAGTTACCCGGCATTTACCCAATTTTTTTTACCCGAAAAAACGCCTCCTAACCTCGAGCCTTGGCGGACCCCCGGTGACAATAACACCTGGCGGTCCTAACCCGGCATGAACTTTCAGAGTTTCAGCGCACTCCAGAAACTACAGCTATGGTTCCTCCACAGTGACGAAGAGGATGTTATGGTTCCACACCAGGGACGAAAGCACCCAAGAGCTCAGGGGGGTGGGTTTAGTGGAAAGCCAACACTGTTGGGAACCTTCTTTGAAAGTATTCCCATCGCCCTGCGTAAAAAAAAAAAAAAAAAAAAAAAAAAAAAAAAAAAAAGCTCACCAGATTCCGATATTCATAAAACCCGAGATGATCTTCAAGCATCTCTAAATAATCTATATGTTTACTTTAAAAAGTGGAAAATTAAATTAAATGAAGTAAAATGTCAGGCAAAGTGTTCACATTGAGAAGACCATAGAGCCCACGTGAGATCACAGTTAACAATAGCCCGGAACCTTGGAACCCACCTGACAGTGCAATGAAGTATCTGGGAGTGCATCTTGACCAGCGACTAACCTTGAACCTGCATATAAATAAGAAACTGACGGAGGCGCATGCCAGATTGGCCATCCTGTTTCTACGGATACTCTTGACTCCCTATGGATACATTTTTTTTTTTTTAGGGTGCCCCTGACCCCCTGAGGGGGGTCGGTCACATCACCCTATTTGTTCGTCGGAGAAATGGGTAACCTTCCTCCGTTTTTATTAACAATTTACAAAATTGGTGTTATGGACGCCTGTTGTCGATGGCTACGGCCCGCAGTCGTCCTTGGTTTCTGGACGCCTCATTGCGCCGAGTGAGCTCGAGATTCTTCGGTGGGTTCTGTTCTGCCTACTTCCCGGAGCCGGGGGCAGCCACCACTGCGCCTGTCGGCGGTCGGCGAGGCCCCCGGCACCGGGTTAGAAGGCTTTCTTAATTTTCCGCCAGGAGGAGACGAACCGAGCAAAAGCCGGGTAGCCAGCCTCCGTCATCAGTCCCCTATGGATACAACTAGATCTTTAGATATTACAGGTGCTATCGGATCACGACGACTTCAGCGCCAAGCTACAAAATATTTCATAGTAGTATTTTACGTATGTTATTTTATTTCATTATCTAATAATATAAATTATAAAATATATAAAAAATAACGTTATTATAACCGTAATTATGACGAATGTAAATATAACCACGAATAAAAATAACTTATCAACGTTTCTGCCGTTGTTGTTTTCATAATAATCATTCACTAATTCACTTCAATCATAAGTTTTAGTAACTTTTCTTTTTTTTTTTGTTTACAAATAGCTATTTACAACTGTATACACATGAATACAACAAGCAAATGTGCTGATAAAGAGGTAATGGCAATGTCAAAATATCATGAGGGGAGAAATCACCCAGTGGTGACACTCCCTAGTCACTGTTTTTCTCTCGTTTTTAACTAATCACTGTCACTGTCACTGCTTCTGATCAGGAGATCTCTAGGCCATTGACGCTTAAGCCGTCGTTGGGGAAGTATGGCTGAATGGAGGGCACGGACTAGAGGATTATTGTGGGAACTAAGAAGGGAAAATAATTTTTTATATTTGGATTTAGCGATTTCAGTGATGAAAGGTATTTTAAGGTCAGTGTGAAGGGTTTTGTTGGAGACGTAGTAAGGAGCATTGGCTATTGTACGAAGGATTTTGGATTGAAGGGATTGGATGCGCTGGAGATTGGAAGCCTTGGCAGAACCCCAGAGTTCAAGTCCGTAAGTCCACATAGGTTTGAGTATTGAGTTGTATATAAGTCGTTTTGTTGTCAAAGTTAGTTTGGATCTTTTGTCTAGTAGTCTTAGTAGAAGTTTATAACGTCTGTTCATTTCTTGTCTTTTCAGTCTCGTGTGAGGATTCCAAGTTAGTCGTTTGTCAAGTATGAGGCCTAGATAGCGGACTTCGTTTTTTAATGGGATGGGATTTTGGTTAAGGTACACTGGAGGGCAGGTATATTTTCGACGAAGGGTGAAGACGATGTGAACTGATTTTGTATCTTTCACCTTCACTCTCCACTTTTTGTACCAGGACTGAAGGGTTATCAGGTGTTTTTGTAGGTGTCTGGAAGATAGGACAGGGTCGGGATGGGGAGAGAGAATTGCAGTATCATCTGCAAAGGTGTGGAGTTGTGTTGATGGATGGGTGGGGATATCAGCTGTGTATATTGTGTAGAGGATAGGACCCAGGATACTACCTTGTGGAACGCCAGCATTTTGTGGGGACGCGGGAGAAAGGACAAGACCCTGGCTTACACAAAAGGTTCTTTCAGAAAGGTAAGATTTTAGGATTAGGAAGAATGTGAAGGGAAGAGCTGCTTTGAGCTTCCACAGTAAGCCCGGGTGCCAAACTCTGTCAAACGCTTGTTCAACGTCGAGAAAGGCCGCCGAGCAATACTGCTTTTGCTCCAGGGTAGATGCAATGATGTCTACAACGCGATGGCACTGATGTATGGTTGAGTGGTGTTTTCGGAAACCAAACTGATGGTCAGGGATGATGTTTTGACCATCCAGTATGGAAAGGATTCTCCTTAGAAATAGTTTCTCAAAAACTTTTCCTAGAAGAGGAAGGAGGCTGATAGGTCTGTAGGATGAGAGGAAAAACTGACGCCCGCCACCCCCTGGTTCTTGCAGTACACGGCCGACGCGTTGAATTTCCGGCCGTGATCACGTACCTAGGTATGGGGATCGGGCCAGGTTTCAACATCACGCCCCACACTGTTGCCATTAAGGTTAGGACAACAGCCACCTTTAGCGCTCTGAGCTCCCTAGCACGAGCAACGTGGGGCCTCGGCTACTCTGCGTGTAAAACTATTTACACCGGAGTTTTCGAGGCCGTAGCAAGACATGCCGCTGCCGGATGGTGGAATCACCCCACCAAACGACAGCGTACGTTGCTACTACAAGCTCAAAGAGCAGCCCTCCTCAGGGTTACCAAGGCCTACCGTACAGTTTCCACGGCTGCGCTGCAGGTGCTGGCGGGGGCTCCACCCATAGACCTAGTCTTGGATGGGGCCGTCGCCTCCTACTTCTGCAGACGCGGTTTACCACTGGAGGCAGACACGGACGTGGCCTTGCGTCAAGCCCTGGAGGAGGAGATGCAAGGACAGGCGAGACCAGAGCGCCTGAGGGGCATTGTCCAGGAATGGATCGTGGAAAGATGGCAACAGCGTTGGGCGCGATCGACAGATGGCCGAACAACATTCGCCTATTTCCAGAACGTCCAGACGCGCCTTGACTCCCCATGGATACAACCAGACCATTGGATGTCACAGGTGCTAACAGGTCACGGCGACGTCAACGCCAAGCTCTTCTTCTTTAAGAGGAAGAACAGCCCTGCCTGCTCGTGTGGCGGCGTCGAGACTGCGGAACACGTAGTCCTCGAATGCCAACTATACGACGGGCCCAGGGCGCCGCTGATCCGCCGGACAGGTTCGTATCTGGGACTGAACCTGCCGGGACTGATGACGGAGGCTGGTTACCTGGCTTTTGGTAGGTTCGTCTCCTCCTGGCGGAGAATCAAGAAAGCCGTCCAACCCGGCGCCGGGGGCCCCGCCGACCGCCGACAGGCGCTACGGCGGCTGCCTCCGGCTTAGGAAAGCAGGCAGAAAAGAACCCCCAACAAGATCCCGAGCTCACTCGGCATAAAACGCCGAAAACCAAGGACGACCATGGACCGTAGCCATCGAGCCGGTCCACGGCCGTCCATAGTATCATGTAAATATTGTAAATTGTATATTGTAAATAAACGGGAGAAGGTTACCCATTCCCCAACGAAAATAGGGTGATGTGACCGACCCCCCTCAGGGGGTCAGGGGCACCCAATAAAAAAAAAAAAAAAAAAAAAAAGATAGTTCTGTAGGAACTGGGGTGATGGGAGGGCTTGTTTGGTTTGGCTATCATTTATATGACAGAGTGCTCCAGGGGCTTGGGAAATGAGTGGTACGGAGGATGGAGTTGTAAATGTAGGTAAGGAAAATAATGGATTTCTTGGGGAGGTTTTTCAAAATAGGGGAGGTAATTAAATCATAACCAGGGGCTTTCTTTTTGGGAAGGTGTTGAATTGTGTATTTTACGTCTGAAGGATGGAAGCACTTAGGAGGGGGAGAAAGGGGAAGTGGATTGTCTAGCTCGCTTTCGACTGAGGAAGAATGATGGGGATCAACAATATCGGGGTGAGGAGTAAATATTTCAGTAAGATGGGAAGCAAACATGTTGGATTTCTCTTCATCAGACTTGGCCCAAGAGCCGTCATCATGACGGAGAGGACGGGAGGAATTTTTATAGGAAAGTAGCCTTTTCTCGCTGTCCAAAGAGATGTTCTGTTTTCATTCATAGTCTGTGTGTACTGTTCGTATTGCAAGTTTCGCATCTGCTGCAGTTCCTTCTTCAGTGTGTTAGTCAAGTTGTTGAGGTGTGTTTTGTCGCTGGGGTACCTAGTCCGTTGCCATAATGCTCTTGCTCGTCGTTTGTCAGTTATCAATTTTCGAATGTGTAGGGGCACGCTGAGGGTGAGGAAGTAAGGCCTGTTGATGACACGAATTGTACTGTTTTTTATAGATGTATCTATGAGATGTGTAAACTGTTCTACTGCTCTGTCAATGTCGTCTTTGGTTTTTAGAGGGATTTTTAAGTCTATTTGTTCGTCTAGTAAGTTTCGAAATCTTGTCCAGTCAACAGGTCCAGTAATAAGGCTAGGTTTAGGAGGAACAGTAAAAGGACGGATGTCGAGAACGAGCAAGACGGGACTATGGTCAGAGGATAGGTCGTGAAGGGAATAAATATCGGAATGGATGGACGGGAGGTGGGAGGTGACAAATATGTCGAGGATATCGGGAAGTTTAGCACGGGATGTTGGCCAATACGTCGGCTCGGGAGGGGATATGCACTTGAGGGAGGTTGAAAGGATGGTGTTGAGAAGGACAGTGCCACGTGGGTTGAAGGCACGGCAGCCCCACTGTTGGTGCTTCGCGTTGTAGTCGCCACCTGCAAGGAATGTAGGGCCGAGGGACTGGAAGAAAGTTTGGAATTGTTGTAGGGAAATTCTTTTATTAGGAGGACAATACACAGCTGCAATAGACATCTGAAAAGGATGGGATTTGAGGGATATGGCTGTCGACTGAAGGGAATCAGAAGATATGTTGCTTAGGGGATGATGGGATAAGGACTTTCGGACTAGGACCGCGGTGCCGCCATGGCCCGTGTTGTCTGGATGGTCAGTTCGGTGAGTTATATAGTCAGTAATAAAGAAGTTAGTTTTGTCCGTAAGGTGAGTTTCCGTAATGAGAGCAATGTCGATTCTTTTTTCATGTAAAATTAAGTCGAGTTCGTTGGTATGTCTGCTTATACCATTGGCATTCCAAAGAATGAGGGTTAAGGAGTTTTGCGTCTGGGGATTCAAGGATTAGGAAGGGAAATGTTGCCACTCACTAATCTCGTGAGGAGAGTGATGAGAGGGGTGATAAGGTTCTGGAATTGGGAGAAGAAGGAGTTGAGGAGGGAGGTGATATCGGCGGTTGAGGGGGGAGGAGGGATATGGGATAAGGTGTGGTAATTGAGGCCAGGCGCGGCACCAGTGGCGGTAGCGTAGCTGGAGGAGGGTTCTGGGCGATGCTGCTGCTGTGGCTGCGGTGGGGCGACTTCTTCAGCTGCCGACATCCTCCTGACTAATTGAGGGTAGTGGCTGGCTCCAGTTGGCGGCGTGGGTTGGTTAGTTTTTCTAGGCTCCAGAGGTTTGACCAGATTCTGCTGCCTCATTCGATACTCCTTGTGGGCCTCACATCCACGGTAGTTCGCAGGGTGGTCACCGGCACACAAAACACATTTTGCTGGAGTGCTTCTGTCTTTTTTGGTACAGAGGTTCGTTGGGTGAGAGCCTACACACTTCACGCAACGTGCTTGATGGCCGCAGTTGTTTTTGGTGTGCCCGAACTCTTGACAACGGTGGCACTGTACAATTTCCTTTTTCTTTCTGGGTTCCTCTACCTTTATCCTCGTGTGAACCGGTGTCTTCAGGTTGAAGATTTCAGGGTTATTGTCTCCTGGCTCTAGGTCCACAAAGAACAGAGGCAGTGGAGTCTTACTGGTGGGATGGAGTGCATTAATTACACTCCTGACTGAAAAGTTAAGCTCCTCCAGCTCGGTCTTAATGTCTTCAACAGGAGTGCTGTAGTGGATCCCCCTCAGAACCACTCTATTTGCCTTGTCCTCTTTGAGTTGATAAGTATGAAAATCATACAACAACAAACTAAACTTTTAAAATTTTTTCTAACAGAGGGACTTATAGTACGTGTTGACCGTTCGAAGTACGAGTCGCGACTGTTTCAGTAACTTAAAAAAAAAAAAACTCACCCCCCCCCCCCCCCCTGAGAGGTTTTCTGGATCCGCCACTGACTTCAGGTAAGGTAGAAAATGTTATGCAAATCTGACTGTATATGTATAATAAAACACTAAAGAGTGTTTATTTGTGTATATCATTTAGGTTTCCAATCTTACAATGCATAATCACATTAACATGCCATTTGTACCCACCCTCTGTCATCAAGACACGATATCAGAATTTTCATGACAAACTCCACACACCATGTATATAAATAAATTTGTGTACCTATCTCGGAAGTACCCCAATATATCGAATCTAGTGCATTCCCCTAAAATCTCTTTACCACATTCTCTCTGCATCTTTCATGAATATCGAACCAGTCTGTCAAGTAGAGTTACCTTCTTAATCTTCATCTTCTTCAATCTTGATACCTTAATCTTTCATTATATCGGTTAAACTTCTCGTCGGATTTTCTGCAACAAAAAAGTTATTTATATTTTTTTTTTACTTTTTACTCTTTTGACGAAGAACAAAAAGAATGATAGGGGGGAACGTGTTTTTATAAGGAGTAAAGTGCCTGAGGAGGGGTAGGTATCTTTGCTTGAGATGGACTCGGCTCTGGTCATCATTGACTCAGGGATGTCGAAAACTCCTCCTTAAGAGGGAACAAGTTGTTACTGCCCCGACAAAATACCTGTTACAAATACCTAATATTTTGGAACAGGAGAGCAGGAGCTGTATGTAAGTTACAGTGAACGTATTGCTGAGTATCTCGCCTCGTGCTACTTATTGTTGTAAACTCATCATTTCCCACGGATTGTTTCAAACATGTTGTTTACCCCTTTTAGGAACAATTGACCCCACACTCTTGGTCCCACAGATCAGTCCATCCCTGGCTCCCAGTGTATATAGAACCTTCTCTCTGTACTTAACGCATATAAGTGAGTTGTGAAATATAAGTTCTTTTTAAAAGGACCCACTGGTGTTTCAATCATTTAACTGGCGCAGTCGGTAGGACATAGCAAACGCGTTCAATGTACATGAATCTTACTGTAAGTAGTTTTAAGACCTGTTTTTTTTATTTATTGAACATAAAAAAAATAAAAATAAATAATATTTTATATTTTCTTAGGCATTAAATAATTTTTAGAATTTATATAATAATTTTGTATACCACATCACAACACTCAACACGACAACTAGCAAAGACGTTTTGAAAGCTCCTTCACAGCTTACGATGCCTGTCCTCATTCTTAAAAAGGAATATTTGGGTATGGTCCCAGGTTTTCACGGGGAAGCGGAACATCAAAGTCACTTTCACACTATAAGTGAAAAACTCGTAAATGAATTTTACAACTTCCAAGATGCCGCAGATTTCCAAAATGAATTTCTTATGTCATCTCTGGTTGCCAAAATAAAAGGGCCAGCCTCGGAAATTATTGCCACAAATATAATAACCACTTGGGCTGAATTGAGGACAGCCTTGTTACATGGTTACGCCGATAGAAGAGATTGTTTCACTCGTCATATCGAATTAGATGTAAGTAGAATTACAACGAATCTGCTTTCGATTTTTTTTAACGGATACAGAAAATTCTAAATTTATCAATTTCCTACTTTAGGAATCATATTCAAGAATTCGCAGTCCATAGCTAGCAATGAGAGTTATTCTCAGGGGACTGAAAGAACCAGTAGGTAACTTTCTTAGGGTAGTTGGAGCGTCCGAGAGATTACGTCTAGTGACCATAGTGTCCTAGACGTTCGGCTCTTTGATGTCCAGATCCCTGCAGTCAGGCCTAGGGCCCCGCTTTGCTACTCCGCAAGCCCATATCTGACGCTTTCGTGGCGTCTGTCCCCACCTACTCCTGTGACGAGGAATGGGAGGGCCTCAGGGGCTTGGACCCGGTTGACCAGATTGAGGAGAAGGTTGGCAAACTCAGCAGCATTTTGCTGCAAGCCGCCGAAGAAACCATCCCGAGAAAAGTCAACCGGCCCAAGAAGGTCCCCTGGTGGAGAGAGAACCTCACCCTTGCCAAAAGGGCCGTTCATCGTGCCAGGAGAAGGAGCCAACGGTGCCGAGACCCTCTCCTATGATTGGTGCGAAGGGAAAAGTACAGACAACTAAGCAAGGCTTATGGTAGTGGATCGAAACCGCAAAAAAGGAAAGTTGGAGGAGGTTCATTGAGGACGATAGCAGCAAAAACCCATGGGGGATCCCCTACCGGGTTGCCACCGGCAGGCTCAAAGCGTTCGCCTCCATCAGAGATGGCGGATTGTACGCCACGTCTCTGGAGGAGGCCGCTGGGATGTACCTGAAAGAGGCCTTCCCGGCGGATAACCCGGAGGAAGATACACCTAGCCAGCATGATATCAGGTTTGTATCTCGTGCGCAGCCGGATACGGGGCATGCGGTTGGGAAGCAGAAGAGTGGCGGCCCCCCTGGGAGGGATCTCATAGACGCGACCATAATCAAGAAAGCTTTCCCGGTCATCAAGCCAAATCTGATGCACCTGTACAATGCCTACTTGAGGCAGGGCCACTACTCGAGAGCCTGAACGGGCCATTGTTTGTACGTTTCTCAAGCTTGGGGAGGAGTTATATACCTATCAGCCTACTTCCCGTGCTCGTTGAGTTGCTGGAGACTCTCTTCCTCAACGGAATTCGCGCCCAAGTTCATGCCTAAATGTCCCATCGGCAGTACGGTTGCCTGAGGGGTAGGTCCACTGAGGACGCCTTGAGGAGGCTAAGAACGGATGTGGAGGAGGACAGGGGCTAATATGCACTCTGTGTCTTCTTCGACATTGCAGCGGCCATCAATAGCGCCTGGTGGCCTGCGATCCTCACGCGACTGCGAATGATGGGTCCACCTAGGAATCTATTTGGGCTGATCTCCAGCTTCCTCTGCGAGCGTTCAGCAACCATGAGCCAGCCCTATGACAGCACCACTGCGGAGGTCACCAGAAGCTGTCCCCAGGGTTCGGTCCTCGGACCCACTCTGTGGACCATACTCTTTGACGAACTGCTCCGTGACCTAGAGAATCGTGGTTTCAAGGCAATAGCCCACGTCGACGACCTCGTGGTCACGGTGCACGCAGATAGTCGCGCTGCCCTGACCTAACGCGCGGAGATCGCCATTGGGCACATTGACAGCTGGTGCTGCGCCAACAAACTCGCCCTCTCACCCGGCAAGACTTTGGCCTTGCTAATGAGAGGGAGCACTGACGCCCGGCATCCTCTGGTCATAAGATACCATGGGCTGCCCGTTGAGTGCCCGGACGGTTACGTACCTAGGAGTGCGAATCGGGCCGGGTCTGAACCCCACGCTGTTGCCCCTAAAGAGAGGACTATAGCCACTTTCATCGCTCTGAGCTGCCTAGCTAGAGCAACATTGGGCTCCGGCTACTTGAATCTGTTTGGGTAAAGCCGGACCACTGGACGTCCCAGATACTATCGGGTCACTGGGATTTTAACTCCAAGCTCTTCTTTTTCAAGAAGCAGGACAGCCTGAACTGCTCGTGTGGCGGCGTCGTGACTGCAGAACACGTAATTCTCGAATGCCCGCTGTACGACGGGCCTACGGTGGAATTGATACGCCGGACAGGATCGTACCTGGGACTTAACCCGCTGTAGCTGATGAGTGAGGCTGACTACCCGAAGTTCGGTCGATTCGTCGCCTCCTGGCGGAGGGTAAAGAAGGTAGTTTAGCGTGGTTCCGGGGATGTCCGCGGGTTGCTAGTAGCACAGCCCACCTACGACCATCCTCGGCGCAACGCAACAAGAGCATGGATGCCTGATCCCAAGTTTTCTCGGGAAACGCCGATAAGGTAGGTTGGGGGACCCGGCCAGACGCCTACGCGATTGGCGGGTTCTACAGCAGGCCGTGGCAGCAATAAAATAAACAAGAATAATATCGTGCCCTTATTCCCCCCTACGCGGAGGACGGGTGTTTTTGAGCCTCCTTCAGGGGCCGGTACACCCGAAAAAAAAAAAAAAAATCAAAACAACACATACAGACAACAATCATATCTACCCTTTATCCCCAGATACTATCAACCCGCGAGATTGAATACCTCAGAAATCTTTCACACCTAGGCAAAATACCACACAATACCACATGCCAACAAGACAGAACACTGCCCATAAATAGTAATACCCGACCGATATCTACTCAAATTCCACGTTCAAATTTGTATAAACCAACACCAATGTCGATTTCCACATGTTTTGGTCCAAACAATAACAGACCAAACACATCCAAAAATGCTGCGGATCAATAACACTTATTTTCCAAAACGGAGGAAATAACTAAATAAAACAAACTTGTTTTTGAAATATTGTCTATTCCACTAAAGATATATATACATATATAACTACCGGTTTCGGCTTTATACCATCGTCAGGTCTAGTTATGAACTAAGTCAGTTTGCAGAGAGCGACCCTTCAAATACATCTCAGGTCAAAGGGTGCTATTAGAACTTGGGAGTCCCCCGGCTGTACCGTTCATGAGTTAGCTAACGGTACAGCCGGGGGACTCCCAAGTTCTAATAGCACCCTTTGACCTGAGATGTATTTGAAGGGTCGCTCTCTGCAAACTGACTTAGTTCATAACTAGACCTGACGATGGTATAAAGCCGAAACCGGTAGTTATATATGAATATATATCTTTAGTGGAATAGACAATATTTCAAAAATAAGTTTGTTTTATTTATTTAATAGACTATTCCCATTGTTCATCCTCACTCCTTGTTTGTTACAGATCGGGAGAAGCAGAATAGTAAGTTTGACTCTTATCTAAGTTATCTTAAGAAGGTAAATTATGAATAACAAATAGCATCATGTTGTGTTGATATTACTATATATTTATTGGGAGGGGGTGAGTAATAATATAGGTGGGTGGTTACTTATGGGTTAGAAGATTGATGTTGTACGGTGCAGAGACCGCTACAGGGTCATTCTCCCGAATGATCTTGAAGGATCACGCTTTGTTGGCACGATTCCGCTTGGTACCGGAAACCGTCTTGTTGCCCGATTATAAAAAGTCAACGTTGAACAGAATCGCTTTTTTTTATAGGATATTCTATGTATGGCAGTTTGCTAATTGTGGCTAATCTGTGAGTTTTGTTGGATGAAAATAAGGTTAATGTTCGAGGCTGAATTTTTTATTCTAGTTAAAGTAAATTTCTTCTAATTTTTTCGATAGTTATTATGACTCTGTCCAGGCTTCAACTACGAGGTCATATTGCCTACTACCAGAGCGCTCTTTCGTCGCTTTGGTGGACAGGAGCCCGATTCTACTATGGGAGCCTTAAATTTTGCCTACCCTGAATTTATATTAACCTTGGCCAGGGGCTTTAACGAGTACCTGACATCGAACAGGCTCCTCGGTTAGAACGTGTAGAACGGTTTCCTCGGTTCTTTAACCGAGGAAACCGTTCTACATTCGCGACCCACATAATTGACAATAGCCACACTTTCGACCCATCTACAGGCATCAAATATCTCCATTATTGCCCAAAAAGCAGGCTACTTAATAGCTTAGAACAATTAGAAATAAATAAAGCTAACAAAAGGAACATTTGTATGAATGACCAAATTTATTTCAACTATTCCCCTTTGTTAACACTCTAAACCAGTTCTGTTTCCACATATATGTTTGTATTATCTGTTATGTTTCAAGTTATCTAAATCTTAACATTATTATTAATTTTATTTCTATTTTTTCTTTTTTTATTATTTATTTGTATTTGTACTTATTTATTTGTTATTTTTCCACGTATTAGTCTAGTGACATTCTTTTATGTAAATTTAGAACTAGGTTTTGTTAAGAAATATTTCATGAGTTAGCTAACGGTACAGCCGGGGGACTCCCAAGTTTTAATAGCACCCTTTGACCTGAGATGTATTTGAAGGGTCGCTCTCTGCAAACTGACTTAGTTCATAACTAGACCTGACGATGGTATAAAGCCGAAACCGGTAGTTATATATGTATATATATCTTTAGTGGAATAGACAATATTTCAAAAACAAGTTTGTTTTATTTATTTATTACAAGTTTCCACAATATGTCCGCGTTTCTCAACTTAGAAGGAGGAAATAACATCAACTAATCCATGACATTGATTAAGAATTGAGTACTTTTTTTCCGAATCCGGACAGATGAATCATCATATGTTCCTGTTCTACGAAGGAGTAGAAAGAAAACTTACGGAGCAACAAGAAGAGAATAAATGTTTAGGCAAGTCTGGAACTAAAGTGATGATAGAAAACTAAGAAAGGTGACAGCTTTGGGGGGGAAGTTGTGACGGGCTTTCGTGGTACACTGAGCTGCCGTGGTGAGTTAAGTAAGCAGTGCATGTGTTTATGATAAATGTTTAGGCAAGTCTGGAACTAAAGTGATGATAGAAAACTAAGAAAGGTGACAGCTTTGGGGGGGAAGTTGTGACGGGCTTTCGTGGTACACTGAGCTGTCGTGGTGAGTTAAGTAAGCAGTGCATGTGTTTATGATAAATGTTTAGGCTAGTCTGGAACTAAAGTGATGATAGAAAACTATGAAAAGTGACAGCTTTGCAGGGGAAGTTGTGACGGGCTTTCGTGGTACACTGAGCTGTCGTGGTGAGTTAAGTAAGCAGTGCATGTGTTTATGATAAATGTTTAGGCTAGTCTGGAACTAAAGAGATGATAGAAAACTAAGAAAAGTGACAGCTTTGCAGGGGAAGTTGTAACGGGCTTTCGTGGTACACTGAGCTGCCGTGGTGAGTTAAGTAAGCAGTGCATGTGTTTATGATAAATGTTTAGGCTAGTCTGGAACTAAAGTGATGATAGAAAACTAAGAAAAGTGACAGCTTTGGGGGGGAAGTTGTGACGGGCTTTCGTGGTACACTGAGCTGTCGTGGTGAGTTAAGTAAGCAGTGCATGTGTTTATGATAAATGTTTAGGCAAGTCTGGAACTAAAGTGATGATAGAAAACTAAGAAAGGTGACAGCTTTGGGGGGGAAGTTGTGACGGGCTTTCGTGGTACACTGAGCTGCCGTGGTGAGTTAAGTAAGCAGTGCATGTGTTTCTGATGAATGTTTAGGCTAGTCTGGAACTAAAGTGATGATAGAAAACTAAGAAAAGTGACAGCGTTGCGGGCGAAGTTGTGACGGGCTTTCGTGGTACACTGAGCTGCCATGGTGAGGTAAGTAAGCAGTGCATGTGTTTATGATAAATGTTTAGGCTAGTCTGGAACTAAAGTGATGATAGAAAACTAAGAAAAGTGACAGCGTTGCGGTGGAAGTTGTGACGGGCTTTCGTGGTACACTGAGCTGCCGTGGTGAGTTAAGTAAGCAGTGCATGTGTTTATGATAAATGTTTAGGCTAGTCTGGAACTAAAGTGATGATAGAAAACTAAGAAAGGTGACAGCTTGGGGGGGGAAGTTGTGGCGGGCTTTCGTGGTACACTGAGCTGCCGTGGTGAGTTAAGTAAGCAGTGCATGTGTTTATGATGAATGTTTAGGCTAGTCTGGAACTAAAGTGATGATAGAAAACTATGAAAGGTGACAGCGTTGCGGGGGAAGTTGTGGCGGGCTTTCGTGGTACACTGAGCTGCCGTGGTGAGTTAAGTAAGCAGTGCATGTGTTTATGATGAATGTTTAGGCTAGTCTGGAACTAAAGTGATGATAGAAAACTATGAATGGTGACAGCTTTGCAGGGGAAGTTGTGGCGGGCTTTCGTGGTACACTGAGCTGCCGTGGTGAGTTAAGTAAGCAGTGCATGTGTTTATGATGAATGTTCTGGGACGTAAAAATCCCTCCTAACTGTTGAACGAATACTTGTGCTTCTCCTTCGTCCGACTACTCATAATTCCGTCCTCTCTAGGATTTAATCCGCACTTTCCAATATAGACCTTAAATAGAAATAATCAACTCAACATAATACTATATTATATTCACAACTTACCATCGATGATTTTTTGGAAGAATTCTTCCAGCACAGAAATTTCTGTAACAAAGAATGAAACAGAAAGAACAATGGGAGTAGTCTATTAAGAACGTCAACTGCTCCACTAAGATTTTGGCAGATATATTTATTCTGACATGTCCGGGCTTTATCTACGAGGTCATACCGCCTACTACCAGAGCGCCCTTTCGTGCCGCTAGTGGATATGAGCCCGAATCTACAATTGGAGTCCTAAATTTTGCCAACCCTAAATTTTTATTCATCTAGGATAGCGTCTTAAATGAGTACCTTACATCGTACAGGTTCGGGATAATCGCTTAACGTCCC
The DNA here is from genome assembly GCA_963662175.1 of Aradus depressus. NCBI lineage: Eukaryota > Metazoa > Arthropoda > Insecta > Hemiptera > Aradidae > Aradus > Aradus depressus. Next base: position 17,921,681 of record OY759215.1, read on the forward strand.
ATCTGAAGGACGATTATAAACAGGTTTTTTTTCAGCAAATAGGTCCAAAATGTTTTTAGCTGAAATTTACATTTTACTATTTCATTCTCGTTCAGCTGATAGCGCTAAATGTACTCCAAAAACAATTATTTTCCTTTTTTACGGCTTTCATTGAATACATTCTAAAATATGCAGTTTGTCTTAATAGTCTTAAACATTGCACCGCCGCCCTGTGGGACGAAACATGTGTTATCGTGGACATGGACATAGAAAAGACGTCACAATAACTTGATATTACATTAAAAAAAAGTATATATATATTGTAACACCTCTCCTCCTCGTGTGAGTGCAAATCACGTAATTAGTAAATTTAAATAAAATATAATTAATACCGGAAAAAAATGATTAAAATGGAAAATGTTTATATCGCGACTTTAATAAAAACAATGCCTGGATTGCTGAGTGCACTCCCACGGGAAAGACGGTTACAAGTTCCTAACGGGAAGTTGACAGCAGTAATTAACAATAATTAATTACTGCTGTCAACCAGAAGAAGCATGGGAGGGGGAAATGGAATGAACCAACTCTAGAAAGTTAACATATTTATTAATGAAATATGAACATTAAATATTTACAACAGAAAATAAAATAATTGAATAAGATTTGGCCATATGTCTGAAGGACTTTATAACTCAATTACGAGGTACCTCGATATGATATCCATGGCGAATGACGGCGTGATCATCCTTTCTGGACTTCCCGTAGACATCATCTAATCCACAGTCCCTGAAGATCTGCGTAGTTTCGAGGGCACACCAGAAGTTACACCCCCACTGACTTTGCACCGTCCGAAATCAAAGTGTATCTCACCGACTAGTTCGATGTGGCCAGTCTGGCCCCAAGTATGGAGAAGAAATGGTATCACCTATTCAAACTTAATTATAGAAAAGATACGTGGTGACCGACCCAGACATCAACGCAGAGAAAGTACTTTCACATACTGAAACTAGGCTTTACAAAGAATGGAACGTGGTGATCGGTCGGGACATGAACACAGAGAAAAAGTACTTTTACATATTCACACTAATATTAAAAACAGAGAAGATATGTGGTGACTGACCAAGACATGAACGCTGAGAAAGTACTTTCACATAGTCAAACTAATATTAAAACAGAGAAGATACGTGGTGATCACCCAAGACATGAACGAGGAATGAGCCAAAACGGGGAGTGGCTTCCGATATCTGACCGTGGTAGGGGACGGTTCTCGAGGCTTGATTGGTCGTCGGACTCAGCCCATTTTATTTCCAGTCAATCGCATATTACCAATTAACATCTGCCTCTAGTTGTGTGAAAACCTGGAGTAAAAAAAACCCCTTACTGCTTATTCATTATACACCGGATGTAGACAATTATCTTGGCTTCCTTTCCATTGTGTCTTTATTATTCTTTGTTTTCGCTCCCAGCGATCGCGATTCTCTCGCAGGCATCATTGGTTCCGAGCATGCTCTTCCAAATGCAATTCTCTTTGATTCAACACCACACAACCCATACTTTTCTCCTAGCGATCGCGATCCTCTCGCAGACATCGCCAGTTCTGAGCATTATCTATTGTCTATAGGGTAGACATGCTACAATATATTTGTTTTCAATGAACATTCATCAAGTTAATGTCCTCATTTCCCACCTCTCCCTCTTCTATGAGACATCCTGGGTCATCTCTGTACAACCCAGCAAATAATCATTCTATCTCCTTGAGGAAGTTCCATGAAATCTGTCAAAGACTCATTTTGATATTCAGAAACATGACGAACTTTGATCTGTGTCCGAGTTTCTGGTAACAACGGCTCATATGTTGAGTTTTGGGAACTTCGAGGCCTCAAATTAGAAATTAGTGGGTGAGAACTAATCAGCAGATTATGACGAATAACTTCGTTAGTTGAAATCCTCTTCATTTTTCTGCATCTAAACCGAGAATTGTAAAAACTACATTTAAAAACACGTACTTTTCTAAACAAAATTGAAAAAAAATGCAACAAAAAGTTTTTGGAAATGTTTTTTTTTTGTTTTTTTGTTTGAGTGGGGCAGAATGATTATAAAAAGTTTAAAACCTTGAAGAGGGAAAAACTATCATCTACCAGCTCGAACCAAACATTTTGACAAAAACTGAAAATCATGCGAAATTCCCCAAAATTACCAGATCAATTGAACTATTAAAGGAAAACGATGGAAAATGTATTTTCGCCTCATTCACTGATTTTTCACACACTCTGGAAAGTATTTAAAAAAAACAGTTTTTTCGAGCCTTAAAACAAAATTTTTATTTGGGCCAATGTCGTACTTTTGGCCTTTTCATCCCACTGTGCGTTTGGGGAGTTTTTGGGAGATTTTTAAATTGTCACGCGTTTTGTTGTGACACACACTACGATGCGTTCGATAAACTCTCATACTTCGCCGATTGGCAGCATTTGTTGGAGTCCAAACTTTAAGAAAGCGTAATTTGAATCCAAATAACGTTTGACTGGGTACTGAAGCTTTCAATATCCTTGTCTTGACAGTACTCGTAATGAGTGTCTGTGGTGGTTTGTCATTATATTGTTAGAATTTTAATTTAAATAATAATTCAAAAAGAAAAACAGCAAAATAAAAGTTTAATTAAAATGATTGAACACACAAAAATGATAAGTATTATTAACATTAACAAAAGAAATAGTCAAGAAAATAAACATGACAAGTTTGAGGCACTTGATCCAGGCTGGCTTTCTTCCAAGTTGCCACAACTACTACTGCGCAACTCCGACCAGACAGGCAGCCGCCACTCCCCTCGGAAAATTCTTCAACACCTCAATTCAAACCACTTTTAAATTGTAAGTTTATCGCCGCTAACAATATATTATAATTTTTTTTAGTTGAGTAGATTAGATCGCAATTTTCTGGGGGGCACCAAACATACTTGCCCCCCCCCCTCCCCTAGCTACGCCAACGTTGTTAAAGAAGAATTTACAATATCTAAACTTCTCCGTTCCTCTCTTTTTGAAAATGAAAAATTAAACTCATAAAGGAATCAATTTTCCTTTCTATTTCTTGAAAGCAACAGAAAATAAATATAATTTCAATTAAAAATATTTACTTTAGAGGAAATCCTTTCATCCTCAAAACGGATTATTTTTTCTCATATTCAAAATGAAAAGAAAAAAAAAAATAACCATCATATAAAAGTTGTGCTTCATATATGAGCATTAATTCATATTTTGCTATTGATGCTATATACATTATTTACCTGCAGTATTGTTTTCATCAATTTGATCTATTGTATCCTGAAGATCTGTAACAAACAAGGGAAGAGGATGAACAATGGGAGTATCTATAAAGCATGTCAACTGCTCCGCTGAGAGGTTTCGAAAAATTATTCGTGTTCAAGTTATCCTCCCAAATGTTGGAAGAAATAAGATGCCTTTCACGCGAGGTAGCTGAACTCAAATTGTCTCACCACCGCAACGCACCGCCAAACCAGGGATCTAGAAGCAGAAGCGGACCTTGCTAAAGAAAGAAGGCACCCACCGACCCAAATTGGCTTTCTTTTTACCACTTTAAATGCCGGGAGAAAGCCAAGAAGTGTGAGTTACCCTGCTCATGGAAACGCACACAGACCACAAAGCTGGAAACCTGAAGCAGATGTCGGGTGTGGCATAAACTGACACTCAGACTCTCCAATGCCGCTTATTCGTAACAGATCAACGGAGTCAGTTAATATTTTTGATTGATATTGAGGCTGCAATTCGAACAGTGCAAGGAGGCATTACAACGCTTCTAGGACATTCCAGACAGAATGCCAAGATCTCTCTTGCATGTGATGCATCAGGGATACGAAGGGTTCCCTTCGGATTCTTCTCAAAGGCCCTTTCTACAGCACAGCAGAATTATGCGACATATGTTCGCGAACGTTTGATAATTTCTCCGGTGATAAAACAATTATTCGTATATACTGGATGGTCGCAATTTCACTGTGCTAAAGCATCACAAACCAATGATATTTGCATTTGGCCAGCAGAATTGGTCAGCACTTCTTCGCGAATTTGCTGATTGAACTATGTCAGTCAGTTACGACTGACTTAAGCTATATTGAAAGTGGTGGCAACATATAAGGGTCATCTGACAGGGCGAGCGGCCTGAATTAAGAAACGCAGGCGGGGTATAGGTGAGCTGACCTAAAACGAAAATTGAAATATACAGGGGAGTAGGTGGACTACCCCTCCACCTGTGATGGTGCGGAATGGTGCTACAATAACCACGGGAGTGTAGATATAAGTGTGATCTGACAAGACGAAGGGCCTGAATTAAAAAACGCAGGCGGGGTATAGGTGAGCTGACCTAAAATGAAAATTGAAATATACAGGGGAGTAGGTGGACTACCCCTCCACCTGTGAAGGTGCGGAATGGTGCTACAATAACCACGGGAGTCTAGATATAAGTGTGATCTGACAAGACGAAGGGCCTGAATTAAAAAACGCAGGCGGGGTATAGGTGGGCTGACCTAAAACGAAAATTGAAATATACAGGGGAGTAGGTGGACTACCCCTCCACCTGTGTAGGTGCGGAATGGTACTACAATAACCACGGGAGTGTAGATATGAGGGTGATCTGACAAGACAATGGGAACAATGAACAATGGGCGTATCTATAAAGCATGTCAACTGCTCCGCTGAGAGGTTTCGAAAAATTATTCGTGTTCAAGTTATCCTCCCAAATGTTGGAAGAAATAAGATGCCTTTCACGCGAGGTAGCTGAACTCAAATTGTCTCACCACCGCAACGCACCGCCAAACCAGGGATCTAGAAGCAGAAGCGGACCTTGCTAAAGAAAGAAGGCACCCACCGACCCAAATTGGCTTTCTTTTTACCACTTTAAATGCCGGGAGAAAGCCAAGAAGTGTGAGTTACCCTGCTCATGGAAACGCACACAGACCACAAAGCTGGAAACCTGAAGCAGATGTCGGGTGTGGCATAAACTGACACTCAGACTCTCCAATGCCGCTTATTCCTAACAGATCAACGGAGTCAGTTAATATTTTTGATTGATATTGAGGCTGCAATTCGAACAGTGCAAGGAGGCATTACAACGCTTCTAGGACATTCCAGACAGAATGCCAAGATCTCTCTTGCATGTGATGCATCAGGGATACGAAGGGTTCCCTTCGGATTCTTCTCAAAGGCCCTTTCTACAGCACAGCAGAATTATGCGACATATGTTCGCGAACGTTTGATAATTTCTCCGGTGGTAAAACAATTATTCGTATATACTGGATGGTCGCAATTTCACTGTGCTAAAGCATCACAAACCAATGATATTTGCATTTGGCCAGCAGAATTGGTCAGCACTTCTTCGCGAATTTGCTGATTGAACTATGTCAGTCAGTTACGACTGACTTAAGCTATATTGAAAGTGGTGGCAACATATAAGGGTCATCTGACAGGGCGAGCGGCCTGAATTAAGAAACGCAGGCGGGGTATAGGTGAGCTGACCTAAAACGAAAATTGAAATATACAGGGGAGTAGGTGGACTACCCCTCCACCTGTGATGGTGCGGAATGGTGCTACAATAACCACGGGAGTGTAGATATAAGTGTGATCTGACAAGACGAAGGGCCTGAATTAAAAAACGCAGGCGGGGTATAGGTGAGCTGACCTAAAATGAAAATTGAAATATACAGGGGAGTAGGTGGACTACCCCTCCACCTGTGAAGGTGCGGAATGGTGGTACAATAACCACGGGAGTCTAGATATAAGTGTGATCTGACAAGACGAAGGGCCTGAATTAAAAAACGCAGGCGGGGTATAGGTGGGCTGACCTAAAACGAAAATTGAAATATACAGGGGAGTAGGTGGACTACCCCTCCACCTGTGTAGGTGCGGAATGGTACTACAATAACCACGGGAGTGTAGATATGAGGGTGATCTGACAAGACGAGGGGCCTGAATTAAGAAGCGCAGGCGGGGTACAGTGTAGGTGAGTGGGGCTGACCTACAATGAAAATTGAAATGTAAAGGGTTGTAGGTGAGAGACAACTGAAGTAGGAGGAAGGGTAGAAAGATGGGATAGCTAAGTAGTCAAAACAAAGGCATTCAGTGGTATCGGTGTCCTGACCACCCCTTTTCCGTGTGCCTAAGTACGACTTATTAAGCGAGTGTGTACTGAAGTAGGAGGAAGGGTAGAGGGATGGGATAGGTAAGAAGGTAATGCAAAGGCATTCAGTGGTATCGGTGTCCTGACCACCCCATTTCCGTGTGCCTAAGTACGACTTATTAAGCGAGTGTGTACTGAAGTAGGAGGAAGGGTAGAGGGATGGGATAGGTAAGAAGGTAATGCAAAGGCATTCAGTGGTATCGGTGTCCTGACCACCCCATTTCCGTGTGCCTAAGTACGACTTATTAAGCGAGTGTGTACTGAAGTAGGAGGAAGGGTAGAGGGATGGGATAGGTAAGAAGGTAATGCAAAGGCATTCAGTGGTATCGGTGTCCGGACCACCCCATTTCCGTGTGCCTAAGTACGACTTATTAAGCGAGTGTGTACTGAAGTAGGAGGAAGGGTAGAGGGATGGGATAGGTAAGAAGGTAATGCAAAGGAATTCAGTGGTATCGGTGTCCTGACCACCCCATTTCCGTGTGCCTAAGTACGACTTATTAAGCGAGTGTGTACTGAAGTAAGAGGAAGAATAGAAGGATGGGATAGGTATGAAGTTAATGCTAAGGCACTCAGTGGTATCGGTGTTCTGAGCCCCCCATTTCCGTGTGCCTAAGTACGACTTATTAAGCGAGTGTGTACTGAAGTAGGAGGAAGGATAGAGGAATGGGATAGGTAAGAAGGTAATGCAATGGCATTCAGTAGTATCGGTGTCCTGAGCCCCCATTTCCGTGTGCCTAAGCACGACTTATTCCCTCTACTTAAATAAGACACATTTGCTTCAGGATCTCTTCGTTACTTGTGGTTTGGTCCTTTGGTCCTTTTATCCTCCCTGCTCACTTGCGTCACCGTGCTCTTGGCAACAACTAAACGTAACTCATGTCCCCCTTCCACTGCATTCTGTGCTGCCTATTAATGGAAGTAAGTTCGGCTCGTCTTCCTGCTTTGCTGCTTTGGATGTGAGATGATGCTGCTTCACTCTCATCGAGATGCACTATACCTACCCAAATGTATTACCTGGTTTTATATTTAGAAAATACATCTGTCAGCTCCACATTACACTATTTTATATTCGTGATTTACCTTCTAATGCGTCATCCTTGCTTCCATAACCAAGTTGTTTGTGCTTACGTTCTGTAACAAACAAGGGAAAAGAATGAACAAAGGGAGTAGTGTATGAGCATGTCACTGCACCTCTATGATTCTTGCGGGTTTAGAAAAAATGGTTCGCGTTCGTGTCTTGTCAAAAACCAAACTGCTTTCATGTATGCTTTTTGTTGTTTTTATTCAATTATTATTTTTTGATTACGTTATCCTTGGGTTTCTTTTTTTTCTTATTCTTCAATTAAACTGTAATAATAAAACGCTTGTTGTAGAAGTTTTAATAATAAATGATATGTATATTTTTTCTTTACTTTACTTTAAATCTATAACGTGGAGATTTTCTCATTGATTCAATAAATGATTTCACTAACTTAAAATATTTGTGGGATGCCAGATCGCCTATTTAATTGAACGATACTTAAATTACTGATTTTAATATATAAATTGGATTTCTATCAACCAGAGGCGCAAGTACGTTCAGCGAAGAAAGTTTTGATATACTAAGTTGGTAACTCAATACTGACTAGGTTAGAGCATAGGAAGCAAACTAAAAAAATCTAGAAAGTCATATTTAAAAAGAATATATTTACCAAGAAAATAAATAACTTAAAATTAAAAACATAATATAAAATTAAACCTCGTATGGAGAATGTGGTATGGTAACTGGGGACAGACTGGATGCGGATGGTAATACTAATGCTGTAGGGAGACGGGTTGCTCACTTGAGATGGACTGGGGACTCAAACTTGAAGACGGGCTGAACTGTGGCTGTCCACTCCCGGGGCTTCTCTCAACGTTACTCCATTGGAGGGCTCTTGAAGACTGTCTCAATGGAACTGGAGACTCCTCCGAGCCTCTCCCAACTGAACTGCACCGATGGCTCCTGAAGACTTCTGTCCTCTCACCGACTTTAGACTTGAACTCCCTCTCATGATCTCGCATATTCCCCCACCACTTGGTCATCCTCCCCTCTTCTTTCTGCTAGTCTGGCTTAAGGGGGAAGTTCATCGCTCAGCGGATACCTGACTTCGACTGTCGACCTCTAGGTTGACATTCGAGACAAATTTATGTGAGCCCGAAAAAGGACTTTTTGGCCCTAATTCCGATATAGCTCCATTCTTCTGTCACGCTGGTAATTTTACTCTCAGTCAGGTAAATTGAAGAAGAGGTGAAAAGGACCCCTTCCTCTTCCTGACCCCTCAGCCCCTTGGGTTAATTCCTTCCTCCATACTTTATATATTTACTACATATTATCATTAATTTTAAAGAATATATTCAGATCCAGTCGCAAATTGATTATATTACAAAACATTGTTTCTTGAGTTTCTCGTTTCCATTTTTGCTTTATTAATACTTGTGTTCAAACAGTTGTTCCTTTTCAGTTTGTATTTTTTGAAGTGTTTAAATTATTATGAAGGATGAGGGTAAATTTCTGTTTTTATTTCCTTTACAAATTCATGAAAATGTTCGTAGTGTGATGAATCACCCAACAGAACTTGTTCGGTGGGTGTTCTCTGGTCAGTGAGTTAGAGCCTACTGTCCATCTCTCAGCCAGCAGATCCGTGACCGCCTGGTCTGAGGCGTCTCTCCCACCCAATAGAACTTGTTCGGTGAGTGTCTTCTGGTCAGTGAGATAGAGCCTACTGACCATCTCTCAGCCAGCAGATCCGTGACTGCCTGGACTGAGGCGTCTCTCCCACCCAACAGAACATGTTTGGTGGGTGTCCTCTGATCAGTGAGTTAGAGCCTGCTATTATCATCATTTATTCATTTTATTTTTTCTCTCTTCACTAATTAATGGTGAGAAGAAAACAAGACAGACGGAACAATAAGGGAGGGCGAATCTTAATACTGTCTGTCGCTGCTAGATCCTTCAGTGCTACCGGTGCTAGGAGTATGGCCACATGAAGGGATACTGTAGCCGCCCTGTCAAATTGTCGTGAAGTGCGCCGGGCTGCATGCCACAGAGACCAGCAGAAAGCCGCGAGAGCTTCCAGCCAAGTGTGGCGGCGAGCATCCTGCCAACTACAGAGGGTGCACTAACCACAGGGACCTGAAGCGGCTGAGGAGCTCCGCCACCACTGCAGAGCTCAAGCCAATACAGCCCCCGGCTCTGAAGTCCTCCGTCCCTTGTACAAACTAATCATAATAAATTAAGATCAAACTGAAGAAACAAAATAAAAATAACCATTAACTTCTAAAAGAATATAAAGTCAAAAGAAAAGGAACTCTGAAATACCATTATGAAATAATTCAATCAAAATAAAATGCCATAAAAGAAAATATCAAAATAACCTAAAAAAGGCTTAACCAGGAACAAGACTCAACAGTGATAAAGCAGGATGCGGAAATCAAGAAGAGAATACATTCTAGAAAAAGAAAATTTAATAAGTTTTAAAATAAATATAGAAGAAACGGAAGAAAAGAAGCAATTAGTAACAAATGTTACTAAGGAAGACAGAAATATGACACCTTTAAAAATCAGTTTAGATAGAGATAATTCTTAGCAATAAGCATCAATTTAGAACCAGTAATCGAGAAAAAATGAAAATAGAGAAGAAAGAAAAAATTGGGTATGGGGCTGATAAGAGGTTAATTAAATCAAACATTTTGGACGTCTAATCGATTTAGATCTTCGATATGAGCTGAATTTTGATTAAAATAAACGAAATAAGTGTTTTACAAAAAGCAAAGGACATGGAATATTATGATATAATTTATAAAGACGAAAAGGAACAAGAAGAAGGGAATAAACGACAAAAAATTCAAAATGTTGTTTTATACATGAGGCATGGAAGCAAAGGAAGCATCAAAATGAACTAATAAAGGGATGATTTAGCGTTTTCAGTCTACGTTGGGACTTTGCCCAGAACGCACGTCCAAGCTCTCTCTTGAGTTCTATATATTTTTATTCATTATTAAGTGATATGGTGAAGTGAAGTTCAATAAATGTTTAATAAGAAGTGTTAAGTGAGTAAAGAGATGTGAGAGATGAAATTGAAAGGAATTGTAGATTTGGTTAAGAGATATGTCTTTCGGTGACGTCTTCGGTATTAAAATATTTTATTTTGAGGATGTCCACATTCACATGACTTGTATATAGTATATGATTTGTTCTTTATATATATACTAGCAGTAATACCCGGCGTTGCCCGGGGTACTTTGACTTTTCACCTAATATCTCTCGTTCGAATCCTATGCAAATCTTCAACAGTACATTCATGATGTTATAATTTTCAATTATTCATACGGAATAAGGCTTATAGTCCTTCAACGTCAGACACCCCAACTAGTAAGTTTTTAGAACCCCTGGGCACCATAGCTAGTACGCACCATTCAACGGCGGAAACCACAGCTAGTGAATACTTAGCATCACTGGACTTCCTAGCTTAACAACGCTTGTGACCACAGCTAGTATGTGCTTTGCAACAGCGGACCCCACAGCTAGTACGTAGTTAGGAACTTAATTTAATGAGATGTCACATAGTGTATTTTTCAATTTCGCCTTTAAAAATACTACATATGAAATTCCATGACAATCCGATCATCCGTTAATGACTTAGCACTATCTTTATATTTAGGCCTACACCCACAACCCCCCCTCCCTTTCAAAATGTTGAGATATCACATAGTGTATTTTTCAATTTGCCCTCTAGGAATACTACATATGAAATTCCATGACAATCCGACCATCCGTTAATGAGCTAGAACAATTTTTATGGTTAGGCCCCACTTACAACCCCCCCTCCCGTTCAAAATTTATAGACGCCATATAGCCAATTTTTTAACTACGCTTTTAAGAATACTACATGTGAAATTTCATGATAATCCGTCAATCCGTTAATGCGCTAGAATAATTTTTATGATTAGGCTCCCCTTACAACCCCCTCTCCAATTGACAGCTAGGAACTCTCTTCATAAGAACCTTCCTCGGACTTCAACGAATTGGTGCCTTACATGAAGAAGGACGATGTATATATAGCCAGACCTAAAATAAATAATTTCTGGAAAGAAGAACTTCTTTAATGGCTGCACTTCAGCAAAATTTTATGAAGGATAATGCTGCTTTGCTTCAGAATGAGTCGGGAATTTCGGGAGGAAAAAAAGGAATGCATCAGTGATGATTGTTTACCAATTAGTATTTCACCGGTTGCTTTGGAAGCTAACCAGGCTTCGAAATTAATTATAGAACGCACATTCACATGTATATTATGTCAAGAAGATCAAATAATCACACTTAAAGGGCCTGCTATGGTTCTTATGGCATTCTGCAAAAATCAAATGTTTTTTGTAGAAATAGAAATATGTACATATTATGGCTCAAATTCTAATATGGGGGGGGGGGGGGGGGGGGGGGGGGGGGGCTGTTCTTACGTCAGCACGTGTGGACACGTAATGCATAGTAGATGTTGGGAAAAATATATTGACACAATCACATCCGAAGACCTTACAAACTAGGATGTAAAACTATCGATAGTTAACGTTAACGATAGATTCGATACTATCGGCGTTAAACTATCGATACTTTAAGGACTTTGTATTTCTGGGATTCACTGAATCGAAGGAAAGTTACATTTACTGTTCTTGTGAAGTGTTTCGTTGCTTTGAACTGAAAATTTACTATTCTTGTAGCGTGCCTTGTTGTTTTGAACTGAAAAATGAGTCGTAAACGGAAGTCCGATGTGTGTAGTTACTTCGATAAGGATGTGGGTCCAAAAAAACTGGCTAAATGTCGTTTTTGCAGTGCCGAATACAGAACTTCCGGGAACACTTCCAAAAAAATTAGCCGAATCGCTCCAGCCGTTCTCGAGTTTTGCGCATAGCAACATTTAGCCATTCATTTTTATTATATATATATATATATATATATATATATATATATATATATATATATATATATATATATTGTAATGACCCATATTGTTCATTACATGAATATTTAATAAATGAAAAATAATGTACTTAGTTGCAATCATTGTATGAGACCTAAGGAAGGTTACTGGAGGTTATCAAATCGATAATGTACCAGGGTCGATACAGTATAAAAATATATCAATTCATTTATTTCAATAATGTAATAAAATTAAATAATAAGGTAATAGTGTGTTAACAATAAATGTAAGCAACTAGAATTGTATACGGAAATATGTAATTGTTATGAATATAAAAAAAAAAAAGATGTTTAGTAGTTTAAAGGCTGTAAAAATTGTGGCCAATGAGAGAGCGGAATCCAAAACGATGGAGAAGTGGTCTGTCCCCTCGTGAGAGAGTCGTTTTATGCAGTCTTGTTCAGGAGATCGTGGTTCAGAGTGGTAGAGAGCTATAATAAGATCTTAAGAAATATGTGTAGTGCAGTGAGTACTGTTGTATGATAAACACTTAGCCGGAGCCCGCTGGTGTTACTTACCACCATGAGGATCAAGAAATAGAGGCATACAGGAGTAGAATATCCAGAGATCATAATTGTGCAACCACCAACTAAGAGAAAAATATGAGAGGAGCACGAGTCTGTAGTTAAGAAGAGTCATTCCATCACATCACCACAAAAAAATATGAAGACACCACCCTCATCAAATCTCAATCATCAAGACCGGTTATAATTGGGGTAATTTATGTTTGTAAAAAAAATGTGACTAACCCTTTTAAAAAAAAATAATTTTAGTAATAAAAAAAATAAATAAATCTAAAAACAAATTATAATGTACGTCTTATCTTTTATAGTCATTTAGTAGCATTCTTTAATTATAGTGTAGTATTATATTAAAGTAAAATGTAAGCGAGTATAAGTATCGTTACAATATATATATATTTACCACTCAGAGTTAACAACAAATCGTACAAATGCTTTTTCTTGTTTTCTGTAACATGATTCTGTGTGATGATGTCTTGGATCCGTACTGAAACAAGGAAGGTCATATTGTGACTAACACTCCATTGACTGTATGTACATGTGTGATGATGTCTTGGATCCCTACAGAAACAAGGATGGTCATATTGTGACTAACACTCCATTGACTGTATGTACATGTGTGATGATGTCTTGGATCCCTACTGAAACAAAAAAGGTCACACTGGGGCTATTTCTCCATTGACTGAATGTACTAGTGTAATGATGTCTTGACTCAGTACTGGAACAAGGAAGGTCATATTGGGGCTATTTCTCCATTTACTGTATGTACATATGTGATGACGTCTTGGATCCCTACAGAAACAAAGAAGGTCATACTGGGGCTATTTCTCCATTGACTGAATGTACATGTGTGATGATGTCTTGGATCCGTACAGAAACAAGAAAGGTCATATTGGGGCTATTTCTCCGCTGTCTGAATGTACATATGTAATGATGTTTTGGATCTGCACTGAAACACGGAAGGTCATAATGGGGCTATTTCTCCATTGACTGTATGTACATGTGTGATGATGTCTTGGATCTGCACTGAAACAAGGAAGGTCATAATGGGGCTATTTCTCCATTGACTGTATGTACATATAAAATGATGTTTTGGATCTGCACTGAAACAAGGAAGGTCATAATGGGGCTATTTCTCCATTGACTGTATGTACATGTGTGATGATGTCTTGAATCCGTACTGAAACACGGAAGGTCATATTGGGACTATTTCTCCATTGACTGTATGTACATGTGTGATGATGTCTTGGATCCGTACTGAAACAAGGAAGGTCATATTGTGACTAACACTCCATTGACTGTATGTACATGTGTGATGATGTCTTGGATCCCTACTGAAACAAAAAAGGTCACACTGGGGCTATTTCTCCATTTACTGTATGTACATATGTGATGACGTCTTGGATCCCTATAGAAACAAAGAAGGTCATACTGGAGCTATTTCTCCATTGACTGAATGTACATGTGTGATGATGTCTTGGATCCGTACAGAAACAAGAAAGGTCATATTGGGGCTATTTCTTCGCTGTCTGAATGTACATATGTAATGATGTTTTGTATTCAAACAAGTAAAAATAACTTATGTATTCCTTACTTTCAGAGGGTTCAGGTTCGGCGGGTGTAGCGGGAGCAGATTGAGGCTAAAAATAATGAAAATACATTTATTTTTCATATTTACCTTGTATTTAGTTGGTATATTTACCTTTATTATGTACATTTACAACCGAGTTTCCACTTATGGTTCGACATGCCGTGGAAGTACGTTCAACCAGTGCAATCCGCACGAGACGTTTACAGAACAAATAAATTAGTAACCCGCTGGATAGGTTAAGTGTTGATTTTCGCTCACCCAGGTCTAGAAATTTCAACGATTTAATAGTCCGTTTTTTTGTATAATTGGATATATCAGTCCACAAACAAGACAACAAAAATCAGGGTTCTCATCTAATATCAAGCTCATACATGCCGAAAATTATATAAGGCGTCCATTATCACCCTGACGCAAACATTACACAACATGGGAGCAGAATGGTTTTATTCCGTAGGTGCGAAGAACTCATCAAATACTATTCTTACTGATATTTAGATTTTGGCTTGCTTGGCGTAAAGATTTGTTAGGATTTGGCGACGGACGATTAAGCAATATTCAGTAAATGTAAGTGACCATGTTGATTTACATCAAAAATAACTACGATGAACGACGAACAGTTCGAAAGGCTGTTAGACCTTTTCAACCGAAGTCAAGCGGCTCTGGCAACAACTCTGGTCAGTCAACTTACTGAAAAATTGTCAGTTTCTCGCGTCGATACCGTAAGTACTGCTATTAAATAATAATATTCCTCCGTTTGAAGTTTTCGATACACAAAAAGAGAGATTCAAAAACTACCTGGAGCGTTTCGAAAACTATTTGTTGTTCAAAAATGTCACTGTCCATAATAAGCAAGCTCAACTTCTCAGTGTTTCGATCGCTTCAACTCATTATAACAACTTATCATCGATGCTGGGTCCCGACAAACCAATCAAAAACCTCTCATACAGGGATCTCACTGAAGCATTCATCCAAATACTTGCACCACCCAGAAACACAGTTGTACCACAACATTATTCTTTGAGTACCTACCAGAAATCTAACGAAAACATCGCTGAATTTGTTGCGGCGCTACAGCGCGACCTTCCTGAATGTAAATTTTCTTATTAACATGCACTTGTAACAAAACTGTCTCGGTGGCGGATGTTTTCTTGAGGGCACAGTTTATCAGAGGGCTCAAAGACAACTGGAAAAGGGAGCTGTTATTACGGTCCGATTCAAATACTTTTTCTGCCGTATTGACTAAAGCTACGGCTTTGGCAGCTTCTCGACTTGACTGAAACACAAGAACTCGCAAATTAACAACCAGCGAATTCTACTCAAAGCCAAGATGTGAACCAAATTTCCAATCGTTCTCGTCGTGATAAGTCTCAGAAACGTAATAAATCACCATCTACCGCAAAGGGTTCTTCCAGAAACTGTTCAAAACCTAGAATCGATTATGCAAAACTCGGTATCAGTGATCTTTGTTTCACATGCGATAAAAATAACCAACGTGCTCCAGATTGTCGCATCGATAGATCCAAAATACGTTGCTCCGCCTATGGCAAGAACGGAGCCGTTATGCGGGTTTGCATAACAACACTCCTGAACGACAAGTATCCTAAACAATATTCGAAATCTAACTCTAACAACTCATCCGGGGATAATATTACTAAACACATGCGATCTTTTGAAGACAATACTCTTTCATATGGTCTCAATCAGGTTACAGAAGTGTGCTACAATAATTCAAATAAAAATATTGTGGATATTTTCGACCAGCTGCCTTGTCCCAACTCCGTTTCTGACTCTCAGAAGTATTTCGTCACTGTATCCGTCAATAACCACCCAGTCCGCATGTAAGTAGACTCGGGGGCGGGTTTTTCTCTGATCCCAGAGGATGAATTCCAGAATTTGAAGCTGAACATTTCTCTAACCCCAACCAACATTTATTTTCGAGCATATACCAATGACGTTTTCCTGCCTAAGGGGAAAGTTTCTCTTAGAGTGACCTAGAAAGGACGTAGTTCTATCGAAGAATTGTATGTAGTTCCTAAGGGTCGTCCAGCCATTCTAGATCGCATATGGATAAGACATTTGAAGATCAGCCTAGAAGAAATTGATAAAGATCGAAAATTCTCTGTCAATCAAACCAAGTCAGTTTTTCTAAATGAATCCTTTTCTATTGAAGATATTATTAGTCACTATTCTAATGTGTTCGAACAAAAATCGGTTGCGTTCCAAACTTTAAGGTTTCTCTGAAATTGCTCGAAAACGCCAAGCCTATCTACACTGGGGAGCGCGACGTGCTTTATGCTCTCAGATGAAAAGAGGAAGCGGAATTGGATGACCTGGAATCAGCGGGTATTATTTCTAGGATCAACAAGACTGACTGGGGCTCTTCTTTTGGTGGTCATTCCCAAAAGAAACAACGCAGTTCGCTTGTGCGTGGTTTATAAGGTAGGGGTAAACGAACGCCTTGTCTCAATAAACTACCCAATTCGACCCATTCCAGACGTTCCTCACAATTTGCGAAATTCTAAATTTTTCTGTAAATTAGATATATTTAAAGCATACCTCCATGTTGCAGCCCTTGACGCAAGTAGTGAAATCCAGACTATAACTACTAGGGGAACCTACCGAAGGCTCAGATTGAGTTTTGGAGTTAAAACAGTCCCAAGCGAATTTAATAGAATTTTGAATTAAATTTTGCACGGGTTGAATAAAACAGAGACGTATTATGATGATATCGTAGTACATGGCTCAAGACGAGTGTTATTCAAATTTGGTAGCTTGCCTCAACCGTCTGCAGGCTCAAGATTTGCACTTGAGCAAAGATAAGTGTTCCTTCTTTTCCGAAAAAATCGAATACCTGGGCCATATAATCGAACATAACAAAATTTCAAAATCACCAGAAAAAGTTCAAGCCGTCCTAGATATGCCTCGCCCTAGTAACGTTGATGATGTTAGACGTTTTCTTGGCATGTTAACATACTATGCACGATTTATTCCAGACATGTCTACTATGACTACACCCTTAAGAAACCTGCTTTGTAAACATCGAAAATTCAAATGGTCAAAGGCATGCGAATCAGTCTTCATCCACCTCAAGAATGAAATGAATACAGACACGAGTCTTGGTACCATATGACCCACATCTTCCGATCGTTCTGACCTCCGACGCCAGTCCTACCGGCGTTGCCGCAGTGATGAGTCACATGGTCCATGATGAAGAAAAACCAATCGCTTATGCTTCCAGATCACTATACTACAGTCAGCTCGATAGAGAAGCCCTTGCCATTATGTTTGCCATAACTCATTTTTTTAACTATCTTTATGGTATCCATTTCACACTTGTCGATAACGAGCCACTTACTCGTATATTTCACCAGATAAAACATTTGCCTCCTATGACTTCCAGCAAAATCCTACGTTACACTTAATTTCTGCCTGGCTTTGATTATTCAGTTAAATTCAAAAAGGGTGATGCCAATGCTAACGTAGATTGCCTTTCTAGAGCAGCTGTGGAACAGAATCATCCTTCAATTGACACGATGCTTAATGAAGAAGTTCAACTTTTGCACATGGATTCAATTTTCGAAATATCTAACGAGTTGCTCACCTGCTGAAGTATTATCAACGCATGAATGAATCCGCGGAATCTACTTTTACCTTGGATAACGGTGTTATGTTCTAAGACAGCCGCGTCGTAATCCCAAGTGCTCTTCGAGACCTCGTACTTAAGGAGCTCCATTCCACACATGTTGGTATTACCAAAATGAAGCATCTTGCACGACGGTATGTATATTGGCACAACATCGACTCTGACATCGAAAAACTAGTCAAGTCTTTCTTGCAAACGCTGCGCATTGGTGAAACACAATCCACCGAAAAACCCTATACGTCCTTGGGAGGAGCCTAAATCAAACTGGGAAAGGATACATATTGATTATGCTGGACCCTATAACAATCACTATTTTCTTGTCTGCGTGGATGCGAAATCTAAGTGGGTAGATGTGAAGGTAATTTCAGCCGCACCTATAACCATGAGTACCATCAAACTTCTAAACAACATTTTTTCAACCCATGGGTATCCGAAGATCATGGTGAGTGATAACGCTTGGATATTCACAAGCGCTGAATTCAAATCCTATTGCACCGAACATGTAATGTTTAAAAAACTAATTGCTCCTGGACATCCAGCTACCAATGGCTTAGTTGAACGGACAGTTCAGACTCTGAAGCAGCGACTGAAGGCACTCGAGGATGATCCACGTATAATTCCTGTGAAGGTTCAGGACGTCCTTCTTCGTTATCGCGCAACGCAACTTGCTTGTGGCCAGTCTCCAGCTGAGCGCTACCTTCATCGGAAGCTCAGGATCAAGCTCGATGCACTCCGGCCTTATCATCCAGATAAAAATCCAGATTCTACATACCAGGTCTGCGCACTTTTAAAGTGGGGGAGAGGGTCCAAGTGAGGGACTACTCACCGAACAATAAGTACACCTGGATTTTTGGTACCATCATTCAAAAATTGGAGATATTGCACTACATTGTCGAACTCGACTCTGGCTACACCATCAAACGACATTTGGACCAACTCCGCCATACCCTGGTCCATTTTCATCTGCAAGTCACAGAACCTCGGCTATGGCAAGTTCCTCTGGCATGTAAGGGGCCTGCTACTCCTCAGGGTGAGAAGCCTATTTCGGTCCCAGAAAGAAACCCTGCATTACCTCAGGACACTTCCACCTCAACACCAGCACCGGGAGATCCAGGTCCGAGAGCTCCTACGGTCGAACCGAGACGTTCTGGACGGACTCGCCGACCTCCAGCCTATCTGGGGAACTATCAGCTGAAGTTTTGAACCTCATGAAATTTTTCAATACTCAAGTTCCAAATTAAGGGGGAAGACTGTTATGACGTCACCAATTCAACCAGAACATATGATATATTACTTGTAACAAATTCTTTCCAGATTATATTGAGAGATCAAATGCGTGCTTTAATTATACTTTCCTGTTTTCAAATATTAGAGCTATATAGACACTTTAGTAACTAATGCTCAAAGGTCATGTTATGGTCGAAAATGGGATAAAATTAGTAAAATGGGAAATAATAGAAATTACATTTTGCAACTTAACAAGGGAATATTAAAACGAACGAATTGGTACATTAAGAGTTTGTTAGTTTTTATTTTCTTTAAACTGGCAATTTCTTAATTTCTAACCGATTTTTGTGAAACCAAGCTTATTATTCATGAAATTAACTCTAGTTTCCGAAATTAACGAGAAAATAAAATACAGGGTGCCATTTAAAATAAGGGAGTTAAGTAGGGTTTCTGCAAAACCCTGTATAAATTCCAGGATTTCGAATAAAGTATGGAATACTACGTCAAAAATAAAGGAGGTTTAACATTTGAATTTTTGTTGTACGTCAAAAGATAAAGGGGGTAACCGGGTGATCCATATCCAGTGTGACACCCTTATTTTAAACATTATATCTAGTATTTATGTCATTACATTTATTATTATTATTATTACTAATTTGGATGTTTAATGTCATGTTTATAGTTTTCCTTTTTAATCTAAATTAATCTCAAATCTCGTCTTGAAGAACCGGACGGAAAAGAGGGTAGCGCTTCTCCTTTTTAATCTAAATTCTAAATATGTAAATAAATAAACACCAGACTTCCATTTCTATGGAAGTAAAAATAATAGCTATAAATCAATAATATTTTGAGTATCATTAAAGATATAAAAGTGATTAAGTACGTACCGTCTTTCCTGGTTGTGGGATGCTACCGCTGAAAAAATTATTATTAATACATTTCTTTATGTTCTGTTAATCTTTAAGATTAGCATTTTCATAATTATATATTGATAGACAAATGAAAAATATTGATTATATTCCCAATATGGAAAGAGGGATTATTTATCTGCCAACTAACAAAATACGGCAAAATATCACACAACACTACACGTTAACCAACAAAACCTTTTGAAATCGTACATATTGACTCAATCGCCGTTTCTAACAATAATAGACACAATTTCCAAGACATGCACAAGCGTACAGACTAAATTTTGGCCAAGGCCCAGAATCGAATAGAGCAATAGATCGATTTCACTTCACTCTCATTGAATACATTTGAAAATTAAACAATAGGGAATAACTTCAAAAAGACAATACAGACTCAAAAGTTAACTATGCCCTTCTGGCCTATAACAATACAATATCCTACATTCAGTACCAAAGCTGAAACCCCTTGACATCATTTATGGACATTTTGACACTAATTCACCATTTGCTATAAATCTCGAACAAAAACTTGTCAATAACTACATTAACAATGACGAAGACAAATTAAAATTAGTTTATAAATAAATAAACGAGAAGAACGCAAACAGTAAAGAAACACTCAAAACAAAAACAGAGAATCACTATCGGGTATCTCACAAACAGTTTACATACATAACAGACAGAAACAAAGCAAAACAAGAAGCAGATACAATAAAGGAACAATCGCACAACTGAAAACGGCGGAAATTCACACAAGGCAAAACAATACCCGAAAAAATATTCAACTAGCCAACGTAAAACGACAAAAAACAATAGACGACGAAGAGACTCGTCGGTACAAAAGACCAACAGACAAACATAGACATGCCCTGGCGGCTCTTAGGAAACGGTAGACACTAGACACAAAAACGGTTAATTCCAAATTAATTAAAAAATAACCTTACGAAGAAATATTGACTCATGGTCGCGAGGATAAACTGATCCAGAATAAACAAATACTTCAACATTTAAAATAACCGAAGTTTCGAAATTACTAATTAAATATCAAAAAACCTAAGAGCCTCGGCGGATTTTGAACCCGCGATCTTGAGCTCAGTAAGTAAACAGGCATAGGTACCACTGAGCTACTGGCGCCCTCAAAACAAATCACCTTTAAAGGCATCTGTTTCCACTTTTCTTCCAACACCAGGATAACTTCACATCAACAACAATTTCAATTTTGATTTCAATTCAAACCCTATTCCAACTGTACTATTGTATAAAAACCTTTCATCTTATCCAAGATCCATAATAATCCAATTGTACCCTTAGTGAATAAGTATAATTATTTTTTTTTTTTTTCAACATTAGAGCAGCCCTTTTAAGAGTTACAAGGGCTTATCGTACTGTCCCTACGGCTGCGCTACAGGTACTAGCATTGACTTGATCTTGGATGGGGCTGTCGCTTCGTATTTCTGTAGACGCAACATGCCCTTAGGAGCAGATATTGATGAGCCCTTACGCCTCGCCCTAGAGGAAGAGATGCGCGGACAGTCCAGACCAGTGCGCTGCAAGGACATCCTCCAGAATTGGATTGTGGAAAAATGGCAACAACATTGGTCACGATGCCCGGATGGCCGAACGACGTACGCATACTTCCCGGACGTCCGGGTACGCCTTGACTCAACATGGGTACAGCCTAATCACTGGACGTCTCAAATATTATCAGGTCATGGTGATTTCAACTTAAAGCTGTTCTTCCTTCACAGGAAGAACACCCCGAACTGTTCGTGCGGCGGTATCGAGACTGCAGAACATGTGGTCCTCGAATGTCCGCTGTACGACCAAGCTAGGGTGGAGTTGATTCATGGGACAAGATCGTATTTGGCACTGGATCTACTGCAGATGGTGACGGAAACTGACTACCCGATGCTCTGCCGATTCGTCGGCTCCTGGCGGGAGCAGAAACAGGCAATGTAAGATAGTAACCCCTTGATCCCCGAGCGTTCACTAAACGTAGACTGGGTGATGTTGCTACAATGCAAGGCGCACCCTCTTTTGAAAGCAAATATAAAAAAAAAAAAAAAAAAAAAATTATGGACTTTGTTATTATATATTGTTATTACTTTTATGATCATTCGGAATAATTTTAAACCCGCTTATGTTGTTTCAGAGCGCGCTAGGCAAATCGTTCACAAGTTGAACGATGGGAAATAAAGGACGTAGTGTCTACTTCTTCTGCCTGCGGCGCTACGGTCCTGAAAGAACCCGGGACTCTGTCACAATCCTCCTCCATTCGTCTTAATTCTAAAGCCTTAGGCTTTAGATGTATTGTCTAAATTGTTGATAAAGGGGTAAAAAATAAATAAGTAAATAAAAATAAGACTTTCACCAGACTTGTATCCTCAAAGAGCCTATGGAAATAATTTTTCGTGATTTGCACTGCTTTGTCATTCCTCCTAATTCGCACCATCTTGTTTGGCAACCTCTGTTGTGACATGGCGCTCATCCCCTCCCAATGAGCCGAACTATCACTACCCGACCCGGGATTTGATATTTACGTTTCCATCGCGAACTAAAATACAAATGATCTACTCGACATAAAACTATATTTTTATTCATAATTTACCTTTTTGATTGCTCCTTAGCCCACATCTCCATAATCACTGTAACAAACAAGAGGTGAGGATGAACAATGGGAGAAGTCTATTAAGCAAGTCAACTGCTCCAAAAAGATTCTGCCAAATTTTGAAAAATTGTGCGGTTTCCAGTTGCATCAAAAATATAACTGTTTATATATTCAAATGTGATATCAATTTAAAAAACCATGAAAGTACATAATGAAAATATACTTATTCGAATTATCTCGTCAGTTTAACTGAGTTGTAGGGTGGATGCCTGGTACCGAAAAATCATGGGTCCAAGTCCCACCGGGATCAACATATGTGCGTAACATATGTACTAACTAATGTACACCTCATCTCAGTAGTTGCCACTCCTAGGACGCTGAACATAGATGAAGGGTAGCAGGAAAACTGAAGGAAGTTTAAAAGATCATTTCCCATTTATATTAAAACCTCGAAGGACATGATAAGAACACAGCGAGTTAACGAAATTGTGGACTAGGTTAGTAATTTAGTGATTGTACAAAAGCCGTACCATTCACTTGGCATATGGTTAGGTCCCCAAGATCCAAATAAGGTACCTACTGTAAAGACAACCCTTTATGATGCCAACTTTGGAGGAAACAGAAACAAATATTATAGCATTCTTGATCTTAAGGATGGATTCCATCATGTAGAATTAGATGAACATTCGATTCACGTTTGTAGTTTCAGTACCCTGTTTGGATGATATAAGCTTCTGCGATTCCCATTTGCCATTTAATTTGCACCAGAAGCATTTCAAAAATATACCAATGGCATATTTGGGAATGTTGAAGGTTTGACAAGTGATGGCTGATAAACGACTTCAGAGAGTACGTTCTCAAATTGCCAACTCCAAACCAATCTTTTTGGGAGTTATTAATGAAAAACTCTTTGTAGGTACGGATCTCAATCCAACTGAAAAATGAGAAGCTCCAAGTCGACGGGGTCTGATCCCGCTAAAGAGGAAATCTCCCACAGTGCGACGTCTCCAAAACAGGACTGCTCCAAGATGGCCGATGCTTCTAGAGAGCTAACAGAGACGGAAATAAACTATCTACAAATAGATAAGAAACCTCACGGGATTGTCATATATATGTAGATATTCAACTAATGTTAAAACGGATCATCGTCCGTTGGTTTGAATACCCCGAAAAGGGGTACAAGGCCATTCAGTGAAGAAAGAAAACAGAAGTTATTAAACAGATATTTCTAAAGTATATGATATAAGAACAAAGAGAATTTCAATGTTAGGACAATATCAGGTTAATAAAACGAACAAGAGGCTATATGCATAAAGCATAGTAGGCGAAAAACGGGAGAAAAAAAGGCCAATCAGTAAGACGCAAATGGGATTGAAGACCATTGGAAAAGTGGAAGAAGGAAGATGGAAAGCTGCGTAATCTGTAACCGAAGGTGTTGATGTTGGTTGCAGCTTGTTCATATTTTCAATATGTACTATTTAAGAAAACCTGAAAATTTACAATTTCACCAAATTAACAACTTCACATATCAAACCCACATAAAGATATATTATATTCATAATTTACCTTTTGGTAGCGACGCTTCAATCTCAGCTCTCTTCTTAATATTTTCTGTAACAAACAAGGAATGAGGATGAACCATGAGAGTAGTCTATTAAGCACGTCAACTGCTCCTCTACTGTTCTGACAAGTTTTGAAAAATTGTTCATGCTTGAGTTGCTTCTAAAATGTAACTAATGATACTTAACATTTTTTGCAGAGATATTGTGAAACACTTAATAAAAAAATTAAAGCAAAACGGTTCTTTTTTTAAAAATACTATCAATTTCTATCATTAACAAATACTGTATGTTAAGCCCTGGCTGAAGATGGTAGCAATACCGAAAGCACTTCCATATATTTTATACATTTTTCATAAACAATATAATTTTTAAACATACGTTTTTCTTTATATATTTTATAATATAACTGTTTATGAATATTCAGGTGAGGTATCAATTTAAAGAACTTA
Source organism: Aradus depressus (assembly GCA_963662175.1). Classification (NCBI taxonomy): domain Eukaryota; kingdom Metazoa; phylum Arthropoda; class Insecta; order Hemiptera; family Aradidae; genus Aradus; species Aradus depressus. The sequence continues at coordinate 17,946,345 of OY759215.1, forward strand.
GAGAGTACGTAATAAAAGTCTACGTATTAGAATATTCTCGTCACTTTAATATACTGGTGGGAAGATGCCTGCTAACCTAGAGATGAAAATGAAGTGAAAAATAATCTTTATCCTGGAACATGAGTCCCCTGAGAATGATAATATAAGTAATAAACAAAAGAATATAATGCGGTGGGTTATAAGATCCTAGATCTGTAGTTACACTCACAGAGAATATGTCCTTAAATTCATCCAGGAGCCTCAAGGGGTTTTTCCTCTGAGTCGGACTTGATGTCAACTTCTCTACCATTCCTGCTCCAGTCTCATCGCTCCCACAAGTATATTAGATGCAGCTGCTGGTATCGCGTTCTTTCCTACTCTTGTTCGTGCGAACAGTGTTCTGAAGTCAAGCTCCGGATCCATCAACCGGACAGGAATCACCCCATGGTTAACCACGGCTGCTACCCGGGCAAAATATAAAACTAGGCGCTTCTGGGCTCGAGGACTACCTTCACTCTATTCCTACCCTCGCGCCAACAACAACTTCATGCCTATCAGGTAAAACTACTGTTTCCGGAAAGTCACTAAAAACTTAAACAGGGGGACCATAGGATCATCCACCATTTGAAGAAGAGTGGCTATCACTGCAACCAGCTGAGATAGAATAAACCTTACCACGTGTCATCACGTACCTGCACCCGTCCACCCCCATGAAATAGGAGCAAGAAGAGATGGGATTCCTTGTCTGGAACATGTAACTGTAGGGTCCCTACCGACTAGAAACAGCTGAGGAACTCCTCCAGCGCTCCTGCACCAAGCCAACACAGCCCCTCGTCTAACAGCCTCCTGTTCCACAGCTTGCCTACTTCCCAGCCTGGCCTCAGGTCACCAGAGACCTTCAGCTCGCCCAGCACCACCTCGCACTGCTCCGCCTGCTCCAGCAGCTACAAGCTATCAGGTATCTCCACCCTTGGAAGTTTTCCTTTCTCTCATCTACTCCCCAACGTTCCCGAAAACTCCGTACACAAAACATCCTTGACATCTTTTCCTCAAAGATCGTGCTCGTGCCACATGGCAAAGAACACGATATCCGTCTGACCACCGGACCTATAACCAACTTTCCCGACTTCTTAAGCAACAACACTCATCCTATCGCTCTGATTAATACAATTCCTCCCTATCAACCGACAATAAATCTTATGGTTCATTACCAAAATAATCAAGTTTCCCCCTCATTCGGCGTATATATGGCTCTTGGGCCGCATCTGACAAGGATAAGTCCAACATATTTGCTTCGTCCTTTTTATTTGTTTAGTCTTACATTAATGTTTCATTATTATTTTGTATATACATTATATTATTATTGTTCCTACTCGCCGTAAAGATGGCTCTTGGGCCGCATCTGACACGGAGAAGTCCAACATATTTGTTTAGTCTTACTTTAGTGTTCTATTATTATTTGGTATATATTTTATATTATATTCCATTATTTTTGACGTTGAGAAGTCCAACATATTTGTTTAGTCTTACTTTAGTGTTCCATTATTATTTTGTATATACATTATATTATTATTGTTCCTACTCGCCGTGAAGATGGCTCTTGGGCCGCATCTGAAACGGAGAAGTCCAACATATTTGTTTAGTCTTACTTTAGTGTTCTATTATTATTTTGTATATATTTTATATTAATATTCCATTATTTTTGATGTTGAGAAGTCCAACATATTTGTTTAGTCTTACTTTAGTGTTCCATTATTATTTTGTATATATTTTATATTAATATTCCATTATTTTTGATGTCGAGAAGTCCAACATATTTGTTTAGTCTTACTTTAGTGTTCTATTATTATTTTGTATATATTTTATATTAATATTCCATTATTTTTGACGTTGAGAAGTCCAACATATTTGTTTAGTCTTACTTTAGTGTTCCATTATTATTTTGTAAATACATTATATTATTATTGTTCCTACTCGCCGTGAAGATGGCTTTTGGGCCGCATCTGACACGGAGAAGTCCAACATATTTGTTTAGTCTTACTTTAGTGTTCCATTATTATTTTGTATATATTTTATATTAATATTCCATTATTTTTGACGTTGAGAAGTCCAACATATTTGTTTAGTCTTACTTTAGTGTTCCATTATTATTTTGTATATATTTTATATTAATATTCCATTATTTTTGACGTTGAGAAGTCCAACATATTTGTTTAGTCTTACTTTAGTGTTCCATTAATATTTTGTATATATTTTATATTAATATTCCATTATTTTTGACGTTGAGAAGTCCAACATATTTGTTTAGTCTTACTTTAGTGTTCCATTATTATTTTGTATATATTTTATATTAATATTCCATTATTTTCGATGTTGAGAAATCCAACATATTTGTTTAGTCTTACTTTAGTGTTCTATTATTATTTTGTATATATTTTTAATTAATATTCCATTATTTTTGACGTTGAGAAGTCCAACATATTTGTTTAGTCTTACTTTAGTGTTCCATTATTATTTTGTATATACATTATATTATTATTGTTCCTACTCGCCGTGAAGATGGCTCTTGGGCCGCAACTGACACGGAGAAGTCCAACATATTTGTTTAGTCTTACTTTAGTGTTCTATTATTATTTTGTATATATTTTATATTAATATTCCATTATTTTTGACGTTGAGAAGTCCAACATATTTGTTTAGTCTTACTTTAGTGTTCCATTAATATTTTGTATATATTTTATATTAATATTCCATTATTTTTGACGTTGAGAAGCCCAACATATTTGTTTAGTCTTACTTTAGTGTTCCATTATTATTTTGTATATATTTTATATTAATATTCCATTATTTTTGACGTTGAGAAGTCCAACATGTTTGTTTAGTCTTACTTTAGTGTTCCATTATTATTTTCTATATATTTTATATTAATATTCCATTATTTTCGATGTTGAGAAGTCCAACATATTTGTTTAGTCTTACTTTAGTGTTCTATTATTATTTTGTATATATTTTATATTAATATTCCATTATTTTTGACGTTGAGAAGTCCAACATATTTGTTTAGTCTTACCTTAGTGTTCCATTATTATTTTGTATATACATTATATTATTATTGTTCCTACTCGCCGTGAAGATGGATCTTGGGCCGCATCTGACACGGAGAAGTCCAACATATTTGTTTAGTCTTACTTTAGTGTTCTATTATTATTTTGTATATATTTTATATTAATATTCCATTATTTTTGACGTTGAGAAGTCCAACATATTTGTTTAGTCTTACTTTAGTGTTCCATTATTATTTTGTATATATTTTATATTTGACGTTGAGAAGTCCAACATATTTGTTTAGTCTTACTTTAGTGTTCCATTATTATTTTGTATATATTTTATATTAATATTCCATTATTTTCGATGTTGAGAAGTCCAACATATTTGTTTAGTCTTACTTTAGTGTTCTATTATTATTTTGTATATATTTTATATTAATATTCCATTATTTTTGACGTTGAGAAGTCCAACATATTTGTTTAGTCTTACTTTAGTGTTCCATTATTATTTTGTATATATTTTATATTAATATTCCATTATTTTCGATGTTGAGAAGTCCAACATATTTGTTTAGTCTTACTTTAGTGTTCTATTGTTATTTTGTATATATTTTATATTAATATTCCATTATTTTTGACGTTGAGAAGTCCAACATATTTGTTTAGTCTTACTTTAGTGTTCTATTATTATTTTGTATATATTTTATATTAATATTCCATTATTTTTGACGTTGAGAAGTCCAACATATTTGTTTAGTCTTACTTTAGTGTTCCATTATTATTTTGTATATATTTTATATTAATATTCCATTATTTTCGATGTTGAGAAGTCCAACATATTTGTTTAGTCTTACTTTAGTGTTCTATTATTATTTTGTATGTATTTTATATTAATATTCCATTATTTTTGACGTTGAGAAGTCCAACATATTTGTTTAGTCTTACTTTAGTGTTCTATTATTATTTTGTATATATTTTATATTAATATTCCATTATTTTTGACGTTGAGAAGTCCAACATATTTGTTTAGTCTTACTTTAGTGTTCTATTATTATTTTGTATATATTTTATATTAATATTCCATTATTTTTGACGTTGAGAAGTCCAACATATTTGTTTAGTCTTACTTTAGTGTTCCATTATTATTTTGTATATATTTTATATTAATATTCCATTATTTTCGATGTTGAGAAGTCCAACATATTTGTTTAGTCTTACTTTAGTGTTCTATTATTATTTTGTATATATTTTATATTAATATTCCATTATTTTTGACGTTGAGAAGTCCAACATATTTGTTTAGTCTTACTTTAGTGTTCCATTATTATTTTGTATATACATTATATTATTATTGTTCCTACTCGCCGTGAAGATGGCTCTTGGGCCGCATCTGACACGGAGAAGTCCAACATATTTGTTTAGTCTTACTTTAGTGTTCCATTATTATTTTGTATATATTTTATATTAATATTCCATTATTTTTGACGTTGAGAAGTCCAACATATTTGTTTAGTCTTACTTTAGTGTTCCATTATTATTTTGTATACATTTTATATTAATATTCCATTATTTTTGACGTTGAGAAGTTCAACATATTTGCTTCCCTCCTCCGTCAAACCTTCAACCCCCATTCCGACCCTAAGGCCCGACGACAAGAACAAAAGATTTGGATTACTTTACCGCTTGTTAAAGAGGCAATCAAAACTTATATGGACATACGGACTAGAACTATGGTGTTGTGCTAAGCCACCCAAAATCAAGCGCATTGAGTTATTTTTATTTGTTTAGTCTTATTTTAATTTTTCAATATTATACAAAATTGTTATTGTAATGTAATATATATATATTACATTACAATAACACAGACATCAGATTTGCTTATGGATTTTTGTATTTAATTGTTAATATAAAAAGGAAAAAAAGAGGGAATTAATAAAAAAAAAGTTTACCTGGAGTATTGCCAGGAGTCAGAGCAATCAATTTTTTTTTAGCTGCAACAAACAATAGATGAAGATGAACAATTAAGCATATCAACTGCTCGACTTCGTTCGAATTGCTACTAAAATATAACTGTTTGTATATTCAAGTAAGGTATCAATTTAAAGAATTAGAGGATACATAATCTAAAAATTTACTTATAACTCTCCGATCAGTTTAATTGAGTGGTGGGGCGGATGCCAGGTAACCAAGACTTCGTGGGCCCGAGTCCCACCTGGATCAACATATGTTAGTTATATACTAATTAATGTACACCTTGACCAGTGGTACCTCGGTCAAGGTGTTGTAGTGTAAACATAACGTCACCATGGCAACTAATGAAGAAGCGAGGTTGGTGCCAGGAACTCATTTAGAGAAATAAAATTTCACAAAGATTAAAATTTAAGGACTATAAGTATAGTAATTTCCACAATTGAAAAGTAAATATAACAAAACAAGTTTTGAAATTTTGAATTTCAAGGCTTATCAGTAAAACGTTTCAACACAAATTGGAAACCCAAATAAGTGACACATTATGAAAAGGATACAAAAAGAAGAAATTAAAAATAAGCTTCAGGATAAATATGAAAGAAACATACAAAATATCAGTTTAATAAATAAATTTTACGAAGAAATGGAAGTCTAAAGGTTAGGATCCTTTTTAAACACGAAAGATTCTCGGAAGTTAAGGATGAAATATAATCAAATGAAGTTAAAAGGTAAAAGGAATATCGAAGAATAACATCATAAAACAGGATAATTAAGGAAGGAAAAGGGAATAATCAAGAGTAAGAAGTGAAAGCTGGTAACAATAAAACAACGTTCACACGTTAAATTGTGTTCTGATGATTAATTTTATTTTAAACAGTAAAGTGAAAAGATGGTGAAAATTTATGAAAGCATAGAAAGTAATGAATTGATATTGGTGGAAGGATGAAATAATGATGAGAATTCATTATAGGAATTGCTAATGGCAAATGTTATAAATGCAGTTGTAAATATATAAATAAATAATAAAAAAAGATTCAATTTAAATCAGTTCAATAATTTTTTTACTATTTTATTTCTTCACAGCTGTTTTGAGCTAAAAAGTACAACTAGATTATATTGTTTGCTCTATCTTGAAAAACAAATTTAATCATCTTATTGTTATTTAAGTAAACAACAAATTGGTAAAAATACAAGATATCTCTCCTTCGTTGAAACTGAAGTTGAAGCAGAACATTTCGTCTAGGTCCAAAAGAAATCTGGATGAAAGTGCTCAGGCTAACCTCAAGAACCTGGCTAAACTTCACTCAGCCAACGCAGACGACATCAAGACAGGTGATTTACCATGTCATAATTCACCAAACGAGGAGGTTAACGGCAAATTTCCTGCATTTCCTAGGACTGATATGGAGTACCAACCGTTCCCTGACGGAACTACCAACCTAAAATAAAACCCAACAGGTACACACTCAGCATACCCACACCAATCACTACACACAACAGATTCGCCCCACTACAAACTCTTACCGACAAACACAATACTGACACACAACCGACAAGCAAACCCATGTTAAATATACCATCCATTTTTGTTCTAGAAGCAGAAGACTAGCAATAGATAATGGCCGACATTAAAACTGTAGCCTCTTCTTTTGAAGTTAAACAATGGTATCAAAAAATTAAACTAACGACATAAACTGATTTCAGAAAAATGACATTCTAACCCCGAAGACAAGAAACTATCTGTGATAATCAGAGGCGTACCATACTCCCTTACTGACACAAAAATACTTGACTTACACCGACATACTCCGTCCTGAAACTGACTCGACTATTGACCAGGGACAGACAACTGACCCCATTGTATGCAATCGAGTTAGAGGACAACTCGGCGGGTCTGGCGATTCTTTAGCTCACTCGGCTCTACTACACGTGGTGCACGTGGAGCTGCGGCGGAGGTTCACAGCGAGCCGTCGAATGCACAAACTGCCAGTTAGTAGGGCGCAGTAAAAATTTTCGTCGTCTGGACCCCGGTGTGTCAAAAGTGTTGGTAGTCATACTTACCTCCAACTTCACGGACACCAAGTGTGCCAACTGTTCAGCCCAACATCCCGCTAGCTACAGGGGTTGTCCCTTCTACGGGGCCTTCGTTGTCTCTACTGTCCCTTCTTTGGAGCCTGGCTTTCTAAAGAAAGCCAGGCCCCAAAAACAACCTCCTGCCCCCCCAACCACCTCCAAGAAATCCTTCACCTCCACCTACCTCCCCGGAGCCTAAACCACATACGAACTTTTGGTTTGACAAAAATCGAAGTAGGCCAACACCACCGCAATCTAATACTGCACACAATGGCATTAGCTCAGGGGCAACGACTGACCTGACTTGACTTATCATGAACCTCATTAAACCATTCATCCCCCATATCCCAGCATTCTTATCCAATTTATTCATCAATCTTTTTTCGATGAATCATGACAAACTTAATCTGAAAATTTTCAAAATTTAACTATATTAAACTGGAATGCGGACGGCTTAAAGATAAGGCAACCGTCATTAACCAACTTTTTATCACGATATACGTCGACATTGCATGCATAACTGAGACCCACCTCACCGACAGACAAACTCAAACTCTCTGGCTACTGTTCATACAGACTGGATCGACCGACACGTTTCGGTGGTGTTGGCATTTTCATCAAACGTCAACTGAAACATTCACAGATTAACATTTCCCTTTTCCAGAACTTGGAGGCAGTTGGAGTCACCCTCACCACACACTCCGGCACACTCAACTTCATATCAGCATACCATCGACCGAACACAGGAATGGTACAGACTGACTTAGAACATATTTTCACAGGACAACTGATTATAATGATCGGGAACCTCAACAGCAAGCACACGCTATGGGGATGCAGAAGACAGAATAACAATGGGACTAGACTACAATCCATCTCAGAAAACATGGGAATACAAATATCGATACCTGACGAACCGACATTCTACCCAATTCAACGAACATACCAACCCGACATACTGGAAATACTGGACATACTGGAAGATATCATCCCCAACCTGGTGCTAAAGAAGCTTCCTCCGAAGAGCTTAGCCTACCTGGCAAGTGTGTTCAATGCCTGTCTTCGCCACGGCTACTTTCCTGCAGACAGGAAAAACGCCGTCGTCATAACATTTCACAAGCCAGACAAGCCGAAAAACGATCTAGACCAATAAGCCTTTTAAATAGCCTCTCAAAACTTCTTGAGAAAATGATTCATAAGAGGCTCCTCCGTCCCCTGGAGAATGCAGGAACCATCCCTGCCCACCAGTTTGGGTTTAAATCGAACCACTCCGCCGTCCATCAGCTACAGAGAGTTGCTGAGACTATTGTGGGGGGCTTTGAGAGGAAGCAGTATACAGTAACAGCCTTTTTGGACGTCGCAGCTGCCTTCGACACTGTCTGGCTGGAGGGCTTCCTCTTCAAACTAAAACCAACCTGGCCTCCGCAGTACATTCAGAACATCATTGGCTCTTTTCTTCGTGACAGAACATTTCAAATAAGGGTGAACAACACACTGAGCTCTAAGAAAAATATATCAACAGGAGTACCGCAAGGTGCAATCCTCAGTCCACTCTTTTTTGATCTGTTCTGTCACGATATCCCAGAACCAGCCTCTGCAACCCTGGCGACCTTTGCTGACGACACATAGATCCTCACTCAAAACGTGGTTTTGGAAGCGGCCATCGACTCCCGACAAATCCAGGTCGATGAAATCTGCCAATGGTTTCGAAAGTGGAAACTTAACCTGAACGGTACGAATACGGAGGTGAAGGTGTTCGCTTTACGCCACATCTCACTAAAACATCTCAGAAGGCTGATAATCAAGTGGCTCCCAGTTCCATGAAATCCTAATGACCGGGGCGTGCGCTATCTTGGAGTGCACCTTAACGCAAGACTAACATGGCGCCTACACATCAACATAAAACTCCGACAAGCTTACACACGACTCAGGCTCATCCACTCATAAACAGGAATACACCACTCAAACACACATGCACATCCTTAATTTACAAAACACTAATACTTCCACTCTTAACCTATGCATGCCCCATATGGTTCTGCACTAGCCACACCAACATAACAAGATTACAGACATTTCAAAACAAAGGTCTCCAGACAGCGGTGAACGCACCCTGGTTTATCAGGAACACCCAAATCCTTCTAGAGCAGGGAGTTGCTCCTTTTGCAGCCCAAATCGAAAAATATTTGTAATTTTTTTATTTTTTTTTTTTTATTTTTTATTTTTTTATTCTACAATCTGTACAAACAATAGGTAACAATAAGCAGAAGTGATGACTAAGATGACATGATAAAATAATAAGTGATACAATAAGCAAACATATACAAAAATAATAAACAGAATACATAATAAAATGAAAGAGATAAAATAAAAAAATAAAAATAAAATAAAAATAACTAAATAAAATAATTAAAAAAAAAAAATAATGTAAAATAAAAAATAAAAAAAAAAAATAAAAAAATAAAATAAAAAAAAATAAAAAAAAATAATAAGAAACTGGACGAGGACAGCACCAGTAGGACTCCCGCACACTGCCATATACCACTCTCCAACTAGTGGAGAGGGGAGGAGGCGGCAGGAGACCAGCGCTGACCCTCCCACAACACTGCCCAACCATCCACTGTCCAGCAGTGGAGGAAGACCAGGAGGCGGGGCGTCGAAAGGATAGAGAGGCTTGAGGGGAGAATCCGGTCATCACCAGCACTCCCTTAAAAATGGCGTGTGAAGAAGAAAAAAGAAAAAAATAAAAACAATAATAAATAACAAAAATTAAAAGGATAAATTAATAAACGCAAAAAAAAAAAATAATAAAATAAAAAAATATCAAAATTAAAAAAACAAAATATATATATAATACAAATTAAAGAAGATCGCGAGGCCAACGCCGCCTCAGCCTTCTTGGAGGATTATGCGGATGAGATTGTGATGATAAGGATTTGGCAAGAGAATTATGGTGGAAGGAGAGGTTGGTGTGGAACTTGGAAAAACGGGATTTGATGAGGTCTTAGACAAAAGGAACTTTGAGGTCGTTATGGAGTGTAAGGTTGGAAACAAAAAAGGGAGCATCTACAATGGTTCTAAGGACTTTGGATTGGAAGGATTGGATCCGCTTGATGTTTGATGGCTTGGCTGAGCCCCATATCTCAAGTCCATACGTCCATATCGGTCGTATAATTGTCTTGTATATAGTAAGTTTGTTCTCTGTAGACAGTTTGGATTTTCTGTTAAGAAGTCTGTATAGTTGTCCAAATCGTCTGTTCAGTTCTTGGCGTTTCAGTCGAGTATGGGGGTTCCAAGTTAGTCGGCTGTCCAGGTAGAACCCAAGATAGCGTACTTGGTTCGAAATAGGAATTGGTACATTGTTGAACAGGACTGGAGGACATAATTGCCGTCTGAGGGTGAAGGTGATGTGGACACATTTCTCCTCATTGACTTTTATTCTCCACAACCTACACCAGCTTTCCATATCGTGGAGATGCTTTTGCAGATTTTGGGAGGCAATGATAGGATCAGGATTGTTGGAGAGGATAGCGGTATCATCCGCGACGGTAGCTAGAAGAGTATTAGGGTTGGTGGGAATATCAGCAGTGTACACAGTGTAAAGGACTGGTCCCAGGACACTTGCTTGGGGAACACCAGCCTCTACAGGTTTATAGTCAGAATGTTCGCAACCCTGACGCACCCTGAAGAAGCGGTCAGAGAGGTAGGATCTGAGGACAAGGTAATATGTGTGGGGAAGCAGGTGCTTCAGCTTGAAGAGTAGGCCAGGGTGCCAAACCCGGTCGAAGGCTTGCGCCACGTCCAGAAAAGCACCTGTACAATAACTTTTGTTTTCCAAAGCTGAAGAAATGCGATCCACAAGGCGAAGACCCTGCTGGACAGTAGAGTGACTAGATCTGAAGCCGAACTGGTGGTTTGGGATAATGTTTTGCGATTCTAGGATGGGGTATATCCTTTTGAGGATTATTCTCTCCAGGATTTTGGACAGGATGGGAAGGAGGCTGATTGGTCGATAGGATGCTGGCGGTTTGCCGGGTTTCAGGATTAGGATAATGTCAGAGAACTTCCAGACAGTAGGGAAATAGGTGATTCTAAAGACGCTATTGTAAATATATGTTAGGAAAAGGATGGATTTTTTAGGAAGGTGGTTGAGGATGTTTCCTGTAATGAGGTCATAACCGGGGGACTTTTTGGAGGAAAGTGACTTTATGAAATGGATGACTTCTGAAGGATGGACTGGTTTCGGAGGTAGAGAAAGTTGTAGGGGAGAGTCTAGGAACTCTTGAACTTCTGAAGAAAGGGACAGAGGATCAGGATGTGGGGTGAATGTTTTTTGGAGATGGGATGCAAAAATATCGGATTTGTCCCTATCCGATGCAGCCCAAGAGCCATCATCTCGGCGTATTGGAGGGGAAGGGGTGTGACACTTCAGGATTTTTTTTTGTAGTGGACCAGAGAGATTTATCATGAGTTGACAAGGAAGCTAGGTAGGAGTTGTAATTTTCGGAACGGTAGGATGACAACTTTTCTTTGAGGAGTCGAGTGAGGCGGGTATAGTTCGAGCGGTCAGAAGGATAACACGTCCTTTGCCAGGTGGCTCGGGCACGGCGTTTGGAGGAGATAAGGTCGAGGATGTCGGTGGGGAGGGAGTGATTTCTGGGAGGAGCTCTGCGAGGTAACTGAATGGAAGCTTTCCATACGCTTTCCTGGATAGAAATGATGAGGTGTTGGACTGCATCATCTAGGTCTTCCTTTCATTTTATTACAGTGTACATAGAACAATATTGTTTCCCACTTTGAAGATAACCCCCTCCTCAGTTCATTCTTCATTCATGTGGTGTTCACATATCTCTCTATACTTAGAGCATATGCTCATCTTGAGTTCAATTTTGAATTGGCTAACGTACTTCAACTATTTGCTTTGCTTCCACAATTGATAACCTGGATTGCTGAAATGGAGAAGCATCACTGCAGCACTCGAAGGACCACATCAACTAGATGAAGCAAATGTCTTCGCACTGAATATGAACACGGTATCACTTCCTTACTTCTCAAAAGTAATTTTAGACAATTAAATGTTTTTCAAATAACATTTTATTGAACATTTATTATTATTTAACCAAATTGCTGACGAAAGTGGTTTTTAAAAGATTCAGGCGCGAGTGAATATCTCTTATTAAACCAAAGAAACATAATGAGACAGCGAAATGCCATAGGTAGAATATCCTGTATCGAACTTGAACATTTTAAGGACACTGGGTGTACCAAAGTCTTTAGAAATATGATTCTTATTCCCGCCACCCCGCCAAATTAACAACTTCACATATCAACCTAATATAATTCTATATTTCATTATTTTTCATAATACTATATTCATAATTTACCTTCTACAACCAAATTTCTCAACTGAGCAGTCACCCATTCTTTAACTGAAACAAAAAAGATATGAAGATGAACAAAGGGGATAGCCTATTACGCACGTCAACTGTTCCTCTACGATTCTGGCAAGTTTTTATAGATTGTTGTAAAATATTACTGTTTATGCATCATCAAGTAAGGTATCAATTTAAAGAACTAAGAGACTACATAAATACTAGTTACTTATATTATAATTAAATATTGGAATTTTCTCGTCGGTTTAATTGAGTGATGGGGTGGATGCCTGTTAATCGACAGATCATGGGTCCGAATCCCACAACATATGCAAGTTGTATACTAATTGTGTGTATACCTCGTCCCAATTGATAACCGGGAGTACTGAAATCAAGGAACATCACTGCAGCACTCGAAGCACCACGCCAAGAAATACATTTCTTCAACATGAATATGAATACGGTAGCACTTCTCTACTTCTTATTAATAATTTTAAGTAATCAATTAAAACATTTTAATTCCTCAAATCCCTAACTAAAACTATTTTAGAAAACAGTATATTTTTTTTATTATTTTTTTATTTTATTTTATTTTACTAGTTCAGCATATTACATGCTATGCTAGTAGTTATAATTATAGACACAATATAAATAACATATAACATAACAGGTTGTTGTCGTCTCATCTTGAGAACCAGCTAGGACTGCTTATAGAACTGAACTAATAGATGAATGCAAAAGATAATTCCGAGAATGGTTAACAATTATGAAAGTAAACTTCAACACTTGTTCTCTAAGGCAGGATGTCTTTAGGGAGCCGTGGCTTGAGTCTTGGGGCTGGAGTAATCTTCCCTAGTTCATAATACGCTGGTCCTGAGGTGGTTTTTAGGGAATCCAGAAACTTCTTGGTAGCCCTCTTCACGAAGTGCTCAACATATGACATGCCTAGTTCTTCGTGAAGCTGTTTGTTCCTCACGACCCATGGCGCATTTACTGCCATGCGCAAAACTTTATTTTGCAGCTTCTGGAACCCTTCAAGTTTTTTACCAGATGGTAGCCCCCAGACCACCAGCATGCATAAGTGTATAGCGGTCGAATGATGGTCTATATGAGAAGGCTGCACCTTGTCTTGAGCCTGGAGGTCCTATTAATTAGAGGATACAAGATGGAGAGGCGTGCGTAGGCCTGGTTCAAGTTTTTGTTCGTATGTAGTTTCCAGGTGAGACGTTTGTCCAACTCATTATTATGTTTGAGAGGAGGGATGATGTGTGGATGTCGGGGCAGCCTTCGGGTGGCCTTCCACGTGCTGGGTCTCCGGGATCCATCACTCACAGATACTAACTGTCGATTTCGTGCTTACCAACTTCCCACCTCACTCGTCTTGTTAACTGGTTTAACCTACTTTTGATATGAAGAAGTCTTGTTTGTTGCCAGGCTCGGCGGACCTTATGTTTCTCTGTGATTAGCTCGTCTATATATCTCGGAAGAGGATTTTGGTTTCTTCTGTATTGCTAAGGTTTTTACGTAGACTCCTCAACTAATGTATAAACAGAGTGTGTGAAGTTGGTGACTGATTCTTCAATGCTTTCCGTAACAAAAGTACAAACGTTTTTGGTGTGGTTATACCGCTGACAATTTGAACATTGAGGTATATTTGAAGATTTTTTACGTGGTTCTACTTTTACCACAGAATAAAAGATCCTGTCTAGCTTAAGAATACCCTTTCCTGCCTTATTATTTGTCAGTTCCACAGCACATAATGGTGTTGGATTTTTATCTTTATTTCTGAGTCTGAATACACTAGTGACTGGATACTTTTGGGCCAGCTCACTCATTATTTCTTCTTCTAAAGAACGCCTGTAATTATAACACTAAGTTTTCTATCATCCGGGTGGACATACGTTGTAATTTTTATAAAAAATGCTTATCTTTGTTTTTGTTAAATAATAAAATGTTCTTGAGAAAATGATTCTAATTCTTTCTTACCTTCCTTTGGTCGTGGGTCCGCCAAGACTAGCAGTTGTGAAAAGTCAAAATGACATGAGGTGCAAAATACATGAAATAAAAATTAGGCCATTCTGGTTTGATTGTATATATTCTTAATGAAAAACATGTGTGGAAAACTTAAAAACAATTGCTCAGAATCCTTATTAAACAAGTCTTTAAAAATGAAAATGTATTTTCTCAAAATACTCTCTGGCTTTGTCTTTATAATGGTTTAAAATTCACGGTACCTTCTTGATTTAATGCTGGATGTGATGGCTATTGGGTCCTGGAGTTCTGCGCTGATCAGCCTCTGCTGTTGTCTTAATGGTCCAGAAGAGCTCCAATGGATTTCCCTCTGTTGATCTGATGGTGAATGGTTGCTCAGGATAGTTGATGAAGTAGTGTGATCCTCCCTCTCTGGAGGCAACGGATGAGTTGGGGCAGGTCCTCCCTCGGCGGCGGTCTCTGACGAAGTGGGGCTGTTCCTACCTCTCAGGTGGCAACAGTTGAAGAATATCGATCCATATTGGGGTCCGCTCACAGCAACTTTTCCCGCCCTCCGGGACTGATCTGGGTGCCTTTTGGTGGCTCAGTTCCCCACCTTGGTTTCTCCGTATTGTTGTGGTTCTTCTTGGACTTCCTGTTGCTCAAGCCACCGGTTTTCATTCCTTTGTCCCTAATTTATTTCAAACAATGTATGTCCATATTTTTGGGCATCACAACGTATGATATTGTATTTCATTTTCAGTGTAATATTGAGTTAATCCTCTGAAATCATCAGAAGTAGAAGTCAGTACTTTAACAATTTTGCCGGTTATTTTAGTCTCGAATGTGCTTTTAAATATAGTTTTTATATCTTTAATAACTTCCAGGTAATTTGGGGCATTATTTAAGAATATGGGGGGAATTTTCAGACTAGAAAACAGTAATAGAACTATTCGTTTCGTTTCCACAATGAATAACCTGGAAGGCAAAAATGAAGAAAAATCACTGAACAACTCGAAGCACCACACCAACGAGAAACAGTTAAGGTCTTTATTAGCCTTGCAGGTGCTGGCGGTAGCTCCGCCCATAGACTTGGCTCTGGACATTTAAAGTACAAATAAGATTTTCATATAATTTATCTAACGATAAATCGTTAAAAAATATACCTTGTGACACCAGTAAGTGATGACAAAGTGTTGTCTTTGAGTCGTCCTATTTGCTATTTTTCCTTTGTAATTTCCCTTAATAAAATTATATGAGGACTATAAATTAATTTAATTTAATGTCAGTTGGCGTATCAAATGATCCGATATTACTGCACAAGGTAATACTTTGAAGTCCTATACTTTATCTAACGGGGAAGAGTTAACCCAGATCAAGTCTATCATAGAGCAGCCCTGGCTACTGATGAAGGTGTGCCCTGCGAGATAGTCGCTCCTGCTCCTTCCATTAACCACAACAGTTCTTCACTTTCCATAACATCCATCAACAGTT
Organism: Aradus depressus; assembly: GCA_963662175.1. Taxonomy (NCBI): domain Eukaryota; kingdom Metazoa; phylum Arthropoda; class Insecta; order Hemiptera; family Aradidae; genus Aradus; species Aradus depressus. The sequence goes on from OY759215.1 coordinate 17,962,249, forward strand.
CTCCCCTGAGGTTGATATCTGTGTCACCAGAATGTTTGCAGTCGACTTCGAGCCCTGAAAGGAACTTTTTCAAACTGGTTCAGGTTGGCGATTTTTGAATTGAAATCCTCCGCCACCTCTAAGGGAATATCTGGATCGCTATTCTTTACTTTCTCAAGCAAGTCCTCAAGTATGTTAATACTTTCCTCATTTTCTAGTTTTGGAGAAGATGAACCATCCCGAAAATACGTTTAATGTTCTGACATTTAATTTGAATAAAAATAAATTTATTGTTTATAAAAACAGTAGCTCAGTAGTATGCGTGCTTGCTTACTGAGCTAAAGGTCGTGGGTTTGAAACCCGGCAGAGGCCCTTAGTTTATTTTACTTGGGGGGGTAAAATAAACTTAAGCATGCCGTCCTTCGGATGGAACGTTAAGCGATGGTCCCGAGCCTGTTCGATGTCAGGTACTCGTTAAAGCCCCTGGCCAAGGTTAATATAAATTCAGGGTAGGCAAAATTTAAGGCTCCCATAGTAGAATCGGGCTCCTGTCCACCAAAGCGACGAAAGAGCGCTCTGGTAGTAGGCAATATGACCTCGTAGTTGAAGCCTGGACAGAGTCATAATAACTATCGAAAAAATTAGAAGAAATTTACTTTAACTAGAATAAAAAATTCAGCCTCGAACATTAACCTTATTTTCATCCAACAAAACTCACAGATTAGCCACAATTAGCAAACTGCCATACATAGAATATCCTATAAAAAAAAGCGATTCTGTTCAACGTTGACTTTTTATAATCGGGCAACAAGACGGTTTCCGGTACCAAGCGGAATCGTGCCAACAAAGCGTGATCCTTCAAGATCATTCGGGAGAATGACCCTGTAGCGGTCTCTGCACCGTACAACATCAATCTTCTAACCCATAAGTAACCACCCACCTATATTATTACTCACCCCCTCCCAATAAATATATAGTAATATCAACACAACATGATGCTATTTGTTATTCATAATTTACCTTCTTAAGATAACTTAGATAAGAGTCAAACTTACTATTCTGCTTCTCCCGATCTGTAACAAACAAGGAGTGAGGATGAACAATGGGAATAGTCTATTAAATAAATAAAACAAACTTATTTTTGAAATATTGTCTATTCCACTAAAGATATATATTCATATATAACTACCGGTTTCGGCTTTATACCATCGTCAGGTCTAGTTATGAACTAAGTCAGTTTGCAGAGAGCGACCCTTCAAATACATCTCAGGTCAAAGGGTGCTATTAGAACTTGGGAGTCCCCCGGCTGTACCGTTAGCTAACTCATGAACGGTACAGCCGGGGGACTCCCAAGTTCTAATAGCACCCTTTGACCTGAGATGTATTTGAAGGGTCGCTCTCTGCAAACTGACTTAGTTCATAACTAGACCTGACGATGGTATAAAGCCGAAACCGGTAGTTATATATGAATATATATCTTTAGTGGAATAGACAATATTTCAAAAATAAGTTTGTTTTATTTATTTATTACAAGTTTCCACAATATGTCCGCGTTTCTCAACTTAGAAGTTGTTAATAGTCTATTAAGCACGTCAACTGCTCCTCTAGGATTCTGGCAAGTTTGTAAAAATTGTTCGTGCTCGAGTTTCGGCTAACATATTGCTACTTTTCCATATTCAATTATGTTTAAATTTTAAAAAACTTAGAGAGTATTTAATAACATTATGTAAATTACCTTTTGATTAGAAACATTATTATTTTTTTATTATCACCCCCTCCCCCCAAAACAACACGTATCAACCCCAAATATTTTAATCGTAACTTACCTTGTGGAGACAACTTTCGATAGCCTTTTCCCACCTCCGTAAGTTCTGTAACAAACAAAGGATGAGGATAAACAATGGGAATAGTCTATTGAGTCAACTGCTCCACTAAGATTATGGAAAGTTTCGAAAAATTGTTCGGGTTTGAGTTGTTTCAAAAATTTAACTGTTTATATATACCCGTGTAGAAGGATTAACGCGTCGGCGAAAAGTTTGTCGCTTAATGATTGCCTTATGACCGGACCTTCAATCCAGCTTGACTTATTTGACTTTATGAATTTTTTTTACGAAACGTTTTATGCTTTCAGAGATATCGCGCGTATTCGATCCACTGAGGATAATCCCATAGGTTGCTATTCATGATATACATTTTGTACACTGAGACTGCGTAGGAAAAACTGGCAACCTTTAGATATTTGGCATTTTGACTTCGTATGAAAAACTTGGATCACTTCAGATTTGAGCGTTCAAAATGCGTTGGAAAAATGCGAGAACATCACAGAGGCGAACCCTCTGACTGCATGGCAAAAGTTGAGAACCCATTACACATTTGGGCACTCGGACTACTTAGGAAAAACTAGTCTCATCTTACAAATTGTGCCACATCTTTTCGAAAAAGAATCGGTTGGACCTCATTTGTCCCAACTGAATTTAATGATTCCAACTACTGGATTGCCTATTCTAATTCACTCCGATTATGACACGAGAGGCGAGCTGCCAGTCGTCTTTTCTGGTTGTGCTTCTGGGTCAGTTTAGAATAGTGCACCTCGGATAGTGGCCTCTGCACTAGTAAGTTTAGTGTATCTCATTCCAAAATTGTTTGACCTCCCTCAAGAGTTTCGTAGGTTCTGACTTTTTCCACCAGTCCCCTTGAAATTATTTTGTGGGTTTGGATCCGGCATTTATGTCTTCTACTTCCTGACATATCCTCCTCCATGCATCTCTTCTTGCCTTCCTCAAGGCTAGAGATTGTAGGGAACTGTCCTGTACATTTTCGGCGGTGATCAAAGGATTAGAACTATTGATTCCCCCCCCCCCCCCCCCCCCCCCCACCCACAGCAAATTAACAACTTCACATAACACCACATAATAAAACCATATTTTATTCAAAATTAACCTTCTCTAGAAAACGCAGCAAACAGGTCAGCCGACTTGTATTCCTCTGTAACAAAAAAGGTATGATGATGAACAACGAGAGCAGTCAATTAAGCACGACAACTGTTCCTCTACGATTCTGGCAAACTTTGAAAAATGGTTCGTGCTCGAGTCGCGTCTAAAATTTAGCTGCATTTACATATTCAATAAGGTATCAATTTATTGAACTTACGGAATACATAATGAAAACTTACTTAATAGAATTTCTCGCCTGCCAACCAACATAATATGTAAATGGAAAATGGATAATGGAAAATATTAAAATGGAAAATATTAAAACCCACTTTAGTAAAAATGTAAAACAATTCTACCGGTGAAATAAATACATTTCAATATTGACTATGTATGCTAGAAAAAATAGTTCATGAAAAAAAGTAATAATAACCATAAAACTATTTATTTATTGGGGTAAATTGTTCGTCTTGTCAGCGGTTGCTTTCTAGAATTCTAAACATTCCGCACCTAAAAGCACGTCAAAAAACCATGTAATGTAAATAAATAGGATTTTGAAATTTTTCGAGCAGGATGTGAGTGTTCAGAATTGTTCATTTAGTTTGTCATGCGTGGTTATTACTTGAAAAAAATTGTTTAATGTTCGGTTTACGAAGGATTTGGTACAACCATTGAGACAGACCCATGATATTAGCTTCCCTCCCTACCCAAGACAACTCCCTCTGGTCTGCCTCCTAGAAAATCCTGGAGTACAACGCCCTCTCCTACCCTCTTAAACACGCCAATGGCTCCTGGGCTGGCCTGGGTCTGACGGAGAAAAAGCTCAACTATCCAACATCCCTCACTCATCTCATCATCTTCAACGGTTGATATGATATTTTTAAAATTTAACATGTCGCAAGCATAATAATTATATAAATAAATAATAAATGAATGATTAGCAATAAAATGAAAATATCCTTCACTTGAAGATAGAGGCAGAAGGCACTTGAAAGTGTACTTTGGCTAGGTACACTCTCTACAGGATTTCTGACATACGACTCCCTTCAAGACAGGGACCAACAAACAAGTACAAATAACTTATATATTCCTTACTTTCAGAGGGTTCAGGTTCGGCGGGTGTAGCGGGAGCAGATTGAGGCTAAAAATAATGAAAATACATTTATTTTTCATATTTACCTTGTATTTAGTTTGTATATTTACCTTTATTATGTATATTTACAACCGAATTTTCACTTATGGTTCGACATGCTGTGGAAGTACGTTCAACCAGTTATTGTGTGCTTGTAATTGGAGTATCTACATCTCCTTAAGCACGGCTTTTTAAGGCTCCCCATAAAAAAAGTATAACGAGGTCAATTCCGGAGATCCATGGGTAGGGACCTCCCCAACCAATCCACCTGCTGGGAATCTTCCGGTTAAGAAAATTGTTGACATCCCTTGCATTATGAGGAACAACATCATGTTCGAACCACATTCTCATGCGCACGGAGAGTGGGACGTGTTGCAGCAACTAAGGAAGTGTATCTCTTAAGAACTCCAAGTACCGAGCTCCAGAAAGTCTACAATCAGAAAAATATGGGCCTACGATATGGTTCCAAGCAATCCGCACGAGACATTTACAGAACGTACAATGAGAAATAATAGAAATTATATTTTTCGAGTTAACAAGGAATAATAAAATGAAAGAATTGGTACTTTAAGAGTTTGTTAGTTTTCATTTTCTTTAAAATGGCAATTTCTTAATTCTTAACCGATTTTTGTGAAACCAAGCTTATTATTCATGAAATTAACTCTAGTTTCCGGAAATAAAGAGAAAAAAAATACAGGGTGCCATTTAAAATAAGGGAATTAAGTAGGATTTCTGCAATACCCTGAATAAATTCCAGGATTTCGAATAAAGTATGGAATACTACGTCAAAAATAAAGGAGGTTTACCATTTGAATTTTTGTTTTACGCCAAAAGATAAAGGAGATAACCGGGTGTTCCATATCCGGTGGGACACCCTTATTTTAAACATTATATCTAGTATTTATGTCATTACAATTATTATTACTAATTTAGATGTTTAATGTCATGATATAGTTTCTCTATATAATTCTTTTTATAGTTTTCCTTTTCAATCTAAATTAATCTCAAATCTCGTCTTGAAGAACCTGACGCAAAAGGGCGTAGCGCTTCTCACGAGATGTACAATGGATGTTTCAGAGCTGGTTTATTTCCAAACCAATGGAGAAATGCAGTCGTACTCGGCCGGGAAAACCAAAGGATCAACCGTCGATCTACCGTCTTATCAGTCTTTTGAACAGTTTGTCAAAACAGTTTGAAAGAATGATCTATGGTAGGCTACTGGAATTTCCGGAAATAACGGACACCATACCTGCACATCGGTTTCGCTAAAAATAAAAGTTTTTCTTTCTTTCCTTTACTCATTTCAAAACTTCTGCTCGCTCAGGTATTATTTGTTTTTAAATTTTCACACGTTTGTATTTAGTTTTTAATGGTTTTTGTTTAGATATAATATTTTAGTTTGTTTTGAAGTAAATAATTTAAAGGTTATTTGTTGGTTTAGTCACAGGAACAGCTGTTTCAGCATTGTGGTTATAAAGTAGCTTTGTATATGTACAAAGTTTAATTTAATCGTGAGACTAAATTGTAAACCAAATTTACTCAATTTTGTGACGTATTTGCGGGTAAAGACTCCCTCTACCCGAAGAGATGAGGAAATGTCTTCCAAAGACATAAAAACCATCCCTGCAGTCAACATGTCATTAGAGGCTAATGAATCCCCAATAGACTGGGCAGAAGACCTCCCCACAGTAGCAGACAGCGGGTCCTGGACCCAAATCAACTCCAGGAAGAGGCCTGGAGCCAACTCTCCCACCAGTCAGTCCGTAAGCAAAAAATACTTAACTGACCTTTCCCTCGTTCACACACAAAATAGATTCGAACCGTTGAATGCTATTCAAGTAGATAACACCAAACCAGAACCGAAATTCAAAATTCCACCGATATTTCTCCATGATGTAAATAATTTTCAAGCCATTTTAAGCGATATAAAAAGGTTAGTCAGCGATCAGTTTGAAATGAAACAAGCTGGAAGTCGCATTAAAATACTAACTTCCACCATTCCCGACTTTCGCACTCTCACAAAATATTACGATGATCATCAAGTGCCCTATCACACCTACAGAGCTCCAGATGAAAAACGACTGTCTGTAGTTATAAAAGGTCTCCCTCTATCTATCACGGATAACGAAATCAAAAATGAACTTCAGCAATTAAACTATCCTATTTTTAAGGTCATGAGACTTTTAAATAAGCAGAAGGAGCCCATCCCCATAGCAGTGGCAGAGCTCGAAGACAACGACGCAGGACGAAATATCCTCAAGCTAGACCGTCTCCTATTCTGCATAGTTAGGGTCGAACCCAGGCGTAAACCACGTGGGATCCCACAGTGTACCCGCTGCCAGCGCTATTTTCACACCAAGAACTATTGTCGACTGCAGCCGCGGTGCGTCAAGTGCACCGGTAGCCACCACTGGACTGAGTGCCCCCAGGACAAGAGGACGGCCCCCCAATGCGTCAACTGTAACGAACAACACTCAGCCAATTACAGAGGTTGCAGTTTTTACAGGTCTTTCCAAGAGAGGAATCAAAGAGCAGCACCGCCAGTGGCCCCTCGCCTTCCTTCACATCCACAGACAGTGCAGCCTAGCACCAGCAAGTCGTCATATGCCGAGGCAGCAAAGGTAATAACGGCTTCCTTACCAAAGATGCATCCCAAACATAACTTCTCACAAAACACATCATCACTTCTTCATACGCATACACCAAACACGAACAGCACACTTGAAAACACCATAGTCCAAATTGTGAATCAACTCATCCCTACCATAGTACAATTAATATTAAACTCCCTTAGCACCAACATAACTAGACTGCATCCTGAAATATGACGGACACATACACAGTACTACCAACTGACTTCTCGCCTTACAGTTCATCACTCCTAACTTCATCTCTTTTAGCTCCTACTGACTTAACAAACTTGAAGATACTCAACTGGAACTCGAACGGACTTAAACAGAGACAAAACACCTTCACCGAATTCATTCACAGACATGACATCGACATCGCGTGTATTACTGAAACCCACCTGGTGGCTGAAGACAGACTCAGGGTTGGTGGTTACCAGGTTTACAGACATGACCAACGGACTCGGACGGGAGGGGTTGCAATCTTCATCAAACGGACCATCAAGCATTGCTCCATAGAGTTCCATAATCTCATCAACCTCCAAGCCATAGGGCTCAAACTGTTCAGTCACTCTGGAAACCCCATTCATATCATAGCCGCCTATCAACGACCCAGTACTAATCTTTTAGAGGTCGACTTGCTATCAGTCTTCTCAGGGATACCGACTATCCTGATTGGGGACTTAAACAGTAAACACAGACTATGGGGCTGCAGAATGACAAACAATAACGGAAGCAGACTTCTTCATTACTCCAACAGACTTGACATGCTAGTTATCCCTCCCGACGAACCGACCTTCTTCCCCACACAGCACAATTTTCTCCCCGACATCCTGGACATCTGTCTCATACAGAACATCAGATTCCCTTTTTTCCAAAAACCCCTAGTTGAGTTAGACTCAGACCATTTACCGGTTATAGTAACGTTCATTGAAGAATTTCAAAAGAACCCCCCTCTACCAAAATTAATAAATGGGAAAATTGACTGGGACGTATTTCGTGACCGACTAACAGATACACTTACTATACCTCTCAATTATAACTCTACAGACGACATCGACGTGCACATTGGACATTTTAATGACAGTATAAGGAGCTCAATCGACCTCTCGACGTACAAGAAGTACTCGGACCTCCGGCCTGGCCAGAGAACAGTCCCCCGACACATTCTCTCGCTAATAAAAGAGAAAAATAGATTGCGAAAATTATGGCAACGTTCTAGGCTACCCCAGGACAAGGTTGTCTTCAATCGCATGGCTCGCGCAGTCAAGTGGGAATTAGACAACCTCCGTATATCTAACTACCAACGACATCTAAGTGACATTTCCCCGGGAGACACTAGCTTGTGGACTGAGACAAAACGTATTTTGCGACGGCATACTCCAATACCTACGATTACAGACGGACATACACCACCAGCCATCACTGATAACGACAAATGCAACATATTTTCTGCCCATTTAGAACAAAAATTTACACTTCATAATTCCGCCAACTCACAAACAACAGACCTAGTGACTAACTTCATGACACAACACCACTCCACTGCAGAACTCCCGATAGAATACACAACACCACAGGAAGTCAGAGGAGTCATCAGAAAGCTCCCAACAAGGAAAACTCCAGGGGATGATCTCATCCCAAATCTGGTGCTGAAGAAGCTTCCTCCTAAAGGCGACGCCCACCTCACCAGCATCTTCAACGCATGCCTTCGGTTCGGCTACTTTCCTTCGGCCTGGAAGAATGCAATAGTCCTCCTTTTCCACAAGCCTGGGAAACCAAAGCATGATCCGGCCAGCTATCGCCCAATCAGCCTGTTGCCGACCATATCAAAAGTGTTTGAGAAAATTATCCTTCGACGGCTTTTGATTCACCTGGACTCAACGCAAACTATCCCGGAGCACCAGTTTGGATTCCGTTCGAATCACTCGACACTCCACCAGCTTCAGCGGGTCACTGAAGCTATTATCAAAGGATTCGAAAAGAAGGAGTATACAGCTGCAGCATCGCTAGACGTGGCAGCCGCGTTCGACTCCATCTGGCATGAGGGGTTGCTGTACAAACTTCACTTGACAGGACCACCGCAGTACCTTCAGAATATGATCTCATCTTTCTTGAGGGATCGCTCTTTCCAGGTCAGGATCAACGCCGCGGTCAGCAGACGGAGGACGATAGGTGCAGGTGTCCCTCAGGGAGCTATTCTCAGCCCAGTTTTTTTTTAACTTATACTGCCATGACATGCCAGTCCCGCAGACCACGGTGCTTGCTACCTATGCGGATGACACTTTAATACTAGCACAACACTCCGATATTCACATTGCCACACACACTCTCCAATCAGCTGTCTCCATCATCTCAACTTGGTTTTCTAACTGGAAGTTAAAATTAAATCCTTTGAAATCATCAGCCAAAATTTTTTCTCTCCGCCGAATACGCCAAACCAACAACATCCAAATTGACAATACTGATATTCCCTGGAATACTTCACAACAAACATTAAAATATCTCGGTTTACACATGGACACAAGACTTACATGGCACACCCACATCTCAACAAAACTAACACAAGCATATCAAAGACTCTCACAACTTTATCCACTCATTAACCGCAACACTCCACTCCGCCCAAATTGCATCAAAATCTTGTACACATCACTATTACGGCCACTACTAACATATGCTTGCCCAATATGGTACAGTGCAAGCAAAACAGTAAAACGAAAATTACAATCATTCCAAAACAAAACCCTCCGCATAGGTCTCAACGTACCGTGGTTCGTGAGAGGCAGTATAATTCACAAAGAACTGGACATAGCTCCCATGGACACTGTCCTGCGATCTCTGACTGAGACGTTCCTCCAGAACCTGCCCCTCAGCCCTGGAGCTGTCCACTTCAATATTGGACAGCCCACTGCACATCGCCGACTGCGACCCAGACTCCCACAGGACATTTTAACTTAGATTTTAGTTTTATTTATCACTATTAATGTTTTTTTTTTTTTTTTTTTTTTCTGTATTTTGTCATTTTTGTGAAAGGCACTTGAATGCCGGCCCAAATAAATTACTTTCTTTCTGGTTTAGTCACAATTAGTTTCAATTTCACACATTTTACTCTCTGGAGGGCGCCGGTAGCTCAGTGGTATGCGTGCTGGTCTTCTGAGCTCAAGAACGTGGGTTCGTAACCCGACCGAGGCCCTTAGTTTATTTTATCTGGGAGGTAAAATAAACTCAAGCACGCCGTCCTTCAGATGGGACGTTAAGCGATGGTCCCGAGCCTGTACGATGTCAGGTACTCGTTAAAGACCCCTACCCTAAGTGAATGAAAATTTAGGGTAGGCAAAATTTAGGACTCCCACAGTAGAGTCGGGTTCATGTCCACCAGAGTGACGAAAGTGCGCTCTGGTAGCAGGCCATATGACCTTGTAGTTAAATCCGGACATGAGTCATAAAACCTAACTAATAACTTTTACTCAAATCTAACATACATTGTTATATAAACATGGAGGCAACTGGTGCTTAGGTGAGGTTGGTGCCATTAACACATTTCACAAGACAAAATTACATCTAGACATAATTTTAAAGACCACAAAATTATAGTAATGTCAACAAAAGAAAGGTAAATAGAACAAAACCAAATTTAGAAAGTCGAACCACCATAGAAATAATGCAATATAACCTGTCAGCTTATCCATGAAAAGTTTCAACACTCATTAAGAACCCAAATCAGTAAAACATGAAAAAAGAAAACATCAAGAAGAAAGGAAATTTTATAATCTTAAAGATGAATATAAAATGAACAAAAAGAATATTAGTTTAATGGATTAATTTAACCAAGGAACGCAAGAAATGGAGACTACAGTGGGTAAAAAGAACATCGAAGAATAATATAAAATCGTCAAACAGGATAATTGTTTAAAAAGAAAAAGAGTATAATCAAGAGAAATAAGTGGAGGCTGAAAGAAGAGAAAACTAATTAATAAAAGTTGAATTATCAAGAAAGAACGAATAATTATTTAAAGAATTTTGAGAAAGAAAAATCAGAAAGATATTGAAAATATAACAGAAATTAAAAAATTGAAGTGAGAGTAATGACGTCAGTCCAAGAAAGGGGAGTTCCTTTTTGTCCATAAGTTCACAAACCAGGGATCTGTAATCGTGTATATTTTAGTCTAAATTAAAGAAATAAGCGTTTTGATTGAAAACTAGGGGCAAGGAAAATTGAAATAGAATTTTAGAAGACAAAATGAAACAAAAGGAATAAAGAAAACAACAGAAATAGTAAAATTTTGTTTAAAATTAAAAAACAAGAGAGAAAAGAATTGAAACACTAAAGAGAAAAAATGGCAGTTGGTTGTGGTTCCGTCAACACGTTTCAAATATGTGATGTTTTATTTTTTAGGTTGAAAAGATGGTGAAAAAGTTTTGAAAGTGAAATTAGAATGTAAGGTGACAGTGGAAGATGGTTTTGTTTGAAAAAAAGAATTGTGTAACTTGTAAGAACTATTTTGGGCCATGGTGGCCGTGCGGGCTAGAGCGTAGGGCTTTGGTCGCATGGTCTCACTATGGTTTGCGGGTTCGAATCCCGTCCGGGAGTGAGTTTTATTTCGTAGACAGAACTCCCTCCCGGGGCCATGGATGTCTTAAATAATTATATATAACACATTGACATGGCTAATATGCACCGTACATGAAGCAAAAAAAAAAAAAAAAAAAAAAAAAAAAAAAAAATTACTGTTTTCAAGTGACGACACTGTGAGTACAAATTATAATTTGTAAAATGGCCACTGGAGATATATTAAAAAAATAAATAAATGTGTTAATTTTTGTAAGATGGTTTAATTTTTCTTTAACTTTCCTCAATCTCTCTCAATGGACCTCAGATTTCAAACCTTATGAATTTTTTTGAACCAACGCTTTTGGAAGGTCCAATTTGGGACATAGAAAGTTTTTATTAAATAATGTTAGAATGGAGAGCCAATTGGATTGATTGGTACTGAATAACAAGCTGCATTTTGTCCAGAGTTTATTTATGACAGATTTTCTTGTAGCCTAACTCAAAATATGTTTTAAAAATTTTTTTTTTTTAATTATTAACATCTGTTTAGATTCAGTAAATTTTTTTAAAAATATATTTATTAGAATCAGTATGAATAAATTCATTTAGATTATTTAAATTTAATTAACATCAATTATTTATTATTTCACTCACTTCAGACTGAAATGCACAGACCTCAAAACACGATTTAGATGACTGAAATCAATCATCGGATTGATCGGATTTCAGTATACTGAAAACCATCTGAACTTACGGTATCGAGATATGGGGATCAACCAAAAAATTAAACGTACAACGTCTAACATTTTTACGACAAACTCCATCATCATACCAATCCACTTATTCTGCAATTATTCAAAAACCCTCTCCTCACAAATCCGCCATGACGCCTCAAGCGGGCATGCTCCAGGTCTGGACTGGATGCGTCACGTACCTACCTCAGCAGTACAGCCACTCCCATGTCATGCCTCAACATCGCACTTACTAATAACGAACAATTAGTCGTTGTAAATATGTAAATAAATAAACACCAGACTTCCATTTCCATGGAAGTAAAAATAATAGCTATAAATCAATAATATTTTGAGTATCATTAAAGACATAAAAGTGATTAAGTACGTACCGTCTTTCCTGGTTGTGGGATGCAACCGCTGAAAAAATTATTATTAATAAATTTCTTTATGTTCTGTTAATCTTTAAGATTAGCATTTTCATAATTATATATTGATAGACAAATGAAAAATATTGATTATATTCCCAATATGGAAAGAGGGATTATTTATCATACCAGGGAGTGTACAGCAGCCACACACATATAATATATAAAGTTGGTCACATGTCAGAGAAGTAGTTATTTCTGTACTTCTCCAGTTATATGAAGAACAAGATAAGGACTGTAATCGGCCTATCTATTCCATATTTTCCCATCCTCTAAATCCAAAAATGGAAAAAAGAAAGTCGTCGGTGGATTACCGGCAATGAACTTGCTAAGCGCAAATTAATTACATAACTAAGTTATTATATTATATATTTAATAGAATGTTTTTGTCAGTCTGTAAGTCTGTGAGCACGATTACTCCCGACAGAATGAATATAAGTTACGGATGTTCATTTTGCAGTATCACTTTTGTTATGTCACTTGCTCTAAGAATTTCTAAGAATATCGAAGAAGAAGAGTTTGGAGTTGAAGTCGCCGTGATCTGATAGTACCTGAGATGTCCCGATCACTGGTTGTACCCAAGTGGAGCACAGGCGGACCTGGACGTAGGGAATATACGCGAATGTCGTTCGGAGGAGCGCGACCATCGCTGTTGCCACTTGTTAACTATGCAGTCTTGGACAATGTCCCTGCAACGCTCCGGTCTGTTCTGTGCACGTAGCTCGCCCTCCTGGGCGAGGCGCAGGGGCTCATCTATATCTGCTTTCAGGGGCAAGTTGCGTCTACAGAAGTACGAGGCGACCGCATCGTCCAAGACCAAGTCTATGGGCGGAGCTCCCGCAAGCACTTGTAGCGCTGCCGTGGAGACAGTACGATATGCCATTGTGGCCCTCAGGAGAGCGGCTCTTTGGGCATGCAGCAGTATCGTTCTTTGCTGCTTGGTGGGGTGAAACCACCACCCTGCAGCAGCGTACCGAGCTACAGCCTCGTATACACCCGTGTAGATTGTTCTACACGCTTCAACGCGTATCCCCCGGATCCTCAAGGAGAAGGGGTGGCGGGCGTCGGTTTTCCCTATCATCAACAAGGCCGTAGCCTTGCTTGGTGAAAGGGCCATCTTGTTGGCGCAGCACCAGCTGTCGACGAAGTCGATGTCGGCTTGGACTGTGCGGGTCAGAGCTGCCTGGCTATCGGCTTGCACCGTGATCACAAGACCATCAACATAGGCTGCAGCCTTATATTGACGATTCTCAAGTTCACGGATCAGTCCATCAAAGAGTTGACCTGCCTCTCAAGCAACCATACTGTCTGGGGGATACGAAGGCGTATACCTGGTTTCGGATTCTTTCGAGGACAAGTCCTTCCAGTATCTTACCGAACATAGACAGAAGACTGATTGGTCTGTAGCTGCCTGCCAAGGAATGGTCCCTATCCCCAGGCTTAGCAAACGTGCACACTAGGGTGGGTCGAAAAAATCGATTCCCCCCCCCCCCCCCCCCCCCGAACCGCTATAGTGCGGAAAAGTTGCCTCCTTTAATAGGAAGAAAAAGGACGTAAAAAAATTTAAAATCGGTTCACATCTTCCTTCGCGCATCGTACTTGAAATTTATGAATATTGACAAAATTGAACATTTTTCATAATTTTTTTAATATAACTTAAAATTCGACGATCGACATGCTATTGTTTTTATGCTTATTTAACGATTCAATAAAGTTAAATAAATTAAAATATCATTAATAATTAAATGTTTTCCGGTCGAAAAATGTGTTTGAAAAGCCTCCTACTTCGCTTGATAATGACACTGCCTCCTCCATCGCTCCTACAATTGCCGGTCGTGACTCTTCACATTCAGTCAGTCGCCGGCAGAAAAGCGTCATGTCAGAACTGATTTGAAGCGTACACTTAATGAAGAAATATGTGGCCTTTACTTTGACGGCAGAAAAGGCGATACTTTGTTTGTCGAAAAAGTACACGCAAATCAATTTCGCAGGAACAGAAAAGAAGAATATTATTCTCTGATTCAGGAACCTGGATCAACTTCCATTGGTCATGTTTCTCCTTCCTCGAGTTCTTCAACCGATATAACTCGAAGCATTATTTCTTATCTGTCTGAACTTGAAATATCGTTTGAAAATATACAAGTGATTGGGTGTGACGGCACTGTTACCAACACTGGCTGGAAGAATGGCGTCATCCGTAAGCTAGAACTGCCCGTTGGAAGACCATTACAGTGGAGCGTGTGTTTACTGCATTTCAACTTCCAAACTTCCTTTTCGTCATATTTTACAACATATAGATGGTGGAACCAGAGGGCCAAAATCTTTTTCTGGGCCCATTGGACAACAGCTTACTGGGTGCGAAAAGCTCGCTGTAGTCGAGTATGAATCTGTAGATTGTTTGATTCCAGAAGTAGACAGAAAGATGCTGAGCAAAGACCAGCAGTATTTATTAGAGGTTAGGTTAGGTTTTATGACTCATGCCCGGGCTTTAACAACGAGGTCATATCGCCTACTACCAGAGCGCTCTTTCCTCACTCTGGTGGACATGAGCCCGACTCTACTGTGGGAGTCCTAAATTTTTATTCATCTAGGGTAGGGGTTTTTAACGAGTACCTGACATCGTACAGGCTCGGGACCATCGCTTAACGTCCCATCCGAAGGACGTCGTGCTTAAGTTTATTTTATCTCCCAGATAAAATAAACTAAGGGCTTCGGTCGGGTTACGAACCCACGACCTTGAGCTCAGAAGTCAAGCACGCAAACCACTGAGCGTATTTATTAGATATATCCAAAGCAATAAAGTCGGGGCATTGCCCAAAGGATTTGTCAATTCGAGATCCTGGCCCTCTGTCACATTCTAGATGGCTAACTGAGGCCAATAGAGTGCTTAGATTGTACATAAGTTTGCCCAATCCTTCTGAGAACTTAAAAGAAATAGTTATCTTCATCTTGAAATTATATATGCCTGTGTGGTTCACCATCAAGAAGAACAAATATTTTACTGACGGCCCTAAACATGTGTTTCTAGCAATTCAAACATCGCGGTATTTATCTGACGACCTACTTCAAATAGTAAATCCAGTAACTGAACGCAATGCGTTCTTTGCACATTCAGAAAACATACTGTTGGCTATGATCCTTGATGACAGAGAACACATTCGGGAGCTTGGATATAGGAGAATTTTAAAGGCAAGACAATGCACCTCTAAAGGGAAAACGATTAGAAACTTCGTGTCACCCAAGATAAACTTTGAAGCTACCGATTACACTGAAATTATTGACTGGAATACTTGACCCAATATTAAGGGAAGTATATGATAATGATATTAAGTCACTTATCAATTCTGATACAAAGCCCATCAGAGACATCAAAAAGTTTCCCTGTCACACTGAGGCAGTAGAGAGATGTGTCAAACGTGTTACCGAGGCCTCAACTAAAGTATGTGAACATGAAGCTAGAGATGGCTATATTAGATCTACGCTGTTATCAAGGTCGATTATGAATGATTTCTCCCAAAAGTCAGACTTTAAACTTGTACATATTGATAAGAAACAGAAGAAGTAACTGTGATTCACTGAATCCGTTTGTGATATTGTAAAATATAATGTAAACAACACACCCCTACTTTGGATGGTTGGTTGGTTAGGGTGTGGGTGGTACTCGACGTGCAGCCACCTTCTCGTGGTGAGTTCTGGCTCGTTTTGTTGTGTCAAAACGGGCGAAGAGCTCCACAGTTGAAAAGTTGTTGTAAATTCCCGTTTTTCGAACACTTTGTGGGACCCGAAAACATTTAATTATTAGTGATGTTTTAATTTATTTAACTTTATTGAATCGTGAAATAAGCATAAAAACAATAGCGGCTCGATCGTAGAATTTTAAGTAATATTAAAAAAATTACGAAAAATGTTCAATTTTGTCAATTTCCATAAATTTCAAGTACGATGCGCGAAGGAAGATGTCAACCGATTTTAAAAATTTTTACGTCGTTTTTCTTCATTTCAAAGGAGGCAACCTTTCCGCACTATAGCGGTTCGTAAAAAAAAAATCGATTTTTTCGACCCACCCTAGTGCACACTATGGCTCGTTTCCAAGCACTCGGGAAGTGGCCTCGTCTTAGGCAAGCATTGTACAGGTAGAGTATATCTAACTTAATGACCGGGAAGGCTTTCTTGACTATCCGTGGCAAGTCACGGGCAGCAAGCCTGATGTTGAGCTGGGTGGGTGTATCCTCGGCCAGATCGTCCTCCGGGAAGGTACATCCCGCCGGCCTCTTCCAGAGACAAGGAATACTACTGGATGCCCTCCCTGACCGGGGCGACCACCCTGAACCTCCCAGTGGCGATCCGGTAAGGTATCCCCCCCGGGTTTTTGCTGGACTCGTCCTCAACGATCATCCTCCAGCTTTTTCTCTTGGCGGCTTCGATGCTCCGACCATAGGCTTCGCTGAGCGGCCGGTTCTCTTCTCTGCGTATAACCCGATGAAATTGGTCGTGGCACTGCTGGTACCGCCTCCTGGCACGATAAACAGCCCTCTTGGCGATGGTGAGGTCATCGCTTCACCAGGGGACTTTCCTCAGTCGGTCGACCTTCTTGGGGATGGTCTCGTCTGCAGCCCTCAGCAGAATACTACTGAGCCTCTCGATGCCCTCCTCAATCTGGTCGATCGGGTCGGAACCCCTGAGACCTTCCCATTCCTCGTCATAGGAGTAGGCAGCCGCGGCGGCCACGAAATCTTCCGGTATCGCTTTGCAAGTTCCTAAGCGAGAATCCCTAGACCTGACTATCGCTTGCCGGGCATCAAAGAGACTCACGTCAACGACGTCATGGACACTGGACGTGATACCTCGGACTTCCCAGCCACCGAAAGCCCTGTATAGTTCTCCAGAAACCAACGTGATATCAATGTGCGATTCTCCATTTGAGCCATGAAAAGTGGGCGGAGAATGCTGGTCATTGACTATGCACAGATCACGGCGGGCTATCAACTCCATTAGTCTGTCACCCTGGCGATTGGTGCGAACCGATCCCCAGGAGACAGACCAGGCATTGGCGTCCAAAATGACTATAACTTGGCGTCCCGCTAGCTCATCCAACACGTGGTCCAAGTGACCCAATTGTAGGTCTATGCGCTCAGACGGAGGAAAATATCCTCTTTTCACATAGCAATCGACTTTGGCGTGCCTGATACAGGCCACTGCAAGGTGGCTGGTGGATAGATGGTGGAGCGCCATCTCATCCACCTGGGGGCCGGACACAACGATTGCGGCCATAGACCGTTCGTTGTTCCGTGCGCCAGTTACTATTCTATGGCCTATATCAAGGCCTGCCACGCGATTTCCTATGCAAAAGGGTTCCTATAGAGCCAGGAGCTAAACAAATTCTGTGTTACTACATACAACATACTTTTTCGGAATAATTTTAAACACATGAAAATGCTATGGTAAAAAATTTACTTCTCGCTCCCGGTTATGTTGTGTTGTTTCAGAGCGCACTAGGCAAATCGTTCACAAGTTGACTCCTTCTGCCTGCGGCGCTAAGGTCCTGAAAGAACCCGGGCCTCCATGATTTGAACTGCTTTGTCTTTCCTCCTAATTCGCACCATCTTGTTCGGTAACCTCTGTTGTGACATGGCGCTCATCCCCTCCCAATGAGCCGAACTATCACTACCCGACCCGGGATTTGATATTTACGTTTCCATCGCGAACTAAAATACAAATGATATACTCGACATAAAACTATATTTTATTCATAATTTACCTTATTGATCGCTTCTTGGCTTTAGGCCACATTTTAATAATCACTGTAACAAACAAGAGGTGAGGATGAACAATGGGAGAAGTTTATTAAGCACGTCAACTGCTCCCCAAAGATTCTGGCAAGTTTTGAAAAGTTGTACGGTTTCGAATCGCATCAAAAATCACTCCTAGGACGCTGAAGATAGACGAAGGGTAGCAGGAAAACTGAAGGAAGTTTAAAAGATCATTTCCCATTTATATTAAAACCTCGAAGGACATGATAAGAACAGACCGAGTTAACGACATTGTGAACTAGGTTAGTAATGTAGTGACTGTAGAAAAGCCGTACCATCCAATTGGCATATGGTTAGGTCCCCAAGATCCAAATAAGGTGCCTACTGTAAAGACAACCCTTTATGATGCTAACTTTGGAGGAAAAAAAAAACAAATATTATAGCATTCTTGATCTTAAGGATGGATTCTATCATGTAGAATTAGATGAACATTCGATTCACGTTTGTAGTTTCAGTACCCTGTTTGGATGATATAAGCTTCTGCGATTCCCATTTGCCATTTAATTTGCCCCAGAAGCATTTCAAAAATATACCAATGGCATATTTGGGGATGTTGAAGGTTTGACGGAATATATCGAAGACATTTTGGTGGCGGCTCCAGATAAAGGTTATGATAGCATTATGAATGAAATATTGAAGAGAGCAAGAGCCAATAAAGTTAAATTTAATGCGAATAAGCTGCAGTATAAGTCGGACAATGTTGAATAGCTGGGTCCCACCTTTAGTGCTAGGATGTAAAGGTAGATCCCAAGACAGTCGGGGCGGTGGCGAGACTGAAGGATCCGAAGAATGAGAGGGAGTTACAGCAAGTGATGGTTGATAAACGACTTCAGAGAGTACGTTCTCAAAATGCCAACTCTAAACCAAGAGCTAACAAAGACGGAAATAAACTATCCACCAATAGATAAGAAACCTCACGGGATTGTCATATATATGTAAATATTCAACTAATGTTAAAACGGATCATCGTCCGTTGGTTTCAATACCCCGACAAAGGGGTACAAGGCCATTCAGTGATGAAAGAAAACAGAAGTTATTAAACAGATAATTCTAAAGTATATGATTTAAGAAAACCCGAAAATTTACAATTTCACCAAATTAACAACTTCACATATCAACCACACATAATGAAATATTATATTCATAATTTACCTTCTGGTGACGACGCATCAATCGCAGCTCTGTTGTTAATAAATTCTGTAACAAACAAGGAATGAGGATGAACAATGAGAGTAGTCTATTAAGCACGTCAACTGCTCCTCTACTGTTCTGACAGTTTTGAACAATTGTTCATGCTGTTTCTAAAATGTAACTGATGATACTTAACATTTTTTGCAGAGATATTGTGAAACACTTAATAAAAAAATTAAAGAAAATCGTTTCTTTCTAAAAATACTGTCAATTTCACAAAATATAATAATAAATACTGAAGATGGTAGTGTTGCAATAAATTAAAATATGTGACGTCACTCTCGTGATGACCCTTTTAGTATTAGCCATATGTCTATTATTACTTACTATACATATTTTCCTTGTGTTCCAATTACAAATTACCCAGAAAAAAAAGAAACGATCGAGAATTACCCCATAGGTAAAACCAAGGAGGTTAGAATAGAATACTAGAGTACGTAGTATATTCTAACCTCCTTGGGTAAAACCAATCTCCGTGAAATCGAAGAAACCTATCAAAAAATTAAGAGAATATATTATTGGCCAAATATGAGACGGTCAATACCAACTTACATACTTTCGAGGGCGCCGGTAGCTCAGTGGTATGCGTGCTTGACTTCTGAGCTCAAGGTTGTGGGTTCGTAGCCCGACCGAGGCCCTTAGTTTATTTTATCTGGGAGGTAAAATAAACTTAAGCACGCCGTCCTTCGGATGGGACGTTAAGCGATGGTCCCGAGCCTGTACGATGTCAGGTACTCGTTAAAGACCCCTGCCCTAGATGAATAAAAATTTAGGGTAGGCAAAATTTAGGACTCCCACAGTAGAGTCGGGCTCATGTCCACCAGAGTGACGAAAGAGCGCTCTGGTAGTAGGCGATATGACCTCGTAGTTAAAGCCCGGGCATGAGTCATAAAACCTAACCTAACCCAACTTACATAAACCATTGTGAGGTTATATGATTTAGGGACCCCTAAATTTAATGTTAAATGTAACACTGACAGCTATAAAACCTTTCGAGAAAATACATACATATTGTATTTCTCTAAATAACACTAAATTCTTAACTATAGTGGATATATTCTCGAAATATGCTCAATCATATAAATTAAATTCGGCCCAAGGCCTAGAAATTGCTAATAAATTAATAAATTTCTTCTCACACCATAATATACCTGATTTAAAAATAGCAGATATCCGTTTGTTCAATAATCAAGCGGAATTAAAAAATGAATCGATGGAACATAAGGTCAATTACAAAAATAAGGTCAAATCATCATTCAACTAAAACTTTTATTATTCTTACAAATAATCATTGAATATATTTTTTAGGTTAATCATGATCACTACGATGCAAATATCATTAGGAGCAAATATAAGGAATTTAATTAGGAATTCTACCAATAAATCTAGGACCTGCCAAGTTACAAACTTCACAACACATCTTCGTCCACTTCAATTTAGAAGATCTCAATAGTGAATATCGCGACTTAGATAGTCGATATGTACAAGTTTTAAAGAATAATAAATTGTTGTTCAAAAGAAAAAATTTAAATAATTATTGTAAAATTATTAATTTCACAAGAAATCTTATGAATTTGGGTGTCCTCTGGTCAGTGAGTTAAAGCCTAGTGACCATCTTTCGCCAAGCTGACCCATGGCCGCCTGAACTGAGGCGTCTCTCCCACCCAACAGAACATGTTCGGTGGGTGTCCTCTGGTCAGTGAGTTAGAGCCTACTGACCATCTTTCATGAAGCTGATCCGTGACTGCTTGGCCTAAGGCGTCTCTCCCACCCAACAGAACATGTTCGGTGGGTGTCCTTTGGTCAGTGAGTTAGAGCCTACTGACCATCTTTCACGAAGCTGATCCGTGACCGCTTGGCCTAAGGCGTCTCTCCCACCCAACAGAACAGGTTCGGTGGGTGTCCTCTGATCAGTGAGTTAGAGCCTACTGTCCATCTCTCACCAAGCAGATCCGTGACCGCTTGGCCTAAGGCGTCTCTCCCACCCAACAGAACAGGTTCGGTGAGTGTCCTCTGATCAGTGAGTTAGAGCCTACTGTCCATCTCTCACCAAGCAGATCCGTGACCGCTTGGCCTAAGGCGTCTCTCCCACCCAACAGAACATGTTCGGTGAGTGTCCTCTGGTCAGTGAGTTAGAGCCTACTGACCATCTTTCACCAAGCTGATCCGTGACCGCTTGGCCTAAGGCGTCTCTCCCACCCAACAGAACATGTTCGGTGGGTGTCCTCTGATCAGTGAGTTAGAGCCTACTGACCATCTTTCACGAAGCTGATCCGTGACCGCTTGGCCTAAGGCGTCTCTCCCACCCAACAGAACATGTTCGGTGGGTGTCCTCTGATCAGTGAGTTAGAGCCTGCTATTATCGTCATTTATTCATTCTATTTTATAATAGAGAAAATTACCCACATTAAAAGCCATTCAAATAATATCAGAAACAAACGTGGTTTAATAAACGGTTTAGGTAATATCATTAAACTCATTGTTAATGATTGTTGGGATTTAAATGGAACACTATTTAGACCACGTTACTCCTTTATTAACGTGGACACACAACGTACAACGTGATGAGAGAGAGAGAGTGAGGTTACACACACTGTTTCCCGAACTGCTGCCTCGATAAACGGGAAATTTAGATGCCGCTGATGGAGAAAATTATAACAAATGATTTAAACATTTTAAAGATAGCGAAACAAAGTTTCAATCGCAATTAGCAGCTCAATATTCAATAAATAAAGAAATGGTGAAGACTGTCAATGAAACAATTCAACTTGTTCAAGATAATAATAACTTAGAACTGCGCTCAAAAATATTAGAACTCAACAGAATTACAAATTCTTCTATCTACTCGCAGCATACTAAAGAATTGTTTAATCAGCTGCAAACTCTTTTTAATACTATCTATAATGTACTTCAGGATATAGAAAATTCAATTACGTTTTGTAAATTAAAAACTTTGCGATGGTCCCGAGCCTGTACGATGTCAAGTACTCGTTAAAGAGACCTGCCCTAGGTGAATTGAAATTTAGGGCTGGCAACATTTTGGACTCCCAAAGTAAAGTCGGGCTCATGTCCACCAGAGTGACAAAAGAGTGCTCTGGTAGTAGGCGATATGACCTCATAGTTAAAGCCCGGGCATGTATCATAAAACCTAACCTAACCTATATTTAGCGATTACAAAAGCTAATCAACTTGTTAAAAAAAAAATGTTATCGTATATACATAAGTATATGATATATGGCGCCCTCCCCCACATATTTTATTTATTTGTGTTATAGTTTTTAATTATTTAAATTGATAAAATTTATTTCTAAATAAATTTTTAAAAGATGTTATAAAAAATGACTATAAGTGAATATCCTTGTTGTTAGTGAGTTGGTTCTCGTCAATAAATTTATTTTTTTTTAAACAAGGTGATTAGCTTTCATATAATATATATATTACAATAACACAGACATCAGGTTTGCTTATGTTTTTTTGTATTCAATTGTAATATAAAAACAGGAATAAAGAGAGAAATAACTTTAAAAAATGTACCTGGAGTATCGCCAGGAATCAGAGACTTGATACATTCTTTAGCTGCAACAAATAATAGATGAAGATGAACAATTAAGCATATCAACTGCTTGTCTACGTTTCTGGGTAGTTTAGAAACATTGTTCGTGCTTGAATTGCTCTTAAAATATAAATGTTTATATATTCAAGTAAGGTATTTATTTAAAGAATTTAGAGGATACATAATCTAAAAATTTACTTATAACTCTCCGATCAGTTTAATTGAGTGGTGGGGCGGATGCCAGGTAACCAAGACTTCGTGGGCCCTAGTCCCCTGGATAGGGTGACCAAACGTCCCGGTTTTCCGGGATTGTCCCGATTTTAAGTACTCTGTCCCGGCGTCCCGAAAAATGTCTTCGGGACGGTCTATTGTCTCGGTTTTACTTATTTTACAAATTTCGTATTCGAAAAAAATACTGCTATTCGTGAGCAAGTAGCTCACTCGTTTTACGAAACAGATGTAAGTGGTTGTAAGCTTAAGCGTACGTACATGTTTACATTTTCCTTGTGGCGCTGGCCATACAGTAGTGGGGGCAATGAACAAAATGAATAAAAAATTTAATTTAATTGTAAATAAAAAATGTTCCATGGAAATGGAATGACTCATTGCGCTAGGAAAGAGTAAACAAGAACCGTGTTCAAAACCCTTTTCTATATGTCATAGGTTATTCATCCGTTCAAAACTCATAATATTTCACCCAATTATGTATGTATTTGCATGTACATTGTAATGTAGACAATTTGCGTAGCCAAATGAATTTTAAAATATAAAGTTTGTAAAGTAAATAAATAATATGTATATAATAGAGAAATAAACAATAATTTTGGAGGATGGAGAACAGGTAGCAAGGGTGACCAAGAGGCTCAGTTATCGAGGGTGCAATAAAAGAAGGGACTATCAGTTACCTGTAGGAGTAAATGTTCAGATATTTTTACAATCCAGTTGACAGAAGAATGGTACTATGAAGGTATTACCAGATTAGAGCTCCAAGCCCGCTGTTAGGGGCATATTAAACTATCTGGAATGTCCAAATTAAAATTGACATAGGTCAAATTGGTTGCCTCCAAGGCAAACATCTAACTTCCCAGGATAGCAGAGAAGAAGGGGAAGGAGATAGAGGGGGAACAAGTCAGGGAGCCTCGGAGAGGAGGGAGTTCATGATCAGTCGAGATCCACCAGTCGAAGAGAGCAGTTGAAGACTACAGTTCTAGTCTAGAGGTGGAGGTGGACAGATCAGGAGTTGAGATCCAGCAGCCTTCGAGGGAATCTCCAGTCCAGATGAGCCGTTGAAGTCCAGACCTTGAGGAGGAACTCAGCCAGCCGTCATCCTTTCCACTCGAAAGTCCCCGCAGAGATATCCAGGACCCAGCATCCAATGAGCATCCGATTAGTCTCCACCCCTTGTCTCTCTACCGCTTTCAATAGCCAATAAGGTTTATATTTTATATTATAATTTTTATTTTTAAGTATTAATTTTTTTAGTATTGTAAATATATTCATTTTTAAATATGAGTTGCTAAAGTTTAGTAGTTTGTTCCTATGCTCTATCCCAGATCAGTCATGATTTGACAATTTGGTTTTTCAAAACTCTTTTAGCTGAACGAATCTTTCGCCTTTGGGCTATAGAAATCCAATTGATATATTAAAGTCAGTAAATTTAATGATCGTTCGATTAAATAGGCGGTCTGGCATCCTTTAGACATTTTAAATTAGTAAAGATAAATCTGTTTTGAGAAAATCTCCGCAGTTTAGATTTAAAGTAAAGTAAATAGACATTTTTTTATAATTAAAAACCGCGGCGCGAAACCCCTCATTATTACAATTTGACATCCTCCTTGTGGAGAAATTTTAATTCAGTAGAGAAAACGAAACTCTAAATTATTACAACATACTTACTATGTACTCATGTGTATACATAATTTATGTATAATTAATGTATGTAAGTAAATGTTATGTAAGTTTTAAAAAGTAAATAAAATATGTAAACTTTCTCGTTATGGTCATTGTAAAACAACTTTTTTTTTCATTGGCAAGCCCATACATTTGTATGTAGGTTTAACAGTTTGGTACCGGATATAACGATGTATTTTTCTTGATTCCTTGAATATCGTTATAACCTGATTTTACTGTATAATATTTTCAAGTGACCTCACTGTAAGTACGATTCAGTTTTTAAAATAAATTTTCGTAAAATGTTTTAATTTTTTTTTAAACTTCCCTTAATCTCTCTCAATTAATTTAAGATTTCAAAATTTCCAAACTTGTGAATTTCTACGAACCAACGCCTTTGGAAAGTACCAATTCGGCACATAGTTAATTTTTTTATTAAATAATTTTATTATAAATCGACATCCATGTTTCTTTTTATTCATTGGTACAGTATAACGTAGCATGGTTTTTGTCTAGAGTTATTTATGACAATTTTTTGGAGCCTAACTCAAATAATGTTTTATTGATTTTTTTTTTTATTTATTATTAATTTTTTTTTTTAGATTCAGTAAATTCTTTAGTACATTAAGATTCAATTTAAATCAGTTCAATAATTTTGTTACTATTTATATCTTATAATCATTTATATTCATATTTATTTCGTATTTTAGTAAATTCATTTTATATTTTTTTATTTAATTAACTCCAATTTTTTTATTAAGTAAATTATTTTCTTTAATGTTTCAAATTTTATAAATTTTTCGAAAATTCAAATTTTTTAAATTCTCCAAATCTTTTAAGTTTTACATTTTTCAAATTGTTCAAAAACTGAAAAAGACTAACATATATGTATATGTAAGTGATATACAATCAAATGTATTGTTTTGTAACTCGTAAAATCTGAAATGATCTCTAAATTATATAATATAATCAAACAAATTGTCTCCAAAGATAGAAATTGTTTGCAAAATAAGTAAAATTTAAAATAAAGTACGTAAAATAGATGTAATATAAATATATGTAATATATAGTCATCTTATCCATCTTAGTAATCATGTGATTAAACTTTAAATGTCCGTAAAAAACGATGGATCGTAAAAACATTAGAAAAATTTTGGGAGGTAATACTCCTAGATGTCTTAAAAATTTTAAGTCTAAAAAAACCGAAATCGGTTATTGCGTTTTTGAGAAATGGCGATTTTCTTTTAAAAGTTTATTTTGTCGTCTTTTTGCACCAAGAAAGCGTCCAATTGTATGTTTAATCAGTTTTATTTTTTTTTTTGTCATCCACTAGTGTAAAACTACCTAAAAAAAATATAAAAACTAATTTGCAACGTGAGTGTTCGTTTATTTTTACGATTATAATTTATTGCTGTTGATACTAGCTAGATAAACAACAATTAGAATGATTTTTTTTGTGATAATAATATAGGATCAAAAAATTTGAAAGTATTTTTTTCTGTCTTCTGAGTGATGGCAGAATCGCTCAAAAAAAGTTCAGCTCATTTGAATGACCAAAGGGAAATTTTCGGCCGAATATAAAAAGAATGAACCATATTCATAATTTACCTTCTACAACCAAATTTCTCAACTGAGCAGTCAGCCATTCTTGAACTGAAACAAAAAAGAAATGAAGATGAACAAAGGGTATAGCCTATTACGCACGTCAACTGTACCTCTACGATTCTGGCAGGTTTTTATAGATTGTTCGTATTCGAGTAAGAAATAATAAGTAAGGTATCAATTTATAGAACTAAGAGAATATATAATTACTAGTTACTTATATTATAATTAAATACTTATTAAAATTGTCTCGTCGGTTTAATTGAGTTAACGGGTGGATGCCTGCTAATCGAGAGATCATGGGTCCGAATCCCACAAGATATGCAAGTTGTATACTAATTGTGTGTATACCTCGTCCCAATTGATAAACGGGAGTGCTGAAATCAAGGAACATCACTGCAGCACTCGAAGCACCATACCAAGAAATATATTTCTTTGCCCTGAGTATGAATACGGTAGCACTTCTCTACTTCTTATTAATACTTTTAAGCAATCAATTAAAACATTTTAATTCCTCAAATTCCTAACGAAAACTATTCTTTCGAAAATAGTAAATGGACTATTCGTTTCGTTTCCACAATTATGAATCTGGAAGGCAAAAATGAAGAAAAATCACTGAACAACTCGAAGCACCACACCAACGAGAAACAGCTAAGGTCATTATTAGCCTTGCAGGTGCTGGCGGTAGCTCCGCCCATAGACTTGGTTTTGGACGGGTCTTTCGCCTCGTACTTTTGTAGACGCAATTTGTCTTTAGGAGCAGATATAGATGAGCCTTTACGTCTAAATAAAACAAACCTATTTTTGAAATATTGTCTATTCCACCAAAGATATTTACAGAACTACCGGTTTCGGCTTTACAACATCGTCAGGTCTAGTTATGAACTCAACTTCACAACTAGAACTGACGATGGTGTAAAACCGAAACCGGTAATTTTGTAAATATCTTTGGTGAAGTAGACAATATTTCAGAAATAGGTTTGTTTTATTTATTTGTGCAAGTTCCACAATATGTCCGCGTTTCTCAACTTAGAAAACTTTACGACTAGCCCTGGAGAAAGAAAACCGCGGACAGTCCAGACTGGAGCGTTGCAAGGACATTGTTCAGAAATGGATTGTGGAAAAATAACAACAACGGTAATCACGAAAAAAACAAAAAAAAAAAACACTTAAAGTACAACTAAAATTATCATATAATTTATCTAGCGATAAATCGTTAAAATACCTTGTGACACCAGTAAGTGATGAAAACGTGTTGTCTTTCAGTCGTCCTATTTGCTATTTTTCCTTTGTAATTTCCCTTAATAAAATTATATGAGGACTATAAATTAATTAAATTTAATGTCAGTTAGCGTATCAAATGATCCGATATTACTGCACAAGGTAATACTTTGAAGTCCTATACTTTATCTAACGGGGAAGAGTTAACCCAGATCAAGTCTATCAGGGAGCAGCCCTGGCTACTGATGAAGGTGTGCCCTGCAAGATAGTCGCTCCTGCTCTTTCCATTAACCACAACAGTTCTTCACTTTCCATAACATCCATCAAAAGTTCTCCCCTGAGGTTGATATCTGTGTCACCAGAATGATTGCAGTCGACTTCGAGCCCTGAAAGGAACTTTTTCAAACTGGTTCAGGTTGGCGATTTTTGAATTGAAATCCCCGCCATCTCTAAGGGAATATCTGGATCGCTATTCTTCACTTCCTCAAACAATTCCTCAAGTATGTTAACACTTTCCTCATTTTCAAGTTTTGGAGAAGATGAACAATCCCGAAAAAACATTTAATGTTCTAACATTTAATTTGAATAAAAATAAAGTTTTTATTGTTTATAAAAAGAGTAGCCAGTAGATCAGTAGTATGCGTGATTGCTTACTGAGCTAAAGGTCGTGGTTCCGAAACCCGGCTAAGGTCCTTCGTTTATTTTATCTGGGAGGTAAAATAAACTTAAACACGCCGTCCTTCGGATGGGGCGTTGAGCGATGGTCCCGAGTCTGTTCGATGGCAGGCACTCGTTAAAGACCCCTGCTCTAGGTTAATATAAATTCAGGGTAGGCAAAATTTAGGGCTTCCATAGTAGAATCGGGCTCATGTCCACCAGAGCGACGAAAGAGCGCTCTGATAGTAGGCAATATGACCTCGTTGTTAAAGCCTGGACATGGGTCATAATAACTATCTTAAAACAGTAGCTTCTTATAATCCCTTTTTTACAAATATTATAATTCCCCTGGAGGGTCTTCCTTGTTTTTTTTTTATTTCAGTGGACAAACTTTCGGTAAGTCAGTGGTTATCAAAACCTTTTGGCCGGTCTCTGTCACTTAGTTTACAGGTTACAGTTAAACCTATAATTCTCATCTGTGACAATATCCCGTGTTGATCTGTGTGAGTAATATAAAGTATATAATTATAATTTTTTTAATCATATTTTATTGAATATTCATTAATATTTAACCAACTTGCTGACAAAAACTATTTTTAAGAAAATTCAGCCTCGAACATTAACCTTGTTTTAATCTAACGAAACTCACAGATTATCCACAATTAACAAACTGCCATATATAGAATATCCTACAAAAAAAGCAATCAAGATCTTCTGTTCAACGATGACTTTTTCTAAACGGGCAACAAGACGGTTCCCGGTGCCAAGCGGGATCGTGCCAGCAAAGCAGGAGGGAGAATGACCTTGTCGTGGGAATGAAAGAAGGCTCTCTGGACGCTCAGGGGTCGATTTCTCGCAGTATTCAAAAAAGCAGCTTTGCTGCGCACAACTCTAGACACGAAAGGGAAATAATTTTTGACGGTGCAATTCGCGATTTTGCAGCTATAAGACGAACAATACAAACAACGAGGTCAATTATGGTGGAAAGATATCACGGCGGCGTACGGTTCTTCCGACGCAATGGCGAGGCCAACTGATGTGGTGTAGTGGGTAGATGTCTCGGAATTGCGTGAAGACAATTCGTGAAGAATTTCCAACCTGACCCACATCGCAGAGGGTAGCGAGTCGTCCCAATGAAAGAGTACTTTGGCTGTGACTGAGACGAGAGCCATCTAAGATAGTTCTCTTTGGTAGTTGCCTGTGTCTTTGGTATCACAGCATAGCAAATTGAAATCAATGTGTGCTCGCGGGTCTTCCCGGGAAAGAGCACTTCCGCTGTGACTGAGACGATAGTCAGCCATCTAAAGGTACTGCTTTACCGGTGAACTTCTCCTGGATTCTGTTGTCCATCTGTCCTACTGAGATGGCTGAGGAGTCATCTTTGCCCTCTGTCTTGAGGGAATAACCTTATCATGAAGCCTGAAGTCGGAACTACTCTGCGATGGCCAGCAATGGGATGCAAGATGCACTAGGAATTCTACTCTCTGCACTGTACATCATCAATCTTCTAACCCATAAGTAACCACCCACATATATTATTACTCACCCCCCCCCCCCCTCCCAATAAACATATAATAATATCAACACAACATAATGCTATTTGTTATTCATAATTTACCATCTTAACCCTTAAGTCATCACGTCGGGTCATTATGACCCGACGAGTTTTTCTTTTTGGTTTTTACTTGTTTTCTAGCTTTTTCGGCTGCGGGAACCCCCTCTTTATTCCTCTAGTTTTTCATCTAGTTTCGTTTAGTGTTGAATTTGACTCCGTACAGTTCGTATACTCCGCAAAACCGCGGTTTTGCCCCGACGTGAGTATTCACGTAACTATATCTGCCATTCGTTACACTTATACTTTTTATAGTCTCTCCTTTTTATTACTTGATTTTAGATTATGAATCAAATTTTTGTTACGAGGAGATAAGGCAAGAGCTAGAGAGTCAGAATCTAGAGGAGCAGCTATCATCATGGACTTGGATCCAAATGATTCGGACGAAGAAGACGAGGATAACGAGGACAAGAGTGACCATGACATCGAATCCGATATTGAAATGGATCCAAACGATGCTGAATCAGATTACGACGGGTCAGGAATAAACACATACGTACTATTCAAGCACAATAAGGGGCATCATGAGAATGGTAAATAATTAACCGGTGCAGAATACTTAGGAAACCTGGCACATCAATTGGTTAGTGTGCACGTTGCAAAACGTTCCCAAAATACTCATCTCCCAAAAACTTTAAGGCAAAAAATGAAATTTTATTTGGAAGAACATGGAATACTAATATTGGACTCAGCAGAACCGCAATCGGATGATACTCTACCACGCAAACGGCGTAGATGCCAGGTTTGCCCCAGTGCAATGGACACGAAGTACAACCAAATTTGATTGATGACAATTTTGATATATATTTATATTTTTTATCAAGGTTATCACTATACCTAAAGGTTATAGAAAGAAAGTTTTCCGAAAATTGTGATTTATTGTTTATTTTAAAGAAAATAGGATCATTTTGTACATATTTGTGAGATATCTAATCGGAGAAAAATGCAAATTTTCTTTTGAATTTTTTAGAACTTTGTGTAAAAATATTTGGCCTAAACTTTTTTTTATACTTTTCTACTACATTCATTGATACTAAAGCAAAAAAGTTTCGTTGATGTAATAGTTTTTTGTATTAATTACATTTTATGAAAGTTACCTGTTTTTCAAAAAAGTTGTTTTACAGAAAGTTTTTAAAACTGAAGAAATAAAGTGCAATAAATTTTTTTTTGCAATAATTTATTTTTTACCTTTAAAACGAATGTTTTTCCTAATTTAAAATGTAATAGTTGTATTTTTTTATTGCATATTAATTATAATTAATAATTATTATTAATAATAATTATTAAGCAATTATTTATAATTTTCGGGTCACATTGACCCGACGTGAGCACTTATGTCCCAGGTAACAAGGTGATGGCTTAAGGGTTAAGATAACTAGATAAGAGTCAAACTTACCATTCTGCTTCTCTCGAGCTGTAACAAACAAGGAGTGAGGATGAACAATGGGAATAGTCTATTAAGCACGTCAACTGCTCCTCTAGGATTCTGGCAAGTTTTTAAAAATTGTTCGTGCTCGAGTTGCGGCTAAAATATAGCTACTGTTTCATATTCAATTATGTTATCAATTAAAAGAACTTAGAGAGTATTTAATAACATTATGTAAATTACCTTTTGATTAGAAACATTATTATTTTTATTATTATCATCCCCTCCCCAAAACTTCACATATCAACCCCAAATATTTTATCCATAACTTACCTTCTAGAGGCAATGCATTATACTTCCTTGCCAACTCCACAAGATCTGTAACAAACAAGGGATGAGAATAAACAATGGGAATAGTCTATTAAGCACGTCAACTGTTCCACTAAGAATATGGAAAGTTTCGAAAAATTGTTGCGGTTCAAGTTGTGTCAAAAATTGAACTGTTTATATATACCATCACTCCTACCCGTGTAGGAGGATTAACGCGTCGGCGAAATGTTTGTCGCTTAATGATTGCCTTATGATTCTCAATCCAGCCTAACTTATTTGATTTTACGTCGATTTCATGAATTTTCTTACCATATGTATTATGCTTTCAGAGATATCCCGCGTATTCAATCCACTGAGGATAATCCCATAGGTTACTATTCGTAGGAGGAGTTAGAGATTTAGGCCAACAATACATCAATTATCGGGAGAAATTGTTGGAACATGGGTAGCTGCACTATTGCTCGCCCAAACCCTGAAATTCGTGCTAAGGAGTGGGTATCCTTTATTGTATGAGTGCTCTAATGTCAGTGAATTAACATATGTCACTGCTATTTATTTGGCAACGTTTAATCTTTGACGTTATTATTTTCAAAGAATTTACTTTACTTTTAAATACGCGGGAATTTGCTTAATTTTTATATACTGAATACTTCTAAAATAAAATACTAAGGTATGCCTGATCGTTCTATTACATAGACCGTTCCTTTAATAATTAAAGGATCAGTAATTATTACTGATTTTAAGATATTTACAACAATGGATTTCTATAACCAAAATGTCCGATCAGCGAAGAATCTTTTAAAAACAAAACTATTAAATCAATATTGAACAGGATTGAGCATAGGAAACAAACTACTATAATTTAAAATGATTATAATAATCATTGTGAACAAGAATATATTAACATAATACAAAATTACTGTGCTCATGAATGATCAGGTGCAAAATATATTTATATATCTATATTAATAAAACGGGGTTTGTGTGTTTGTTTGTATGTTTGTTCCAGCATCACGCCTAAACAGCTGGACGGATTTTGTTTAGTCAGCATATTTTATTTAACCGGGAAGGAGGGTACTGTAGCATTATCCTGATTACACCAATTATTTGCGACATAATCGGGTTTAGAACAAAGAAATGAGGTTGCGAGGAGCCGCCACCAGAGACAGTAGCAGCACTGTCCAGAGGCTCTACTTGGGTCAGAACAGATATAGTTCAATTTTTAGCGGATGCATCTTAATGAAAGACATCCTGGGCAGGTGCAGCTTGTTTAAACTATATCGAGAACAAAGGAAAGTACGAATAAAGAAGACTCTAGGCTCCTCCCCATATGACGTAGGTGGGCAGTTTGGGCCAATGAACAGTCACCACGACCGGTTTTCTTCCTACCACAATCTGATCAGAGCTATCAAAAAGCTGTATCCACATCGCTAGTCGAATGACAGATCTCGGGCGGACTCCACGTCGGTTTGCGTTCCGAATCATATAGAAGTTATTATAAGTTCAAGATGTAATCTTATAGTTTAATATTATCAGTCTAGCACTGAACCCCGGTTGGAAACCACGTCGCTCCGCAGTTCGAATTTTATAGAGAAATCAGTCTGTGTAAAAAGTGATCATAGAGTTGAAAGTGTAATCAGACAGTTCAACTATTGCCATTCTAGCAATGGGTCCCTGTCGGAACCCACGTTACTCTGCTTTCCGATTTTGAGATGCCAGCCATTTATTTCCCCACATTGAAGAGGTACTCCGTCCGAAACATCATCCACCCCTTTTAGATGTGTCGACGCACCAGGACATCATTTGTTTATTCATTTCAACGCAGCAGGCCAGAAAATGAGGAATTCAACTAACAGGTTTATTTCTTAAACGTTTATCACTGCCAAAAGAGACATATAAAGGACCAATAATGCCCTTCAGACAACTTCTCAATTGTCACCTTTTGCCCATCAGGCTTCACTATTAGATTAATTTTTTTTTTTATTATTATTATTACCGCAATAATTATCTTTTTATAAATGTTCTATTTTGTGTCGTAATAAATATGTGTTCATTTTAATTTTCGTTTCATTCACCCAGACGTTATGCATGCTACTCCAGGGTGATCAAATATAATTAACAAAGAGTTAATTATAAGTGATCCCCAACAAATATCTTGAAGCTACCCTGATATTGAGGAAGTGGAAGGTTGTTCAGGCAATATTTCGTTTTAAAGTCGCGACATATTTTAATATTTATTCAATTAACTTTTGCTCGATAAATTAATATTTCAATTTTTTAATAATCCACTAATATTCCATTTCACCAGTAGCAGGTACGTTTCAATATACCGGTAGCTCATTAACTAATGGTCGTATTATGATGAAATTTCCCATGAAGTATTCTTAAAAGCCAATTGAAATATACAGTGTATGGCGTCCCAAAAATTAACGGGAGGGGGGGTTGTGGGACTAGGCCTAAATATAAAGATACCGGTAGCTCATTAACTTATGGTCGGATTATCATGACATTTCACATGTAGTATTCTTAAAAGCCAATTGAAAAACAGGGTGTGTGGCGTCCCTAAATTTTGAACGGGGGGGGGGGGGGGGGGGGGGGGTAGGTCTTAATATGGAGATACCGGTATCTCAATAACTAATGGTCGGATTATCATATAATTTCTCATGTAGTATTCATAAAAGCCAATTGAAAAATAGGGTGTGTGGCGTCCCTAAATTTTTAACGGGAAGGGGGGTTGTGAGGGTAGGCCTAAGTATATAGTACTAGCTCATGGAAGTTCCCATGTAGTATTCTTGAAGGCCAAATAGAAAAAAAGGGTGTATGACGTCACCAAATTTTGAAAGGGGGGGGGTTGTGGGGGTAGGCCTAAATGTAATGATACTAATAGGTAATTAACTCGGATTGTCATGGAAATTCACATCTAGTATTTTTGAATGCCGAATAGAAAAATAGGGTGTATGCGTCACAAAATTGTGTACGGGAGGGGGGGTTGATGGGGGCCTAAGTATAAATATAGTGCTAGTTCATTAACTAATAGTGGGATTAATTTCACATGTAATATTCTTAAAGGCCAAATAGAAAAATAGGTAGTGTGATGTCACAAAATTGTGAACGGGAGGGGGTTGTGGGGGTAGGCCTTAATTTGATTGTTAAGGAATTTCATATGTAATAGTAGTAACTATGTACTAGCTGTGATGCCCAGCGTTCCTAACTACGTGCTAGCTATGGGGTCTGCTGTTGCAAGGCACATACTAGCTGTAGTGGCCAGCGTCCCTAACTAGGTACTAGCGGTGGGGTCTGCCGTAGCTAGGCACTTACTAGCTATGGTCATAAGCATTTTTGAGTACGCACTGGCTAGGATGTCCAGCGATGCTAAATATTCACCAGCTGTGGGGTCCGCCGTTGCAAGGCACTTACTAGCTGTGGTGCCCAGGGGTCCTAAAAACTGGTGTCTGCCGTTGAAGGACTATAAGCCTTATTCCATTTGAATAATTGAAAATTATAACATCATGAATGTACTGTTGAATAATAGAATAGGATTAGAACGAGAGATATTAGGAAAAAAGTCAAAGTTCCCCTGGCAACGCCGATAATACTGCTAGTATAAAATATACAAATACTTGATGGGAGATCCTAGCTGGAAGATCTTGTCTTCTGGATGTTCTGTAACGTCTGCAGAGCCAGGAATCAAAAATTAAATCACCAACTGGTGCAGAAGTTCGGAAGAGCAAAATACGCCGGTCACATTTTACTCTCACATCGAAATAAACATTCCACTTGTCGTTCAATCTCATCGTGGTTTCAATATAACAAAGTGAAGTTTAACCACATAAAAAAAATGTTACTAGTAACTTTGGAATAAAACTGGAAACATCATATAGATTTTGTACACTGAGACTGGTGTAGGAAAAACTGGCAACCTTTAGATATTTGGACACTTCGACTGCGTACGAAAAACTGGGATCCCTTCAGATTTGAGCATTCAAAAGGAAAAACCCTCTGTTTGCATGGGAAAACTGAGAATATCTTACACATTTGGGCACTGGGACTACTTAGGAAAAATTGAGAACACCTACTTTACTAAGCTAATTCTGCCGGAATGTCTCGCTTTTATTCTTTTATTTGCTTTCCCTCTCCAAAAATGAAAATAATGGCCCTGTATGTTTTGCCTGGGCGTGAAAGCACTCTTACAGATCTTCATTTCTTCATAAGAACGCCCGACATGCCCTGAATAGCCTACAAAGGGGACTTACGAGGAGGCTAACATCTTTCCGAAAAAGAATCGGTTGGACCTCATTTGTCCCAACTGAATTGAATGATTCCAACTACTTGATTGCCTATTCTAATTCACTCCGATTTATGACACGAGAGGCGAGCTGCCAGTCGTCTTTTTTGGTTGTGTTTCTGGGTCAGCTTAGACTAGTGCACCTCGGATTGACCCAAAATTGTTTGACCTCCCACAAGAGTTTCGTAGGTTCTGACTTTTTCCACCGTTCCCCTTGAAATTATTTTGTGGAGTTTGGATCCGGCAGATATGTCTTATACTTCCTGACATAACCATCTCCATGCATCTCTTTTCGGCGGTATGACCAAAGGATTAGAACTATAAATCCCACCCCCCTCCCCCCAGAAAATTAACAACTTCACATATCAACACCACATAATAAAACTATATTTTATTCATAATTAACCTTGTGGAGGAAACGCAGTAAACAGTTGAACCACCTCTTGTAGATCTGTAACAAAAAAGGTATGATGATGAACAACGAGGGCAGTCAATGAAGCACAACTGTTCCTCTACGATTCTGGCAAACTTTGAAAGATATTTCGTGCTCGAGTCGCGTCTAAAATTTAGCTGCATTTGCATATTCAATAAGGTATCAATTTATTGAACTTACGGAATACATAATGAAAACTTACATAATAGAATTCTCTCGTCAGTTTAATTGAGTGGGGGGTGAATGCCTGCCAACCAACATAATATGTAAATGGAAAATGGATAATGGGAAATACTCAGTAACCCTACTTCAAATAGAATCACTTCCTCAACACATCTGAAATCTCTTTTCTGCTATAAGTCAGGCTCGTTCTCAATGGCAACGGATACGATATCCTTCAATCGTCAAGCTTCCTTCAGTCGTCTTTCCCAAAACCTCCTGCCACAGTTCCCATTATATAGCTTCCCTCTCTACCCAAGACTACTCCCTCTGGTCTGCCTCCTGGAAAATCCTGGAATACAACATCCTCTCTTATCCTGTTAAACCCGTCAATGGCTCCTGGGCTTCCCTGGGTCTGACGGAGAGAAGCTCAACTATCTAACATCCCTCACTCATCTCTGGATGAAAAATTCCTAAACAGTCCTTTATCTCTTTCCCCTTCCTGAAGCCTTTCACCCTTCCCAAGTCGAATTTCAACTTCAAAACATTCCAATCAGGAAATCGCTGGCTTTGACCTTATAAGAGGGAAAATTCTACGTAACCTACTTCATAAAGCTATCCTTTTCCTAACCTTTATTTACAACTCTGTCCTGGGAACCACGGACTTTTCTATACAATGGAAATATTCCATTCTATCGGTTATTCCTAAGTCCAACAAACACCTCTCCAATGTTTCATCGTACCGTCTCATAAGTTTACTTCCTGCTTTGTCAAAAGTCCTGGAAAGACTTCAATTGAAACGCCTTATTCCCATCCTCGAATTCCACTCAATTTGCCAAAACACCAGTTAGGCTTTCGATCTCAACCCTCCACTACCCAACAGTGTTTTCGGGTTGTCGATTGTATTTCTAATGCTCTAGAATGCCAAAAGTATTGCGTGGGTGCTTTTCTAGACGTGGCGCAAGTCTTTGATCGGCACCCCAGACTGCTATTCAAACTGGAACACTTCCTTCTCTGTACCTACCACCTTATCCTTCAATCTTGTCTCCTTGATCGTTACTCGAAGGTCCGGATAGGCTCTGAGAGGTCTCGTGCCTATTCGGGCCGTTGTCTTCCAAAGGATCCTTGGTTCTATACTTTACAACTTACAACAAACTATAATGAACGAATTTACCTTTTACTTCGTCTGTCATTGCCCTCACCTTACTAGACGCATCACGCATCTCTGCAACAATCAAAGGAAAAGGATCAACAAAGAAAGTACTCCTCTATGATTCTGGTAAGTTAGGGTTCAAAGCCGCCTCAAAAATAAAACTGTTTTTACATAGTACCTGTGAGGTATCAACTTGAGGAACTTAGAAAGTTCATAATGAAAGTATTTTTTACGGTCAGGTGAGGCAAATTGAAGAACTAGAAAGTACATAATGAAAGTGTAAAGTAAAGAGACGTTAGTATGGCCGACGTTACCAACCCAGGGGGCTGTGTTAAGGCACCAACCATTAAATAAGACCCCTTGCATCTGATGTCAGTTACCTTTCCTGATAAGTCATCGAATATCTGCCCTTTTCGGTTTCATATATAGCTCTTCGACATGAATGAACCCCTTCTCCCTGAGGATCCGGGGGATGCGCGTGAAATTCCCGAAGGCAGTCATATACCTAGGTGTGAGACTGGGTTCGGGCTTCAGCGCTGATGCCATCAAGGAAAGGACAAATGCCACCCTTAACGCTCTGAGCTGCCTAGCTCGCGCCACATGGCTGTTGCTCGGTACGCTGCTGCAAGGTGGTGGTTTCGCCCCATCAAGCAGATCCTCCTGAGGGTCACAAGGGCCTATCGTACTGCCTTCACGGCAGCGCTGCAAGTGCTGGTGGGAACTCCGCCCATAGACTTGGTCTTGGACGGGGAGTGGGAGGAGTGTAGCCGTTCGTTTCTGAAGAGGAGGTCGTCAGGAAGAGAGACGGAGAAGAAGGATATCTAGAGCCCCCCCCTTCAACCCCCCCCCCCCCCCCCAGCTCGCACCACACCCCCCTCCCCTCCTCCCCTATGCACTCTCCTCCCCATGCCTTCGTCCCAAAGGAACCACACAACCGGCAAGAGCCCTGTTCTTTACCCCCCTCCCCCCCCCCCCCCCCCTGAGGAGATAAGAACAAACAAAAGGGCCATCGGAGAAGAATAGCAGCCCCCTCGATGAAGTCCACACGATCCAAGTAGAGATTGCGGCCATCCTAAATCGGAGCAGGGCCAATATAGCGGATCGAATGCGAGCGAACAGGTGGCTCTCCCGCCTCCTGGTACTGTTATCAGCGGCCCAGGAGGTGGCGGAGGCAAAGGTCCAGGTGGCGAGGGAGTTTGCGGGGAGCCTGACCGCAACGGTGGCGTCCACTATCGCCGCAGGTCTCTCCCAGCGGCCCCCTCACGTGGGGACAGCCGACGACCCCACCCGCCCGGTGACCGAGGTTGGAGTTAGCAGGGAAGAGCCGGAGAGGCCAAACTCAAAAAAGAAGAAATTGCTTGTGAACAGCCGCCCCTCACCATCCTGCACCTAGTACAGGACAGAAGAGGTCTACGGTAAAGACTTCGGGCCCTCACCCCCCAACAGCGGGCGTCTGCAAGAAACCTCCAAACGCCACCATAGCCCTCCAATCCACCTCGTCGTCCCCGATGGAATTAGAGCAGTCTTCAGCGGACCCCACCGCCTGGACAGAGGTGATAGGGGAAAAAGAGAAGAAGGATAGAGCGAAGCATCTGGCACCCCCTACTGCCCCACCCCAACAGGCAGCCCAGACAGCCAGGAATGGCAAAACGAAAGGGAAAATTTTGGAACGAATAAGGGCCGCCCCACCAGACCCCTCAACGAAACAGCGCTATGTGGCTGTGGTGGCCCCTATGGAGGGGCACACGGATGAAGCCTTCAGCAAGTTGACCCCAAAAACCATAGGGGTCAACATAGTAGCCACAAGAACAGCTAGGCGGGGGCTCCTCCTGGTGGTATCCAACGAGGAACAACTCCATGCACTCACCACCAGCCAAGCACTTTAGGAGGCTGGACTAGGGGCGGTAGCGGTAGACAGGAGGAACCTCCGCCTGTTAATCAGGTTCGTCCCTGCGGGCTGGTCACCA
Source organism: Aradus depressus (assembly GCA_963662175.1). NCBI lineage: Eukaryota > Metazoa > Arthropoda > Insecta > Hemiptera > Aradidae > Aradus > Aradus depressus. The sequence goes on from OY759215.1 coordinate 18,001,860, forward strand.
GAGCAGTTTGAGGGGAGGTGTAGGGAACAGTATCCCGATATGGATCCACCCACCCACCCAACTGCTGTAAAAGACACCGGCCACCAGGACTGCCATACTAAAGACAGAAAGGATAAGGGTGGGCTGGCATTCCTGTCGGGTGGGGGACTGCCTGGACATCACGAGGTGCAGGAGGTGTCTGGCGTTCGGTCATCCGGAGAAGGGCTGCCAAATCGATGGCGTCCGCATGGTGCGCTGCCAAAGGACACGACATCGCAGCCTGCCCGAGGAAGGGTGATCCTCCCAAGTGCAAAAACTGCGGAGTGAAAGTCCGTCCTCATGGAGCGGGCAGTGTGTCTAGCCTATATAAAGGCCCTGGAGGCGCTGGTCTCCCGGACCGACTATGGCGCATAGGAGGGTCGGAGACCTGCGCCTATTGCAACATAACATGCACAGGCGCAGAATCGTGGCAGACGAACTGCGCACCCTGATCCCCGAAGGGGACGTTTCAATCCTGGCCCATCAGGTGCCCTACTGCGTTAGAGGCGTTGTGGCCGGCCTAGGCAAGGGCTACAGGATGATGACTGGATTGAAGGACAACGAACGGCCCATGGCCGCAATCCACTAACCCCCAAGTGGATGTGATGGTTCTGCAGCACATGTCCACTAGTCATATTGTTGTGACCAATGTCAGGTCAGCAAACATATGCTGCAATGTAATCTGCGGGTATTTCCCTCCGTCTGAGAACATTGAGCGACAGTTGGGCCACCTGGACGGAGTCTTGGGCGCCCTGGCTGGGAGTAACGTGGTGATCATGGCGGACTCCGACTCTTAGTCGGTCGTCCGGGGGTCGGTTCGTACCGACCGCCGGAGAGATAGACTACAGGAGCTGATAGCCCGCCATGACTTGTGCATAGTGAATGGCCAGCAGTCACCGCCGACCTTCCGGGGTGCGCGCGGGGTGTCTCACATCGACGTCACACTGGTGTCGAGCGGGCTATACCGGGCAGTTAGTGGGTGGAGTGTGCGGGAGATCACGTCCAGCGACCATTACGTGCTGGATATGGTGCTTTCCGACCACCACCGGCCGGCGGCCAGGTCTAGGGATCCGCGGTTTGAGACACGCAAACCAATAACCGAGGCCTTTGTGATGTCGGTAGCAGCCTTCTCCTGTGACGCAGAATGGAAGAGCCTCAAATCAGCCGACCCGATTGACCAGATTGAGGAGGGCGTAGACACCATCCCCAAGAGGATCAGTCGGGTTCGGAATGTTCCATGGTGGAACGAGGCCCTCACCCTCGCCAAGAGGGCTGTTAATCGTTGCAGGAAAAGATATCAGAGGTTCCGAGACCCCTTGCTGCGCTTGATGCGGAGGAAAGAGTTTCGGCACAAGGACAGGGCTTATGTGAAGCTGGTTCAGTCAGCAAAGAGAGCAAGTTGGCGAAAGTTCGTGGAGGACGAGAGCCAGGGCAATCCTTGGGGGATCCCCTACCGGGTGGCTATCGGAAGGCTCAGGTTGGTCACTCCGATGGCTGCAATCAGGGTCGGTGACGTATACGCCTCGACCCTGGAGGAGGCCGGAGAAATGTATCTGAGGGAGGCCTTCCCGGCGGACAATCCGGACGAGGACACCCCCGAACAATCGGCGGCAAGGATGGCATCCCGCGCCTTGCTGAACACAGAATATGCACCTGATTGGGACATTGTAGATCTCGACCTAGCGATCGGGAGGCAGAAGAATGGCGGAGCCCCTGGGGAAGACCTCATTGACGCCGCTATAATCCAGAAGGCGCTCCCGATCATCGGGCGGGACCTCTTGTATCTGTACAACACCTGCCTTAGGTTGGGGCACTTTCCTGGGGCTTGAAAACGAGCCATAGTGTGCACGTTTGCCAAGCCTAGGGACTGGGACCCAATGCGGGCGGGGAGTTTCAGACCAATCAGCCTGCTGCCTTTGGCAAGGTGCTGGAGGCCCTCGTCCTCCTTAGTATACGGGACCAAGTATACGCCTCGGTGTCCAATCGACATTTTGGCTGTTCCAGGGGACGTGCCACGGAGGATGCACTGCGGACGCTGAGGGCGGATGTGGAGGAGCGCAGAGACAAATATGCTCTCTGTGTCTTCTTCGACATAGCAGCGTTCGATTGCGCCTGGTGGCCGGCCAATCTGACGAAGCTACACGTTATGGGAACGCCGAGGAATATATTCGCGCTAATCTCGAGCATTCTGAGCGACAGATCAGCGACCAAAAGTAATCTGTACTCAAGCTCATCAGTGAACATCACAAGGAGCTGCCCGCCAGGGTCGATCCTAGGACCGGCTCTGTGGAACATACTTTTTGATGGACTGCTCCGTGAACTCGGGGATCGTGGATTTCAGGCAGTAGCCTATGTCGACGACCTAGTGGTCACGGTGCACGCTGATAGCCGTGCCTCTCAAACCCGACAAACCCAGATGCCGTAGATTATATTGGCGACTGGTGCACCGGCAACAAGCTCACTTGGCAGGTCTGACCCAGGTCTTGCTTATGAGAGGGAGAATAGACGCACGTCATCCGCTTTTGATCAGGATCCAGAGGATGCGCATTGAGAGTCCTGAAGCCGTAACGTACCTAGAACCGCGGTTGGGCCGGGGCTTTAATGTGGCACCGCACGCTGTTGGCATTAAGGACAGGACAAATGCCACATTCAATGCTCTAAGCTGCTTAGCCAGAGCTAACTGGGGCCTCGGCTACCCTGCGTGTAGAACAATTTACACCGGGGTTTACGAGGCAGTTGCAAGACACGCGGCTGCTGGGTGGTGGCAACGCCCTACCAAGCGGCAAAGCGCGATTCTTCTTCAAGCCCAGCGATCGCACTGCTGCGGGTGACGAGGACCTATCGCACCGTCTCCACGGCGGCGCTGCAGGTTCTGGCCGCGGCCTCGCCCATTGACTTGGACGGAGCCGTCGCCTCATAATATTGCATAAGCAATCTGCCTCAGGTACGGGATGGGGATGGGCTCTTGGGCGCGGCATTGGAGGCGGAGATGCAGGGCGATAGCAGGCCGGAGCGTTGCAGGGACATTGTCCAGGAGGATAATGACCAAATGGCAACGGCGCTGGACGGATTCTTGGGATGACCGGACGACGCACGCGGGCACATCTCGCCTGGTCACGGCAACATAAACGCCAAGGCTTACTTTTTCAAAAGGAAAGACAGCCCGAACTGCGCGTGCGGTGGCGTTAAGACTGCGGAACACGTAGTCATCGAATGTCCACTGTTTGACGGGCTTAGGGCGGCGTTGAGACGCTTGACCGGATCGTACCTGGGACTGACCCTGCAGCAACTGGTGGCCGAGTCAAGTTACCCGGCATTCATTCAATTTGTAACGAAGTGGAGGAGGTGAAAATACGCCTCCTAACCTCGAGCCTTGGCGGACCCCCGGTGACAATAACACCTGGCGGTCCAGAAACTACAGCTATGGTTCCTCCGCAGTGACGAAGAGGGTGTTATGGTCCCACACCAGGGACGAAAGCACCCAAGACCTCAGGGGGGGGGGGGGGGGGGTTGAGTGGAAAGCCAACACGAGGCACACCACACTGTTGAGAATGCACGAACATCCCTTCGTTGAAAGTATTCCCATTGCCCTGCGGAAAAAAAAAAAAAAAAAAAAAAAAAAAAACCTAGAGCTTTAGCCAGCTGTCAGTAATACTAATGACATGGAAGCCAGGCCCTCAGGCGAAACCACGGCATCACCGGGATCTGTTCGAGACTTTTTGTACGTGAATTCAGAACCCTTCAAAGACGACATCTATTGTGTAGCATTATCGGATTACATCAATCATTTGCGATATAATCGGGTTTAGAACAAAGAAATGAGGTTGCGAGAAGCCGCCACCAGAGACGGTAGCAGCACTGTCCAGAGGCTCTACTTGGACTAGAACAGATATAGTTCAACATTTAGCGGATGTTCTTAATGGGAGACATCCTGGAAAGGTGCAGCTGGTTTAAACTATATCGAGGACAAAGGCAAGTACGAACAAAGAAGTGTCTAGGCTCTTCCCCATATGACGTAGGTGGGCAGTTTGGGCCAATGAACAGTCATCACGACCGGTTTTCTCCCCACCACAATCTCACGAGAGCTACCAAAAAGCTGTGTCCACATCGCTAGTCTTGCGACTGATACCGGGCGGACTCCACGTCGCGCTGGGTCCCGAATTCTGTGGAATTTTTCCAAGTTGAAAGTAGTCATACAGTTTAATTATTAGGAGTCTGGTGACAGATCTCGGGCGGACTCCACGTCGCTCTCAGTGCCGATTTTATACAAAGACATTCTAAGTGCAAAATGTAGTCATACAGTTTAATTATTATCAGTCTGATGACAGATCTCAGACAGAACCCACATCCCTCTAGTCCAGCAATGTCGGAATCCACGGAACCCACGTTATTCTGCGTTCCGATTTTGAGATGAGATGCCAGCCATTTATTTCCACATTGAAGAGATACTCCGTTCAAAACATCACCCACCTTTAGACGCACCAGGACATCATTTCATCGCAGCAGGACAGGAATGAGGAATTCAACTAAGAGGTTTTATTTTTCAAATATTCATGTATTGCCAGTAAAGCCATATAAAGGACTAATAATGCCCTACAGACAAATTTTCAATTGTCACCTTTTGCCCATCAGGCTTCACTATTAGATTAATTATTTCTTTTCATTATTATTTCATAATAATTATCCTAGTATTCATTTAATGTTCAATTTTTGTGTCGTAATAAATATGTGTTCATTTTAATTTTTTTTTGTTTCATTCACCCTGACGATATGCATGCTACTCCAGGGTGGTCTTATGTGGTGGGATTATAAGAGATCCCCAACAACTATCTTGAAGCTACTATGATACTGAGCAAGTGGAGGTTATTCAGGCAACATTTCATTTAAAGTCGCGATATTTTTAATATTTAATCTATTAGCTTTTGCTCGAAATTAATATATCAATTTTTTTTTTTTTAATAATCCACTAATAATCCATTTCACCAGCAGAAGAAGCGTTTCAATTGATTATAAGCCAAATCGACCAAGTGGAAGGGGAATAGACGAGAGGCTTAACACAAAAATCCTAATTGCTTCCAAATTAATGAATTTATAGACACGAAATTTAGGATGAGGATTTAGGAGCCTCTTTGTAAGTCAACTGTTGAAAATTGGCGCAAACGGTCGACTGGTTCTGAAGGGGGAACGAAAAGTTAATTGATTAACTCGTTCTGGGGAAGTACATTGCCGGTGATTCACCAACGAGTTTCTTCATATTTGGAATCTGGAGTTAGGAAAACATGAAATTCCGTTGAAAATTCCGCATCAAATTTTTGACTACTTACATAATTTACTCTGTACTTCGTATAGCTGGTAAAATCCCGATAAAAGGGATGAATATTTGAGGCTATGAGTGCAAAAGTGGCCTAACCCACCTGCCTGTTCAATTGAGATAAATGGACTTTTTCTTAAGGCTATTTTTCAAATGTTCACTGCGCATGCAATTTTTGTCGCAATTCTTTTCAATTTTTAGTCAGTATTACAAAATGAAACTAATTACTATTTTAAATGTTAATTGGCTCCATATTTTGTCTTTAAGAGGAAAAAATGTGGGATAGGCCACTTTTGCAATTTCTTGATTCCAACTAGTTGACTGTTCAGTGTAGGTTAGGCCGCTTTGCTTTTGACTAGTTGGCAAGATTTAGGGAAGAATAACTGGTTGGACCCCCCTTACCAACCAGAAAAAGAATTAATAATAAAAATTAAATTATCAATATAATATATGAGTACCTACAATAAGAAATATTATTTTTTATTTGTTTTCATGAGGTCGAAAGCAATTGCTGTGATCTCTGAACTATTATTTTTTGCAAACTCAGCGTCCCTCTTCATTCCTTCTCTAGCACTTTCTGCTTTTCGCAGATGCAATTCCTTCTGTGTAATAAGTTCCTGTTTCTTCGCCTCGTCACTGCAAGCCATTAATTTTATTTTGAATTCACCGCACCGCCTGCATGAATCAATTACCGACGGGTGAATCCTCAAATTGAAATTCCGGTTGAAAATATCCCGAAATACTCCGATCGAAACGTGATCGTTTTCATTATTCTCAGTCTGGAAAAGTTTAAACATTTTTCGTACACTTAAGTCTGGGGTAAGATACTGCCGGTTCAGACCTTTATTTCGTGCATAATGGCTTTCATATTTGGGGAACTTATCAATGAAGTGTTTTACAGATTCAATTTTATGAGCAGGAGTCTTATTAACCGGGGTTTGACGACCTCGCTTATCCTGTGGAGGAGATTCTCCTTTGGGTTTTTTTTTAGGACTCTGGAAATTCAGCCATCGGACACTCGGAAGATGTTCTTCAAAAATTGTTTACAAACTTCAAAATATTTACCCGATGAATTGGGAATGTGATACGTTCTAGTTTTGCTCCTTCGAGAGTCGCCCACGTTTTTGGTATAGCATGTTTTTTTATCGTTCACTTATAAGATCGCAAGATAAGAAGTTTGTAGATCGAAATTCCCAATTTCATAATACACAGTAAATATTTTTTTTTGTTCGCCTTCATTAAATTTTTGGTGACGAAAATCTTTACAGCATTCATGAATGAGCTCATGATTTTTTGCCCTAACCGCAACCTTTTCTGCTACAAGCGTTTGCGTTGTTCCATCTATAACTTTTTTAATCCTAGTATACTCTATCCCATATTTCGGTTCTTTTTTCTGACATTTCGAGACCAGTTTTCTTCATTTCGAGTTCGTTTTCTGCTTCTGTTTTGCGATTCAGCCGAAGGGACGTCTCCTGTTTCAGAAATATCACTTTCCATGTCTGAAATATTTTATTCGAGTTCTTAGAAAAACACTAGGCTTGAAGTACAAGTAAAAATTTGTAACTTAGTGACTTTTAACACTTAAAAAAAATAAATTTATAGATTTTCAATTGATAAAAAAGCTAAGATACCAAACGCATTAATAGCTACGAATAATAATAATATAAGATTCAACCTACCATTCATAAATGTGTAAAACAATAGTAACAACAGCTACAGAAACAATGAGGGAGACACAAAAGAAGACACTTCGCAGTGATATGATTAAAAGGCGGGAATTAGTCAGAAAGAGCGGGAGCAATCATATGGCCTATGTGGTATAGGCCACTGTTGCATTTCACTTTGGTACTTTGGAGGCTTATTTGGATAGGCCAATGTGCTGCCATCTATTGGATAGATTTAAAAATTGATTGTAATTATATTAAATGACACTAGAGAGCTCTTGGGACACCAAAAATTGTTATTCTGGGATTTATTGGATTTTGTGGGTTAGGCCACTTTTGCACTGATAGCCTCATTTGAGATTGGTCTCATCCTTCATACAATTTCTTTCTTGTAGTGCTCTGTTTATTTTCAGTTGTTCCAGTGAGTTGAGTATTGTATCTTTGTCACAAAAATGTAGGTATTGTGTGCCTGTATTTCTATCAAAATAGTGTTTGTTTTCGTTGATGTGTCCGAAAGTTGATTTTACTGAGTCGTATGTTGTGTCTAGGGATACGAAGATACTATTGATATCAATTGAGTATCGATACGCCTGCTTCGAGACCGAGTGAAATTGTACTCAATAACCGCTTATCGATATTTTACTAATATCAGTACTCTTCAAACGGTATCGGTAGATCAGTATCGAAAAGAAAAATACATTCCAGTCCAGAAAGAAGGCAATAGCCCTATTTTGTGCTGTATTTTTGCAATAAATATTATTCTCATAAACACACACAGCATTACGGGGACGGACTCGCGGTCTAGCCCTACATCGAAGTCACGTCCGTGAAGAGCCAATGGGAAAACGGAACGGCAAATCTGCTTTGTTTATATAGGCAACCTTTCTTAACTTTCCAGTTTCCTAGTCTATAAATCTTGGTGCAGTGTACAGTGAGTGTGATGGCGCCCCCAAAATGTAAACTGTAGACATTTTTCATCAAAATTGATTAATGTTCGGCGAAATGTAAACTGTGTAGCAAGACGTGAAAACTGGTGGAAATACGTCAAATCTTGAAAAGCATTAAAAAATTACCCATGAAGGATATGCTCTAGATCAAGATTTGCGGCAGTCAGCAGCAGGCAAGATCCCGTGAGTAATTTTATCTATCTTTGAATTTTTACTGAAATTTCGCGAAAAAAAGCAAAGTATACCTAATCTAACTCACATTAGTGTGTCCTGAGCTTTTTTGATAAATGTGTTTCAAATCTAGAGGACCCACTAAGAAAGTGTGCATTGATGATGATACCGATGGCGATGAGCCGGCTCAAAATGATAATAGCAACAACAAGATTGAAGATAATATCACCGGTTTTGAGGATATTAAAGAATACAAAATTAATGTCGCAGTAACTCCAAGATGAGTCCGTTGGAGATGAGGATGACCCAGTTCCCAGTAACTCCAAGATGAGTCCGTTGAAGATGACGATGACACAGTCCCTAGTAACTCCAAGATGAGTCCGTTGGAGATGACGATGACCCACTCCCTAGTAACTCCAAGATGAGTCCGTTGGAGATGAGGATGAACCAGTCCCTAGTAACTCCAAGATGAGTCCGTTGGAGATGAGGATGACCCAGTCTTTAGTAACTCCAAGATGAGTCCGTTGGAGATGAGGATGAGCCAGTCCCTAGTAACTCCAAGTCCAAGCAGGTAAATCTCCATTTTACGGGTGAAAATATTGCTAAGTGGTTGTAGAACACGCTCGAAGAATGGCAAATTGATAATGCCAAAGTTGACAATGGGACGAACATTTTCAAAGCAGCAGGTCTTCAATTTCCCAGACGAAATTTACATTGTTTTGCTCATGCACTCAATTTTACTGGCGATGAGTGTACTGCAAGACAATCAAGTACAAACTATCATGTCAAAAATACGAGAAATCGTCAAGTGGGTGAAGAAAAGTGTAAAAAAAGTTTTTTTTACGACTTATCTTTTCAATAATGTGTCTATTGTACCCGTTTTCTTTAGCTATGCTATTAATGACGCCTATCAGTGTGGTACCTTCTCTTGAGGTTACATCACGTGCTATTAGTGCTCTCCAATTATTACTTACATTCTTTTTATTTCTTATTATTTGTATTACTTCCAATCAAGTTTTTTTATTTTATTTTATTTCTTTGTTCTTTATTTAAATTAGTTTATTCTAAGTCTATCAGTTTAGTGTGACCTCGGAGTGAACATGAGTAACAACTCGCCGGGTCCCCCGGATATCTCAGGGAGTACCCACAAAGATAATGAAAATGTTATTATTAATGAAAATGTTAATGTTAAGGAGACAACTAACAAAATTAATCCAACAAATACAATTACTAGTAAATACTACTATGGTTTTCAGGGGCCATACATTGTTTACATACAGACAACAGACAATGGACAAAATTTAAATGCGATTAATGTAGGTAAATTAATTAAAAAATGGAATATAAAAAATGTCGTGGTAATTAAACAGGTTGGGAGGAATCGAACCTCTTTAACCTTTGATAAATATGAAGCGGCTAATAACTTCCTTAACCAGGCCCTATTAAATGAAAATAAATTAAGTGCCTTCATTCCGAAGCAATATACTCAAAAAATAGGTGTTATAAGGGATGTTCCCCAAGACGTATCCCTTGAGGAACTGCGGGACAATATAATGTGTAAGGAAAAAATCATTGAACTAACACGAATGAAAAGGAAGACGATAGTGGAGGGGGAAATGGTCTACGCTCCGACTAACTCTGTTCGCATAACTTTTTCTTCACAACATCTCCCGGACGCCGTATATATATACTACGCATTAAGAAGGGTAGTTCCGTTCGTTATGAGGGTAACACAATGTTTTAATTGCTTTTTATATGGACATATACACTCACAGTGTAAGGGTAAAAAAAGATGCGGTAAATGTGCAAGCAAGGAGCATGAGACTGAAAGCTGCACTAATAAGTTACTCTGTTTTCATTGTAAAGCCGAACATAAATCAACTCACAGAGACTGCCCAGAATTTCGGAGACAAAAACTAATTAAAGAGTGCATGGCCACCTAGTGCAAGTCTCCTACCCTTCAGAAGAAAAGGAAATTCCTGTCACCGCCAGCCTCCCCTTTAAGAAATTCTTCTGATAGGAGAGAGGATAGAGACACTAAGATAAGTTGTCGGGAGACCCCTGTCAACCCTCACAGAACTTCCAAAGTGGACAAATTTATAAATCAGCTTACATCTTTAATTACCTTGATAACAGACAGTAACAATATGACCGAAACTGACATTGTTAATTTAATAGGACAAAGTTTTTTCAAATTTGTAGACGACAACAAAGAGACTATTGACAACCTAATGCCAACCTAGCAATTTATCCATTATGTTCAAGCTTTCATTTATGTATAGACTTTTGAATGTTGTGTGTATTTATGATTATATTGAGTTCAGTACTTATAGTAATACTTAATTATATAAGTGCATACGAATATATGTTATTTATATGTTAATGTGATCATGTTTATGAACTGTGTATTTACCAGACTATATCTAGATTTATACTTAATGCATTACTCAATTACAATCTGCATGCTACTGGGATATATTATTGTACGTACCTTTGTAAATGTAACCTTGTTTAATGTATGCATAATAAATTTATGTGCCTCTCTGTTCGATCTATGTATAGATCCTGTTTTTATCCTCATGATAACTGAACAACTATGGGCATTTTACGCAATTTAAAAATTATTCAACATAACTGTAGAAGTGTTAACAATAAATGGCCCGAATTAGTAAATTATCTTAACGTTAATAAAATAGAAATTGCACTATTAAGTGAAACATGGTTTCGAAGCAATAAATCGTATCAGTTGAATAACTATAGCTTAGTAAGCAGTAACAGACCTGATGCACACGGAGGCGTTGCAATTTTTGTACATAAATCCATTTTCTATAAAAATCTAGACATTCCAAATATAAGAAACATGGAAATTGTAGGGATAACAACAACAAATCTACATCCAAATATCAGTTTTATTTCCATTTATCTAACACCAAGCACAAAAATTAACAATAGTCACTTTTTAAAGTTATTTAATTATATTGAAAAACTAGATTATTGTATACTAGGAGATTTTAATGTACATAGCCCAGTGTGGGGGTCACATTACGAAACACAGAGAGGTAGAGATCTAATGGGAGAAATCAACAAGACCACTATCAATACTCAACGATAACAGAGCTACTAGGATCAGCGGAGCCCGCCAAGTCTCCAATATCGATCTAACCATATGTTCACCCAACCTGACGACAAACATCGATTAGAACCCTACGTTGGACAACTTAGGTAGTGATCACTTCATAATATCTATTGAGATAAATAAAATAATAGATAAAAGTGTTCAGTTATCAAAGCGAAAATTTAAGGAAATCAATGTGGACGAGTATACATCGTCAATAAACAATAACTTGCACAACAATATCCTAAATATAGATTCCTTCACTCATCTTATTAACTTGGCTGGGGAAAATTCAATCCCAAGAACAAAAATCAATACACATTGCCATTTCCGGCCTAAACCTTGGTGGACACGAAAAATAAAGGGGGAGCCCATCCTAAGAACCTCATTGGTCTGTACAGAGCTCTCATTAGATCTAGACTAGAATATGGACTCAACATTTTCATTATATCTAAATCTCCCTTAATAAAAAAACTAAACACAATTCAAAACAATAGTTTGCGACTAGCATCTGGTGCATTCAAATCTACGCCAATACATAGTCTGCTTTATGAAACCGGAGAACCATCCTTGGAACTTAGACGACAATACATGTGGCACAAACATATAAGTCAGGTTGTCTCGGTAACCTCCAACCCAATGGCAAACTTCTTCAAGGACTTGACCCCAGTCTCAATAAACAATCCATATTATAAATACAAACTGGAACATATAGAGACAGTCAACAAGGTATTGGAAGGGGTTCATCAAACTCCAATTCACCCGACATTCCTAACAGATATACCCAAAACTCAAATCACTGTCAGGGCATATTCGGACATGACGCCTCTCACTGCTTCTAAGAAAGATTGCAGTAAGCTAATGCTGAAAACAATAGCTCTAAATATGATAAGAGAGAAGTACAGAGACTACTCACATATTTATACTGATGCTTCCAAAACTCCAGACGGAGTTGGGATCGGCCTCTTTGACGAGCAAAGAAAGCGGAGCATTAGCCATAAACTACATGGACAATACTCAATAACCAATGCGGAACTTATGGCGATTCTGTTAGGCATTGATTATGCGGTGAGAAAAACAGAGAAGAGATTAGTAATTCTCACTGACTCCAAATCAGCTGTGGAATCCATTAAAAATCATCACCTTCATCATTCAACAAACTTCATCATCATCAATATACTGAATGCACTATTAAGGGCTAGTGTGAGAAATGTGGTCGTACAGTGGATCCCCGGTCACGTGGATGTGACAGGGAACGAGAAAGCTGGTGAAGCTGCAAAGAGAGCCATATCTGATGAAGTGATCCTACCATGGAAGCTGGTTCAGGGAGATATCACTATATTACTGAAGTACCAACTAAGACAGGCCTGGCAAAACTACTATGACACAACCTCTGAGAACAAAGGACGACATCACCTACTGTTTGCGGATAAAGTTCACTTTAAACCAAAACTTCTCTACATGGGAATGACTCGGAAGGAGATAGTTAATTTGATTCGCATCAGAACAGGACACGCCAATAACCAGAGCTGCATGCACAGGTTCCACCTGGCACCAACTGACCTATGTACAGTCTGTCATACGAGAGAGGACGTGCTTCAGACACTGTTGGAGTGTGACAGATTCCAAGGACAGCGAACACGACCACCACTCAACCACCTCCAGTCCCTTCAGGACGCACTCCGGAGTCATGATAAAAACAATATTAAAATACTTCTAAAGTTTATAAAAGAGAATAATATAAAGCTCTAAAAAGACAAGTTAAAAAAAAAATAATAATAATAAATAAAAAATAAAATAATAATAAAAAAAAATAATAATAAATTAAGTACATAAATATTGAAAGAATCACGAATGGAAATAAACCTAGATTAAAATCCTCTAGGGGTGTCGAGTGGCGGGGCGGGGGGTCTTGTGCCGGTGGGGGGCCCTGGGGTTTGTGTCGGGGCGGGGGCGTGGGGCGACGCCGCTGGGCTCTCTGGACTGCAATGGTCCCGGGATGTGGAGGGTGTGGACGGCAGTACACACATGCACATCCTCCCTGGCATGCCTCGCCAACAACAAAGCAATGTGCCTAAACAATGAAGGAGACGAGCCCTGCTGTGCCGCGCTGCCCTCGTTCTCCGCCTCGGCTGTGGCGCTCGTCGGGGGTCCCCGGGTCCCGCTCCGCTCCTCTTGGTCATCTCGCTCCGTTCGTGCCGGCCCCATAAATAAATAATGAAGGAAAAAAATAAAATAATAAAAAAAAAATAATAAAATAAAACAAAAATAATAAAAAGTAAATAAAAAAAAAAAAAAAAAATAGAAATGTCCCTGGTATATGGGATCTAATAAATTAGGACCCAACCAAAAAAAAAAAAAAAAAAAAAAAAAAAAAAAAAGACGCCTATAGGAGAGATAGATAGTCTAAAACCTGGGCCGGGTCAGCCGACACTAGGATTTGTTGGCTACAACCTCCAAAATGGGGCACTGGGCATCAAGTGCTTGGACAGGGACACTGTCGAGGTGCAACCCCTGGCTAGGAACTTGCCTTCGGATAGTGGACGCATCAGACCTCAGCAGGCCGGTGAGGGCAAGGGTATGGATACCGGGTCCTGTACAGGAACCGGCCACCGTGCTTCACCGCCTCGAGGTCCAGAACGGCGATCTCTTTACCTCCGGATGGTCAGAGCCACTACTGACTAAAAAGGTCAGCATTTGGTAATTGTCATGGGTGAGCCGTCATGGTTGGATCTATCGAGATTCCAGTTTCGCTCATCGCTTGGCCTACACCGGGTGACATTTGTCCGCCTGGGAAGGAAGGAACCGGAGAGGAGGGAAAAGGACCAGTAGAAGGGTAACGGTCCACCCTGTTAGAAGTTAGAAGTAGGAGTCCTCCAAATTAATCTCCGCCACTGCAGGGCAGCAACCACTGTCCTATGAATGTATGTGGTGAACAAAAATATTTATATTGTACTAATTCAAGAACTTTTTGTTTACAAAGGGGAATTAGGGGGCTGGGAGGACTTGGGGCGTTCACGATCTGTGGCAACGACCAAAATCCACCTAGAACTTGCATTTTAGCAAGAAGACACATACAGCTTATGCCACTTCGGGACTTCTGTTCCAGAGACCTAGTGGCGGTCAAGCTGACCTGTACCTGGGACGGTACCACAAACGAGGTTGTTATAGCCTCTGTATACCTTCCTTACGACCAAGCTGGGGACCCACCATCTAATCAGATGAGAAACCTTGTGACCTTCTGCGAGAGACAACAATCGCATGTGATACTCGCCTGTGATGCTAATGCAAACCATATTTTGTGGGGTAGCAGCAACATTAACAAAAGGGGCGAGGCACTCCTAGATTTTATTGCTTCAACAAATCGAGAAATAATGAATCGCGGTAACGAACTCACCTTTGTGACACAAAATAGGAGGTTATCGTCATCACACTGGACTCATACTATATTGATACCAGGACAAAAAATTGGCATGTATCTGAGGAAACAACTGTACCAGATCACCGATACATTAGATTCGACATTTCAAATGTTGAATTTCAAATATTTGAGTTAGGGAAGGTTATAATCAAACCAAAATCGTTCGAGGACATAAACTCCTTAAACGGGAATATTAGACTGGCGGTGCGACAAGCATTCGACGAAAATTGCTCTCTGAAAGCTAAAAAAGTGTAGAGGGAGGTTCCATGGTGGAACTCGAATCTGAGCGATCTAAGGGCAAAAACCCGGAAGCTTTTCAACGCCGCCAAGCGCACAGGACAGTCGGGAACTTACGAAAGTTCCCTCACTGAATACAATCTAGCCTTGAGGAAGGTAAAGAGAGATGCCAGGGAGTAGAAAACACACCTGCCGGATCCAAACTCCACAAAATACTTTCAAGGGGACCGATGGAAAGTAGCGGAACCTTGGAAACTCCTGAAGGAAATCAAACAACTTCGGAAAGGGATATACTAAAATTACTAGTGCAGACCCATTTCCCGAGGTGTACTACCTTAGGTGACTCAGAGGAGAATCGGGGGAGTTGTGCAAGAAGACCCAGAAACAGGGCCCCATAAAGACGATGGCAGCTCGCCCCTCCAGTCATAAAACAGAGTAAAGTAGAATGGGCAATCAAGTCGTTCAAATCATTTAATTCAGCTGGGATGGATGAGGTCTAACCAATTATTCTACAGAAAGGTCTGGACCTCCTTGCAAGTCCCCTGTATAGACTTTTCAGGGCAAGTTTCCGCAAGGTTCCTTCCGGACAAATGGAAACCTGTAAGAGTGTTTTTTATGCCAAAACCAGCACGAGATAACTACGCCCAGGCAAAATCATATAGGCCCATTAGTCTCACCTCGTTTCTCTTAAAAACCACAGAGAAACTGATAGATAGTTACATCAGGGACGCGGTGTTGAAGGAAACACTTGCATCGAAACCAGTTTGCCTATCAAAAAGTTAAATCCTGTGAATTGGCTTTACATGAGCTGACACAGAAAATAGAGAGGACTCTACTAAACAAGGAATTTGCTTTGAGAGCCTTTCTTGACATCGACGGCGCTTTTGACAATACCTCGATATATATGCAAGGCTATGCTGATGACCTTGTGATTTTCATCAGTGGCAGGTGTTAGGACATTGATGTTTATTAAAACATCTGTTATTATTATTATGTTGGATGTGTGTATTATACGTATGTTATAAAAATTAGTCTTAGTTTTAGAAATGTGAAATAAAGTGAAATATGATGTGCAATTTTGTCGTACTAATCACTTAACAGCAGGTTCGCAAATACCGTGGTTGAAATTATGAACACGGCATTGGACCATGTCAGTAGATAGTGCACCAGGGAGAACCTTAAAATAAATGCACAAAAGGTAACCTGTGCATACTTCACTCAAAAGCGGAACATAAGGGACATCAGAAGTCCCTTCCTCCAAGGGCATGCTATACCTCTATCGAGGGAGGCCAAATACTTGGGAAATGAACTAGATACCAAGTTGACCTGGACTCCAAATGTAGAGAAAATAACAAAGAGCTTTATGGGCCTGTAGGCGCTCCTTGGTACACTGAATGTACACAACGGTAGTGAGACCCTAACGTACAACTCCTTAGTCTGGTGGCAGAAAGCCGATACAGGACAAAGGAGGAAACAACTGGACAGTCCAAAGACTTGCCTGCCTGGGAATCACTGGGGCCATGAGCCAACAGCAGCCATGGAAACCCTTCTAAACCTCACTCCACTCTTCTTGATGGTGAAAGCGGAGGCAAGAAGGGGAGCCTATAGGCTAAAACTAATAAGCTAATACCGGACAACATACCGAGGACCGGGCATTCAGGATAGGATAGGATTTGGAGTTTAAGGACGCAAAACAGCAAAGGTCATCAGCGTCCAATGTATTTGGCGTATCAAATTTGATAATTAGAGAAAAAAAAAAAAAAAAAAAAAAATTGTCAAATCTGTATCTTTAGTGAAAAAATAAAACAAACAGTATCAATAACAATGAATATAAGAATAAACAAACAGAAACAACAGTAAAAAGCATAAGCATATTTACAAAAACATGCATTCAACAGAATATACGTCATACACACATATAGACTTTTTTTTATTTTTTTTTATTTTTTTTTTATTTTTTTCCTTTTCTTTTCCCCCCTTTTCTATTATTTTTTTACCCTTCTTCCCATTTTTTCCCTTATTTTTTATTATTTATTTTTTCCCCTCATTCTTTTTTTTTTCCCCCTCCTCATTATTCTCATGCTTTTCCTCACTTTTCCTTTTTTTTTCTTTCTTTTTTTAATTATTTTTCATTATAAACATAGCCCACGCGTACATACGCATATACCCCTCACATAAATTTATATAATATATAATACAGAAAAAAAAAATATATACAAATATAAGCAGCAATATACATTATGGTCACTTTTTTTTTTTTTTTTTTTTTTTTTTTTTCCTTCTTATTTTTTCCCCCCTTCTTTCTTTCATTCTTTCCTTTTTTTTTCTTTTTTTTTTCTTTTTTTTTTTTTCTTTTTTTTCTCCTTTTTTTCTCCTCTTCTTTTATTTATTTTTTATTATTATTATTTTTTTTTTATTATTAGGTATTTTTGTTTTTTATATACCTCTTCCTATAGCTGCGATAACATTCTTATATCATTGAAGAAGTTCAGGGTGCTGTCAATTTGTTGGGGGTTGTCTGCCAGGGCTGCAGATAGACGCCGGGGGATGTTGTTCTGGGACAGTTTGACCAGATAGTGGGTACATTCCTCTATGATGTGCTGAATGCTGAGGGGGGCTGCAGCTCCACACTTGTCGCATCTTGTTGGTGGTTCCTTGTTGATCTGATGTCTGTGGGTCAGCCGGCTGTGTCCCACTCGGAGTCTCATCAGGGCAACTTCCTCCCGCCTGGTCGTTCTAACTGATGACTTCCAAGGCTTAGGTTCTTTCTTTATTCTTTTCAATTTGTTATCTTCATCCACTTCGTTCCACATGGCTATCTATCCCTCCATGACCTTCGTCAATACACAGTTTTTGAGGTCTGATCTCGTGAATATTTTTTTGCAGTCCATATCGGACAACGCGGCCTCCTTAGCGGCTCTATCAGCTCGTCCATTCCCCTCTATTCCTTTGTGCGATGGGATCCATACAAATGTACATCTTTTTTTCTGACTTTTGAGTTCCCCTAAGTAGTTTTGAATTTTATCCACAATAGGGTTATCGCTGTATAGTCTCTGAATTGCTTGTATGGAGGATAATGAGTCAGAGCAGATAAGAAAGTATGACTTGTTTACCGTCATGGCGTGATGTAATGCCTTGGATATGCCGCAGAGCTCTGCTGTGTAGTTGCTGCACCACGGAGCAAGTTTATATTTCAGTTCGCCCTATTGGGTCGCCACTGCATATCCTACACCAGTGGAGCATCTCGATCCATCTGTGTAGTAAATTTCCCAATCAGGACACCCTGACTTTATCTTATTGAATTCCACCTTAAAGATGTAGTCTGGTGTACTGTTTTTTTGATAGCGCTGGAGATCTACCTGCACTGATGGTCTGGTGTAAGTCCATGGGGGATTTCCTGGTTGTTCAGAGTGGGGCTGTTCTTTTTCCAGATCCATTATATATTGCCTTGCTCTTATTGCTAAGGGAGCTGTTGCATGTGGGTGCATGGCATAAGTTCGACAATATTTGGGCTTGAATATGTATTTGTAGGCTGGATTGTTGTGATTTAGCGCTAGTTTGGAGAAATATCCACTGGCTAGGGCGTGGCGGCGGAATAGGAGAAGTTGGATGCCAGTCTCGGCACATAAGCTTATCACGGGACTTGTCCTGAAAGCCCCTGTAGCCAGTCTGAGCCCTGCATGGTGTACCGAGTATAGAGTTGTTAGGTAACTTTTCCGCGCAGACGCATATATGAAGCTTCCATAATCTAGCTTAGATCGGACAGCACTCTGATATATTCTTAGGAGCGACGTTCTGTCCGCTCCCCATTGAGTGTTCCCCAGTATTTTCAAGAGGTTTAATCTTCGAGAGCACTCTTCTTTTGTGTACTTGATGTGGCTGATCCAATTTAATTTCTTATCTAATGTTAAGCCCAAAAACTTAGCTTCATTTTTGAAGATGATTGGGTTTCCATTAAGGGTGAGAACAGGATCAGGGGATGGGCGCCTTTTGCGGGAAAAGTGGACAGCATGGGTTTTACTCGATGAGAACTTCAGTCCAGTTCCATCTGACCAATCGCTGAGCCGATCCAATGAGCTTTGGAGGTCGTTTCGCATTTTGTTGAAATCGTTATATCTGCAGAGGATCATAAGGTCGTCCACAAAGAGGTATGCTTTTAGTATTTTTGGGATTCGTGCTGTTATGCTGTTTATTGCTATCGCGAACAGTGTACAACTGAGGACGCTCCCTTGAGGTATACCACTTTTCTGTTGTCGATTTTCGGATTTGCAGTTTCCAATTCGTACTTTCATCCTCCTATTCTTAAGAAAATTGCTTAAGAATATAGGCATATTTCCTCGGAAGCCCCATGCTTTTAACTGCTCAAATATAACAGTTTGTCGGACTGTATCGTACGCCTTGTTTATATCAAAAAATATCCCTATGCATTCCTCTTTGTTTAAAAAAGTATTTTGGAGTTCTGCCTCTACTGCTACTAAGTGGTCTAACGTCGACCTACCTTTGCGGAAGCCGCATTGGATGCTTGCCAGTAGACCATGTTTTTCTAACGACCAAATTAGCCTTTGGTTGACCATTTTTTCCATAATTTTGCAAGGACAACTCGTTAATCAAATTGGTCTGTAGCTTGATGTGAGGGATTTACTCTTTCCTGGTTTGAGCATCGGCAGAATGACAGCGTCTCGCCAAGCATCAGGGAAGAGTCTCTTGGTCCAAATGGTGTTGTAGAAGTCGAGCAGTGCACCACGGGAAGCTGGATTGAGGTTTTGGATCATACTGTTATGGATTTCGTCAGGGCCACACGCAGTATTTTTTGCCTCGTTAATGGCAGTTTCCAATTCCCAATTCGAAAACGGGAGGTTATATTCGTGGGGGTCTTCGCTGTCCTCAAAATTGGATATTGTCCACTGCGGGGTTTGTTGGTTGACTATTGAGGAAAAATGTTCTACAAATATATTGCTAAGAGTCATTGGATCACTAATGAAGTTACTGCCAACTTTGAGAATCGGTCGTTCCTGTTCGTTTTTCCCGGCTATACTCCTTACTTTTCGCCAGATGGTTCTAATCGGGGTATTGTGGGTGATTGTTGAAACATACCTTAGCTAGGACTGTTTTTTCTTTTCTTTACAAACCCTTCGAGAGAGAGCTCTCATTTTTTTAAATTCTATTAAATTTTCAGATGTCGGGTTTGTTTTGAATTTTTGGAAGGTTTTCCATCTTTTTTTCGTTACTTCCTTACATTCCGAATCATACCAGGGTGTGTGATTTTTGTTGTATCTTTCCCTAGTTTTAGGGATTGAGTGTTCTGCTGCTTCAAGGAGAGAAGTGGTGATGTATCTGTTTATGGCTTCTATATTGTTGGGAAAATTTTCTTTAGTAATATTGGCGAGGCTCCTGAATTTCTCCCAATCAGCTTTATTAGTGTTCCAACTCGGTTTTCTTACATAGTCGTTGGAGATTCCTCTTAACGATATTTTGATTGGGTAGTGGTCACTATTGTGAAGATAGTCAACAACCGCCCATTCCAGGTGGAGGGAAATATTTGGTGAAGTAAATGTCAAGTCAATAGCCGATGGGGTGCCATAGGCAGGGCTAAAGTAGGTGGGAGTCCCGGTGTTCAGGAGAATGGAGTCCGTGGTATCGAGGATTCGTTTGATGGTGTTACCTCTAGCATTGGTTCTTGATGAGCCCCAGGTCACATGCGAGGCGTTCATATCTCCCAGGACAATGTAGGGCCGTGGTAGCTGCATGATGAGCCGTGTCAGCTCCTCTTCCTGAATGCCTTCTTTGGGGGGTAAATATATGTTGCACACTGTCATGGAGAGCGACCCGCGGGTCCTCACGACCACAGCCTGCAGTGGGGTGTCTATCCTCAACTGCTCTCTGTGGTAGTCCTGGTGAACTCCTGTCAGCACTCCGCCACATGCATGACCCACATTGACTCGATCCTTTCTAAAAATGCTGTGTTCCCTGGTTGTTGTGATGTCTTACTGCTTCAGATGTGATTCTTGCAGGCAGAAAATTACAGGACGGACATCATTTATGAGTATTTAAGTTCTTCTAGTTGCCTTTTGTATCCATTTACATTCCACTGCAAGATGTGTTTTTTGGTTGTCATGGTATTGATAATTTATAAAATAATAGGCAGGTAGTTACGAATTTATTCAGAAGTATACAGAAAGGCGAGACAATACACTTGTGTGCTCCTGTAGGGGTGTGTACATACTCACGAGTGTACATTTTCAAATAGGAATGTGTGCTCATACCGTCGTTATAAAGGTGCATACAAAACATAAGGGTAAGTATCATGAGTGCAATATATGTACATATTAAATATTTGTAACATAGGCAATGAACAAACCAGATATTGTAGACGTACATGCATCGGTAAGAATAAGCAAAGAAAAGTTTGAGCGATGTATGCATATTATAACTGAGATAGAAAGCATGTGATAGTACATTTTTTATAGCAGAGATATTACTATGGTGTCTAGATATTAGCATTTGTCTAGTAGGATATATAAATAGGACAAGATGTACAGAAATTATAAAGGAAATAATAACAAAATAAACAAATAAGATCAATAAACAATAATATACTGGAGACACACATTTGAAATTTATTTTTCCATATTGTGATTATTTCGTTTTTTTGGTGAGTTTCTATTTTTAGCAGTTCTAGGTGGTCTTTTATTGTGGACTGGCTGCGACCAACCTTCTGAATCGGACGCGCCACTTGACAATTGGGTAGTCTGATCTGTGGGCAGACTGACCGCTGTTGTTAGGTCAGCTGGGTGGGAAGAGGGGAGGGCGCAGGGGTGGGAGGGGGAGGGAGAGGGGATAGGGAGGCGGGGAAGGAGGGGGGCGGTGGGGGCGAGCCGCTCCTACCCGATGTTCACTGATTCTGTACTGATGGGATCAGTCTGAATACTAATTTCTTTTGTCTCTCGAATTGGAGATTTTTTAATAACATTATTATTTTGGGACACTACATTGGAAAAAAATTTGGCAAATTCCACTGGATTTATTTCTTTATACATTTTTTTGGCAAGAAAATATGAAATTATTTCTGAATCTTGTATTTTTTTAATTTCTTTTTCTCTCCCATATATGGGGCAACTTTTATCAAAAGCATTATGGGGGCCGTTAGAGTTCGTACACAAGGCTGGACCTTGGCAGGGGGACCCTTCGTGTTTACTCTGGCCGCATTGGGAACAGATGGGACTTTTCTTACAAAATTTACTAGTGTGGGCATACCCAAGAAAAGCATAACAGTAACATCTGAGCAGGTTGTTGATGTACATTCGGACAGTAATACTGTAGAAGCCAACCTTTATCTTTTCTGGAATGTTTGGCATGGAGAAGGTAAGCACATAGGAGTGTGTACTGGTCATAATCCCATCCCGCTTAACGCTAATCCGCTTTACTTCCTTAACTCCCTCGTTGGCCAATTCTACAAATTTCTTGTTCTGAGACAGAGTCCAGATCAAAACATCTAATTACGCCCTTACTACAGTTCAATGTCGAGTGAGGTTCTACATTCACATCCATTTGGTTATAGAAATTTTTGCAGGTCAGTAGTTTACCGGACTGAGAACTATTGCACGTTTCTACTAGTAATGTTCCGTCTCTTAATTTTTTAATATTTTTAGGTTCTCCCGCTACACCAGTTATTGCTTTATTTATAAAGAAAGGTGAAACCTTACTAAAGTCGCTTCCATCGCACCGGGACAAAATTAGATATCTCGGCACAATGGATTCTCTCCCTATAAATGAATTATCTGGTGGTGATTTTGAACGTTCGCGTCTTCTCCTCTTGTCCGGAGGTTCCATCTTTTGAATACGTAATGTTTAACAGGGTGGCACTGATAAAAGAATGGGGAGAGAAGAAAAGAAATAACAAAATAAGTATGAAGTAATGAAGAGAAAAATATGGTACTCACCTGATCCAGAAGGATTACACAAGGATAAACATTTACACTCAATTAACTAAGATACTCACTGTATGAACAGGAACAAAACACAGGTAGAATAATAATAATTAAAATAAACAAATAATGAAGTGAAATTTAAAAAAAAGAGTGGAAATGAAAAGAAAATGAATAAATGAAGATTTAATTAGGTTAAGAAAACTCGTAGGTTTGACCTTTGTACGCACGTCTTGCCTCTACGGCTCCCTGAGAGCAACCCCCGGGCATTCAGTAATCTTCTGGGAGATTTTGGAGGACCCCCCAAGTTTAGTAAAAACATGGGCTCAGACAAAATGACACCAGTTTTCAACTTTAATAAGAAAATTAAAGTATCAATACCAGACAGAAGTAACTACTTATCTTAATATTGTCTGACAATCAAGCAGCGTTGCAAGCGTTGCTAGCTGTCATCATAGATTCCAAAAATCATCCTGGAATGCCTCCAAGCATTGGAGTCCCTGACGGACCAAAATAAAGTGAAGTTGAGATGGGTGCCAGGGCATCAGGGGTTTGAGGGCAACGAAAGGACTGATCAACTGGCCCGGTCAGGAGCTGACAGAGAACCTATAGGACCGGAACGGGATGTCTAAGAGCACCGCAAGGGCGGCAATAAAAGGTTGGCTGACCAGGAATCACATCCAATTCTGGAGAGGGGTCCCGAAGCAAAGACATTCAAAACTTTTTGTAACGGAACTCTCAGATAAAAGGAGCCGAGAGCTCCTGAATATGAGCAGAATGGATCTAAGAGCTATGACAGAGCTGATCACTGGACACTGTCTTATGGACAAACACCTACACAATATGGCATCGCTAGAAGCCCTCTGTGCAGGAAATGTGGCGTGGAAAATGAAACTCCGTTTCATATTCTAAGCCAGTGCGGGGCGCTCGAAATCAGAAGATTTTACTGCTTCAGGTCTGCCGTAACGGACCCAAAGAAGGTAAGGGAAGGAACCTGCATAAGAATCCCGGATTCCTATGGAGGTTCCTGGACACAGGGCACACAATAGGCCTACTCTGCCCGCGGTGACACTATCAGCCTTGATAGTGTCAAGGATCAGCCATCGGAAAAAAAAAATTGAATATCAGCGCAAACGATGGATTGTTTTTGGAAGAAGAGCGAAGAGTTAAATGATTAATTCGTTCTGGGGAAGTACATCGCCGTTGATTCACCGACAACTTTTCTCCACCTTGAACTATGTCAAAAGAACTGGTAGTATTAAGTTCACAATTTCTCTGTAGTTGTTATCCTCATAGAGATAAATTGATATTTTTGGGTTTGGGTTGGCTGCATTGCTCGTCCGATTTTGATTATTTTGCTAAATAGTAATATATATATTAGTTTCTACCAAATAGACCTATATGTAACCTCATGCCTTGTTACTTTGATCTTCTTTGTGTGAGGCCCATCTTCAGATAAGCTCCCGCTACTAGAACTCGACACTACGATGGTTCCTCTGAGACTGCGTCTCTGCACTATCTTGCATCTGCAACTCTCACGTGCTTTTAAAGTTCCACTTTTTAGGGTCCAAAGTCTCCAATATAATTTGGAATAAAAGACACTACCCCTACCGTAGGTAACTAAACCTGGGTTGCCAAGGTTTAGGTCTCCCCCAGTAGAGTAGGCGATATGACCTCGTAGGTGAAGCCGGGGCATGAGATACAATAACTAATTATTATATGTGAGCATAAAACAGCTGTTAATGAACTATTCATTATAGAAATACACAAGTTTCAAATTTCGCCCCGCCATTCCCTATTAGGGCATACTCCATGGACGTGACATGGACAGCCGCACTACCACTACCCGAAAATTAATACCTACTTTTCCTAATGGAACATAGCTCAAAAATATTGCAGTGTATTTATTCTCACTGAGGAAGTACAGTGGATTTATTCTCACTGAGAAAGTACAGTGGATTTATTCTCACTGAGAAAGTACAGTGGATTTATTCTCACTGAGGAAGTACAGTGGATTTATTCTCACTGAGAAAGTACAGTGGATTTATTCTCACTGAGAAAGTACAGTGGATTTATTCTCACTGAGGAAGTACAGTGGACTCATCGAGTACTTTTTTCTTCTGAATAAAGTTTTTTACTTGAGCACTGCTCGATAGTTAATGTTTTTCTTTTTGGATGCGTTGCAAGTCTGACTTCCACTTCGTATTTGGCTGGTTCTTTTGAATCATTCTTTGGCTCCTTAAATTTATCTGAACTATACAAAGCTAACAAATTATCTATAGCTATTTCTCCTTCGTTATGAATATCATCACTGAAAGAATTGTTTGTAATTATTCCAATTAATTCATCTAATTTTAATTTTACTCTATCACTGTTTAGTGTGACAGTCTCAGTCCCATCGTCTTCTGTGCTACCACGACGTCTAGGTTTCACACCGACAGGTAATGTTTCTTCTTCCTCCACCTCAACTTGTTCTTCTATTCCGTATCTGTAATTGTAGCGATTGCACCCGAACAACGATGGTGTCGCTAAGCGGACAAACATACGAACAATATTGCCAGATGATAATTCAATAAGTGCACAACATATCATTGTATATTATAAATTGTTCTTTATAATATACATACAATTTATATAAAATTATTAATCCATTTGACCACTGTAAAATAACAGATGATCCAAACCGAAAAAAGAAATCATAGTTCGTGTCCAAGTGTCGATGTGTAAATGACGAACATTTTTAACAAAAAGAAACATTTGTAAAATATTGTAAATAATGTCAACATAATATTCATTCTGTGAATAAAATATGTTTCTTTGAACACGCCTTTATACTTATCGTATAAATGTCAAATATTAATAATAATTGTACATAAAGCCAAAAAAAAAAAAAAAATAAAAAAAAAATAAAAAAAAAAATAATAATAAAAAGAATAATAATAATTTACTTTGCATTTGTTCCGAGAGTTGATTGAGTTGATCTGCAAAAGCAGGAGCTGTAACAAACAATAAAGAGGATGAACAAAGGTAAAGCACATCAACTGCTCCTTTACTGTTGGGGCAAGTTTGAAAAATGTGCTCGCGTTCGAGCCGCGTCGAACATGAATCTGGTTTACATAGTAGTAGGGGGCGTTTTTATTTGTGAACCCCCTCTCCTCTATGACGACACCTCCTCCCATCCCCCACCCCTCGCCTACTACGCCCGCCCCTTTCATTTCATTTTTTTTTATTTTTAAATCTATAATTGAGGGGGTTAGAAGCAAAGGGATGTAAGTGACAATTCGGCTGAAATTGAGATATGTGTGTTAACTTCTTCCTTGACACCTACCCTGACTGGCTAATGATCAGAACGATTGTTAGTACATACCAGTAATGCTGTTACAAGTGGAAAATACCTGGGTAATACGTGAATTTACGATGTTACTATAACTTTGATGGTAATTATCTCGAAATGACATTTTTGTCACTTACATCCCTTTGCTTCTAACCCCCTCACTCAATTGTTCTAATTCACCCACTATCGCTCCCAAAAGTCGAATTAATAACTTTACTTGGGTAATTTTGAGGTTAGAAAAATAAATAAATTCAAGTTCCTGACGCACGGGATTCGAACTGAGGTGCATTGACACGAGAGTCAGGCGTCTTGCCCACTAAGCCACACCTGGTCTTGCTAGTCGTCTCTTTGAAGGCATAGTAAGGCTTGATAGCTTTCCCCTAAGCTATGTATGTTATTCATTTAATATTTATATTTTATTTCCTAAAATAAGTTTGCATCTCTTCAGACTAACTTTTAACATTTTAGAGGCAACGTCCCTTAATTTTAACATGTGCGATAAGAAGTTTTCCCTCTCAACTTGTACTTTCACACTCACTCCCATTTGTACTTCCCCAACTAAATTTTTCTTCCCCACTTGAATTTTTACCCCCTCCTTTCCCACCCAAAACAAATAACTCGGTCGATATGTTTTATCTTGTCCGAGCTCCAATGACTCGCCACCACATGACCCATCTAACAGCGGTAAATTTAACTTTTTCTAGAGCTTCAAAATTCTTGACTCACTCGGTCTAAAAAATATCTTCAGCTAGATGGAGTAAAACATATACTCATAGACATTCTAACTACCTGCCTCCATGAGGATGAGCCCTTACACCGAGGACATTCATTGAAGTTGTACGCCCCTACTCAAAAAAATATATATATAGGGTATCTGATCACTTATCCGATCTTTTACATATCCAACCTCCACAAATTATAAAAATTGACCAATATGTTTCTTATCCTCGGGAATAAAGAAATAATAATTAAACATTAGTCTGAATTTTGTTTATTCATTAATAACAATTCACAACTTCAGACTATTTCCCGATTTAAGGAAACGAAAACCATCTACTTGAATGGGGTGTAACATATATTCTGTTGAGTGACAATATTTACAAATGATAAATACAATATCAGAAATAAAATGAAAATATCCTTCCTCGCAGAAAATAAAGACAAGCTTCATGAACCTAGAACATGTCCAGTCTGTTGGATATTTTTATGTTCCTTACCTTTCGATTCGTGATCTGATGATACTTCGTAATCAATGCGGGCTGGCTGACCTACTTGGACCTAAAAATAATTAAAATAATTTCATTTTTAGATTCTTATACCTTCAGTATAACATTCTTATTACCTTCATACATATACTTTTTTAGTGGTATGCCTGACTGCCTTCTGAGCTCAAGAACGTGGGTTCGAAACCCGACCGAGGCCCTTAGTTTATTTTACCTTCCAGGTAGCACGCCGTCCTTCGGATGGGACGTTAAGCGATGGTCCCGAGCCTGTACGATGTCAGGTACTCGTACTACACTTTTTTTTTACCTTATACATTCCTATACTTTCAGTATAACGAAGCATTGCAATTTTGGGAAAATCTGAGATCGAGTTTACATCGAGACTTCACGTTTCAAGGTACCCTGAACACGATTTGACCATTTCATAGATAAAACTTCTCTTCTGGGGCCATGGATGTTGCGTCATAACCCCGGTAGCATAGCTCGCCCCAGTGGTGCCAAAATAAAAAAGACCCCCTCGCCCTCTAACAACCTAAAAGGAGAAATTTCTGTAAGGGTTGGCATAAAAAAAAAGTTAACGTTTATCTATGTGATTGGAACGTCTATCGTGAGTGTCTATTTCAGAGATGATTGTAGCTGTGTACTCGAAATTTAAGAAGAGGTCACTTGTCCTAACATAGATCTTATTAGAGTTTTGCCAAAATCGGTCGAAAAATTAGATAATTTTTCTTTGAAACGAAGTACAAGAGTTGTGGAGGAAACTGAAATGTTTCAGGGAAAACGTGAAAAGGCACATTTTATGTTCCATACATTTTTACTTTCTTATACTTAAAGTACACGGAAGTATTGTAATCGTGCGAAAATCCGAGATCGAGGTTTCAACTGATGTTCACGTTTCAAGGTCCCCAAATATGTTTTGACCAATTCCGCGATGATATCTGTCTGTGTATATGTGATTGAAAAGTTGTGAGCTCTTTACCGCAATAACGATTGTAGCCATGAACTTGATTTTTGAAATGAAGGAGTCACTTGTGCTAACTTAGATCTGATTAGATTTTTGCCGAAATCGGACGTCAATTGAGACCACTTTCCCCCAGGACCTAACTACATTTTACAAGATACAGCTTATGTTTTTGACCTAATCAAAGCTCTTTTCAAGTGATAGTTGTAGAAAATATTAAAATACATAATTTATAAACAAAAACATTTTTTACAGGTCGTCCGGTTTTCGAGATACATGCCGAAAACGATCTTGAAATGTAGTTTTGAAACACATATTTTTAGACTTTTCTTTTATTTAGCCGAAAACGGTTAGTCCTATGGAAAAATTGATTCTGACCAGAACTGTTCCTTATAGAATTTCCAATCGCTACAAAGTCTCAGATTTGAGATAGAAACAATACGACAAAAGTTATAGCCCCTCAAAGAATGTAAATTAAATGTTATAAGAATATATCTAATTGTAATTTTTAAATCGCAACTCGTAGCAGCAAATTGAAAAATATGTGTGTGGCCTGTGTGGCCATTACAGGACTTTCTTGTACCAACCATGCTTACAAATCACTCTTTCTCCTCCTTGTCAAAAATATTTCATACTGCCATGGGTATAAGAATGTCTACTCTCACTCAAGATAATGAAATACAATGAGATAAAATGAAATAATTTTGAGAAGGAGGGGGGGAGAGAGAGTGATCTGTAAACGTGGTTGGTATTTGAAAGCCCTGTTATGGACACATCACATATTTTCGAAGGCCGCCCAGCGAGACACTATAATGAAAATAAGACTTCTATTTTTACTTTCTTAAACCTATATAGTGTTAGGTTTAAGAAAGTGAAAAATGAAAAAGTATTTTACCTATAATATAAGATTATCGTGCGAAAATCGGAGATCGAGGTTTCAACGGATATTTACGTTTCAAGGTCTCCTGAATACGTTTTGACCATTTTCAAGATATCTGTCTGCATGTGACTGGAAAGTTGTGAGCTCTGTACCGCAAAAACGATTATAGATATGAACTTGAAATTTCAAATGAAGAAGTCACTTGTGCTAACTTAGATCTGATTAGATTTCTGCCAAAATCGGACGACAATTGAGACCACTTTACTTTAGGGCCTAAGTACAGTATACATATAACGCTCATGTTTATGTTACTTTTTTTCTCCCAGTCATTATTAATATAGTCAAATTTGCCTAATTTAGTTGTCAATGATTATGGTATACTTACATAGGCCAGGAGACAGAGACAGAGGCCGAGTTTGGCGATGAGAGAGGAGAGAGCCATGGTGAGGTGAGAGACTGGGGTGAGGCTGGTCTCTGTATTATAGCCGGCCCCCTCCCAGCCTCGCCTGCTCCAACCCTCCATCACCACGTCTTCTATCTCCGCACCAATCACACTCTGACAAACATTTTATGTTGCTGAAACAGTATCAGACCATATTGAATGAATAAACAGCTGTTAAAAAAAACCTTTGATAGGAAAAATGCAAATAGGTTAGGTTTGATGACTCATGCCCGGGCTTTACCTACGAGGTAATATCGCCTTCTACCAGAGCGCTCTTTCGTCACTCTGGTGGACATCAGCCCGACTCTACTGTGGGAGTCCTAACTGTTGCCTACCCTAAATTTGTATTCACCTAGGATAGGAGTCTTTAACAAGTACCTGACATCGCTTAACGTCCCATCCGAAGGAAGGCGTGCTTAAGTTTATTTTACCTTCCAGATAAAATAAACTAAGGGCCTCGGTCGGGTTACGAACCCACGTTCTTGAGCTCAGAAGTCAAGCACGCATACCACTGAGCTACCGGCGCCCTCAAAAATGCGAATATATAATCATAATTCCTCTTCCACTTCTGCTGGCCATTCATTTATCAAATACCTGTAAACTTTGCTAACTTCTGGATCCATTCTGATAGCCATTCTTATACGCCGAAGGTTTTCAGCTTATGTACGCTCAACCATGTTAACATAATCCAGATTTGGGATAGTTCTTTCAACAATAACCGCCAGCAATCGCGATAATGGATCAGCCACATTCATTTTGTCCTCAATACATCTCAAGTAGTCAAATCTCGACATAAAATGAGCCGAAAGCTGTAGTCTTCTGTAATCTTTGGAAGACTCTTGTTTTATACAAAAACTGCTAACAGGGGTTTGTGGTAGGAATACAATATAAACCTTCTTCCCATCAAATATTGGGAACACTTTCTGTATGGCCTCTACCTTCATTCGTTTTTTTTTCTTATCCCTTTTCGGAGTTAATGTGGCCCAAATTGTATCCCTCATTGTTGGAAAATTCACATTCCTCCGAATTTAGCCTAAACTCTGCCTCTCTTAGTATCTCGAAGACGCAGTTGGAATTTCGTAGATGTTTTTCTCTAGATTTTCCTGACACGGTAAAAACATCTAGAAAATAGCCCACGCGAGAAAATCTCTAAAGGCATTTTCCCACGTTATTCTGAAAGATTGCTATCGCCGGTTCTGTGCCAAAGAGAAGCCGATTCATTTTTAAAATCCTCTTGTAGGTCGACCAAGCCAGCAACAATTTGGTCTCCTCCAAATCCAAGACGGAAAAATGCTGACCTCCGCAGGGAGAACTGCAGAGTCCTACCAGGAGCTCCTTTAACCTGGGGAGTATCCACTGGACATCCTTCAGTGCCATATTCACTATGATTTTACAGTTGACATACATAAGTTTATGTAGTTTTCCGTTCGGCTTTAGTACCGGAACCAACAATCCTCTTCACATTCACCCGCCTCACTTGATTGACTCGACCTTCTCAATCATGCCTATCTCTGTCACTCTGCTCCTGCTCCACTTTTTCTCGAAACCGAAATGAATTGGTCTCGACATATAATTTTCTCAATGAATATGCTTCATTCTCCTTGAAGGTCACCAAAATGAAAACTTTTTTCTCCATGTCAATATTATTCATTACAAAATATTGATCCAGCCTCTCTTGAAAAACAATCCAGTCATCCGAATGTAGTGAGAATTCGCTCAAACTAACTATATTTGTTTGAAAACATCTTGCCGTTGCTTTCTTAGATAACTAACTTACTCTTATCGTTGTTTTCTTAGTTAACTAACTCTTACCGTTGCTTTCTTAGTTAACTAACTCTTACCGTTGCTTCCTTAGTTAACTAACTCTTACCGTTTCTTCCTTAGTTAACTATCTCTTACCGTTGCTTCCTTAGTTAACTAACTCTTACCGTTTCTTCCTTAGTTAACTATCTCTTACCGTTTCTTCCTTAGTTTACTAACTCTTACCGTTGCTTTCTTAGTTAACTAACTCTTACCGTTGCTTCCTTAGTTAACTAACTCTTACCGTTTCTTCCTTAGTTAACTATCTCTTACCGTTGCTTCCTGAGTTAACTAACTCTTACCGTTGCTTCCTTAGTTTACTAACTAACTCTTAACGTTTCTTTCTTAGTTTACTAACTCTTGCCGTTGCTTTCTTAGGTAACTAACTCTTACCGTTGCTTCCTTAGTTAACTAACTCTTACCGTTTCTTCCTTAGTTAACTATCTCTTACCGTTTCTTCCTTAGTTTACTAACTCTTACCGTTGCTTTCTTAGTTAACTAACTCTTACCGTTGCTTCCTTAGTTAACTAACTCTTACCGTTGCTTCCTTAGTTAACTATCTCTTACCGTTTCTTCCTTAGTTTACTAACTCTTACCGTTGCTTTCTTAGTTTACTAACTCTTACCGTTGCTTTCTTAGTTAACTAACTCTTACCGTTGCTTCCTTAGTTAACTAACTCTTACCGTTTCTTCCTTAGTTAACTATCTCTTACCGTTTCTTCCTTAGTTAACTATCTCTTACCGTTTCTTCCTTAGTTAACTATCTCTTACCGTTGCTTTCTTAGTTAACTAACTCTTACCGTTGCTTCCTTAGTTTAC
This sequence comes from Aradus depressus, assembly GCA_963662175.1. Lineage (NCBI taxonomy): Eukaryota > Metazoa > Arthropoda > Insecta > Hemiptera > Aradidae > Aradus > Aradus depressus. The sequence continues at coordinate 18,034,127 of OY759215.1, forward strand.
TAACTAACTCTTACCGTTGCTTCCTTAGTTAACTAACTCTTACCGTTGCTTCCTTAGTTTACTAACTAACTCTTAACGTTTCTTTCTTAGTTTACTAACTCTTGCCGTTGCTTTCTTAGGTAACTAACTTATTCTTACCGTTTCTTTCTTCATTTCTAGACCGTCTGTCTATTTTCTCCCATGTTGTTCCGTTTTAATTTAGGTTTTGAATTTAAATATCTAACTTCCTTTCGATATATTTATTACATTGGCAGTTATTGGAGTTTTTGAGTTGAACCTCCTCCCCTCTGGTCCTCCCCTTCCCTTCAGCCGATTCCAGGGAAAATTGATAGGTGCCTTTCTAATGGGAATTAGAATTTTCATAAGAAACTTTCCGTTGATACATTAATTACAACGGCAGTTATTAGAGTTTTTGTGTAAAGCCTCCTAGCTTAATCCCCCCATCCCTTTCGTCAATTCGGCTGAAAATCAATAGGTGTAGGCTTTTGGATACGCATGAAATAGATTCATTCTGTCAATAGGCCCATAAATAAGAGACCAAATTCAAAACCAATGTAACAAAGGTTGTCCTTCACCACATTGTCACATATTTACCTTAGTTTTTGTTTGATCAAGACTAAAAATAATTTATGAACACGATACCTTAAATTCTTAGGCTACGTCTACAGACACTGTGAAAAAAAATATATTTTTCTAAATCAAAAATTACAGAGGACTGGGACTAAAAAGTTTAATTGGCGAACATTGCATTGATATATTAATTATTACACAAATAAAATTATAATATTCCTTGAAAATTAGACGATTTCATGTTTTCGGGTCGTACGTTTTTTATTTGGGAAGTGAAAAAATGCTTGAGTCCTTCGGATGGAACGTTAAGCGAGCCTTTATGACGTCAGGTATTCGCTAAAGACCCGTATTCTAGGTGAATAAACTAAAAAATCAAGCTCACATCCACCAGAGCTCTCTGTTAGTAAGCGACATGACAATGTAATAAAACTCCGGGAATGAGTGACAATAACTAACTATAAAAGATTGTTTTCAAAAATATACTTTATATATCAATTATACATCAACTGTTGATCTCCGTACCTTGAACAGTGGCCATCCATTTTGTAGCTCCGTGATAAAACTACAGTAGAACTTGTTTCTGTTTTGTTTTTATTTTCTGTTTTTCTTTTTTATTTAAATACTATTATCATTCTACTATTATCTTCATTGTTTTTATTTGTTTTGGAGCTTTTGTGTTTTTGAAGAATGTGCAAGTGAGTTGACTTTCGTTTCTTTTTATGTTTGTTTTGCTTTCTTAATTAATTGAATTAAAGCTCTCCGAATCTGTCTGGGAGCAATGAGAGCTACTCCAACTAACGCTCTGCTGGTAGAAGCAAGAGAAGCTCCACTCCGCCTCGGTAGACAATTACTGTCTGGGAGATTTCTGACCGGTAGGATCGACAATCCATCTCACCCTATTGCTCTCGGTCTTTCCAGTTTGCTGCCTCTAAGTATCACGCACAACTATTGGACCAACAAAAGATCTCCACTTCTTGTTACTGAATACCACCGACTGATGCAGCTGAAGTTGGGCACTATGTCAGCCCCTTCCAGACCTTCAGGACAGCTGGACCCTCACCCCCTTCAGTAATATTGTCACTGAACTAGCGGACCTACATCAAGACAACCTTCCTTCATTTGTCCACGCAGCCTTTGAACTTGGTAAGACTAGCTGTGTCTGGTCGGTCTACACAGATGGATCCAAAACCGAATCGGGAGTTGGTTGCGCCTACTTCATACCATCGACCAACTACAATAGAAAAATGAAATTACCAGGAATATCTTCCATTTTCTCTTCAGAAGGACTTGCGATTCGAGAAGCATTATTATACTTCTTGCACAAACATATTAATACTGGCGTCCTATTTACAGATAGCAAAAGTGTCCTATTATCATTGAAAAATATTCATAGGCAACTTGATCCAATGGTAAGAGAAATACATAGACTTCTCACAGAAGTACAAAACGCAAAGCAAAATATTTATTTATTGTGGATTCGTGGTCACAGTGGTAATATCCATAACGACAAAGCTGATGAACTGGCAAAGCAAGCTGTCCTGACTGGAGACAGAGTGAACCTCCTGACTTCCTCAGACATCCGGAGTTATTTGGAAAAATATATCTTTAAAGAATGGCAGAGAGAGTTCGATCTGTCTAAGGAAGTCAAAGGTACCTTTTACAGTAACGTACAGGCCTCCATTCCTGCCAAACCTTGGTACCACTCACTAAGTCACTCAAGGCAATTCATTACCACCATCATACGACTAAGACTCAACCACAACCTCCTGCCATCCCATCTCTACAAGATAGGACTGATAGAGAGTGGATGGTGTGGCTGCGACGGAGCCTCCCTCGCAGACGCCAACCATGTCCTCCTAGGCTGCCCCCTCACCTCCAAAGACAGACATCTTCTATACAGACAAATAGTGAACCAAGGACTTTCCCTTCCCACAGACATCTCCCGGCTACTCATGCTTCCACACAAGAGGATAGATCTTATGCAAGTCCTCTACAATTACATAAAAACCAATAATATAAAAATTTGAATTCATCAAGCGTAACCATAAGATTGACAATACATTTTTTCTTTTCTTCCAACTATTAAAATATCAATTCCAATCAAAATAAATATATATATATATATATATATATATATATATATATATATAAAATTAGTCAAATAGAGTGATCCGGTGGTGACGTTTCCGGGCCTCCTCGGATGGCTCATTGGGTCCCCGGGGGGGCTTGGGCTGTGTCCCGCTGGTTCTTCTTGGCTCTTATCGGCCGGAAAAAATATAAACAAAAATTAATTAAATACATTTTAAATTTTTTATGGCCAATATGCACGGAACATCAGGCCAAGAGGTAAAAAAAAAAAAAAAAAAAAAAAAAAAAAAACTAACTATAAAAGATTGTTTCCAAAAATATACTTTATATATCAATTATAATACAAATTTAAATTTCAATTATAATACAAGTAGAAAAATTGAATTTTACTTATAGAATTAGAATTTCATTTCCATTATTGAAGAAAGCTAATCCTAATTCCAATTAACTTTCTTAATCAATTTGAGAGTTGAAAAATAATATATTTATTGCCAAATCAAACTGGAGATCCGCAGCCTGGTTCTACAGAGCTCAGAAATCCTGGAATCTCAGGACCCTGACCATGAAAGTGTGTACTTCCACCTCCTACAGGAACCAATCAAAGACCCCTCCAACTCAATATACATCTCCAATAGATGATAGAAGAAAAAAAGAAACTGGAAAGGAAGATGCTTTCCGCATCAGAAATCCTGGAATCTGTGGACCCTGAACACGAAATATTGTACTTTCACCTCTTCCAGAATCCATTCAAAGACCTCTCCAATTCAATTTACTCGTAAACCTTCCATATGCTATCTATAATAAAAAATGAAACTGGAAAAGCAGATGCTTTCTGTGATGAATATGTATAAACATATGTTATAATTGAATAAAACCAGTTCTAGATTGACTGTCTACCTGTACGTATCTTTACATGGCGCAGTCTAGGTTAGATAGTTTTAAAAATAATTATTTATGTTTATTTTGAATTTTTGAGTTAGCTTAAAAGAAAAGTTAAATAATTTTTGTTTCATTTGATAATTGTGAACATGGATAGCATTATAAAGTCAACTGAAGCATTTTGTGGAAATGGGATTCAGTGGACTCATTGGAAGAAAACGTTTCTGAGATATCTGGAGGCGATTGGAGCGGATGAGAAGTTTGAGGACAGAAGGAAACGGGCCATTCTACTGCACCTTGTGGGTAATGACGCCATTGATGTATATGAATGTTTTCAATTGAATGAAAATAAAGTCACGCTTAGTGACATTCTGAAATGTTTTGATGATTATTATATTCCACAAAAAAATGACTCATTTGAGCGATATAATTTTTTTAATAGAAGGCAGCTGGAAGGTGAGTCATTTGAAAATTTTTTAAAAGACATTAAATTATTAAGTCGGACATGTAATTTTCAGTGTGAAAAATGTAATTGTATTCACCTGTTAAATTCATTAGTTAGAGATCAGCTGGTTAATGGTATTTGAAATTCGGACATAAAAGGTCGCCTACTGAGAACAAAAAATTTAGATTTGCCAACAGCTGTCGAAATTATTAGGTCAGCAGAGGTAACCATGGCGAGACTGCAGGAAATGAGTGAGGAATCAGAAAAAGTAGTTCAGAAGGGGGCCATGAATAGGTTTAACATGAATAAAGATAGCGAAAACAAAATGTCTTGTTCACGATGTGGGTCGTATCATAAAATAGATGCTTGTCCAGCCAAAGGGAAGACATGCTTCAAGTGCAGAAAGTTGAACCATTTTGCACAGGTTTGTAGATTTATTAAAAATTGCCGTGAAGTTGTAACAGATAATGAATTGTAGATAATTGAATAGATTAGTTTTGAAAGGGCACATGTCCACTTTTCCTAATTTTCAGTAGACCACAAAAACTTTCCCATTTCTCGCCAGTTCCTTTTTTTCTGTTTTTGTTTAAATGAATAATTAAACAAGGCAATAACATAAAGTTTGATTAATGTTTTTTGACTTTTTATGAATTTACAGCTTACTTGCAGCAACTTTTCTGTGATGGACATGAGCCCTTTCACCTCTAAAATCATTGGTTTTCAATAAGCTTCAACTAAAAATGATCTAAAAAGTTGTATTTTCTCATATAAATTGTCAGTAAAAGACAGAATAGTAAAATATAAAGTAAACACTAATAAGTGTTTATAGCAAGGTGCATTAAAACACGATTTCGCTAAAGTCTCCTCCTCTTCAAGATCTGCTCTTCCAGAAGCCATTGGCCAAGATGTCAAGAGGTTGTAAAAAGTTTGTTCTTCTTCAGGAATGTATTTAAGAACTTTCTTAATGTCTTCTATTTTTAAGGCATTAATAGCATTCATCCCCGCAAAAGCTTTTTTTGTTGGAAGAGAAGCTCCAATGCTCTGTTTCCTGAGCTTGAAGGTTCTCATCACCAGCCCTCTTATTGTGGTGTATGCCTTGAGCACACCTTTCCTCAGCTCAAAGTAATAACAATCTGATATTTTGAAACTTATGTTCTCAATATGATTTCTTCTTTTCGATGTCAATTCCTCAACAGGGACAGTTTGTTTTTTGTAAAGCTTTGGCCACCAGCTATTGAAGTTTAAGATAATGCCGTTATCCTCCAATAGAATTACTTCGATATTGTCGGCACTTGCACTGGTGAGATCTGTATACTGCTTCGGAGTGTAGACACGATCGACTCTTCTCAATTTCCCTTTAATCACACCAAACACCCTATCACAGGGGAGGAAACTATGGCCCCTCACAGGGAAATACTGTTTGATTTCCACATTCCTCAGTTCAGAAACTGCAAGTAAAAATCGCAGTACTGTGTGATTGCGATTTTGTCCAGTGCAACCTTCAGAAAAACGTGAATTTCTTTAGCCGTTTGTGGTATATTCTTTTGAATATAATCATTGAGAAATGAGCTTACTTCGTTTTCACCCTTTTTAGCTATCCCCTCGTGATAACAATATACTGTGTTTTTTTGAGTTTTGAGATCATGGACACAAGAACAGTAGACCCACAGCTGCCTGTAATAAAATATTTCTTGAATGGGTATATGAGGTAATGGGAGGTTTTGCATATAATCCACTACAACACCATATTTGTCATCCACCTTTCTGCATTTCACTGCCACCTCTTTCAAAGCTGAATAGAACTGTTTAGAACGACATACATGGATCATTTTATCAGCAGCTGCCACTCTTTTGGCTGCATCATTTAACGTGGTGCTTTTGATTTTCGTCGACAGTTCTTCGCACTTACCACAAACATCTTTTTGGGGTCGGCCGAAACGATAATTAAATTTTTCCTTAAAATACAATAAATGGAAGTTGTACTTAACCTTCAGTCAGGGTATATATTCAAGATTAAACTATACATAATCTTGATGTTAAGTTCTGCTGGTAAATATTTAACAATACCACTGGTGTAATGTGATGTTTTCAAAGGAAAGCTGTTAATATGGTCTCTAATAAGCTCGCAAATTTCACCCGATATTGCATGTTTTTTAATATTTTTCTCATGTTGGTCTTTAGGAGACTTTCCTTGGGCCATTAGCGTTGAAATTGAACGATGGCTTCAAACTGAATTAAAATATGAAGGAATATTGCACGAGCGAAAAGGAAGGAGGGGTAACAGCTGCAGGTATAACCTTGAACGCTGTTTAGTGGGGAAAGGGCACATGTCCTGGACATGAGCCGTTTCATCACTAAACGACTATTTAAAACGCTTGTAACTCTTGAATGGAGCAGATTGAAGATGTGCCGTTTCAACTCCAAGTAGATTTACAGTAGTGGAACCATATCGCGTCAAAACCTCAATATCTAAAAAAATTGGACATGTGCCCTTTCAAAACTAAACGATTCAATTTTGAAATTCAACAAGATAACAATAGCTTTTTGATCAACACCATTATGAATAAAAGTAGAGATAATGAATGGAATGCAAACTTTCTATTAGAAAATAAGAAAAAGGTAACTTTTAAGTTGGACACAGGAGCAGAAGTTAACCTTTTACCTTATTCGATATATCGATGTATCGGGTCTGATTCAAGACTGGATAGAACCAACTCTAGACTTACTACTTACACAGGTGATGTTATACCTGTACTCGGCAAATGTCGGCTCAAACTAAAAGGACACGATAAAGTAAAAAATGTGGAATTTCACATTGTTAATTTAACAACTTCACCTATATTAGGTTTGCAAGCTTGCCAAGATTTTGAGCCTATCAAAAGATTAAACGAGGTAAAACTGAACAAGGATTATATATTTGAAAATTTTAAAACCTGTTTTGAAGGCTTAGGAAAAATTGCTGAAAATTATCGAATCGTAATAGATCGGAATATTAACCCAGTGGTGCAGCCAAATCGAAGGATACCTTTCTCGCTTTTAAGTAAAGTTAAAGATGAATTGGATAGGTTAGAGAAGATGAGGGTAATAGATAAGAATGATTATCCTACTGATTGGGTAAGTACGCTAGTGATCGCCTCGAAGAAGAATGGTAGACTTCGGCTCTGTGTAGATCCCAGTGAATTGAATAAAGCTATCAAGCGGGAGCATTTTCCTCTCCCCACTTTGGATGGTTTTGCACACCGAATAAAAGGGGCAAAATATTTTAGTGTACTTGATGCAGCTAATGGATTTTGGCAAATTCAACTAGACGAAGAAAGCTCTAACTTATGTATGTTTAATTCTCCACGGGGAAGATATAAATTTTTACGGTTGCCTTTTGGACTTCGTACGGCTCCTGAAGTTTTTCATAAAAAGTTTGGGGAAACTTTTGAGGGCCTCGAAGGCGTCATGCACTATATTGACGACTTATTGGTTTGGGGTAGAACCCTCGAAGAACATAACTCTAGGCTAATTAGAGTCTTGGAGAGAGCCATGGAAAGAAATGTTAAATTTAACTTGGAAAAAACGATCATTGGTACACAAGAAATTAAGTACCTTGGTCATACATTCACGCCAGAGGGGTATCTACCTGCTGAAGATAAAATCAGAGCTGTTGAAAGCATGCCAAGACCTAACAATGTGAAGGAGCTTCAGCGGTTTTTAGGAATGGTGACGTACCTTGGACGGTTCCTACAGAACCTTTCAGAAGTAACCAGCCCAATTCGGTCTCTGCAAGAGAAGGATTCGGAATGGGTATGGACTGAGGACCAGATACAGGCTTTCAACCACATTAAAGGTACATTTTGTAAAATTCCTAAGTTAAAATATTTTGATACTTCTAGACCTGTAAAACTTTCAATGGACGCTTCAAAAAATGGGCTGGGGGCAGCCATTCTGCAGGATTCTAGACCTATAGAATACGCATCTCGCTCACTGTCTGATGCCGAGTGTCGATATAGAATAGAGAAGGAGCTTCTAGCTGTTGTTTATGGTTGTCAGAAATTTTGTCAATACGTTTATGACCGAAAATTTGTTGTGGAAACAGACCATAAACCCCTGGTCAATATAGTTACAAAACCATTCGGTGCTACTTCCCCGAGGTTTCAAAGGATGATGTTAAAATTATTAAATTTTGATTTTGAGCTGGTCTATGTGCCAAGAAAGGAGCTCTACTTGGCTGACGCGCTGTCTCGGACACCCCTCAGTGGACCAGATCAGGCCGGCTCTATCGAGCAAGATTTAGAGGCTCAGGTTTTTTGGTTACCAAGACACTTCCCTTCGAGGATAGTTTAATAGATTTAATTGTTACTAAAAGTCAGGAAGATAAAGAAATTGTCGGTTTAAAGAATTGCATCGCTAACGGGTGGCCAGAAAACAGAAATGAGTTGGGTCCTTTAATACGACCATATTATACTTTTAAGGACGACATAACAGTCAGCAGAGAGGGTTTGTACATTGAATCTATCCAGATAATAATACCTAAGGATCTGAGGACATGCCTGTTAAGGAAAATCCACTATGGTCATCAAGGGATTGAGAGATGTAAGCAGCGAGCTCGAGAGGTGATGTTTTGGCCAGGAATGAATAACGAAATAGAAAATTACGTTCGAAACTGCTACGTCTGCGCTCGATATCAGAATTCTAGCTGCAAAGAACCTATGTTGCCGCATGAGCTACCAACTAGCCCTTGGGAAAAGGTTGCTACAGATTTATTCACTTTTTCAGGAAATTCATATTTATTAATTGTGGACTTTTTTCCAAATTTATTGAAGTTTGTAAATTGGAAAATACTTTAAGCCAGACGGTTGTTTGATATATGATATCAATTTTTTCCCGCCATGGAATACCGAGAGTAGTAATGTCTGACAACGAACCTCAGTTTAGTTCTGCTGACTTCAAGCATTTTTCCAGAGAATGGAATTTTGTTCATAAAACTAGCAGTCCGGAGTATCCTCAGTCTAACGGACTCGCAGAGAGATCTGTCCCGACTATAAAAAAAATGATCAAAAAGCGAAAATGGACAATTTAGACCCGTTTCTTTGTTTGCTTGAATTTCACAATACTCCACAAGGTGAACTGAATTCACCAAGCGAGATAGTGTTTAGAAGAAAAGTAAGAGGAATATTGCCAATGACCTCGACACAGGTGGATAACTATGAGCCCTCAAAATGGAAGGCGGTATCGGAAGAGTTAGGAAAAAGACAGATGAGACAGAAAGTGTATTATGATAGAGGTGGGACTCGGCACAACAAAGCGAATCTAAATGAAGGTGACCTAGCGTTGGTACAAAGAGGACCCACTTGGGACAGATGCACTATCTTAGAGAGAATGGCAAAACCGAATTCTTTCAGAATTAAATTAGTAAATGGGAGAATTATGGAAAGAAACCGGCGATTTTTGAAACCGTTCGTTGGACCAGTGGAACGGTGAAGGAGGCTGGGAGAGCTGGCTTGGGACAGTGAAGAGGAGACGATGGATCCTGCCAGAGAGGGGCTGGGAGTCAGCCTGCTCCAGGGTACTGTCTCCGAGATAGGGCCACCCTCTGCAGACCGGACAGATACCAGCCATGAGAACTCGCATTTGTTTCATGTTAAAAAGAAACTGGAAAAGAAGATGCTTTCCGCATCAGAAATCCTGGAATCTGTGGACCCTGACCACGAAATATTGTACTTTCACCTCACCCATAAACCATTCAAAGACCTCTCCAATTAAATTTACTCGTAAATCTTCCATATATGCTATCTGTAAGAAAAAAAGAAACTGGTATGGAAGATGTTTTCCGCATCTGAAATCCTGGAATCTCTGGACCCTGACCACGAAATATTGTACTTTCACCTCCTCTAGAAACCATTCAAAGACCTCTTCAGTACATCATCCATAGATGATAGAAGAAAAAAAATGAAACTGGAAAGAAAGATACTTTCAGCATCAGAAATCCTGGAATTAGTGGACCCTGACTATGAAATATTGCACTTCCACCTCCTCCAGAAACCATTCATAGACCTCTCCAATTCAATTTACTCGTAAATCTTCCATATACGCTAACTATGCACCTATGAGCACCCAAGAGCTCAGGGGGGTGGTTTTAGTGAAACTGCCCTTGACGAGGTACACCACACTGTGGGGAAGCACGTGCTTCCCTTCGTTGTAAGTATTCCCATCGCCCTGCGGAAAAAAAAAATATATATATACGCTAACTATAGGAAAAAAATGAAACTGGAAAGGAAGATGCTTTCGAATTAGATTTTGGCCAATATCGGAAAAAAAATTGAGAATACTTTACTACAGGGCCTAAGTACGTTTTACAAATATTTCTGGGCTAATCAAAAAAAATGTCAGACCAAATTTTTAGAGGAATCTGAAAGATACATTTTATACTAAATACGATTTTTCCTTCAAAACCTTCTCAAAATGTCGTTTTGAAACACATATTTTTTGATGTATCCTTGATATACCCGAGAACTGTTAAATTGGTTCTTACCACCAATATTCTTTATTAAATATCCACCCGCGGCTGGTGTGTGTCTTCAGATTTGAGATAAGATCAAAATAACGAAAGTTTTTTTTTTCTGTTTGGCCTTATGGTCGATGCATATTAGCCAATAACCAATGTTATAGCGCTCCAAATAATGGAAAATAAATGTTCATACTGAATATTTCAAAGTAATGTTCAAATTTAATCGCATAGCCATGCATTATAATATATATTTTTATTAGTAATATTGTTGAGGCCTGGCATCTCCCTATTCCTTCCGAAAAATTTGGAATATTTTTTAATTTTATTTTTTCAAAGTGTAATGTGTTTTATTTGCTTTCGCTATTTTTCTGGTACATGCCCCAGTTATATTTTAATTCAAACCCAGTTATATATGAATTTAAGTTCATTTCATTTAGTTCGTACAAGCGAAGCACTGTTAAGGATTAGTAACCACGGCTGTTAATCCCCTCCTTCCTACATCGTAATTCCCGAGCTGAATTATTTATTGCACAGTGAAATTTATATATTATTATGGATATATTATATATGTAAGTGTTCTTTTCTTTTTACTGTAGTTTCATTATTTAAAAGATTCTTTATTCTGTAACTGAAAGTAATAATCAAGTAATAATTCAATAGATATTTGTGAACTTCTTTTTTTACGAAATATTATTTACGTTTTTTCTATTTTATATATTTTATGAAATAGTGATTATCTTTTTTTTACCTTATACAATTATATATCTTAGGAAATATTATTTACGTTTTCTATTTCATACACTTATATATTTTAGGAAGTATTATTTACGTTTTCTATCTTATACGTTTATCAGGAGACACGGCAGTGTCTCTGGCCAAGTCCGAAAAAATCCGAAAAAAAAGAAAGAAAAAGACACTGTGTGTAACTTTTCTCGTGACACTAAATGCCACTTTTTGCATCAACAAAAGTATGTTATGCAATAACAAAATAACATTTTTCTCTACATAGTTGTGTCGAGAACTCCGAGCTGAACAAAATGAAAAAAAAAAGTAGACAAAAAAGTTCATATTTGACCAAGTTACAAGGGGTCAAAGTCAGCAAAAAATAACTTTTTTTTTCTTCTTCCTTTTTCAGTGTCCGGACGTCCGGATGACGTCATCAAAGTTTCAAAATATTTCATTTTAATTATGTGGAACGTTGTTATGCAGTGATAGTTAATACAGTGTAATAGTGACAGTTACAAATTCCCACGTTACCAACCTGAGGGTTGCGGGTTCGAATCCGCACCAGTAATATCAACATTCTTTGCTAATAGCCAACGTTACCAACCCGAGGGTTGCGGGTTCGAATCCCCCCGAGTAATATCAACTTATTTTACAAAATGCTCACGTTACGAACCCAAGGGTTGCGGGTTCGAATCCCGATCAGTAATATCAACTTATTTTACAAATAGCTCACAATACCAACCCGAGGGTTGCGGGTTCGAGTCCCGATCAGTAATATCAACTTATTTTACAAATAGCTCACGTTACCAACCCGAAATTGTTGGGTTCTGATCCCCACCAGCAACATCAACTTATTTCACTAATAGCTCGCGTTACCAACCCGAGGGTTGCAGGTTCGAGTACCGATCAGTAATATCAACTTATTTTACAAATAGCTCACGTTACTTACTATATAAATAGCTCCCGTATCCAACCCGACGGCTCCGGGTTCGAATCCCCACCAGTAATATCAACTTACTATATAAATAGCTCCCGTTTCCAACCCGAGGGTTCCGGGTTCGAATCCCGACGAGTAATATCAACCTATTTTACAAAAAGCTCAAGTTACCACCCCGAGGGTTGCGGGTTCGACTCCCGATCAGTAATATCAACCTATTTTACAAAAAGCTCAAGTTACCACCCCGAGGGTTGCGGGTTCGACTCCCGATCAGTAATATCAACTTATTTTACAAATAGCTCGCGTTACCATCCCGGAAGTTGCGGGTTCGAGTCCCGATCAGTAATATAAACTTATTTTACAAATAGCTTACGTTACGAATTCGAGGCTTGGGGGTTTTAATCCCCACCAGTAATATCAACTTACTTTACAAGTAGCTCACGTCACGAACACGAAGGTTGCGGTTCGAATCCCCACCACTAATATCAACTTACTTTATAAATAGCCCACGTTACCAACCCGAGGGTTGCGGGTTTGAATCCCCACCAGTAATATCAACTTATTTTACGAATAGCCCACGATACCTACCCGAGGGTTGCGGTTTCGAATCCCTATCAGTAATAACGACTTCCTATATAAATAGTTCACGTTACCACCCCGAGGGTTGCGGGTCCGAGTCCCGATCAGTAATGTCAACTTATTTTACAAATAGCTCTCTTTACCAACCCGAGGATTGTGGGTTTGAATCCCTACCAATAATACCAACTTACTTTACAAAATGCTCACGTTACGAACCCAAAGGTTGCGGGTTTGAATCCCCACCAGTAATATCAACTTATTTTACGAATAGCCCACGTTACCCACCCGAGGGTTGCGGGTTTGAATCCCCACCAGTAATATCAACTTATTTTACGAATAGCCCACGTTACCACCCCGAGGGTTGCAGGTTCGAGTCCCGATCAGTAATATCAACTTATTTTACAAATAGCTTGCGTTACCAACCCGAAAGTTGCGGGTTCGAGTCGCGATCAGTAATATCAACTTATTTTACAAATAGCTCACGTTACGAACCCGAGGGTTGCGGGTTCGAATCCCCACTAGTAATACCAACTTATTTTACAAATATCCTACTTTACCAACCCGAGGGATGCGGTTTCGAATCCCTACCAGTAATAATGACTTCCTGTATAAATAGTTCACGTTACCACCCGGAGGGTTGCGGGTTCGAGTCCCGATCAGTAATGTCAACTTAGTTTACAAATAGCTCTCTTTACAAACCCGAGGGTTGCGGGTTCGAATCCTTCCCAATAATACCAACTTACTTTACAAAATGCTCACGTTACGGACCAGAGGGTTGGGGGTTCGAATCCCCACCAGTAATGTCAACTTACTTTACGAATAGCCTATGAGTTTTGTCTTTTATGTCTTTTCTTTTTCAGTTTTGTATCGAATTTTCTGTCAGTTTTGTACGTATTTTTTAAGACTTGCAATACAATGTAAGTTTTTTGAATTCTGTTAGAAAGATTTAAAATAGACATCTACAAGTATTTATCATAAAAAAATCTGATCGTAATGTATGTTTAACAAATGACATTGATTCATTAAATGTTGTGATATATAAATAAAAAATTCAGTAAAACTGAAAAGCACGGCCAAGTACGAAAAAAATATCTACCGAAGTAATTAATAAACATAAGTTTGATTCATTAAATGTTGTGATATATAAAAAAATTCTGGTCAAGTACGATCTTCCATGTATATATACTTCAAAAATTTATTCCTTTTATTTTATTATTGTACGTTGTTTGTTTGTACGTAGAATATATTGTAATTAAACTCTTTAAGTGACCGTTTAATTAAAAGAAGTTCAGGTTGGTCATTTCAGGTACTTGGCGACCTGCCGCGAAGATTAAGTTTACACAATGCTATCTACCTGGAATATGGTATCAATCAATGCAAATTTGAAAACACATGTAATCATGGAATTTTTCTAGAAACAAACTAAATGCTCAGGGGAGAAACAATTATTATAGGCAGGTCGCTAAGTACCTGAAATGACCAACCTGAACTTCTTTTAATTAAACGGTCACTTAAAGAGTTTAATTACAATATATTCTACGTACAAACAAACAACGTACAATAATAAAATAAAAGGAATAAATTTTTGAAGTATATATACATGGAAGATCGTACTTGACCAGAATTTTTTTATATATCACAACATTTAATGAATCAAATTTATGTTTATTAATTACTTCGGTAGATATTTTTTTCGTACTTGGCCGTGCTTTTCAGTTTTACTGAATTTTTTATTTATATATATTTTACGAAATATTGTTTACCTTTTCTTCATTGTATACATTTATATATATTCTTCTTCTCCATGCCAAAAACAATGAAGACAGAGTCACAGTTAAAAGTTTTTGTGGGTAAGAAGGAGAATAAGTTTCGAAAGCTGCAGCTATTATATGATGCGTCCGTTGCTGCGGGTAGGGATCAAAGCAAGCTCGCGATTTTCAAAATTCGGTATGAACAGATAGAGGAAATCCGCTCAGGATTTCAAGACCTGGTGGAGCATATCAATGATTTGGAGATCACCCTGGACCCGCAGTATGTGCCCTCTTATCAAAATATTGATGCATTTGAGGAGATGTATTTTGCCATCAAAATAGCAGCTGGAAACTTGCTCAAGCCGGCTCAGTGTTCCGTAGAACAGACAGTAAAGGCAGCTACCCAAATTGTCACTGCCGACTTTCGATGGATCTCTCAAGGGGTGGACACCCTTTTATGAACATTTCAAATGTCTCATACATGAGAATCCTGCCATCACCGCCGTGGAAAAGTTTCATTATCTGATGTCGACAGTTTCTGGCCCAGCCTTGTCTGTGGTTAGAACCCTGCCCATCAGTGAGGCCAACTATCCCATAGTTTGGGACGCTCTCCTGAACAAGTATCAAAATAAAAGAATCCTCGGAGCGGACATATTAGAAACTATATTCAATTTTCGTCCTCTTCACATGGAGTCACCAGAGAGTCTTAATCAATTTTTGGAAGTATTCTGTGAGGCCACTACCGCCTTACACCATTTGGAAATTGTAGACATGCCTGGTTTTATACTGATGCATGTTGCCTTGCGCTGCCTGCCTTATGAGACGAAAAAGAATTTTGAGCGCCATCATATCAATCAAGAAATCCCAACTTGGAATAATCTTGTGACATACATACAGCACCAGACTCATATTTTGGAGGTCTCTCAGACCACTCAGCAGATCAAACTGAACCCTAGGATTCAATTTTCTGTTGGGAAGAAGACTTTATTAAAATCACCGGACAATAGGTTCGCCAAACGAGGATTTGTACCGACCTCAGCGCAGTCGCCTACTAATGCCTGCCCTGTCTGCAAACTTCATCACACTATTTATAAGTGTCCTGACTTTCTTCAATTGAAGCCACACCAGCGCCAAGAACGGGTTCAAGCCCTCAGGCTGTGTTTCAATTGTCTTAAAGGGACCCACCTACAGCCTAGGTGCTCTTCCATGACATCATGCCTCACATGCGGTGCTCGCCATCACACTTGTTTACATTCCAGTAGTTATCCACCTAGAGTCAATATCACTATGAAGTCTTCTGAGCCCATCACTGCGGCAGTTGATGCAGCGTTACATGCCTATAATTCACAGTCTCAAACAAGTTTCAAAACTGTGTTATTGGGTACTGCTTTAGTGCATATACAGGACTATCCAGGGGAGTATCAGACCATCCGAGTACTGATAGATTCTGGGGCGCAAACATCTTTCGTCACGGCAGCATGTGTACAGCGTTTGGGGTTACGTATTAAAAAATGTAATTTTCCTGTTGTAGGCCTAGGTCAGCATATTGTAGGTGACACGAAAGGGATGACCAGTTGTCGCATCAAGCCTCGAGATTCTGATCAACCGCAGTTCCAAGTGGAGGCAGTTATATTACCTGAAATCACATCTAACATGCCAGGTACAAGTATTCCTTGTAATATTTATGATAAGTTTAAGCACCTGCCCTTAGCTGATCCAAACTTCTGTACGTCAGCTCCAGTTGATTTCCTCATAGCCGCCGACCTTTTTCCGCATGTCTACGATGGTCAACGAATTGTACCAGGGTCAGAACACCCTGCTGCCTTGCACAGCATTTTTGGGTGGGTTATCACAGGAAAGATCGAACCTTGCTCTTCGCCATCTTCTCCGGTGACATCTCTTCATTCTACCTACAATTTTCAGTTGGACGAAATTTTGAAACATTTTTGGGAAAGCGAAGAACCTCCTACACTGCCAATAATCAATGAGGATAATATGAGGTGTGAGGAGATTTTTACTAGTTTACATTATAGACAAACCGATGGAAGTTATGTTGTTCCTTTGCCCTTCTCTACCTCCAGTCCCCCAACGTGGACTGGAAGCTCTTACTGCTCTGCGCTGTCGCGCTTGTTCGCTGTAGAACGTCGCCTTGCCCGACATCTTGACCTCAAGCGAGCTTACCAAGATTTTCTCGATGAATATGAAACACTTGGTCACATGACCCAGGTGCCTGAATTTTCTCGTCTTGGTAACCCCCAATCTTATTTTATACCGCACCATGCTGTTTGTAAAATCTCTAGTTCTACGACTAAATTAAAAGTGGTGTTTGATGCTTCTTGTAAGTCTTCTAACCAGCCATCATTAAACAGCTTACTCTTAACTGGTCCCAAATTGCAACGGGACATTGTTGATATTATTTCTCGTTTTCGATTACATCGTTATGTTTTCACTTCAGATATATCTAAAATGTGGATCGTCATAGTGGCTGATGATCTGGAAAACCTGGAACGCAAATTCCAGGCTGCCATGGAGCGGATACACCATTGGATGAGCTCTGTGGGTCTTTCCCTGGCCATCCACAAGACGGATGCAGTACTCTTCACCGGGAGGAAGGCCAGAACCAACATGTCACTGACCTTCCAGGGTTATACTATCGAGACCCAACCGGCAATCAGGTACCTGGGAGTAATGCTGGATCAGAGGCTCACTTTTAGGGAGCACCTCAAATACGTGGGAGCGAAGGCCGCCAGGACATCGGCGGCGATTTCGAGAATTCTGCCCAACGTCGGTGGCCCTAGGCAGAGCAGGAGAAGACTGCTGGCAGGAGTCAGCACATCCATCCTTCTGCACGGGGCCCCGACATGGGCAGATGCAACGAGGATTCCCTCATACCTGAGGCTGATCGCCCCCGCTCACAGGCGAAGCGCACTGAGAGTCGCATGCGCCTACCGAACAGTTTCTGGAGACGCTGCCTATGTAATTGCTGGGCTGCCCCCCATTGACCTCTTGGCACGGGAACGTACGCGACACTTCAAAAGGAAACAAGACCCGGTTCAGGTGGAAGAGGTGGTGCAGCGCTTCGACCACAGGGGAAACCGGGTCTTCTATCAGGACGCGGGGGCCAGCCCTGGTCCAGCAGAGCCAGAGAGGGCCAGGACAATTAGGTAGTGGCAGGAAGAATGGGACAAGTCCACAAAGGGACGGTGGACCCATCGGCTCATCCCTCGAGTCGAGCCTTGGCTCACCAGAAAGCATGGGGAGGTGAATTACCACCTCACTCAGATACTCACGGGACACGGTGGGTTCCGGGGGTACCTCCACAAAATCGGGGCAGCAACAACACCAGACTGCCCCGCGTGCCTTGGTGAGACGGAGTCGGCGGAACATGTCCTCCTCAAATGCCCCAGATTTGAGGAGGGAAGGAAAAATCTGGAGTGCAGCATGGGCGCCCCGCTGACTGCTACCAGTTACGTGGACGCTATGCTGCGCTCCCAGGAGTCGTGGGATGAAGGTTGCGATTTTGCAGCGCTCATCATGGGCGGGTTGGCCCTTCAGGAGAGGGCTGACAAGGAACAGTAGCGGTAATAAAACAGAAGGGGCGTTACCAGCCACCCTTCCTCCCTTCCGCGAAGTAATGACAGACCGTCAGTTCCGCGGAAGGGAATCAGGATCGGCAAGGAGGGGGTTTTAGTGGGTATGGTGATGGTGAACCGTCTCGAGTCCCACACTATCCAGGGCTACCTTCCCTGGATGTGCGTCACAGCATTTCCCCCTCCAATGCAAAAAAAAAAAAAAAAAAAAAAAAATCTAAAATGTACCGACAGATCATAATCCGTCCAGAAGACAGGTTGAATCAACACATCTTGTGGCGACGGTCCCCTGAGGAGCCCGTCAAGGATTATGAACTCAATACTGTTACCTATGGCCTTTCTGCGTCACCGTATCTGGCTCTTCGTACTCTTCAACAACTCGCGAACGACGAAGGTGCGCGATTCCCTCAAGCCGCTAAGGTCCTATTGTGCAAGATGTTTACATTGATGATGTCCTCACTGGAGCTTCTACAGTGGAGGACGCCCAGAACCTCAAACGAGACCTTATCAACTTGTTTCAGGCTGGATGATTTCAGCTTCGCAAATGGGGCAGCAACTGCCCCGAAGTGATTCGTGACATCCCAAACGACCACCATGAGACACCATTATCATTCGATCCTGATGGCCATGAAGTGATCAAGGTACTAGGTCTGCAGTGGAACGCCACCACCGATGCGTTTTCCTACGATTTGGCTGAGATCCAACCTATATGCACCAAGAGGTCAATACTTTCGCATATTGCTCGTACCTACGACCCTCTCGGCTGGCTGTCTCCAGTTATTTTCAGATCCAAGTGCCTCATACAACATCTTTGGCGTCTAGGAATCGGATGGGATGAACAGGTGCCTTCTTACTTGACAGATGAATGGACCTCTTACTGCGAGCAGTTGCATCATCTATCTAGTATTCAGATTCCACGCTATATACTACAGCCAAACAGCACGTCATCCTGTTTAGTTGGATTTTGTGATGCGTCAGAGCGTGGGTACTGCGCAGTGGTGTATCTAGTTACTGTTGGAGATACTAATAGCACAAGCCATCTCCTTATGGCGAAGTCCAAGGTAGCTCCCCTCAAGACAATTAACTGTCCCTAGGTTAGAGTTGTGTGGACCCTTGCTTCTTAGTAAACTTATGAAATTTCTATTGTCAACATTTGAAAATGTCATAACTCTGTCTAGTATCTTTGCCTTCACGGATTCTACGACTGTCTTGTCATGGCTAAAGACGTCACCCCATCTCTTGAAAACATACGTTGCCACTAGAGTTACTCTTATTCTTGAAACACTCTCACCTACTTCGTGGCATCACGTATCCTCCGAATTAAATCCGGCAGACTGTGCTTCTCGAGGATTGCAGCCCAAACACCTCGTGAAACATCATCTGTGGTGGACAGGGCCTCCATGGCTCACTTCAAACTCTTCTATTTGGCCGATTTATTCACCTTTTGACTTGCCACCTCATCTTCCCGAGCTGAAGAATTTAACTACTGTTAACTCTTTTGTCCAAACCTCATGCAGTTCTTGGGACATATTAGAGAAACAAATTCAACGCCTCCGTCCGTTCGTCGACTCCGTGGGTCTTTTGAGGGTGGGGGGTAGACTCAAACATGCCTCGCTCCCTGAAGCCTCTATTTGCCCTTTCATTTTGGAGGAAAGCAGGCGGCACAAGGCAAGGACATCACATTTCCTCATCGGTGCCCCCCTTCTAGCCGTACCGGAGCACAACGTTCAAGAACTCCAAATGAACCACCTCAACCGATGGCAACTGATCCTGCGCTCCAGTCAGCATTTCTGGATTCGATGGTCCCATGACTATTTGCATACCCTCCAGCAGAGATGCAAATGGTTCACCGCCCCACCAGATCTGAAGATTGGCGATCTGGTTCTGCTTGTCGAGGCGAAGACTCCGCCCCTGCAGTGGCGCCTCGGAAGAGTGCAGGAAGTTCATCCAGGACAAGGCGGTGTAGTGAGAGTTGCCACTGTCCGCACCTCTCAAGGGACTTATCTTCGCCCCGTCGTGAAGCTCTGTCCTCTGCCTACACAATAATTACCAATCCCATTCCTTCCTCCTTCCCTTCCTTTCCCTTTCCTATTTTCCCTGTCTTTCCTTTATCCAACAGCCGGTGGTTATTTCTTTCTTTTTTGAGTTAAGAGTTCTTTTATTTTTTTTTTTTTACTTATCTTATTTGATGAAGTAGAAATCCCAAGCGTGATTTCGGTGGGGGGAATGTTGAGGCCTGGCATCTCCCTATTCCTTCCCCCCCCCCCCCCCCCCCCGCCTTGTAGTGTGTGAATACCGCAGCGCCAAAAACTAGGCCGCTGCATCCAGCGCTACCTACATGAGACGGGCGAACCATTCCAAGCAGTCGACCATCTTACCTGGTCCAAGTCCGACTTTGACCCTATCTCACCCAGGCCCGTGAGTAATTTCCATGCCAAAATTTTACCTTTATTTTACAGTCCACTTTATTTTTATTAATACATCCTTGAATGTACAAGTATTCAAAAGGATAAAATTTAAAAAAAGATAAAACACAATGAATATATCTCTCACCTGCAAGTTCCTGTTTTTTTGTAATATCGGATGTCCTGAATACCAGGTTCTTCTCCAGTTCTTAATCAACATTCTTCTCAATCACGGCTTCCCTGCTCTGAGCTATTGATACTAAACTCCAAATTATTACTCGCGTCGGTAGGATCCTTTTCCTTCAACTGATCTTAGATCGCTCCCGTATCTATACCAACCAACAACAACAGCAAATGGAACACACCATTAATGTCGGTGATTAAAAGATAACGGTTCAAGTCGGTACGCATAAGTTTGTTAATAGTTTATACGTCTTATAGTTCATAACAGTGACCAGAGTTGCCTTCATTTTTTTTAAATTAATATCATTAGCCTTAACATAATTACCTAACTTACTACAGAAAACAAACGTAGTTTGATGTTGCTCTGTATAGGTTTGCTGTTCTCGTTACAGTTCCTGTACATTATAACTGCTATATATTAATAGATCTTTATTAAGTACTTAGATACTTATTTTTAGCTAGTTAACTAACTAATTAGCTTTATTAATCCATTATCCTGTCCTTCTAAGATCACACACTTGAAGGAGTGATGATCTTTATTGAACCATCAAAAGAATCCAAAATTCATAATAGATCTATCATACGTGATTAGGATTAAATGAGAGTTTTAAAAGTTTTCGATCATTGTGATACTTGAACCGTGATTTTACCTTCCACTCTTCCAGTGTAAGTTCTGTGGCTTGCAAAGTGTAAAGTCTCGTTTTCACGGCAATAGTTTATGTGATAGCATCGTAACTGTCATGACAGCAACTATGACAAACTGTCATGGTATAGATAACTTGATAGCCACTATCGCCTGCTCTCACACTATCTAGTTTGGCTAGACAGTTGAGAGTCCCCTCGCGGCAGACATAAGAAATATCACGTGGAAACAGAAATCTGACAGTGTGATAGTGATAAGTCACTCTTATCTATCACATTTGGCGCCGTTTTGTTGATGGTGTTTTGAAATGAAACAAGGAAAACCTCTGACGCAAACACATTACTTTCATCTACCCAGTAACGCCATTATAAAATGATTTTGAGGGGGGACTGGCTACACTCAGTCAATTACTGTCTTAATCGACGTTCCCCACCAGAAGGGAGGATATTGCCAAACGACCCTTCCCTACTTGGGAAACACTGCCCCATTTGTAGAAGATTCGATATCTTGGAAAGAAATAACATACAGAGACTATAAACTTTGCAAAGAACATTTATTATACATACTAATAGTGCAGTGAGATTTACATTCAAAAGACGAAAAGAAATAACAATAAAAATAATTTAAGGGAGAAAATTTGTTATTTATTTGTTATTAAATAAAATAAACCGAAACGTGCAGAAGTAAATACATATGTCCGAAATCTGAAACAAGAAATATATAATTACAGACTGAATCATTCAAGTGGCAGGTTATTTCATGTGTTCAATGATGATCTAGAATGACCCATGTCAAATTCCATTTTGTAATCTTGTTATTCGAACTTACGAGTATATATCAACCCTAAATATATATCTTCTGTGGGAAGGGACTAGATTTTTATTTTTCTAAATACCATCTTCCTTTCATAATCCATGTTTTTTTATTTTTTAATAATGATTTAAATATGTTTACTTGTAAACGAATAACCTGCTTTGGTCGTTATCAATCGCAAAGATTGTTTTAAATCAGTAACTGATCAACTCTCTTCACCTTCCAAACAGATCTAGTTCAGTTGAATTTCACCAATTAATGTAGAAGGAATTCGAGGTTCTGTCGTGTAAATTAAAATTCAAAATTGGGCCAATGTTTCGGAAACTACTTATTTCCTTCCTCGGGGCCTTACAATGACGAGTGGATGTGGGTGGTGAAGGTGTTGTGAGATTGTCTCCAGTACAGTGCCACCATTACACATTATAAGGCCCTGAAGAAGGAAATAAATAGTTTCCGAAACGTTGGCCAAATTTTGAATTTTCATTTAAACGACTGAAACTCCAATTCCTTCTACATTGAAAAGATAATGTCTACTCTATTAATCATTATCATCAATTAATGATCCACCAGGGCAGATGTTCTTAGAATGTTTTCCCAAATCGACCGGAGGAAATGGGGGAATAGGGGGAGGCCTAAAACAGCGGAGTACAACACCTTATTGAAATGATGGCATCGAGAGCAACTGGCATGATGGAAGCCGAGGCAATAGAGAAGGAAGTAGAAAAGCTGATATAGGGACTCCAGACGGACAGCCAAGCGGACGCCAAGTTGTTCGACTCGGAGGAGTGAAGACCGGTGAAACCCTCAACCCCAAGAAGCCCCGAGGCCGAAAACCAGCCACCATCGCTGGTCATTAAAAAGTTGGAGAGCCACCCCGGATTTCAGGCACAAGCGCCACCGGATCCGAGCCCAATATGGACGAAGTGACTGCCTGGACGTCTGGCGGTTTTGGCATTGCCAGGTCTTTGACCACGTCGATAAGACGTGCAACCGACCCAGGGTCTGTGTGAGGTTTTCGGAGAAAGACCCTCCCTCTCAGGACGCAGTGTCATAGTTCTGGCTGACGTCAACTCCTGGTCAGCCTTCTGGGGACTGGTCTGCACCGACCGCCGGGGCGCCCGAACGAAATACCCAGGTGGAGGAAGGACCTTACCCTCGCATAGAGGGCCGTACATCATGCTAAAAGGAGGAGTCAGCGGCAGCCTAATAAGGCTTATAGTAGAAGAGTCGAGGCCGCGTAGAAAGAGAGCTGGAGGAAGTGTGTTAAAGACGAGAGCAGCAAAAATCCGTGGGGAATTCCTGACCATGTTGCCCCGATGGCCTCCATTAGGTTTGGCAAGGAGCGCTGCCCATACCACCCTACCAGATACAGAGGTTTGGATGAAATTGACCTGAGCTTGGCGGTTGGGAGGCAGGAGTGTAGCTGCGCCTCTGGGAGTGACCTCATAGACGCCGCTATAATCAAGAAAGCTTTCCCGACCATCAGGTCAGACTTTTTACCTCTGTTTAACTTCTTCCCTGGAGGGCCACTTCCCTAGGACTTGGAAATGGGCACTTGTGTGCACGTTTGTTAAGCCTGGTGACAGAAACCTTTCCCTGGCAGGGAGCCACAGACCAATCAGCCTTCTCAACGTCTTCGGTAAGGTATTGGAGACTCTTATCATTAATGGAATTTGGGCCCAGGAGCACGCTCTTGTATTCCACAGACAGTTCGGTGGCTTGAGGGGCAGGTCCGCCGAAGACGCGTTGATGACGCTGAAGGTGGATGTGGAGAATGCCGTGGGAAATATGCCCTCTGTGACTTTTTTGATATCGCGTCGGCCTTCGATTGCGCCTGATGGTCTGCCGTCCTCACGCTCCTGGGAATGTGTTTGGGCTAGTTTCCAGCTTCTTCAGAGTTCGATCTGCGACCATGAGTCAACTCTATACTAGCACTACAAGGACGTCACTAGAGGCCGTACCCAGGGCTCGGTCTTCGGACCGATACTTTGGGCAATACTCTTTGATGGACTGCTCCGTGATCTCGAGAGCCGTGGATATGAGGATATCGCACGCTGTACGCTGATAATCGAGCTGACCTAACTCTTCGTGTTCAAGCCGCCATAGACGATAATGACAACAGGTTCTGCGCCAAAAACTGGCTCTCTCACCGAGCAAAACCTTGGCTTTGCTGATGAAAGGGAGAACAGACGCTCGACATCCCCTGGCAATCAAAATCCACGGGCGCAGCATTGAGAGTCCCGCAACGGTTACGTACTTTGGGGTGCGGATTGGGCCAGGCTTCAACGTGACGCCCCACATTGTTGATGTTAAAGAGAGAACCATAGCCACTTTCAACGCTCTGAGCTGCTTAGCCAACACGACATGGGGTCTCGGCTACTCTGGGTGTAGAATTATCTACGCTGGAGCCTTTGAGGCTATAGCAAAGTAAGCCACTGCTGGGTGATGGCATCTCCCCACGAAGCGGCGACGAAGGGTTACAAAGGCCTATCATACTGTCTCTATGGCCTCGATGCAGGTGCTGGCGGGAACTCTGCCCACAGACTTGGCTTTGTGCGCGGCTGGCGTATCGTACTTCTGTAGACGCTATTTTAGGAGCAGATATAGATGAGCCCTTACGACTAGCCCTGGAGGAAGAGATGCGCGGATAATCAAGACTCGAGCGTTGCAGGAATAGATTGTGGAGAAAAGGGAACAGTGGTGATCACGATCATCGGATGGCCGAACGACCTATGCATATTTATCGGAAATCCGGTGTCTGGACTCTACATGGGTACTGCCTGACCATTGGAGGTCAACTCCTAGCTCTTCTTCTTAAAGAGGAAGAACAATCCGAACTGTACGTGCGGCGGAGTCTAGTCAGCAGTGCATGTGATCCTCGAATGTCCCTACGACGGGCCTAGGGTACAGTTGATACGCGGGACAGGATCGTACCTGGTACTAGACCTAGTGGTCTGCTTGCCCCATACTACGCCCCACCGTATTAAATCCAGACAGCGCCCCACATTTATCCCGAGCTTTTTCGGAGCCCCAAGCAGCACCGCCAATAAAATTAAGGTGGGGGTTTTGCTCCTAGCCGACCACATAATAATAATAATAAATAAACATGTTAGGCCCTCTTCCCCGAAGATTAGGCAAACGGGTGTTGTGACCTCCACCGGAGGTCGGCAACCCAAAAAAAAAAAATGTAATGAATGTATCGATACAATATTAGATACTGTTAGAACGACAAATCAATTTTCAGCTGAATCGGCAGAAGAGAAGGGGGGGGGGGGGGGGGGGGGGAGAAGGGACTCTACTCAGAACGTTGTAACGAATTTATCTACAGAAAATTTAGTACATATGAGAATATAGGAGCCCTTATGTCAACTGTTAAATATTAGCGCAAAGGGTCGAATGATTTTGAAGAGGGAAGGAAAAGTTAATTGATTAATTCGTTCTGGGGAAGTACATTGCCGGCGATTCGCCGACGACTTTTCTAAACTATTTCAGTTTGTTTTAGTGGTGTTTATTTTAAAAAAAAAAGATATTTTATTTGATAAGGACGAAGAACTAATGTGGAGGTTTCTGGAGAGATCACAACAGCCTGCCTTACTCCACGATATATTTTTATCTACTTCAACCTTCTCTCCTAGCAGGTAAAATTCAGATCCTGCTTTTAAGAATATCAATTGGAGAATCATCCTGAACCTCGCATAAGTCCTCCATATTTGGCTCAATGGCTCAACGCTTTCGCCAAACAAAATTGTAACGACAATTATTTTTGTACTTAATTGTTGTAATTTTGCAGACATCTTGGTTCCTCGTAAATACCAAAAATTACAAAGAACTTTTTAAAATTCAGCGCATTTTTTTTTTTTTTTTTATATACGAAAAGTAGAGATGTGTTTCATTAGCAAACTTCCAGGAAGATAGAAAATGTTATGCAAGTCTAGTTAAAAAATATCTGCATGCCTCTTCGTCGTTTCATTTTCTGTCGAGTATGCTTTATGTGTTTGTTCCAAGTCAGTCGTCTGTCAAGGTAGAGTCCTAATATATGGAATCTAGCGCATTCCCCAAAAATCTCTTTACTACATTCTCTCTCTATCTTTCATGAATATCGAACCAGTCTGTCAAGCAAAGTTACCTTCCTAATGCTCCTAATCGTCTGAATACAATACTGTATTCACTACATCGGTGAAACTTCCTTCCGGCTCTTCTGCAACAAAAAAGTTATTTACATTTTTTTTTTCCTTTTTACTCTTTTGACGAAGAAAAAAAAGAGTCAGAGGGGGTAACGTGTTTTTTATACGGGGTGCCTGAGGAGGGGTAGGCATCTTTGCTCGGCTCATCATTGAGTCAGGGATATCGAAAACTCCTCCTTAAGAGGGAACAAGTTGTTACTGCTCCGACAAATAATAAGCTGTTACAAATACCAAATATTTTGGAACAGGAGAGCAGGAGCTACATGTATAAATCAGTTACAAAATACATATGTTTCAACATCGTTACGTCGCAGTAGTTGATCCACTCAGTAATATTTTTTTTAGTTTTATTTGGTTCCAGTTATTTCGATGACTGACTATTATTTTTTTTGTTGTTTTAGTTTTGTCTGTTAGGAAGTTATTTTGTGTTACAGAAGAAGTCCTTAATTTTACCGCGGTGATTGGTGGTTGGCTAGCCAAGTGATAGGCTATTTCTTACCAAGTGGTCAATTTTTGGATTTTACTGACAAAATAAGTGTTATTTCTGTTTGTTTTCATTAAACGTTACGAGTTTGCTAAACTGGCTTCCATTTTCGAAAATGATTTTTATTACACCTTTTATTTCAACTTTTGTTAGTGACATTTTTTTAATTATAATAATTATTTTTTATATAAAACCGTTACAGATCCTTTCTGTCGCTATGTCTCCTAATCCATGACATTGATTAAGAGTTGAGTAATTAGCCTACCACAGCATCATAAGTTCTGAATTTTAAATTATGTACTCCCTTTTTCCCCGACGATTCGGCGATGGTGTCGTGGCCTCCACCGGAGGTCGGCAACGGAAAAAAAAAAAAAAAAAAAAAAAAAAAAAAAAAAAAAAAAAAAAAAAAGTTTTTATGGCACACGATGATAGAAAACTAAGAAAGGTGACAGCTTTGGGGGGGGGGGGGGGGGGGGGGAGTTGTGACGGGTTTTCGTGGTACACGATGATAGAAAACTAAGAAAGGTGGTGACAGCTTTGGGGGGGGGGGGGAAGTTGTGACGGGTTTTCGTGGTACACGATGATAGAAAACTAAGAATGGTGACAGCTTTGGGGGGGAAGTTGTGACGGGCTTTCGTGGTACACTGAGCTGCGTGGTGAGTTAAGTAAGCAGTGCATGTGTTTATGATGAATGTTTAGGCTAGTCTGGAACTAAAGTGATGATAGAAAACTAAGAAAGGTGACAGCTTTGGGGGGGAAGTTGTGACGGGCTTTCGTGGTACACTGAGCTGCCGTGGTGAGTTAAGTAAGCAGTGCATGTGTTTATGATGAATGTTCTGGGGCGTAAAAATGCCTCCTAACTGAATACTTGTGCTTCTCCTTCGTCCGACTTTGCTCATAATTCCGTCTTCTCTAGGATTTAATCCGCACTTTCCAATATAGACCTTAAATAGAAATTATCAACTCAACATAATACTATATTATATTCACAATTACCATTTGAATTTGTATGTATTAGAAGGATTCTATCTATGCACTCAAAAAGATCTGTAACAAAAAAGGAAAGAGATAGAACAATGGGATTGTCTATTAAGCACTTCAACTGCTCCACTAAGATTCTGGCAGGTTTAGCGCTCTTTCATCACTTGGGTGGACATGAGCCCGACTCTAATATGGGAGTCCTATATTTTGCCAACCTTAAATTTGTATTCACCTGGGGTAGGGGTCTTCAGCGTGTACCTGACATCGTACAGGTTCGGGACCATCGCTTAACGTCCCATCCAAAGGACGGCGCGCTTAATTTGGAGGGTACCAATTTGGAGAGTAGGTACATAATGGAAAGTTAGTGATTAATATTCTCTCGACAGAGAGTGGTGTCTTCTGTGGGTTCGAGTCCCATCGGCCTCAATATATGTATAAGTTCATCCGGAGCGGCGAAGGTCTCCGGCGGCGTCTTAGTCATCACGTCGGAGTCACTAGTGTGTAGCGTCTGTAACTACAATAACTCCAAAGTTATATCGCTGTTTTTTTTTTTGTTTTTTTTTTTTTTTTTTACTTTGATTTGCAGTAAATACAATATTAATACAGTTCCTTTGTGTAATAATGATGATACTGAATTCAAACATATGTTTTTAAACGAAAATGGAAAAACATATGATGTTTTACATTACATAAAATAATTCTTGACATACAATGTGCCTACAACGCGAACAAGACAGCCGCCCAGGGCGACAACATTTATAGAGGAGGTGTACTGTCAGGGACAACATTGTTTGTTTGTGGTCTTTGGTTGACCAGTTTTTGTATTCCAGACATACTCAAGTGACCCAGCCTTCTGTGCCAAGTTTTAAAGTTGCATTTTATTTCGCATGGATAAGCTGTCATTTTTTTTTTTTCTGCTAGAAATTCAAGTTTGTATAATGTACCGTCCAAAGTACCAGATATTATTGGTTTGTCTTTATTGAAAATTTGGACTTTTTCTTTTTCAAAATTTACAGTAAATTTTTTTTTGTGTGTTATTGCACTTACATACAATAAATTGTCTGGTGTGTAATATATATTTTCTATTGTAAACATTTTTCCAGAAAATCTCTCTCTTACACAGAATTTGTCCAATTTTATTATCTACTTTTAACTAAGTTTTAGTTAGCAATTTAATTTCAACAGGATTCGGTATTATTTCAAATTCAATGAAATACTTATCTGTTGTAACGTAGTAATTTGAGGCACCTGAATCGAGGTACCAATCTAAAATATCAGATGTTTTATTTGAGCCCTTTGAGTTAGGAAAGCATCGCCATCATCATTGTTGTCACTTTTGATTTCTGTTACATTAGCTTCTTGATTAACTTTTCTAAATAGAAAAACTTTTTTTTATACCCTCTTCTACCACAAAAAGTACACTTTGTAAAATTCTTTACTGTTTCAGTATTTCCAGTAAACGAACTTTTATGAGAAGGTTGATATTTTGCATTGTTATAAGCAGCAAACGCATGTTGATAAATATTTTTAGTTACTTCTTGTTTATTTTCTTTTTTAGGCTTATTAGACTTGATTGTCTTGATTGACCAGACTCATGTCAACTTCATTGAATGTTTTTATGGCTAAACAACTGATTCAAAGGTCTCATGATCTCGATGAATGTTAAAAAATGAGCCTCTAAGTCTTTTCTTGTATCATATTTCAACTCTATCATTCTTTTTAGTAACAATCTCTTGCTACATGATCCCTTTTTTCATAATTAGACACCAGTGAGTCCCTTATTTATGTTCATTGCATATTCTTTATTCCTAATGTGGTCGAGATACGCGTCTCCTTTGTGTTGTGCTAAAACTGACTTACATTCTTTATCAGCTTTCATCTATTTAGAATTACTAGGGTTCTCATCTCTTTTAACAATATACAGCAACTCGTACACGTCCAAAAGCAACTCCGTCCTTAATTTCCAGTCGGAGAACTTTTTGCCATTAAATGGCTTAACTTTTAAATTATTATTTGCACCCGTTAATTCCATTATCCGGTTTTATACGTTATACTGGGCACATAACCTATTAAATACACTAACTCGGATTGGATCAGAGCTTTTATAATAATTAAATCTTGTTATAAACACTTGTATATTATTTTACTACACAACACTAGAACTGAATACAAAACAAAAACTGAGTGGTAGGTTCTACCGCAGTGTTGTCAAGAACGGGAGGGAGATAGTGGGAGGGCCTTAACCCATATAGATAGTGTAACGCACATGATCACTTCTTGGTACCTCCTGGGCATGCTGTTTATGAGGTCCAAAACTGCTTCCCGTAGGATGCGTTCCCATTCCTCAATAACAGCCTGTCGAAGCTCTTCAAAATTGTCAGGGGTAACTCCATGAGCCCTGATCTGCCTCTTGAGGCAATCCCAAATGTTCTGATTTGGATTAAGGTCTGGTGACTGTGCACGTCACACCAAACGCGTTATTGACTGCTCACGAAAGAAATTGTTGACCGCTATGGTGAGATGCGGTCGAGCATTATCATCATCATAAATGCAATTTGCTCCAATTGCATGAGCTAAAGGCATTACAATAGGCTCAAGAACCATGTTCAAGTACATCTGCCAGTCATAGTGGTGTTCCCAAAAACTGCGATCGGGATAGGTTGAAAGGCAGAAATTCCGCCCCAGACTGAAATGGAACCACCCCCGTAACCTTCTACGCTGGCCATATTAGCCTCATCATAGCGCTCATTTAAGCGTCTCCACACTCTGTTGCGTCCATCTGAACTGTGCAAACGTACTCGGGTTTCATCGGAGAAAATGCAGTTGTTCCACTGGTCAGGAGTCCAGTTTGCATGATCACGAGTCCAATGCAGCCGCCTTAGCTTGTGATCTCGAGTTAGCCTGGGGAAATTCTTGGCCATCCTGAACCTCAAATTGCGCTCGTGAATTCTCCTGCGTTGTTGCCTGCGTCCAGTTGCATGCTTGAAGGATTCTGGCTGTAACGAGGTATGCTATCGAATTTTTATATGTTCCACAGCAGTATAATTTAAAGAATTTACCTCTCAACAATACTAAATATGGTTATGACACCGGAAGAAAGAAGAATTTACACTAACTAAACATTGCTCCTCTCATTTTGAAAATTAAAATTAAACTCATAAAGGAACCTACTTCTTCAATTTTCTTTTCCATTTCTTGAAACCAACTGTAAAGATGCTTATTGTTGTGATTGTGAAATAAAATAAAGTTTAAAAAAATTGATTCTAAATGCTTCTAATTCTATCTTACCTTTCTTTGGTGCGTGGGTCCGCCAAGACTAACAGTTATGAAAAACCAAAATGACTTGAGGTGCAAAATACATGAAATAAAAATTAGGCCATTCTTGTTTGATTATATATATATTCGTAAAGAAAAACATTTGTGGCAAACTTAAAAACTATTGCTCAGAATCCTTGATAAATAAATCCTTAAAAAATAGGTATATTCTCTCAAAATACTCTCCGACTTTATCTTTATAATTGTTTATAGATCACGATAACTTCTTAATTTTGATTCAACGCTGGTTGTGATGGCTATTGGGTCCTGGAGTTCTGCGATGATCAGCCTCTGCTGTTTGTCTCAGTAGTCGAGAAAAGCTCCAACGGGTCTCCTCTGTTGATCTGATGTTAAGTCCTGGTTGTTCTGGACAGTTGATGAAGTGGGGTGATCCTCCCTTTCTGGAGGCGACAGATGACTTGGGGCTGGTCCTCCCTCTGCGGAGGTCTCTGACGAAGTGGGCTGATCCTACCTCTCAGGAGGCAACAGTTGAAGTGGGGCGATCTCGGTGGGGTTTCCTCACAGCAATGTTCCCGCCCTCCGGGACTCTTCTGGGTGCCTATTGGTGGCTCAATCCCCCACACTTGGTTTCTCCGTACGGTTGTGGTTCTTCTAGGACTTCCTGTTTTTCAATCCACCTATTTCCACTTCTTTGTTCATAATTTATTTTAAACAATTAATGTCCCTAATTTTGGGAATTACACAACAGAAGATAAATAATATATTCAATCAAAAATATTTATGTTAGAGGAATTCCATTCATTGGAAACGGATTATTTTTTCTCATTGTTTAAAATGAAAAAAAATAAAATAAATAACCATCATGTAAAAGTTGTGTTTCTTATATAAGCATTAATTTATACTTTGCTATTGATGCTATATGCATTATTTACCTTCATTGGTGATCTCATTATAAAGTGTTCTGCCATTAACTTCATTTAATATGCCCTGAAGAGCTGTAACAAACAAGGGAAGAGGATGAACCATATCAATTTTTCTTTTTATTATTATTTTATTTATTCTACAATCTGTGTAAAAACAATAACAATAAGCAAAGGGGTGACTAAGATGACATGATAAAATAATAAGTTATACAAAATATTTAAAACATAATAAGAAGCAAAAAAGAAATAAATAATACAAAATAAGAGCAAACATATACAAAAATAAATAGATAGAATACGTAATAAATCAATGGTAGATGAATAAACAGAAAGCACAAAATAGAAGAGCAAACAAAAATAAAATTAAAATATAATAAATAAAAAAATTAAATAAAAATAAAAAATAAATAAAAATATATAAGAAACTGGACGAGGACAGCACCAGTAGGACTCCCACTGCCATATACCACTCTCCAACTAGTGGAGAGGGGAGGAGGCGGCGGGAGACCACCGCTGACCCTCCCACCACACTGCCCAACCATCCACTGTCCAGCAATGGAGGACGACCAGGAGGCTGGGTGTCGAAAGGACAGAGAGGCATGAGGGGAGAATCCGGTCATCACCAGCACTCCCTTAAAATGGAGTATGAAGAAAAAATAATATATAATAATAAATAATAAAATAAAATTAATAATAAACAAAAAAATAAATAAATAAAAATAGTAGTAAATGAAAAAAATAGATTAAAATATATAAAATACAAATTAAAGTTGATCGCGAGGCCAACGCCGCCTCAGCCTTCTTGGAGGATTGTGCGGATGGGATTGTGATGCTAAGGATTTGGCAAGAGGATTATTGTGGAAGGAGAGGTTCGTGTGGAACTTGAAAAAACGGGATTTGATGAGGTCTTGGACAAAAGGAACTTTGAGGTCGTTATGGAGTGTAAGGTTGGAAACGAAAAAGGGAGCATCAACAATGGTTCCCCAACAAATTGACAGCACCCTGAACTTCTTCAATGATATAAGAATGTTATCGCAGCTATAAGAAGCGGTACCTACCTATATAAAAAAAAAAATTAAAAAAAAAAAATAATAAAAAAATAAATAAAAGGGGAGGAAAAAAGAAGGGAAAAAGGAGAAGAAAAAAAAAAAGAAAAAGGGGGGAAAGAAGGAAAGAAAGAAAAAAGAAAAAAAAAAAGTGACCATAATATATTTGTTGCTTATATTTGTGTATTTTTTCTGTATTATGTATTATATAAATTTATGTGAGGGGTATATGCATATGTGCGCGTGGGCTATGTTTATGTACATAAGAATTGAAAACAAAAAAAAAATGAGAAAAAAAATAATAATAAATAAATAAAAGAAGGGGAGGAAAAGGGAGGGAAAAAAGGAAAAAAAAAGAAAATAAAATAAGAAAAAAAAAGTGACCATAATGTATATTTGCTGCTTATATTTGTATATTTTTTCTGTATTATGTATTATATACATTTATGTGAGGGGTATATGCGTATGTGCGCGTGGGTTATGTTTATAATAAAAAATAATGAGAAGAAAAAACAAAAGGAAGGAAAGAAAAAGGAAGAAAGAAGGGAAAAGGGAGGAAAAGAAAGAAAAGAATAAGGAGGGGAAAGGGAAGAATGAGGAAAAAAAAATACAGGTAAAAAAAAAAAAAATCTATAGGTTACCCGTATATATACTTATTATATATATTTATTTATATTTTACTTATTATTCATATCTATATGAGGTATGTGTGTATGAGATATATGTATATTCTGTTGAATGCATGCATGTTTTTGTAAATATGCTTATGTATTCCCGTGTATCTAGATTTTTACTGTTATTGCTGTTTGTTTATTCTTATATTTACTGTTATTGTTGCTGTTTGTTTTATTTTTTCACTATTAGTTTATTTATTTCCACTGCATAGTATGAATGCATCCATGAGAACAAAAAAAATAATAAAAAAATATCGAATTGGAGCATGACCTTGAAATTGTACAGATACATATTTGCCACAAATTTTTTTTTTTCTTCTAATCAACAAGCTTGATACGCCAAATATATTGGACACTGATGACCTTTGCTGTTTTGCGTCCTTAAACTCCAAACCCTATCCTATCCTAATATATATCCCGAGCTCTCTCGGGTTCAGAGTGTCCAGGGCGTCCTCCAGCATCCGGGTCTCGCTCCCCTCCTTATGTTCGACCACGGCCACAAAGGCTTTGGGCTTCCTCTTCGCTTCGGTGGCCGTGGTCTCTGCTAGCTGCCGAAGGACGTCCTGCTTACTTTTCTGTTTTTCGGGGGCTTCAGGGGGCCGCCACCGGAACCGGGGCTGTGGGCGCCCCACTCCTTTTCCTCTTCTTCCGCCCCTTCCTCCCCACCACCACTGACCACGTCCCAGGGGATGGAAGGGTCTGGTCGGAAATGCACGGAGGGGGGGGGGGGGGGGTTTCCAGGGGATGCCCTCCTATCTCTCCCGCCGCGGTTGTCGTTGGTTTGGGCGCAGCTGGGGGCGCCCTCTCCTGTACTCCCGCCCCCCGGGAGACGTCGATGGCGGGGGCTTCTGGTCTCTGGGTTTCTTGGGGGTTGTCCCTGGAGCCTGGCAGCGATAGCCTCCTATATTCCGGAGGAAACGGAAGAGAAGACGGGAGCGGAGGGGACCTGGCCAATGTCCGGGCTGGCTTGAAGGCATCCTTCATCAACCGAGCTTCGTCCTGGTCGAGCGGCCGGTAGCAGCCGGCGTGGGATCTACAGGCATGAGGGTCCCGGCTGGTACTAATAGCTCTGGGCTGTGCTCTGTGGGAGTGTGGGCGGGGCCTATATAATCCCTCCCCACTGCCGACTGTAAAGATATGTACAGGTAGACAGTCAATCTAGAACTGGTTTATTCTATTATAACATATGTTTATACATATTCATCACACGGACCTCGTAACGTGCCTGGCTCCCACTAAGTTGCACTGAAATTGCTAAAAAATTCCACTCACTGTAACTCCCGAACCGCCGGAACGATTTCGATGAAATCTTTGGAGAATGATCTCTAGATCACCTGGCCGATCTCTGTAGCAACAGAAATCACTTTTTCGAATTTTTGTTGCACTAGAACACTGAACTTCTACAGAGCGGCTCATGTAGATGTCCGCTCTCTCCGGCTGTTCGGACGGCACTGGTTCTTTCACCTA
This sequence comes from Aradus depressus, assembly GCA_963662175.1. Classification (NCBI taxonomy): domain Eukaryota; kingdom Metazoa; phylum Arthropoda; class Insecta; order Hemiptera; family Aradidae; genus Aradus; species Aradus depressus. Next base: position 18,069,267 of record OY759215.1, read on the forward strand.
GCAAAACCTTGGCTTTACTGAAGTTCCTCTCATTTCGGGAGAACCGACGCCCGACATCCCCTGGTAATCAAAATCCACAGGCGCAGCATTGAGAGCCCGGCAACGGTTACGTACTTTGGGGTGCGGATCGGACCATGCCTCAACGTGACGCCCCACGATGTTGTTATTGAAGAAAGGACAACCACCACTTTCAACGCTCTGAGCTGTCTAGCCCGCGTGAAGTAGAGTCTCGGCTACTTCAAGTATAGAATCAACAATGGATTATTCGAGGTAGCAAGGTACGCCGCTGCTGGGTGAAGGCATCATCCCACGAAACGGGGAAACCTGATTCTGGTGCAAGCACAGAGAGCAGCCTTTTTAAGGGTTACAGAGGCATATCGTACTGTCACTACGGCTACGCTATAGGTGCTGGCAGGACCTCCTCAGATAGACTTGGTCTTGAACATGGCTGTCGCATCGTACTTTTGAAGATGCAATTTGTCTTTAGGAACAGATATAGGCGCGGACAGTCCAGACCGGGGCGTTGCAAGGACATTGTCCAGGAATGGATTGTGGAGAAATGGCAACAACGGCGGTCACGATCATCGGATGGTCTTACGACCTATGCATATTTCCCGGAAATCCGGGTACGTCTGGATCCAGATCCAGGTCACGAGCAGCCCTCCTCAGGGTGACCAAGGCCTACCGTACAGTTTCCACGGCTGCGCTGCAGGTGCTGGCGGGGGCTCCACCCATAGACCTAGTCTTGGACGGTGCCGTCGCCTCGTACTTCTGCAGACGCGGCTTACCACTGGAAGCAGACACGGACGTGGCCTTGCGTCAAGCCCTGGAGGAGGAGATGCAAGGACAGGCGAGACCAGTGCGCCTGAGGGGCATTGTCCAGGAATGGATCGTGGAAAGATGGCAACAGCGTTGGACGCGATCGACAGATGGCCGAACAACCTTCGCCTATTTCCCGAACGTCCAGACGCGACTTGACTCCCCATGGATACAACCAGACCATTGGATGTCACAGGTGCTAACAGGTCACGGCGACTTCAACGCCAAGCTCTTCTTCTTTAAGAGGAAGAACAGCCCTGCCTGCTCGTGTGGCGGCGTTGAGACTGCGGAACACGTGGTCCTCGAATGCCCGCTATACGACGGGCCCAGGGCGGCGCTGATCCACCGGACAGGTTCGTATCTGGGACTGGACCTGCCGGGACTTATGACGGAAGCTGGTTGCCTGGCTTTTGGCCGGTTCGTCTCCTCCTGGCGGAGAATCAAGAAAGCCTTCTAACCCGGCGCCAGGGGCCCCGCCGACCGCCGACTGGCGCTGCGGCGGCAGCCCCCGGCCTAGGGAAGCAGGCAGAAAAGAACCCTTGACAAAATCCCGAGCTCACTCGGTGTGAAGGCCGAAAAAAATCCAAGGACGACCATGGACCGTAGCCATCGAGCCGGTCCACGGCCGTCCGTAAATATTGTATATAAACATAGGAAGATAGGGTGATGTGACCGACCTCCCCTCAAGGGGTCAGGGGCACCTAATTAAAAAAAAAAAAAAAAAAAAAATCCAGGTCACGGAGATTTTTACTACAAGCTAATCTTCTTTAAGAGGAAGGAAACTAAGATGCGCTGGGAGCGACCGCCAAAGTCGCTCATGGTCGGCGTCGGTCGTTTACTAACCGACCACAGCAACAGAAAACAATTATTTATGTTTTTAATTTTGAAGTACTAATAGGAGTATAATAGAGGGATGGAATAGGTAACAAAGGCACTCAGTGGTATCGTTGTCCTGAGCCACCCATTTTCGTGTGCCTAAGTACGACTTATTAGGTGAATGTGTACTGAAGTAGGAGAAAGAGTAGAGGGATGGAGTAGGTAAGCAGTCGAAACAAAGGCACTCAGTGGTATCGTTGTCCTGAGTCACCCATTTTCGTGTGCCTAAGTACGACTTATTAGGTGAATGTGTACTGAAGTAGGAGAAAGAGTAGAGGGATGGAGTAGGTAAGTAGCCGAAACAAAGGCACTCAGTGGTATCGTTGTCCTGAGCCACCCATTTTCGTGTGCCTAAGTACGACTTATTAGGTGAATGTGTACTGAAGTAGGAGAAAGAGTAGAGGGATGGAGTAGGTAAGTAGTCGAAACAAAGGCACTCAGTGGTATCGTTGTCCTGACCCCCCATTTCCGTATGCCTAAGTACGACTTATTCCCTCCACTTAAATAAGACACATTTGCTTGAGGATCTGTTCGTTACTTGTGATTTGGTCCTGTTATCCTCCCTCCTAACTTGTGTCTCCGTGCTCTTGGCGACAACTAAACGTCACTCATGTCCCCCTTCGACTGCATTCTGTGCTGCCCATTATTGGAAGTAAGTTCGGCTCGTCTTCCTGCTTTGCAGCTTTGGATGTGAGATGATACTGCCTTACTCTAGAGACGCACTATACCTACCCAAATTTATTACCTGGTTTTGTATTTAGATAATAAATCTTTCAGCTCCACATTACACTTTTATATTCGTGATTTACCTTTTAATGCATCAGTCTTAGAATCATTATTGGCTTCTTTCTGAACACGTTCTGTAACAAACAAGGGAAGAGAATGAACAAAGGCATGAGCATGTCACTGCACCTCTATGATTTTTGCAAGTTTAGAAAAAATGGTTCGCGTTCGTGTCATGTCGAAAACCAAACTGCTTTCATGTATTTCTGTGGGTTATCAATTCAAAATAGAGAGAAAAAAATTGAGTCTACCTCTGGCTCTCAATGAGAAAGGTTAGTCTGTGCATCTTCCTGTAATTTTTTTGGATTACGTTATCCTTGGGTTTCTTTTTTGTTTTATTCTTCAACTAAACATTGTTTCTTGAGTTTCTCGTTTCCATTTTTGCATTATTATTACTTATGTTCAAACAGTTGTTCCTTTTCATTTTGTATTTTTTGAAGTGGTTAAATTATCATAAAGGATGAAAGGTGAGTTTCTGCTTCTATTTTCTTTACAAAGTGAAAATGTTCGTAGTGTGATGAGAGTGACCCAACAGAACTTGTTCGGTGGGTGTCCTCTGATCAGTGAGTTAGAGCCTACTGACCATCTCTCACCAAGCTGATCCGTGGCCGCCTGGACTGAGGCGTCTCTCCCACCCAACAGAACTTGTTCGGTGAGTGTCCTCTGATCAGTGAGTTAGAGCCTACTGACCATCTCTCACCAAGCTGATCCGTGGCCGCCTGGACTGAGGCGTCTCTCCCACCCAACAGAACTTGTTCGGTGAGTGTCCTCTGATCAGTGAGTAAGAGCCTACTGACCATCTCTCACCAAGCAGATCCGTGACCGCCTGGACTGAGGCGTCTCTCCCACCCAACAGAACTTGTTCGGTGAGTGTCCTCTGATCAGTGAGTTAGAGCCTACTGACCATCTCTCACCAAGCTGATCCGGGGCCGCCTGGACTGAGGCGTCTCTCCCACCCAACAGAACTTGTTCGGTGAGTGTCCTCTGATCAGTGAGTAAGAGCCTACTGACCATCTCTCACCAAGCAGATCCGTGACCGCCTGGACTGAGGCGTCTCTCCCAGCCAACATGGCAGACCCGAAGGAAATCGAAGGAAGCCAAAATGGAAGGAAATGGTTTGTAATAATCTGCCTCTAGAAACTTTTTTGATACTTCTTTAAGGTATACCGCCAGTGAAAAACGAATACATTTTATTATTGCCTCCACGCTGTTTGAAGGTAGTGGAATAGACAATATTTCAAAAAATAAGTTTGTTTTATTTATTTATTACAAATTCCACAATATGTCCGCGTTCCTCAACTTAGAAGTTGTTAATAGTGCGAGTCGGGCTACTAATGCGGTTAAGTATAGTAAATTAAGTGTTAAGTTTGCGAAGGCGAATCGGAATATTTGGTTCAATGAACAGTGCATCAAGAATAACGTGTTACCAAACTATATCTTCATCAGTAAGAAGAATGGAAACCCCCGAGCCGAAGAAGCTATGAGGATGGCGGAAAGACACTGGCTGAGGAGTGAAGTAAGAAGATGGTTCAGCTCTCTACTATTAAGACAGGTACTTTGTTCACAGTACACTAACATAGAGTGGGACCTGATTGAAGACAACATCAGAAGCAAGGTTTGGGACATAGCCAAGGAGAAAACTGAAGTTCAAAAGAAAAAACTACAGAAGTTAATAGAAAAGAAAGAGCGAAAAGGAAACAGAAACGAAGAACCAGCAAAGAAAGACACCTTCAAATTCTACAAGAGAATTGAGAATCTAACCAGCATGGTTCTTTCAAAAGAAGAAAACACCTTGCTGGAAAAAGGTTTGAAACATTGTATAAAGAGAAGAACGAACAAGAAAGAATTGGAAGGTTTGGCCGCCGAGGCGGATGCCATACTCAGTGAGGGTAACAAGATGGAAGCCAAGTCACTGTGCGCGAGGAAAATAAAAAAATTCCATGATGAAGAGAAGAGGAATGGAGCGGAACAGAAAGACTTGAAGAAACTTCGTGAAAAACTCAAAGAGAATGACATCTTGACTGTGAAAGCGGACAAACGAAATACGACATTGCTGATTCAACGTGTAGATTACATCAATAAAGTGGACAGTTTCTTACAGGAGAATGGTTTTTCGAAAATAAGGAAGGACCCAACACCTCGATTCCAAAAACAAGTTCGAGCAGCTGTGACAAAAGCTACTCATTAGATCTCGTCAATAAGATTAGAGATGTAATGGTCCCTCACGGAGCTAAGTTGATATCATTAGACGTCTCTAACCTCTATACGAATGTCCCCGTAACAGAATGCCTAGAGGTAGTTAGGGGTCTAATAAACAATTCAAATATGTCCATTTTTGAAAAAATAGAACTAATTAATCTTTTAGAACCGTGCGTAGAACAAAATTATTTTATATTCAATAGTGAGCTATATAAACAGAAAGAGGGGCTAGCTATGGGTTCCAGCCTGTCTCCCCTGTTAGCTGATACATTCATGGATAAAATTGAGAGAGAAATTCTAGAGAAGTCTCCATTTAACGGTAATATTATGTTTTGGAAGCGTTACGTAGACGATATTTTGATACTTTTTAACGGGACAGAAAGGCAAATTAATTTATTTTTCGATCATGTAAGGAAAGTTCACAATAATATAAAATTTACGTTGGAAATAGGAGGTCAAACCATAAATTTTCTGGACTTGGAGATCAAAATTAATAACAACAAATTCGAATTTAGCATTCACAGAAAACCGACAACAACAGATACTGTTATACACCCATCTTCTAACTGTCCTTCCAGTTTTAAATACGCGGCCTACGATGTTCCACAGAGCTTACACAATTCCAATGAGCCAACAATCAAAATATAAAGAAATCAAGATCATTAAGGAAATAGCCAAAAACCATAAAAATGAAAAGAGGGTCAAAACTCATAATTTTAGGAATAAACTGAATAAAGACTCCACTAATAGATGGGTCAGCTTAACCTATTACGAAAAAATTTCAGAGAAAGTAGGTAAATTGTTAAAAAAATAAGGTTTTAATATCAGGTTTAAAACTATCAATCCCATAAGCCAGTGCTTAGAGAGAGGTAGGGACAAAACCGATATTGATAATAAAAGCGGAGTTTACAGCTTAGAGTGCGCGACATGCAGTAAATTATACATTGGACAGACGGGACGTCGTTTTAAAGACGGGATCAAGGAACACACAGCCGAAATAAAGAACCGAGGCAACCGTTCTACTTTCGCGACTCACATTATCGACAATAGCCACACTTTTGACCCATCTATGGGCATAAAATATCTCCATTGTTGCTCTAAAAGCAGGCTACTTGATAGCTCAGAACAATTAGAAATTAATAAAGCCACCAAAAGGAACATTTGTATGAATGACCAAATTTATTTTAACTATTCTCCTTTGCTAACACGCTGAACCGGTTCTATTTCCACATATACCTATGTTTGTTATTATCTGTTATTATTATAGGTTTCCATATATATGTTATTATCTGTTATGTTTTTTAGTTTTATTTTTTACTTAGTAGTCAAAGGATGTTATTTTATGTAAATTAAGAAAAATTAGTGTTTTGTCAAATATTTCATGATGTAGCTAACGGTTAAGCCGGGGGATTCCCTAATTGAAGTGGTGAATTTCACCAGAGATGTATTGGAGGGGTCGCACTCTGCAAACTAACTTAGTTCACAAGTAGACCTGAGGATGGTGCGAGGCCGAAACCGGTAGCTTTATTTTTATAAATATCTTTAGTGGAATAGACAATATTATTACTTATTTCAAAAAATAAGTTTGTTTTATTTATTTATTACAAATTCCACAATATGTCCGCTTTCCTCAACTTAGAAGTTGTTAAAAGACAGTTTGCTTAAAAAATATTATTTATTGCAATTATACTTCGATTAATCGTCTTAACTTTTTCATTGCTGCATTAAATTACTTCAAATAAAATATATAAATAGCATAAAATATATATATGGATAATTATTCCAAACTTCACTTATTTATTTATCCATGGACTGACTAACCAGTCTGATATTGAATTAATCAGAGGGATGACTGGTTCATTATTTTGTTCTTCAGGTTCTTCCAACCTTTCAACGTAGTAGATTTAAAATTCGAAAATTTACATAAGATCAAATTCTTTACCCCCCTCCCCTATAGTAAGAATTAGTAATATTGATCTTATACCCCCTCCCCCCCAAATGCCTTACGTAATTTATGAATGACCCCTTAGAAGAAAAAGTCAAAGTTCCCCGGGCAACGCCGGGTATTTCAGCTAGTAAATAAATAAAAAGAAAAAAAATGAATAATTAAAAAAAATAGGACGAGGGGGGAGCCTCGAACCAGGTATCTATGGGTTGAAGGATGAAGAGTCTACCACTGAGCCAGAGGGGCTAGTGAAGGTCACTTTTCTGTATTGACTCTCCAATTGAGCCGTGCCAGTTGTGACGACGTGATTAGAGACTCACTCCACTTAATATAAAAAACTACACGAAATTGTTTGTGAAAGTTTACTTACTATTTTGTCCTTGAACATTGGTGAAACGAATCAATAAACGCACTTTATCCACGTTTTAAAACCTTTTATGTAGTTTTACACACAAAACAGACAGAGAAAAATACACTTTAGAACAAAAAACATGGCGTGCTTACTTGTCAAAGCCAAGGTCAAGCTTGTAGATTTTGAAAAAAAAAAAAAAATGCCGAGACTAGGCCAATATTTATATTTAACAATGATGAATAAAATTATACAATATCTGATGATATGGATGTCGATAGCTAAGATGTCGATAGATTAAGTTGATAAATGATAATTACTGTTCTAAACATAATTATTATTTTAAACTACATGACAATTTACAATACCGATAAACTTTTTCAAACAAAATACTTGGAAAATAATTGTGATGAAATGATTCCATGACAAATTGTACATTATACGATATAATTGTATATTATACTATTTTAATATTATAATATGCAAATATTCCAGAACACGCTTGTGGATATATCTGCCAAACTCATGATGTGCTATGGTGGCAAGTTTGGGGCTACAGGAAGTATGAGAAGGTCGAAAAGCTATAGCGCATATTCATAAAAAGACTCTTCCGCTTACCAATGAATACCCCTAATTATGTACTGCACTTGGAGCTAGGGAGAAACTTACTATTTCTTTATACTCTGAAGATGCATTTTATGTACATCATTAAAGTATTGGAATACCCTTCATATCGTCTACCATATATCCTAGAGCAGGAAGTCATGAGAAGAAAAATCTGCTGATTCGAACTGTGCAACATGCATGACATCCCGTTTAGTAGGGACTGCCTGGAGAACTGAAAGGTAAAAAGTATCCAAATAGTACACTGAGGGAACTATTTGAGCAAGAATTTCAAGTGGTAGCATCTCAGGCCAACTATCATACTCTCTACAGCAGGTTGAGCAGAGACGTAGACTACATTAGGGACGGTAGTTACATGCTGCTAATGCAGACTGTGTTCAGAGCAAGAGGGAAGATGTTAGGACTGAACTTGAGGCAAGGTAGAGTGGACCCTGAGGCCCAGATCTGTTCCTTATGTAGCCTGGGGGATGTGAAGGACACTGTCCACTTCCTGTGGGTCTGTCCTGTCCTGGAAGAGAGGAGGCTGAGGTACCTGGGCAGGACCAGCTTCTGAAGATGTTAGGACACTGTCCATTTCCTGTGGGTCTGTCCTGTCCTGGAAGAGAGGAGGCTGAGGTACCTGGGCAGGACCAGCTTCTGAAGATGTTAGGACACTGTCCACTTCCTGTGGGTCTGTCCTGTCCTGGAAGAGAGGAGGCTGAGGTACCTGGGCAGGGCCAGCTTCTGAAGATGTTAGGACACTGTCCACTTCCTGTGGGTCTGTCCTGTCCTGGAAGAGAGGAGGCTGAGGTACCTGGGCAGGACCAGCTTCTCTCTGGAGGAGACCATCCAGATACTCATTGGCACTCACTCTGCTTATTCATATAGGATGCTACTAAATACAGAAAATTTCTTGTTGAACAATTTAATTATTAAATAATATATTTAAAAAACCCTTTACAGTTACATCCATGTTGTTCTTTGTTTTTCTTATTACAGTACCTATAGTTTATTGTTCCACTTTATTACAACTGTTATTGCTATTTCTATTTTCTGCCTATCTATCTTATTATTATTTTTCTTTTTACTTTCTTTATTTTATATTTAAATTAAAGAAGGTAAAAATAAAAATAAAACTTATTGTAATATATATATATATATATATATATATATATAAACGTATTATAAAACTTATTCAATTGTACAAGAATTTTCTTTCTTTAGAATGAACTTTCATTATTTATTTTTGCTTTTTATGACCCTCTCTCTCTCCTGGCAGACGGCCCTGGCCATTGTCAGTAAAAAAACACACTGTTTTTTTTTTTTTTTTGTTATTTTAACTTGAATTTATTATCGTTTATTTATTTTACTTTTTCTCTCTTCACTAATTAATGGTGAGAAGAATACAAAAGAAGAGATGGCGCTCTAGTTCTGCCCCATTGACACCTCAATCCAGAAAAAATGAAAACAGGTGACACGAAACAAGCTCAGATGGAGGATGTGCCACTCCAACCTCAAACCGCGTTTCCTGTCTGTCAGCGAAAAACGAGCAGCCACCAGCACCCACACAGATACTCCCCTTCCATGCAATGTCCGCAGACCAATTTCAATACCTCTTCCGTTCCCTAGGTCCAAGATTCCTGTCAGGTGGAGACTATAACGCGAAGCATTCCCAATGAGCTAGTTCAAGAGGCCTCTTTTCCAGAAATTATAGTTACTTTTCTCCCGATGGGGGGTATGGAGGACCTAGAAACCGACTGCTGCATCACCAACCGTACCAACCCGAGAAGGTTCTAGCTAGGGTTGGATTTCGGTGCCTCCTGGAACATACCTTCTTTTTTGCTGCAATCGATTAGGGGAGCAACCTGAAAGGCGTGGGGCAGAAGGGACGCCATTCTTTTTTCTGCTATTGCTTTGTTATGTTGTGTGGAAAAATACAGTTTTTGTCTTAGTAGTGAAGTTTATTTATAATTCCTGTTATTTTATTAATTTTTTTAATTAACATCAGAAGTGGGATTCCTCACGTTCACGATTATTAGTTATAGTTATAGAAACTTATTAGTTCAATATATGTAAACATTATTTGAAAAATATAAGTGATTCTTTAGTGTAAAAAAAAAAAAAAAAACTTATTGAGTGTAGTGTTTGTAAAATAACTTTTTTAATCATGAGTGAGTCGCAACTTATTTTGACGGAATTGATTAAAGCTCTCCAAAACAATAATGCCAGGATGCTCCCAGACCAAGTTGATCTGCCTATGTTTCGTCCAGAGACGGACGTCTTAGTAGTGAAGTTTATTTATAATTCCTGTTATTTTATTAATTTTTAAACTAACAATATACATATACATACCAACCACATATATGTGTCTGTATATATAGAGAGAGAGAGAAATCTAGAAAATTGATTTTAATTACATCATTAAATTAGCAATTTTCTAGATTTCTCTCTCCTTTTTGTATTTTGTATATATATATATTATATTACATTGTAATCACATCAACCTAAAATTTACTTATGGTTTCTTTTGGCCGATCGTAAATATACAAAATAAAACAAGAATACATTATTAAAATCTGTTTTTTAGATTTCTCTAATCAGTCAAACAGGATGGTTAAACAACCCACCGGCATCTATATATCGCTCGTCGGCAATAGTTGCACATCTCAAAAATAGCATTTATATATGTAAGTTTTAATTTTATTACGAGCATTAGGACCAACAATCAAGCTATTTAGTCCTCCATTACCCGTGGTAACAAAATGAATAACCCTTCACAAAACAACAAAAAACCATCTCCCGGCAGGGGTTCATTAGAGAACCTGCCGGAAACCTTACCAAACGGAGACTCGCAGAAGAATCCAAACATCACAAAATACTTTCAAGGGGACCAATGAAAAAAATCGGAACCTTGGAATCACCTGAGGGAAATCAAACACTAAACTTACTAGTGATGTAATATAAACAAGCCCGTTGCCAAGGCAACGGATTTAGAAGCCACTATACATTTATTTTAAACCGAATTTAGAAGACGAAAAGAAAGTAAAAGAAGAAAAGAAAATGGAAATCTGAAGAACAAAACAAGTTTAAGAAGAAAGGAGGAATAACTTCAAAAGGAAGAAAAGGTGGCTGTAGGCCTAACCTTACAGTTATCAACCAACATTTTCAATAATAATTACAAGATCCACCGACTTCAAAAGGAAACTAAATTTTCAGAAGGGATTAATTTAGCACCCAGAAACAAAATGAAACAGCTAAAAGAAGAAGAATGAAGAAAATTTCAGGAAAATATAAGCAAAATTAAGAAAAGGTAAATAATTAAAAAACGAGTCGGTAGAAAGTTGTGAAAATTTTTAGAACAAGACAGTTAATTATTAAGAAAAGATTAAAGAAGAAAAAAAAGAGAAAAACTGCCCACATCAGAAAGAAAAGCCAGCTCAAAATTTTGAAAAGGAAGCCTGTTCCAAAAATGATCCAATCATAGAGGACGGATCCAATCCAAGGCTGTAGAATGATCCGAAAGTGTATTTCACCGAAGTTTGAATACTGTTTTTGAAAAAAGTAGGAGTCCAATTGAAAATCAAAACCGCAGAAAATTAAAAGAATATTTAATAAGAAAGAAGAAAAAGAAACGAAGGAAGAAGACGCAAAAAAAACTTTGTAAAGTTGAAAATTATCAAGTTCAAGAAAACAAAACAGCGACGGAAAGACAATATCAAGCTACCATTTCGAAGGTGTAAGGCAGTTGTCCTCCAGTCTTTGTATAGGACAAACCTGTGTTCCGAGGTGTCTAATTTAAAAGTTATAACTCTTGAAAAAGTGGTGGAAAGTGGAATAGAATGTAAAGTAACATTGAAAAGAGGCGAACTGATGGAGGATGTAAATTTTTTTGTTTAATATTTGTATGTAAATAATGTTAATTTTTAATTTAGTTCAATGGCGTCATGAACGTGAGTAACCTTTATATTTTTTTTTTAAATGGCTGATCAGCAAATTATAAATAAATTTTTCCAATTTTTGTAAATTCATAACCATGTTTTAATTTCTTTTTAATTCCCCAAAATCTCTCTCAATGAAATTCACATTTCAAAACTCATAGGCCTTGCGAATCAACACCTTTGAGATAAGCGCCAATCGTTATCGGGACACAATATTTAATAATCTTAATTTTAAGAATCACACCGGGAGACTTTTGGATTTTTGGATTGGTGCAAGTAACGTAGTTTGAAAATTTTACAGAGTTATTTATAACATATGTTTTTCATTTTTTTAAGAGCTTCACTCAACCATATGGTAGATTATTTTATTTTTGAAATTATAGAGTTAATTAACTTAAATTTTTTTTTTATTATTCAAAAATTTTATTCATTTTTTAATTTATTGTGAAAGGCAACAAATAAAAATATTTAACATAAAAACCTTTCATTATGGCATCTCCTTGTGAGGATAATTTCTTGTTTTTTTTTTTATTTTGCATTCTTTGATCAATAAATAACTCGCATAGAGTCAACGAAACATTTTCTTTAATAACGATTAAATAAGCCTAAAGTTGCATTATAAGTAAAATCAGAAAAACAAGGCCATGAGGAGATTTGAGTTCCGTTTGGAGAGAGGGGAATATACTACATGAATTTTTGTTTATATACATATAAAAAATATTGAACCAACATTTTTTTTACAGTCATATTGATAATTTTTTTTTGTTTGAATTCGAGATATTAAAGTTATTATTTAAGATGAAGCTCACTAAAGAGCAATCAGACAAGATGGATAGATTCATGGAATTAATGACCCAGCAATTAGCAAATTTAAGTAGCAAGATGGACGAACAAAAAACAGACATGAACACAAAATTAAGAAACATAGAGACAAATTTAAGTAGTAAGATTGACGAACAGAATCAAATATTAAGTAGGATGATTAACGAAAGTAGAAAAGACATAGAAAATGTGAGGGAAAATTCAAGTAGGAGCATAGGCAATTCCGAAAGGAATCTGAATGTAAACGAAAGATGTGATAATAGTATAGAGAATATAGAAGATCAAAAAAATGTAGAAAATATTGAAGATAAGAGCAAAGAGAGAAAGGTTCAAACTGTAGAAGTAGAAAAAGAAACAAACTTAGAAAATTTAGTAGAGGAAGTCAAAATAGTCTCGGAAATTAGTTCTAGAAATAGTTTAGAAAATGAAAGGACAGATTTAACAGTTAAAAAGACTTTCCAAAGTAGAGTAAAATCGGTAAGAAAATTTCTTTCCAAGGGAGAAATTATAATGAATTATCAGTTAGTGCAAACTAAGGTAGAATTAAGAAAATATGATAGTATGACTGTTGTGCATGAATGGAAAAATTATTTAAGAAAGAATTTACATGAGACTAGTTACCAGGTGGAAGACATTTTTAGAATACAATACAGAAAAACTGAAGTAAAAATTTATGAAATAAGGGGAAATGAGAAAAATGACGCAATACTGACAGACAGACTACGTAAAATTTTATTTAGTGGGGGGGGGGGGGGAAGATATTTGAAGACATTATACGGCGCGGCATTAAGAAGAAAGCAGGGGCTCCTCTAAGGCTCTGTAATTATTTAATTGCATCAGCCGAACTTACAGTAAGTAACTATTTTTGAAACTCGAATGAGTTATAGACAATAACAGACAGACGAACTGAGCAAAACTTTAGACAGAAAACTACGGATAAATGATATTTGCAATAGATAAATAAATAAATATATATTGTATGAATGAAGTTTATTTGAGATACATACTTGTGTTGTTGTTAAATTTATAATATGTTAAGGTAAGGGCTTGTATTAGGTTAATAGAACGTAATCATGATGTTAATTTTATTTCGAAATGGTGTTTGTAAACAAAGGGGTAGAGAGAAGGTAACATCCCATGGAGAGGTTATAAACATGACCGAACTAGTTAGTTTATGATGAACGAGACCGAACTAGTACAGAAGGTGATCGACCTGGTTCGTAAAGTGAACCGTTCATTTAGTGACCGGTAACCGTACTTTTGGATAGGGATATCCGATTTTCATGTAATTAAACGTATATATAGGATTTTTTTTTAGTAGATTTTTCTTTATTTAGATTATTAGTAATTAATCGAGAATGCAAGATGGAATAAATGAAGTAGATTAGTTTTTTGTTTGTAGTAAATAAGCAAGCGGAGACTAATTGATCCCCTGCCAATAAGCAAGCGGAGACAATTAGATCTCTTGCAGTATTTGGCGTCTGCACTTGCCCAGCCTAGAAACAGTAGACAGAGAACTAGCCCGGTCTCTCTGAAGCTTGACGCGCTTCCTGTATGTCGAGTCACAGGACTGGTTCCCGACAGAGCTGTCGCTTGGTGTCGGAGAGAGGGAGTGCAGATTGCCTCCTCTCTTTGGCATTGGGGGTCAGTATCTGGAAGGAACGGTCCAACTGGGGGTCAGAGAAGGATTTTTAGCTGATCCTATGGGAATCGAACCTAGCCATCTCAGAAACATTTAGACAAAGCTAATACACATAAAACATACATTATTACGGGGATTTATGATTTATTTGATACATTTATGTTACACCGTACGGACAACACAACATTAAGAAACGAAATCACTTTACATTACTCAACTTACACAATACACAGGAGGGGATTTTGTATTATTTTGCATTTTTTTATGATTTTATTTGTATATAGTGTAGATGTGTTAATTTAGGTTTAGAGGAATGTATGCTAGTATAAAAGGATTAAGAGTGGATGATCGCGATAGTATGTAGGAATTTGTTTACTTTAAAATAATTATATTATAAAATTTTTTTTTGTGTTTTGAACTAAATATGTAACAATTGAATTAGGATTTAATGAAAAATGTAAGACCGTAGGAAAAGAAAGATAGGTGGATATGATGGCAAGTTAATATATACGGAGTCGACGATTTTTTTTTTTAAGGGTAGAGAATGAAAAGATGATGATTATTCGCGGGAAGAATTAAAAAATTTTATAAATAGTTTCATTTAGATATGTTTTGTTTAAGGAAAGGGGATATAATATGATTAATAATAAAATAATTAGAATACATGGGGATAATTTTTTCTTTGAGACTTACAAGACGTTACTGAAAACTTAGATATTGAGGAAGTTATTTGGAAGTTAGAGCTATTAGAGAATAGATAGCTAGATATTTATATTTTTTGTGAGATAGCCTACCCAAGGAAGGGAGGATCCACATTTTCTGCGACGATATATGAGAATTATAATCTACGATGATATAAGGAGTTATTAGGGATTTTTTTTTTGAGATTAAGAAGTTGAAGTTTTTTTTTTTTGAGCTATAGGAGGAGTTAGGGAATGGGCGAAGGCCTAGGTAACGTCGAAATAATAGGATAAGGAATATTTATACTTTGTAGGGGGGAATTTTGTAACTTGAGAAGTTGACATAGGAAGTTGAATTTTATTTGAACCAAAGATATGTGAAGAAATATTTAGAAAATGATGATGAGGAATGAGGAACTGAATTTAGAAAAGCAACCCAATTATTATTTTTTTTATTTATGATTTGAAGTAGAATATAAATTTTTTTTGAGATTAAGATAGAAAGAAAGATGGAAAGTAAGCAAAGATATTAAGTGGTGAAGCGGCAATATTATAATTAAATATAAATTTGGTTTGTTTTGGGACATATGTCCAAAGGATATTAATTACAGTAAAATTTGCATTTAGATAATAATATGTTCAATATTTTTTTTATATATGAAATTTAAAAGACAATTTTATTTGTCTTCCGCTCGTCCAAATTGTAAAGGACTGAGCTCAGTTTATAATTAGTGTGTAAAGAATTTTTTTTTGTTTAATGTAAATTTTTTGTAAATGACAGTGGGGAATGAAGTGAAGTGACAGGTGCGAGATGAATTTTTGTTGAGGTGGTTTGTGAGCGTAGAGACACCCAAAAGTGCCGGTTCACGACGACCAATTGGAGGACGACAGGAGTGGATGAAGGCAGAAAAAGGACCAGGATAAAACAGATGAAGAGGGAACCTTTGGAACAAAAATTGTGATTCTAGAAACACAATTTTCGTTCCAGAAAAAATAGAAGAAGGCAATGTAATATAAACAAGCCCGTTGCCAAGGCAACGGATTTAGAAGCCACTATACATTTATTTTAAACCGAATTTAGAAGACGAAAAGAAAGTAAAAGAAGAAAGAAAATTAAGAAAGAAGAAAAGAAAATGGAAATCTGAAGAACAAAACAAGTTTAAGAAGAAAGGAGGAATAACTTCAAAAGGAAGAAAAGGTGGCTGTAGGCCTAACCTTACAGTTATCAACCAACATTTTCAATAATAATTACAAGATCCACCGACTTCAAAAGGAAACTAAATTTTCAGAAGGGATTAATTTAGCACCCAGAAACAAAATGAAACAGCTAAAAGAAGAAGAATGAAGAAAATTTCAGGAAAATATAAGCAAAATTAAGAAAAGGTAAATAATTAAAAAACGAGTCGGTAGAAAGTTGTGAAAATTTTTAGAACAAGACAGTTAATTATTAAGAAAAGATTAAAGAAGAAAAAAAAGAGAAAAACTGCCCACATCAGAAAGAAAAGCCAGCTCAAAATTTTGAAAAGGAAGCCTGTTCCAAAAATGATCCAATCATAGAGGACGGATCCAATCCAAGGCTGTAGAATGATCCGAAAGTGTATTTCACCGAAGTTTGAATACTGTTTTTGAAAAAAGTAGGAGTCCAATTGAAAATCAAAACCGCAGAAAATTAAAAGAATATTTAATAAGAAAGAAGAAAAAGAAACGAAGGAAGAAGACGCAAAAAAAACTTTGTAAAGTTGAAAATTATCAAGTTCAAGAAAACAAAACAGCGACGGAAAGACAATATCAAGCTACCATTTCGAAGGTGTAAGGCAGTTGTCCTCCAGTCTTTGTATAGGACAAACCTGTGTTCCGAGGTGTCTAATTTAAAAGTTATAACTCTTGAAAAAGTGGTGGAAAGTGGAATAGAATGTAAAGTAACATTGAAAAGAGGCGAACTGATGGAGGATGTAAATTTTTTTGTTTAATATTTGTATGTAAATAATGTTAATTTTTAATTTAGTTCAATGGCGTCATGAACGTGAGTAACCTTTATATTTTTTTTTTAAATGGCTGATCAGCAAATTATAAATAAATTTTTCCAATTTTTGTAAATTCATAACCATGTTTTAATTTCTTTTTAATTCCCCAAAATCTCTCTCAATGAAATTCACATTTCAAAACTCATAGGCCTTGCGAATCAACACCTTTGAGATAAGCGCCAATCGTTATCGGGACACAATATTTAATAATCTTAATTTTAAGAATCACACCGGGAGACTTTTGGATTTTTGGATTGGTGCAAGTAACGTAGTTTGAAAATTTTACAGAGTTATTTATAACATATGTTTTTCATTTTTTTAAGAGCTTCACTCAACCATATGGTAGATTATTTTATTTTTGAAATTATAGAGTTAATTAACTTAAATTTTTTTTTTATTATTCAAAAATTTTATTCATTTTTTAATTTATTGTGAAAGGCAACAAGTAAATATATTTAATAAAAAACCTTTCAGTGAAGACCCATTTCCCGAGGTGTACTACCTTGGGTGACTCAGAGGAGGATCGGGCGAGCTATGTAAGTAGACCCAGAAACAGGGCCCATAAAGACAACAGGCAACTCGCCGCTCGAGTCATAAATCGGAGTAAAGTAGAATGGGCAATCGTAGTCGTTTAAACCATTCAAATCAGCAGGGATGGATGAGGTCCAACCGATTCTTCTTCATAAAGGTCTGGACCTCCTTGTAAGTCCCCTATGTAGACTTTTCAGGGCAATTCTGACACTGAGCTTTTTTCCGGACAAATTGAGACCTGGAAGAGTGATTTCTAAACAAAAACCAGGGCGAGATAACTATGTCCAGGCAAAATTATACAGACCCATAGTCTCACCTTGTTTCTCTTAGAAATCATAGACAAGCAGATAGATAGGTACATCAGGTATGTGGTGTTGAAGGAATCACCCCTGCATCGATACCAGTTTGGCTATCCAAAAGGTAAATCCTGTGAGCTGGTTTTATATGAGCTGACACAGAAAATAGAGAGGTCTCTACTAAACAAGGAATTTGCTTTTGAGCCTTTCTTGACATCGAAGGCGCTTTTGACAATACCTCGGTATCAACGATAATAAATGCTGTCCATACAAAACTTTGGGATTGAGTAAACTGAGCAGGTTGAGGGGAGTGCCGGCAGCCGGGTGTCCGCAGGGAGAGATATTATCACCTCAATTGTGAAGCTTGTTTGTCAACGAGCTGTTGCTGGAACTCAGCTCTTTTTATACGCAAGGCTATGCTGATGACCTTATGATTTTCATCAATGGCAGGTTCTCAAATACTGTGGTTGAAATCATGAACACGGCATTGAATCATGTCAGTAGGTGGTGCACCAGGGAGAACCTAAAAATAAATGCACAAAAGGTAACCTGTGATACTTCACCCAAAAGAGGAACAAAGTCCCTTCCTCCATAAATACTTGGGAACTATATTCGGTACCAAGTTGACGTGGACTCTACACTAGGCGCTTCTCTGGCAAAACATGGCGTCTCAATCCCAAAATGATATACTGGATATACACAACGGTGGTGAGACCAATAGTAACGTACAACTCTTTAGTCTGATGTCAGAAAGCCGATACAGGACAAAGGAGGAAACAACTGGACAAAGTCCAAAGATTTGCTTACTTGCGAATCACGAGAGCCATGAGCACCACCCCAACATCAGCAATGGAGACCCTTCTAAACCTACCCCCACTCTTTTTGATGGTGAAAGCTGAGACAAGAAGTGGAGCCTATAGGCTAAAAGCTAATAATCTAATACCGGACAACTCACCGAGGACCGCCACCACTACAGAGCTCAAGCCAATACAGCCCCCTGCCCCGAAGTCCTCCATCCCTCTATCCAGAAACTTTCCAGCCATGGCTTCAAGACATCTGAGTACACATCGCATACATTCCCAGTAATGCCAGTATGAAATAATTTTGAGAAGGGTGAAAGAGAGTGATCTGTGAGCGTGGTTGAAGAAAGTCCTGTAATGGCCAAATCACAATTTTTTTCAAATTGTATCTCATCAAATTTACTTATGGTCATATTACCAATTGTAAATAGCAATTGGAAATAGCGATGCCTGCGAAAGAATAGCGTTTGCTAGGAGCGAAACAAGAGCGAATTGTGGGTTGTTTGGAGTTAAATTGAAGATAATTTCATTTGGAAGTACATGCACAGAACTAGCGATGCCTGCGAGAGAATCTCGATAGCTAGAAGCGAAAACAAGAACAAAGGATTTAGAGGAAAGAAAGGAAGTAAGATAATTGTTTATTTCCGGAGTTGTATGAACGGCCAGGGAGGGCTGAGCTCCCCTATTCTTAGAAGAAGCTGATGCAATCGGTGATTGGCTGGAGGTGGATTTGGCGGGAAATAACAGCCAATAAGATGTTGGGATCCATTCCCCACCCCACGAAAATGAAGAGTTGTGCCCGGGAAGAGCTTCAGTCAACATTCTCTCCTCCTTCAGGAAGGTCACGTCAGTTTATATTTTACAGTTTCAAATATGTGATACAAGTCAACGTTGAGAGTTGGGGCCAGAAAACCACGTCAATTATATCTTTCTTTTACAGTTTAGTTTTAAATATGTGAGTAAATCAACTCCTTCTTCATGCTTGGGGCCGTTCAGGCCATATCGAACTAGTCAGTGGAGATATAGTGTATTTCGGACGGTGTAAAGCCAGTGAAAAATGTAACTTCCAGTGTGGCCTCGAAACCAGACAGATCTTCAAGAACTATGTGATTGGATGATTTCTGCGGGATGTCCAGATAAAGATGATCGCACCGGTCATCACCAGGGATATCATTATCGAGATACCTCCTAGTTAAGTTATAATTAAGTCCTTCAGACATACGGCCAAAATTATATATTAAATTGTTTTTATTTTTAAATATAATATGTTCCCATTTAAAATATATGTTTTTTTTTTAAATGAATATGTTACAGTTCTAGGTTTGATTCATTCCATTTCCCCCCACTCATGCTTCTTCTAGTTGACAACAGTAATTAATTATTATTAATTACAGGTGACAACTGCACATTAGGAACTTGTAACCGTTCTTCCCGTGAGGAGTGTACCAGCTATCCAAGGCAATTTTTTATTTAAAGTCGCGATTTAATAATTTTCAAATTTAATAATTTTCCAATATTAATTTTATTTTTAACTAATTAAGTAATTTGCACTCTCACGTATAAGAAAGGAGAAAGGTTTAGAATATATATATATATATATACAAAAAATCCTATATAAGTCACATGAGTTTTAGCCCAAAACGATCAACTCAACGTTTGGAGGGGAAGCGAAAAATTAAATAATTACACCGTTCTGAAGAAGTACATTGCCAATGATTCACCGCCTGTTTTTAAGAATTCTTTCTAAAGTATATATTTTTCTATTTTTTCCTTGGAAAATTGACTAAAAAAAATACAGGAACATAATTTTAACAAAAAGTTACAAGTGAGAGGGACCATATATATATATATATATATATATATATATATATATAGCCACGAGGGCCCTCTCTTCAAATTATACATTCAGTTATATTTATTTCTTTTATCTTACTTTAATTTACCCATTTTCCTGGGTTTCCAGCATGTGACAGGTCGTTCGAACCGTCACAATATATTTAATTTACAAAAAGTTACAAGTGAGAGGGACCATATATATATATATATAGCCACGAGGGCCCTCTCACTTGTAACTTTTTGTAAATTAAATATATTGTGACGGTTCGAACGACCTGTCACATGCTGGAAACCCAGGAAAATGGGTAAATTAAAGTAAGATAAAAGAAATAATTATAACTGAATGTATAATTTGAATAATTTCAAATTTGAACATTTAGGCGGGAAGGAGAATGTACTATGCGTGTTTTTTATGAATAGTATTATTGTTTCAATAAATAATTAAAAAATAGTATAGGAAAATTTATAAAATAAAATTAAATGATAATTAAATATGGATAAAATAAAAGGCATAAAAAAGAATAGTATAATAAATTTATCCACGGTGTATTAGATTGGAGAGGGAAGGAATACATGTGAGAGAGAGGAACGGACAGTCTTGGCCGAACTAGTGTTGAGTTCCCGACTCCGGTTTTTTGGACCGAATATATTCCCAGTTTGTTATTTTTCACATATAGTAGTTCAGTATAACCTACGTCAGTTTCCTCCTGGAACAGCACCGAATATGGACCCCCAGTGACCATAGGATCGGTCTGAAAATATAGGATGCAATTGATATCTTCGGATGAACCTCATGGACTTATCGGATGATGGCTTTAAAGCACATGGCGAAGAGAGGCTGACGAGACTATTTATGACTGAAGAAGGAATCATTTTCACCAGAAAACCACCAACTGGATAAATAGCACCTTTTATCCATATAAAAAAATATCAACGGTCTATAACTTCATTAAAAAATAAATGCCTTAAATGTAACTTCTGTTAAAACGTTTAAAATCATAAATGTCAAATAAAAGTCATAAGAGAAAATTCATATGTCCTATCTCAGTATTGGTCGCTTATTAACAATTTGTACGATGAGCGGTTTGTTGTATTTTTCATAGTTTCTTTCAAAGAGATTATAAAAAACTTCTATCATATTATTGTCATAAAAAAAATATCAAACTATACTGTTGTTAAAATTTATGTAATCCATTTATTTTTATGAATCGCCCCTTTTTCAATTTTTATATTTATTAATATGTCTGCATTACCTACAAAAACAGGTAAGAAGGAATCTGCATCTGGTATGTTTACCCTCTCCTTACAAGAACCCACGATTTAAATAAAAAATTAGAACCCTGAGAATATTTATAGAAGTACCCATAGTGGGTTGTCTCAATGTATATATCTATATATATATATATATATATATATCATATATATGCATATTTACCAATCATATATAACAGTGTCCTCTTCAACAGTATTTTCATTCTCTCTGTAACAAACAAGAAAAGAGTATAAGCGAAGAGAGTGAACTATTAAGCACGTTAACTGCTCTAAATTATGAATATCTAGTGTTTACGTTCCTTTCATCTGTTTAACTGGTTGGTGGAGTGAAAAACAACCGAGAATTTGTGGATCTCCGAATCCCACCGACATCAATATATGTATGTAAATACTCTAAATAGTAGTTCTCCATTGACTGTGTGTACATGTGTGATGATGTCTTGGATCCGTAATGAAACAAGGAAGGTCATATTGGGGCTATTTCTCCATTGACTGTATGTACATGTGTGATGACGTCTTGGATCAGTACTGAAACAAGGAAGGTCATATTGGGGCTATTTCTCCATTGACTGTATGTACATGTGTGATGATGTCTTGGATCCGTAATGAAACAAGGAAGGTCATATTGGGGCTATTTCTCCATTGACTGTATGTACATGTGTAATGATGTCTTGGATCCGTAATGAAACAAGGTAGGTCATATTGGGGCTATTTCTCCATTGACTGTATGTACATGTGTAATGATGTCTTGGATCCGTAATGAAACAAGGAAGGTCATATTGGGGCTATTTCTCCATTGACTGTATGTACATGTGTGATGATGTCTTGTATCCGTAATGAAACAAGGAAGGTCATATTGGGGCTATTTCTCCATTGACTGTATGTACATGTGTGATGATGTCTTGGATCCGTAATGAAACAAGGAAGGTCATATTAGGGCTATTTCTCCATTGACTGTATATACATGTGTAATGATGTCTTGGATCCGTAATGAAACAAGGAAGGTCATATTGGGGCTATTTCTCCATTGACTGTATGTACATGTGTGATGATGTCTTGGATCCGTAATGAAACAAGGAAGGTCATATTGGGGCTATTTCTCCATTGACTGTATGTACATGTGTAATGATGTCTTGGATCCGTAATGAAACAAGGAAGGTCATATTGGGGCTATTTCTCCATTGACTGTATGTACATGTGTAATGATGTCTTGGATCCGTAATGAAACAAGGAAGGTCATATTGGGGCTATTTCTCCATTGACTGTATGTACATGTGTGATGATGTCTTGTATCCGTAATGAAACAAGGAAGGTCATATTGGGGCTATTTCTCCATTGACTGTATGTACATGTGTGATGATGTCTTGGATCCGTAATGAAACAAGGAAGGTCATATTAGGGCTATTTCTCCATTGACTGTATATACATGTGTAATGATGTCTTGGATCCGTAATGAAACAAGGAAGGTCATATTGGGGCTATTTCTCCATTGACTGTATGTACATGTGTGATGATGTCTTGGATCCGTAATGAAACAAGGAAGGTCATATTGGGGCTATTTCTCCATTGACTGTATGTACATGTGTAATGATGTCTTGGATCCGTAATGAAACAAGGAAGGTCATATTGGGGCTATTTCTCCATTGACTGTATGTACATGTGTGATGATGTCTTGGATCCGTAATGAAACAAGGAAGGTCATATTGGGGCTATTTCTCCATTGAATCTACATGTGTTGTAACGAAGGTTACATATTTATTCCACTTGGATATTGGAACGCCCCCCAAATATATCGATAGTCGTTCGGAAATGTTATATTGATTGAGCGATCACTCACGCCGAGCGCCACTTCTGGTCGCCCCGTCGACCGTGCAACCAATATATTCATTCTAGTTGAGCCACTTGCCCCACACAGAGTGAACACAAGAGGTTTTGTATATTGAATTTTATAAATGAAATTGTATTAATTATATCTCTACATATATTTTCTTTGGAGAGATTCTTTGTAGTAGTAATTTATCCAGTCGAGTTTTCTTTTTCTTTTATTATTGAAGTTTTCTGAAGATTAAATTTTACCTCGTTTTTCTTTTATATAGTTCTTTTTATTTTTCATTCTTCACCCCTTTCCCAGCAGAAGTGACGACGCATCTAGACCCCTGACTTTTCCTATCGGAAATATAGGTTTTTATGAGGATTTTTGTCTAGTTTTAGGAATAACTAGAATTCCGTCCTCGAGTGTTTCTGATGTTTTTCTAGGTTCCACGGCTAGAAATACCAGGAACATCATTACACAATGGTAGCAGAGTTCGTGGTTAAGGTCATTGTCTAAATTTCGTCATTTTTTCTTCCTTTCGAAGGTCTGCTGAGAAGACGCTAAGACTGAAAATGTTTGTCTTTCCTGAAACTTTTTGTCTGTAGCGTGGGTAGTTGTTGGGGCAAGTCTGAATTAGTTTGTATGGGCAATGGGTCTAATTCGTTTATAGCCTCCTAGACCTCGTTTATATATTTTGTGAAGGATTTTTGAATTTTTTTGCAAGTTTTCGTACTTCGATAGTTGAGCACTTTAATCCTGTAGTTATTGGAACTCAAAATGGCGACTGAATCAGTTAGTCCATCTATGATGGAGAAATTAATAGACACTATTAATTCTTTATCCGACAAAGTCAACAGTTTAGTCGAGGAGAGATCAGAAAACAAAAGAGTGATGGCAGCTATGCAAATGAGTTTGAACAATTTTTCTACAGCAGTACAGGCAGATCGAGAAACACTCAACCAATTATCAGTTGATTTTGGGAAATCCAAAAAACCGGAGGTTCCTGAGAAATCTGATAGTCAAGGTTTGAATAGCGCATTCCTAAGTATGGATACAAAGGTCAGTGAATGTAAGATTCCTAATTATGTAGAGAGGAGAATCGAATTATTTCCTTGAATATTGTTCATGATCCAAATAGTGTTATTGTGTTTTTAGAGAATTTATTTGATTGCTATTTAGTAGAAAAGCAATATATGAGTGATATAATTAAGAGATTATCGTATAAGGAATAGGATTTTGAAGAAATTAGTTGAATTGAATAAGTGCGATTTTAATGAAATCCGAGATAAGTTTATGAGGGAGTTGACATCTCCTAAGGTTCGTTTATTATATGAATTTAGATATATAGAGTACAAAAGGTCGACGAAACTTTTCGCGATTTTGCGGATAGTGTGGTGATATTTTGTAAGATACTCGACAGACATAATGAATTTGATATGGTTGTTATTGTACTTGAAGGCTAAGACGTGAGGTTTCTGTAATTTTCAGAATAGACCCACTAATTTAGAAGAATTATATAATTTAATCGAACAGGTTGACAAATTGTATTTAATTGAGAGTTCCGAAAATTATAATGGTACTAGTTTCGAAACCAAATACACAGAAAGGTTATTGAGTAAAGGTCAGGTTAATTATCAAAATGTTGATCAGAGCAATTCAAAAATCATATGAAGTTTAATAGATATAATGGTTACAGTTCCAATAGATATAATAGTAATTTTTCAAATAGAAATTATAATGATTTTAGATATAGAAATTGTTATAGTAATGTGAAGAGAAATTCACAAAGTAATGTTTACAAAGGTGATAATGGTAATAGATTTTTTGCTAGGTCAGGTCGATATGATAATCGCAGAGATCGATATGTAACCGCAAATGATAAGGTAAACTCTTCTCAGAGTAGTTCAAATTCACAATTATTGACCTTAAGTAGAGATTCTTTAAAAGGTCTAATTAATGAATGTATTATGAATAATAAACAATGTAATAATAATTATAAAGGTAAATCGAGTAGAAAAAAGAAATCTAACGATGTTTTAAATGATAGTAGTGTTATTAAATATGAAAATGGCCCAACTGTTGATTTTTCGTAATGGTTTATTGATAAGGTATGTTTATGGTTTTTTATGATAATTATGGTTATAGTATATGAGTTTTTATTAAACAAAGTGAATTTTGTAGATATTAAATATTACTACTCGATTTAATTATGGTATTATGTGATGTTTTATGTATGTGCACCGAAAAATATGCGATTTATATGTTTTAAATGGTTATGATATATATTTTGGTTTTTCGCAAATTGTAGTTGCGATTTAGGGTACTGTGAGCACAGACCTTTTATTTTATCTGGTATACGGATCATTCTATCCTCGAGTGCATTTTCGAAGTCAGATCACTTGTCTGGAAGGTTGACTCGTATGGTTTTTTGAAAACTCATGCCATTTTGATATGAGGTGCGAGACGTTTCAGGTCAAAGGAACTTCATAGCCGAGGTCCTGTCACGATCTCTCACCCTGGAACCATTACAGTTGCCGAAATTCCCGAGGTCTGAATTCTGCGCAGATCGCAGATCCAACCTTGATGGGATCTGAGTGACAAATGGATCAAAGCGTACATGTCGGTAATACGCAGTATACCAAGGTAATTAGTTTATATAATTAGTAAATAATGATGTTCAATAATGAAAATGTGCACAAATAGGTATACTTAGTAATATTCTTCGCGGGCACGACGTGCGTAAGATATTTTACTTCGCCTGTGTCTTATTGGGTTCGACGAACTGGTAACCACTTTAGACATTAAGAAGGCTCATGTTTCGCATTTGAAACGGTATACCACGACGAAATAGTATTTCATGGTTTATTTTGTATTTTTATGACCATAAATTGTGTTTTTTGTCATTTATTATATTTGTATTTGTATTTGCGCAATATTTTGACTAGTTTATATGTTCATTGGTACCTATGTCTTTATTCAGTATTTGTGTTTCCTATTGTGAGTGTTGTCTATCATCAGTGTTTATGTTCATATGAATTTTGGAGATATGCATATCTAGATTTATATAAGATATATATTGGCCATATAATATTATGTATTTTGATGATTTTATGGGAGGGTTTATCAAGGAAAGTGAACATAAATTTATATTGAATATTTGTAATTACAATGTTGTTTTTTGTTTCATATAATTGTTGAAATGAGTATGCATTAGAAAACCTCTCAGTACGAACTTCAATGAAAAATGAAAAAGTGTACCCTATGTAATTTTTTTGGATTGTGTAAATTTTTGATAAGGGACACCGAAGAATTTTTGTAAATATTGTCATATTATATCATTATATTTTCATATTACTATATTGTACTTTTGAAGACTGGTAAATTAGGAAAATTTTGAGATTATGGGGTCTTAAAGATTTTTCTCTGTTGAACCAAGAAAGTAAATTTTTAGTATGATATCGGACTTAGGAAAACATTGTCGTTAATTGTTAGAAGAAAATGGATACTTAAATTATATTGGTGATTTAAATTCAAGAATAGAACCGAGGTCAGCTACAGCTTTTTTTATGTCATTACAAACGCCTTACAGTGAGATGGAATAATTTCTTTTGGGGATCATAGGATCTCAAATTGCCTTGGCAATTAAAATTTGATTTCACCATCACACTGGCGTTTGTGGTCACTTTTTTCCTGTCAATGCGAAGAACAAACAATAGTTCGAGCATTTTAGGTAAAATTACCAAGCCTCCTGACCCTCGTGTTAATTTTAGAATTATTGTATAAATTTTAATAGGAAGTATCCACAATGTGGGGAAATTTTTTTGTTTTTTGATGGCAAGTTTTTTATTTTGAAAGACCAATGGTCGTCATTAGTATTTTTGGATGAATCCGGTGGCAAGTTGTACATATGATGTATAATTGTTTTGGTTACTTCTTATGACTACTGACCTGCCATGGGTTTATCATTGTACTCACCCGCATCCTAAACTTAGGGGTTATCCACTCATCGTGAGTCTAGTTTCTAGTTTAGGTGACTGGAAACATTTTTTTCTTTGATGTTTGTTTTTTTATGGGCTGTCGGTTTACGCAACCAGTCATCTGGGAACCCCGGCATTTTTGAGGGGGTGGGCGAATTTTTCCACCAGTTGAGGCGAGCTTGTGCGCAACCTAGGAGTAGCAAGGCTGCTTAGCTCGGTTTAAGTCTCTGCCTGCCGTCCCAGCACAGGATGCTTGGTGACGATAGGAGTGATAACCCCCCTTGCTGTCAGGGAGGGTCTCCCACCCCCACCACATAGCATATGACTAGACTTTCTTTGTGACGGGTGAACACATGAGCTGGTATATTTGAGAGATGCCACCGAATTTGTTTTCCTACCTCTCTTTGGGGAGGAAGAGGGGGTAATATGTAACGAAGATTACATATTTATTCCACTTAGATATTGGAACGCCCCCCAAATATATCGATAGTCGTTCGGAAATGTTATATTGATTGAGCGGTCACTCACGCCGAGCGCCACTTCTGGTCACCCCGTCGACCGTGCAACCAATATATTCATTCTAGTTGAGCCACTTGCCCCGCACAGAGTGAACACACAAGAGGTTTTGTATATTGAATTTTATAAATGAAATTGTATTAATTATATCTCTACATATATTTTCTTTGGAGAGATTCTTTGTAGTAGTAATTTATCCAGTCGAGTTTTCTTTTTCTTTTATTATTGAAGTTTTCTGAAGATTAAATTTTACCTCGTTTTTCTTTTATATAGTTCTTTTTATTTTTCATTCTCTCACCCCTTTCCCAGCAGAAGTGACGACGCATCTAGACCCCTGACTTTTCCTATCGGAAATATAGGTTTTTATGAGGATTTTTGTCTAGTTTTAGGAATAACTAGAATTCCGTCCTCGAGTGTTTCTGATGTTTTTCTAGGTTCCTCGGCTAGAAATACCAGGAACCTCATTATAGTGTGATGATATCTGGGATCCGAACTGAAACAAGGAAAGTCATATTGGGGCTATTTCTCCATTGACTGTATGTACATGTGTGATGATGTATTGGATTCGTACTGATACAAGGAAGGTCATATTGGGGCTATTCCTCGATTGACTGTATGTACAGGTGTGATGATGTCTGGGATCCGAACTGAAACAAGGAAAGTCATATTGGGGCTATTTCTCCATTGACTGTATGTACATGTGTGATGATGTCTGGGATCCGAACTGAAACAAGGAAAGTCATATTGGGGCTATTTCTCCATTGACTGTATGTACATGTGTGATGATGTATTCAATCAGTACTAAAACAAGGAATGTCATATTGGGGCTATTTCTCCATTGACTGTATGTACATGTGTGATGATGTCTTGGATCCCTACTGAAACTAGGAAGGTCATAATGAGGCTATTTCTCCATTGAACGTATGTACATGTGTAATGATGTATTCAATCAGTACTAAAACAAGGAATGTCATATTGGGGCTATTTCTTCATTGACTGTATGTACATGTGTGATGATGTCTGGGATCCGAACTGAAACAAGGAAAGTCATATTGGGGCTATTTCTCCATTGACTGTATGAACATGTGTGATGATGTATTGGATTCGTACTGATACAAGGAAGGTCATATTGGGGCTATTTCTCCATTGACTGTATGTACAGGTGTGATGATGTCTTGGATCCCTACTGAAACTAGGAAGGTCATAATGAGGCTATTTCTCCATTGAATGTATGTACATGTGTAATGATGTATTCAATCAGTACTAAAACAAGGAATGTCATATTGGGGCTATTTCTCCATTGACTGTATGTACATGTGTGATGATGTATTGGATTCGTACTGATACAAGGAAAGTCATATTGGGGCTATTTCTCCATTGACTGTATGTACAGGTGTGATGATGTCTTGGATCCCTACTGAAACTAGGAAGGTCATAGTGAGGCTATTTCTCAATTGAATGTATGTACATGTGTAATGATGTATTCAATCAGTACTAAAACAAGGAATGTCATATTGGGGCTATTTCTCCATTGACTGTATGTACATGTGTGATGATGTCTTGGATCCCTACTGAAACTAGGAAGGTCATAATGAGGCTATTTCTCCATTGAATGTATGTACATGTGTAATGATGTATTCAATCAGTACTAAAACAAGGAATGTCATATTGGGGCTATTTCTCCATTGACTGTATGTACATGTGTGATGATGTCTGGGATCCGAACTGAAACAAGGAAAGTCATATTGGGGCTATTTCTCCATTGACTGTATGTACATGTGTGATGATGTCTGGGATCCGAACTGAAACAAGGAAAGTCATATTGGGGCTATTTCTCCATTGACTGTATGTACATGTGTGATGATGTCTTGGATCCCTACTGAAACTAGGCAGGTCATATTGGGGCTATTTCTCCATTGACTGTATGTCCATGTGTGATGATGACACATGGCTGTACCAAATTCTTTGTAAATATTATTATTATCATTCCCCCAACACGCCAAATTAACAAATTCACGTATCAGTCTCATATAATTCTATATTTTATTCATAATTTACCTTTTTCTATCATTTCTTTAAATTGAGCAATAGAAGACCTTTGTATCTCTGCAACAAAAAAGAGATGAAGATGAACAAAGGGGGTAGCCTATTACGCAAGTCAACTGTTCTTCTACGATTCTGGCAAGTTTTTATAGATTATTCGTATTCGAGTTGCGTGTAAAATATAACTGTTTATGCATCATCAAGTAAGGTATCAATTATTATAATTTTATCGTCGGTTTAATTGACTGGTGGGATCAACATATGCAAGTTGTATACTAATTATGTGTGTATACCTCGTCCCAATTGATAACCGGGAGTGCTGAAATCAAGGAACTTCACTGCAGCACTCGAAGCACCACACCAAGATATACACTTCTTAGCCATAAATATAAATATATACAGTATAATAAATATATAAATATATATATACAGTGTAATAAATATATACAGACAGTTCGCGTAACCGTCGCATGTAAAATTTGTATAAAGAGGGAGGGGGTTGTGAAAAGAAACAACGTAAAATGCTAGAAAAAGTAGATATATTTGTATTCAGTTTCATATCGACTGACGGCAAAGTGAAAATACATTGTCAATTGTAAATTTATAATATGATTGAAAAATAGTAATAATAGTTGTTTGGGCCTACTTTTGCTAGGGCAAGGCGGATAATACATAGGTGAATTTCTCCCCACCCTTTGCACCTAGGGTACAGAGTACAACCCTAGCCATCTCAGTTTCGGCCCCGGCGTCAACGTGTGTGGTTGACCCTGGACGTTCTCGTGTTCAGTTTCGGCCCCGGCGTCAACATGTGTGGTTGTCCCCGGTCCTTCTCTCGCGTGTGAGTCTCAAATTGTGTGAGTCTAGTGGAGTACCAGTCTAACTGTCGTGGGTACAGTACGGCTTTACGTCTCGTTCTGTATTATAGTTAATGGTTACTCATAGTGTGCCTATCGTGTAAGAGTACGGTTTTACATGCCATCTCTCGTGGAGTCATAGCCACTCATAGTGTTATAGTAAAGCCCTGTTCTTTCTGTATAGCCTGGCCAGGCAATATATGTAGTTCAATTATTACAGTGTTTCTAGCCCGTTGTATTTTATGGACCAGCCTGGACCACAGACTGCAATCTGTAAGTACATAGTTCAAGGAAATATTAGAATAATAGAAGTTGCCTCAATTCATGTTAAGGATCAATGTGTTGGTCCTGAGTTGCCTCAATTTATGTTAAGCTGGTCTTCTCCCGGAACCAGCACTATCGAATACAGTCCACTACAGAGAGCTTGCCGTGTTTACAAAGTTGTGCGTAGACATGTTTTGGTCCTCCGGGCCGGATTAAATGTTTTGATCCGAATTTGGCAAAATTCTGTTCTTTTAATAATTTCTTGAATGTGCTTGTCTGGCCGACATGATCCGTGCATGAAAAAAACTGCTACTCCAAAGTTGTTACTGGAGTAACATTTTCATTCTAATCACAGTTACTAGATACGTGCTCTCAGTAACATATTGTGATTTTGGTAACCTGCTACTGGTTATCTATCTCTCGTGTTGATTAATTATCTAATGTGTTTGAATTTACAATCAATTGTAAATTTAGTTTTAAACTAATTATTAATTTCATATGTGTCTTATAATTGTTTTTGCAATTAGTTTTTCTTACGTGCTTATAATTAGTTCTTACGTGTTTATAAATTTCTCTTTCGTGTTATAATTAGTTTTCTCTTGTGTTTATAATATTTCTTACGTGCTTAAATTAGTATTCATTATGGATTCGAAAACATTGAAGAGTTTCAATATTTTAAAGCTCAAAAATGATACTATTTTACAAAATATTGTGCAAATTCATTCGTTTATAGAAAGTGTAAAACTTGATAACAGTTTAAAATTTGTGTTTAAAGTAATGACTCCTAACTTGGAATCAAGTTATCAAGAATTTTCCGATACCTATTCTAAAATAGTGGAATGTTTCGCTATATCTGACGTACCGATACCGCAAGAGATGACAGATATGCACCTGAGTGTAAATCTAATGTTTTATAAGGTAAAAGGTTACTACGAATCGATTTTTTCAAATAGTGAAGAAAAAATTTGTGTTGTTGATTCAAAAAACTTTTCCGTAAACAATCCGTTACCCACAATAAGTTTCCCTGAGTTTACAGGAGATTGTCTTAAATGGTGTGCATTTAAGGATCTTTACATTTCAATTGTTCATCAAAATGAACGTTTATCATCTTCTATGAAGTTCAATTACCTCAAAAGTTGTCTGAAAGGTAAGGCTTTATCTCTTATAAATCATCTCAGTATTTCAGATTCCAATTACTCCATCGCATGGACAGCTTTATTGGAACACTATGACTCCAATCGTGCTATAGCCATAGAAATACTGGAACAGATGTTGAGTTTTCCTAGTTTTTATACCAATTCACCGGATAACCTGGACAGATTTTTGGCGACTTTTGCGGAGTTAGGTCTAGCATTTAATCAGTTGTCTATTCCTAATGTCAGTGAGTTTCTCTTGTTTTATATAGCCTTCAAGGTCTTAGATCCAGATAGCAAAAAACAATTCTTGTTGGAGAACAACAAAGTCGAGTTTCCTACTCTGGAAAAATTGGTAGAGTTCGTGAAGAACCATAGAAAGGCTATGGGTGAAACTAAAGTCAAACCTTGCACTGAGCCTAAGGTAAATTCTCCAAAAAATAAGGTAAGTTCTTATCACAAGGTAAGCCTTATTAGTTCTCGTACTGGTGTTATAAATTCTCTTACTACTTGTTTATATTGTGATAAACAACACAGGATATTTGTTTGTCCTCAATTCAAATCTCTTAGTTCGTTTCAGAGAAATAGTTTTGTTAAAAGTAAGAACTGTTGTTTTAATTGCTTATCTCCAAATCACAAAGTGAAAGTATGCCCATCTCGCGGCCGTTGTTATAATTGCAAATTAAAACATCATTCTTTATTGTGTTTCAAGAAGTTTTCACGAATAGCATCTCCTATAGATCGTTCTCGTGATAATCAGGTTCGTACAGTGTCACAAGAACCCTTAAAGGGTCCCTCTGATGTTACTCAATTGAGTTCGTGTTCTGCTCAAGTGAAAAATACTGTCTCCTCGTTTACAGTTCTTTTGGGAACTGCTGTTATTTGTGTTCGTGGAAAAGGAGGCAGAGTTCATCATCTTAGGGCACTTATAGATCCTGGAAGCCAAGCTAGTTATATTACTGCTTCATGTGTTCAAATCCTCGGTTTAAAGAAGCAGCGTGCGAATGTTACGTGTTCTGGTATTGGCGACATGCCGTCCCAATCTCCTTCAGGTGTTGTTAATTTGTTGATACACCCTGAGAAATCAAAGTCAAGTTTGTGTACGCAAGCCTTTGTTATTCCTAAGATAACAAATCTGCAACCTTCTGTGAATCTTTCCCCTTCGGCTTGTGATAACTTTAACCATTTAAAGTTAGCCGATCCCAAGTTTTATATACCTAGTGATATTCATGTTCTTATAGGCGCTGAGTTATTTAGTTCAATTATAACTGGTGAAAAAATAACGTTTCCTCCTGGAGTTCCTACAGCGTGGAATTCAGTTTTTGGTTATGTGTTAATGGGTCAGTGTGGCACCCAAAGTGTTGAAACCAACAGACCAGTTCAAACACTTACATCTACTGTAAGTGTTAAGTTAAATTGTGAAGTTAATAAACTCCTCCAGCAGTTCTGGGAGTTAGAGGAAATTCCTTCAGCCAGTAGTGTGTCTTTGAGTCCCGAAGAAGTGCTAGCTGAAGAAATGTTTACCAATCTTCATTGCCGTGAAGAATCAGGTAGTTATGTAGTTCCACTACTTGTGAAACCTGATGAAAGTTCAAAGTTAGGTTCATCCTTCAATAGTGCATCTATGCGTCTAAATTCTGTTAAAGGAAAATTTGTGAAAATTTCTCAGTTTGATGAGTTTTGTTATACAGTTAATCTGTCACCAACAGCTAATAAGAAGAGAACAGTTCTCTCTAGTATAGCTCGTGTTTCAGATCCGCCTAGTAGGATCGGTCCTGTTACAGTCTGGGCTAAGCAATTTCTTCAGAAATTGTGGCGTTTAGGTCTAGACTGGGATACCCTCTTGCCTGAGCAGGAATGTAGTGAATGGCAAATGTTTGTCACTTCTCTCAAACTAGTTTCGCAGTTTCGTGTTCCAAGAATCATTCTTCCCCCTGATTCTGTAGAGTGCAGTCTCATTGGATTTTGTGACGCCAGTGAGAAAGGTTATGCTGCAGTTGTGTATTTACGCAGCCAGAATTTAAGTGAAAGTGGAAGTTCACACCTTCTGATGGCCAAAACTAAAGTTGCGCCAGTTAAACCAGTTACTATACCTCGTTTAGAACTTCTAGGTGCAGTTCAACTTATGAAGTTAGTGAACCACGTTCATGAAGCTCTGTGTGCTTCAGTGATTATTTCCAATGTGTTAACATTTACGGACTCCTCCGTTGTGTTGAGTTGGCTCAGAACAGAGCCACATAAGTTACAGACGTTCGTGTGTCATCGTGTTGTTTCCATTCTCAGTTCACCTGTTACACTGAATTGGAACCATGTTTCTTCTCAAGATAATCCAGCCGATGTCGCCTCTAAAGGATGTTTACCTGCTCAGTTTCTACAGGATCCTCTTTGGCTTCATGGTCCCATCTGGCTCACTTCATCCATAGGTGAGTGGCCTAAATCTCGAGAAGGTAATATTAGTGAAGTTCCTGAGTTAAGAGTTAGCACTCTTGTGGCGTCTACACAAGACGTTTCGTTTGACATAGAAGATCAACTAGCAACATGTTCGAACTTTTCCAAGCTTCAGCGTTCTATAGCTTATTGGTTAAGATACATGCGAAATCTGAGATTATCTCCGAAGGTGGTTGGCCAGTTATCTCTTGGAGAGTTACACCAATCTACTTTAGCGTTAGTTAAGATGACTCAACAGAAGTATTTCGCTCAAGATATTATAGCTATTAGAAAAGGCAAAGAATGCTCTGCTCAGCTCAAACCGCTGACTCCAGTTCTTGATCCCCAAGGTCTTTTACTGGTGGGTGGAAGACTTCAAAATTCTGATCTTAGTTTCTATGCTCAATACCCAATGATTTTACCCAAATCAAGCGTTGTTACGGAACTTCTCATACAACATTATCATAATTTGTTTTTACATGTTGGAGCTAATACGCTCAATTATTTACTTCGTTCAAAGTTTTGGATTATATCCTCTCGTTGCGCCATACGTCGTGTTTTGCGTATGTGCCATGTATGTCGCAAGTGCAATGCTCGCCCTGTTGTTCCTCTAATGGGCAATTTGCCTGCGCCTCGAGTTAGTTACTCTCGTCCATTTCTACATAGTGGTGTAGATTTTGCTGGACCATTCCTTGTTAAGGAATCTCTGCGCAGGAACTCTAAGCAGTTCAAAGCTTACCTGTGTATCTTCGTGTGTCTATCTGTTAAAGCAGTTCATCTTGAACTAGTGTCTGCTCTTTCCTCGGAAGCGTTTCTTGCAGCATTTGACCGATTTACAAGTCGAAGAGGTCTGTGCTCAGATGTTTACTCCGATGAAGGTCGCAATTTTGTAGGAGCCGATAGAATCCTACGTGAAGCTTACAGAACATTGTTCTCAGCTGACCTCCTACCGTCAGCTATGTCCAAGCGCTCAGTTACTTGGCATTTCCAACCTCCATTTACTCTTAACGTTGGCGGTATTTGGGAGGCAAATATTCGTTTTGCTAAGTCACATCTTACAAATGTGATTGGCAACCAAGCTTTGTTGTTTGTTGAATACACGCGACCAGTATCTAAGCTGGTCAAGGTGTCAGTTTAAGTTTCGTTAGTGCTCTCTCGCTCTCCATAGAGTGTTGTGTTCCCATTCCGAGGGCTTCCCCAGCGCGAAGTCTTCAGTGATAGCCCCCTCTGAAGTGAAGAACGCAGTGTGGTTCTTTACTTCCTTCTCAATCATTTCCCTCATCCCCTCTTGGTTTGCGAGAGAGCTGTAATTCTTAGAAGTTTATTTGATTTTTTCTTAGTTGAATAAGTTTCTTTAATTTTTTTTTGTGTTCTAGGATAATTCTTAGAAGTTTATTTGATTTTTTTGGTTAAGTAAGTTTCTTTAATTATTTTGTGTTGTGTGATTTTATAGTGATTCGTTTATGTTTGCGATATCACTCTATTGTGTAGTTTGTTCACTATGTGTAAGGCTCACATAACTCACGTTTGAAAAATTAGTTCAAATTTTTGGTGGGTGTATGTTTGGGCCTACTTTTGCTAGGGCAAGGCGGATAATACATAGGTGAATTTCTCCCCACCCTTTGCACCTAGGGTACAGAGTACAACCCTAGCCATCTCAGTTTCGGCCCCGGCGTCAACGTGTGTGGTTGACCCTGGTCGTTCTCGTGTTCAGTTTCGGCCCCGGCGTCAACATGTGTGGTTGTCCCCGGTCCTTCTCTCGCGTGTGAGTCTCAAATTGTGTGAATCTAGTGGAGTACCAGTCTAACTGTCGTGGGTACAGTACGGCTTTACGTCCCGTTCTGTATTATAGTTAATGGTTACTCATAGTGTGCCTATCGTGTAAGAGTACGGTTTTACATGCCATCTCTTGTGGAGTCATAGCCACTCATAGTGTTATAGTAAAGCCCTGTTCTTTCTGTATAGCCTGGCCAGGCAATATATGTAGTTCAATTATTACAGTGTTTCTAGCCCGTTGTATTTTATGGACCAGCCTGGACCACAGACTGCAATCTGTAAGTACATAGTTTAAGGAAATATTAGAATAATAGAATTTGCCTCAATTCATGTTAAGGATCAATGTTTTGGTCCTGAGTTGCCTCAATTTATGTTAAGCTGGTCTTCTCCCGGAACCAGCACTATCGAATACAGTCCACTACAGAGAGCTTGCCGTGTTTACAAAGTTGTGCGTAGACAATAGTATAATTATAATAATTAAAATAATAAATAAATCATAACAAATAAAAAATACAGGCATAATAGAAAGAAATAAGAATGAAGTGGCAGTGATAAGAGGAGAGATAGGGGACATCAGCTGATCCAAGAAGATGTAAGGCAGTCTCTTTCTGGATTTCGAGCACATAGTGTGGCGGATTCGCGACTCCAGGTGGCTCACCTGTTTGTTGCTATATAGCAAATTCATATTTGTCTCATAATGTCACAGTAGTGCAGTATATTTGGCAGAGGACAGTTGATACAAAAATATCCCGTTGTATGGAGGCAGCCTTGGAATTGTGGCTTGAATGATCAATGTGTACGATATAACTGGATGAAAGACCGCATGGACGCAGATGTACCCTTTTTGGAGTTCCACGAGGAAAGGATGACTTCGAACACCATGTTTGGATGAGTACACTCCAGATTTCATTATTTAATCCAACATAATTTTTTAATATGCCTAAAATAATACTGTTAAAAAATAAATTTATCAAATTTACATGAAAGAGTTTCAATTTGCAATAAAGGACGTTAAGTGGTATTTATTAAGTGTAACCAAATCTACTCGACACGCGTTTTATAAATTTTTATGTATGATATTCAAATGTTAATTATGATAAATAATATAATATTTTCGCTATTATTAGTAACATGAATGTAGTTTAATATTTGTGTATCGCCAACCAATTCCATTACAGATATTTTATTCTCTTCGCATATTTATGCAGCTACAGAAGGAGGTTTTTAAGGTAAATCTGTTCTATTTCATCACCCGCTCCTTAAAAGAACCTACGATTAGTAAAATCTATTAACCCTGAGATAAGAGCAAACATGGTGCAATCATTTTAAATGTTTAAGATTACTCTGGTAATTTTAATGGCGCAGAACCCAAGCCATTAGCATTGTTACAATATATATGTATATATAAGTTATAGTACCTATTTTTGCCAGCCTAATCATAATCCCGGCTTTGCCTTTGCCTTTCTATCTCCTTTCTTATCCTTCCTCCAAGTACGGCTATCTTACTTCATTAACTCCTATTATTCTTCCCTTCTCACAACCAACTTCATTCTTATACTATTCCTAAAGACCACTGTTGTCTTCTTATCTTTCCTCTGTAGTCCTACCTCTAGCAGTTCTTCAGTTCATCCCAGACTCCCGGCTCATATACATCTCTCAATTTATATTTGTGAATATAAGTTTATAAGTTGTTAAATAAAGTTTTTATTTTTTTAAAACCTGAGCCGGCGGTATATTCCGATAATTGGCGCAGTCAGTAGGATATTGCAAGCGATCAGTTCAGCGCACATGAACATTAGCTTCACTCTCAAGTGATTAATTGCAGTCCTAGCAGCGACTTGGGAACCGCTGCACCCCATCAGGCATCCTTCATCGAGAAGAAACCTTTGGGGGCCACAAAACGAACATCCGGAGCTTCATTTGCTGCATACAAAATGGTAGCACTGATTTTCCTACTGTAAGTAATTTTAAGTATTAATTATAAGAAAATATTTTATTGAACATTTTAAAAATTTAAAATTTTATAGTTTTAATTAGTATTAATTACCTTTAAGATTTATAATTATACTAAACAAAACCACATCACACAAAAATGACAAGTAAGGGCATATTACAACCCGCTCAACTAGCTATGCCTACCCCCGTCCTGAAAAAGGAATACCTGGGTATGATCCCAGATTTCTTTGGGGAACCTGAACACCTTAGTAGGTTCTTGACTATCAGCGAAAAACTAGTTAATACATTTTATAATTTTCAAAATTCATCAGACTTTCAAAGTGAATTCTTGATGTCCTCCCTGTTAGCAAAAATTAGAGGTCCCGCCGCAGAAATAATTGCAACAAACACAATAGGGACATGGGCAGAGCTTAAACAAGCTCTTCTGAATGGATATGCAGATCGAAGGGACTGCTTTACCCTTCAAATCGAACTTTGCGACCAAAAACAACACAGCGAATCGGCATTTGATTTTTACCAGAAAATCCAGAAAACCCTAAATCTATTAATTTCATATTATAGGAATCACTTCCAAGAACACTTGATTTTAACTGAGTTTTCTAGGAAGCTCGCACTCAGAGTTCTTTTGAGAGGCTTAAAAGAACCCATGGGTTCTCATCTTAGAGCACGCAACCCGGAAACCTTAGAATCCGCCCTAAACATGCTAACGAATGATATCCAATACACCGACAAACAATACTCTCACACAAGTCCAGTATACAAACACAATAGTCAACAGAGGCCACTATTAGATAACCGACCTAGGTCAACCTTCCCCAAGACAACAGGTCCCATATCAGTCACCAACTTACAGACAAACAATGAGACCGTTCAACTCATATCAGACGTTCCAGACAGGTCCCCTCATCCATTCAATGCTACTAGACAGTCACAACAACATTCTAATTTTACGTCACAAAGACCTCAAACATTTCAACCAACACCAAGTAGACAAATCCAAGCACCGAGCACACAAAGACAGACTCCCCTGTACACACCAACCCCGATGAGTATCTCCACAAGGTACGCAAGGCCCGCCGCACAAACACAGTACAGACCCAACTTAAGACAAAATTACCCCATAGAAGAATCGAATAACATCGAACTAAATTTTAAAATTGAACCCCCGGAAAATCCTCCCTTGACAGACTACCAACCTGAATACAATTACCCAACCGAACTTGAATACCAGGATTCACAACCCCCAGTTACAGACGAATTCGAAAATGACCCGACAGATAACAATCATTTTTTAGAGTACGAAGCCTCGGAAAACAACCCTGCTTCATTTTAACAAACCTAACAGAGAACATTAACGAACTCCCGTGTATAGTTTCCTCAAATTCAAAATTCAAAATACTCATAAGCACAGGCAGTACGAAGTCCTTGGTAAACCCCGAAGTAGCAAATAAATTCTTTAAAATAACATTCGAGAAGACCGGTTCGAAATTGCCACCGCTCATGGCACCAGTTGTGAAAAATATAGACTATATGCGCACCCTTATAAAGACTCATCAGCAAAAATACGACTTGAAACTGGACGAAAGAAGACGACCATATCATTGGGAAATTGAAGGAAATTCTGACATCCTCACAGACTCTTGTGCATTATGACCCCTCGTTACCGCTTGTTGTCACAGCTGATGCGAGTGATATGGGACTGGGAGCTGTACTGTTCCACCGATATCCAGACTCTTCTGAACGAACCATCGCATTCACATCAAGGACATTAAGTGAAACTGAACGAAAGTATTCTTCAATCGACAAGGAAGCGTTGGCATCAATTTTCGCTTTAGAAATATGACCAATACCCTTTCGGACGATCATTCATTCTAAAAACAGATCACAAATCACTGGAACGGTTATTAGGGGAGAAGTGTGAAATACCCCGTATGGCTGCAAATAGGCTGGCACGCTGGGCTCTCATTCTTTCTGCATATCAGTATTACATTGAGTACCAAGCTGGGAGAAACAACACACCCGCCGACGCCTTGTCGCGCTTGCCCCTCGCCAATCAGCATATAACATCTGAAAAAACATGGGTAAAGCAACAGATGGTCATCGTCATAAATCTTTGTTTGTGCAAGTATTGGTAATAAGTTCGGCTCGTCTTCCTGTTTTGCTGCTTTATGGATGTGAGATGATACTGCTTCAGTCTTAACGCGTCGCACTGTACTTACCCAGATGTATTACCTGTTTTTATATTTAGAACTACAATAAATCGGTCAGCTCCACATTACACTATTTTATATTCGTGATTTACCATCTAATAGATCCTCCTTTTGAAATGGAACTGCTCTTCTAATTTTTTCTGTAAAAAACAAGGGAAAAATATGAAAAAGGGTATATTGAGCATGTCACTGCACCTTTATGATTCTCAAGTTTTCATGTAAGTTAAATAAAAAGGTTTGCCGAAGGCGGTTTTTAAGAAAAACACTTTTATTAAACAATCTGAAAACTTATATTCGATAAGTGATACAGAGGTTAGTACCGTTCAGGAGTCGAAGCTAGACTGATACTTCTGTGTAACAAAGATGGGAACATGGGAAACAATAGAAGTATACAATTCCTAGAAGGGATGCTGGATGGGCAAGAATATTGCTTGGATCCGTGGGAAATGCCACGTTAACCTCCACCCCTAAATTGTGGCATCACCTGGAAGATGGTGACAGGTAGGAATATGATCTAAGACGATAGTCACATTGGGTACAGAGTGACTATCTAAAGTCTTACTAGAAAGATAATGTTTAACAATACAAATGATGATGCTAACCATAATGAATATGTACAGAAATAAAGTCCAAAAACTAGGTATAATAAAATTGTGGAGCTTATTTTCTAAAAATACTATCGGGTTAGTGTTTATAGTTCTAAGAGTAATGGGTTTTAGTAACACGGTAACATTTGGTTTTGGATTAATATAAAATTTAAAATTAAGGTTGCTAGAGATGTGAGGTTGCTAGAGATATGAGGTTGCTAGTGATGTGAGGTTTTCCTGTAGAATTGGATGAATAATGAAAAGAAATGTCATTAATGTGATGTTCGTTGGGATTCAGCTTGATGAGATGAATGCCGAAGAGTTGCTTAGTTTCAACCGATGTTGGGCTGATTATTTTGATGTATGGGAAGATGGCAACAAATTGGTTGGTATCCGGAACAGACCCGATGAAGTTTGCTTGGATATCCAGATGTGTATAGTGACATGAAGAAGTTGTTTCTAGGAGTATGATTTCCTTTTCGCACTGTGGTTGGTAATTGGATAATAGTTCATTTGAGCACTGATAGCTTTTAACATGATTACATTTATTGTTTAGAAATTTAATATCTAGTGCCTTATTTCTAGGTGTTAGTACCTAGAATATTAGGAATAATAGCTGTGAATTTTTCTTTGTATA
The DNA here is from genome assembly GCA_963662175.1 of Aradus depressus. Classification (NCBI taxonomy): domain Eukaryota; kingdom Metazoa; phylum Arthropoda; class Insecta; order Hemiptera; family Aradidae; genus Aradus; species Aradus depressus. The sequence continues at coordinate 18,110,875 of OY759215.1, forward strand.
AAGTTGGGATGAAAAATAAATGGTACAACTAGTATTTTTCTTTTGAATTTATAGGGAGTGTTAAGAAATAGATTATTTGGCTCGCTGCTATTTTAGAATTAACCTTTATTATTTTTTCAAAGTACAATATATTTTCATAGTTAAGTGTTTGGTGTTTGGTCCTTATAGTGGTGTGCTACTTTTTGTATTTCCTTGAACAATTCATGTGTGGTTGTAATGCTAGGATGCAGTGTTCCTATTTTACAAAATGTAATTGAGTTTTCTAATTTGGTTAATATTTTTTTTTTTTAATTATTATAATTAACATTAAAATGATTATAACTAAATTACGTTTATATTTGTCTATTCTTCTAAACTCTAAGTAATTTTTTTTGTTTACTTTTTTATTATTAATTACTTATTATTATTATATTTATCAAGTTCCTTAATTTTATTAATTATTTTTTTATTTTTTATTAATATTTACTTTACTTATAATAACATTTCATTATTTTCTTTTATCTTTATTTTACTCGTAGTATATTTTCTTTAGTTATTTCTTATTTTTCTTTCAAACATCCGATTAATGATATTCGCTCAAAATCGGTGTTACCTATTTAATCTTCTCGTTTTCTTTCAATATTTTCTTTTATTTTAATTTTTTTTTAAATAATATTTCTTATAAATTTCCTTTTATTCCTCAATATAACTTTTTGTCCTTATTAACAATCGCCTAATGATATTCGCTCAAAGATGGTAGTGTTTCTCTGTTTTCGTTACGTTTGTTTATGGGTGCTTCCTTGATGGCTGTGTTGTTTTCGTTTATTTGTTTGTATACTAATTTACCCGGAATTTCGGGAAGTGGTTCTCTGTCTTGATTTCGTTTGTCGATTATTGTTTCTTTAGTTCGTGCACTTTTTTCGTATTCGTCCATGGCCGTCCATAGCAACATGTAAATATTGTATATTGTAAATAAACTGGAGAAGCTATTGTAAATAAACTGGAGAAGGTATTGTAAATAACCCATTCCCCAACGGAGATAGGGTGATGTGACCGACCCCCCTCAGGGGCACCCAATAAAGAAAGGAAGAAAAAAAAAAGAAAAAAAAGTACCTGGTAGAAGCACTAAAGAGCCCGCAACCTCACAATACCCTTTCCAACATTACAAACAACCAAAACCCCAATAATATCATACTATACAAAGTAAGGGCGCTAAAAATTAGAGGACATTGAAGTATTTAAATAAAATACCATCTCACTAGAAGTTTTTTCACTATTTTTTTTTTTTTCATTTGTTAATTAACAGTTAGGTTCTACTGCTTTGTATTTTATTATTATTATTATTTTCTATTTTCATTTATTTGTACTTTTTTTAACTGAATAAAGTGTATATCAGGCCGAACCCTGAGCCTAAAACATGTATTTCCTAAAGGCTAATAAAGAATTGAATTGAATTGAATATGTATATATATATATATATATATATATTTACCAATCATACGTTTCAATGACGTCTGAAACTTTTTCTTTTTTTCTGTAACAAAGATGAGAAGAGTATAAGCGAAGAGAGTGAACTATTAAGCACGCTAATTGCTCTAAATTATTAATATCTAGGGTTTACATTTCTTTCATTTATTTAACTGGTTGGTGGGATGAAAGACAACCGAGAATTTGTGGGTCTCCGAATCAATATATTAATTGTATAACCACCAAAGTTCGTAAGGAAAAGAACGGCAACCTGTAGATAGCCATTCGCTAAAAACCATTCCAGATAATGAGAGTACCTAAAGTAAATAAGATGAACCTGAAATTGTTCTGCAAGATTCTATATACCCCCTCTCCTGTCCTCTACCCGAACCCTCAAGTTCAACGAGACGTATATGAGGAGTTGAGATTCAAAAACAGGTTTCTCACATTTTTTAGAAAATGATCTTGATATGGCGTTTTTTTCGTCTCATTGAGAGCTATCGGTATGTGAAACTGTAATGATTCAAAAATAGTTTTCTATCATCGTAACACTGATTCAAAAAAATGGATTTGATTCAAAAGTAGGTTTCTCCAACAACAGCTGTGCATCAAAGGCAGGTTTCTCCATTTAGCCAACCAAATCGCTCGATGACTGCTACCTTCCAATAAGGTTATGTTTCCATCTCTTGTACGGTGCTCTGTATTCTTAGAGTTAATTATTCTAATAAAGCTAATTATTATTTTTAAAAAATGGATGAAAATGAGTGTGATTTTGATGTGGACAATGGTGTTGATGTGAATGCAGTGAATTCCGGTGCAAGAAAAAGGGGGAAGATCATAACAAAAACGGAAGCCGAAAAACGCGCTCGTTACACCGCTTCGGGCCTTATTGTATTCATACCTTGTGGACGTAAGCATCCCAGTAAAAAATTTAATTGCTCGAAAATCCGCCTTCAGGATGCGAAGGAATTTCGTAGCAGGATGTACAAGACTGCAAAGATGGTTAGTCAGGACAATTTTATAGCATCATTTATAGATGTGAAACCTGTAAAATGCAGGAGACCTAACAAAACAACAAATCAGGGTGGAAAGCAGTGGACTCCACACTCAGGCAGTGCTTCTTATTTCATGCTCTACACTAATTCAAGGGGCATCACTGAGAGAGTTTGTATTTGCAGAACTTTTTTCGTATCTATCTGCATAGTGGCGAAAAGCAGAGTCGAATCAATTGTCAAGAGATTAGTCGATGGTGTGGAGATTGCTGAGACTCGAGGGGGAGATAAGAGAAGCCACAAAAGTGTGGAGAAAAAAATATCCATCAAGAATTTCATTGGAAAGTTGAAAAGTAGTGAAACTCATTACAACCGCTAACAATCAAAAAGAGTCTACCTGCACTGCGAATTAAGCATTAAAAAATAATGGAAGCTGTATGAAAAGTCATTGGCGGAGACCCGTGAACTGAGCGTGTCCCTCTGGATGTTTCGGTCAATCGTCTTGCGCTCTTTCAACATTGGGTTTATGTACGCATTGCACTCTTCTTTCACAGAAAATTAAAAAAGCTCCGGTTGGATCAGCATTGAAACATACTTTAATGACCGAAAATACGGTGCACAGAATGAGGGCACTTTTATTCTAGGCAGATAAACTTTTACAGCCTTTGCATTGTTTACCAACAAAGGAAAACCCAAGTTTTCTATCTTTGGACTGAAGATAAAGCTTGGAAAGGGAACCGTACTGAAACAAGGAAAGTCATATTGAGGCTATTTCTCCATTGAATGTATGTACATGTGTGACGTTGTCTTGGATCTGTACTGAAACAAGGAAGGTAATATTGGGGCTACTTCTCCATTGACTGTATGTACATGTGTAATGATGTCTTGCATTCGTACTGAAACAAGGAAGATTCATATTGGGGCAATTTCTCTATTGAATGTATGTACATGTATAATGATGTCTGGGATCCGATTTCTGATATACGACCCATCAAGACAGGGACATTCATTCATGTGGTGTTCACATCTCACTCTGTACATAGAGCATATAATCATCTTGAGTTCAATTTTGAATTGGCTAACGTACTTCAACTATTCGCTTTGCTTCCACAATTCATAACCTGGAATGCTGAAATGGAGGAGCATCTTTGCAGCATTGGAAGCTCCACATCAACTAGATAAAGCAAAAGGTTTCGCACTGAATATGACATGGTAGGTAGCACTTCTATACTTCTTCTCAGTAATTTTAGGTATTTAATTAAATTTTTTCAATTAACATTTTATTGAACATTCCTTATTATTGAACTAAATTGCTGTCGAAAGTGGTTTTAAAATTTTTTTCTATGAGACAGCGAAATGCCATAGATTGAATATCCTGTATCGAATTTGAACATTTTAATGACACTGGCTATACTAAATTCTTTGTTAAATTACCATCATCCCATTGTTTGTACACTCCTTTCATAAATTCCTCATCTGCAACAAAAAATATATGAAGATGAACAAAGGGGGTAGCCTATTACGCAAGTCAACTGTTCTTCTACGATTCTGGCAAGTTTTTATAGATTATTCGTATTCAAGTTGCGTCTAAAATGTAACTGTTTAAGTATCATCAAGTAAGGCAACAATTTAAAGAACTTAATACAGTACATAATTACTAGTTACTTATTAGAATTTTCTCGTCGGTTTAATTGAGTGGTGGGATCAACACCGGGATTAACATATGCAAGTTGTATACTAATTATGTGTGTATACGTCGTCCCAATAGATAACCGGAAGTGCTGAAATCAAGGAACATCACTGCAGCACTCAAAGCACCACACCAAGAAATACATTTCTTCGCCATGAATATATTGTAACGATACTCTTACTCGCTTACATTTACTTTAATATTATTTTGAAGTCCCTATTTCGGGAGCCATTTATGTAACGGTCCTTACATTTACTTTAATATTATTTTGAAGTCCCTATTTCGGGAGCCATTTATGTAACGGTCCTTACATTTACTTTAATATTATTTTGAAGTCCCTATTTCGGGAGCCATTTGTGTAACGGTCCTTACATTTACTTTAATATTATTTTGAAGTCCCTATTTCGGGAGCCATTTATGTAACGGTCCTTACATTTACTTTAATATTATTTTGAAGTCCCTATTTCGGGAGCCATTTATGTAACGGTCCTTACATTTACTTTAATATTATTTTGAAGTCCCTATTTCGGGAGCCATTTGTGTAACGGTCCTTACATTTACTTTAATATTATTTTGAAGTCCCTATTTCGGGAGCCATTTATGTAACGGTCCTTACATTTACTTTAATATTATTTTGAAGTCCCTATTTCGGGAGCCATTTATGTAACGGTCCTTACATTTACTTTAATATTATTTTGAAGTCCCTATTTCGGGAGCCATTTGTGTAACGGTCCTTACATTTACTTTAATATTATTTTGAAGTCCCTATTTCGGGAGCCATTTATGTAACGGTCCTTACATTTACTTTAATATTATTTTGAAGTCCCTATTTCGGGAGCCATTTATGTAACGGTCCTTACATTTACTTTAATATTATTTTGAAGTCCCTATTTCGGGAGCCATTTGTGTAACGGTCCTTACATTTACTTTAATATTATTTTGAAGTCCCTATTTCGGGAGCCATTTATGTAACGGTCCTTACATTTACTTTAATATTATTTTGAAGTCCCTATTTCGGGAGCCATTTATGTAACGGTCCTTACATTTACTTTAATATTATTTTGAAGTCCCTATTTCGGGAGCCATTTGTGTAACGGTCCTTACATTTACTTTAATATTATTTTGAAGTCCCTATTTCGGGAGCCATTTATGTAACGGTCCTTACATTTACTTTAATATTATTTTGAAGTCCCTATTTCGGGAGCCATTTATGTAACGGTCCTTACATTTACTTTAATATTATTTTGAAGTCCCTATTTCGGGAGCCATTTATGTAACGGTCCTTACATTTACTTTAATATTATTTTGAAGTCCCTATTTCGGGAGCCATTTGTGTAACGGTCCTTACATTTACTTTAATATTATTTTGAAGTCCCTATTTCGGGAGCCATTTATGTAACGCTCCTTACATTTACTTTAATATTATTTTGAAGTCCCTATTTCGGGAGCCATTTATGTAACGGTCCTTACATTTACTTTAATATTATTTTGAAGTCCCTATTTCGGGAGCCATTTATGTAACGGTCCTTACATTTACTTTAATATTATCTTGAAGTCCCTATTTCGGGAGCCATTTATGTAACGGTCCTTACATTTACTTTAATATTATTTTGAAGTCCCTATTTCGGGAGCCATTTATGTAACGGTCCTTACATTTACTTTAATATTATTTTGAAGTCCCTATTTCGGGAGCCATTTATGTAACGCTCCTTACATTTACTTTAATATTATTTTGAAGTCCCTATTTCGGGAGCCATTTATGTAACGGTCCTTACATTTACTTTAATATTATTTTGAAGTCCCTATTTCGGGAGCCATTTATGTAACGGTCCTTACATTTACTTTAATATTATCTTGAAGTCCCTATTTCGGGAGCCATTGATGTAACGGTCCTTACATTTACTTTAATATTATTTTGAAGTCCCTATTTCGGGAGCCATTTGTGTAACGGTCCTTACATTTACTTTAATATTATTTTGAAGTCCCTATTTCGGGAGCCATTTATGTAACGGTCCTTACATTTACTTTAATATTATCTTGAAGTCCCTATTTCGGGAGCCATTTATGTAACGCTCCTTACATTTACTTTAATATTATTTTGAAGTCCCTATTTCGGGAGCCATTTATGTAACGGTCCTTACATTTACTTTAATATTATTTTGAAGTCCCTATTTCGGGAGCCATTTATGTAACGGTCCTTACATTTACTTTAATATTATTTTGAAGTCCCTATTTCGGGAGCCATTTGTGTAACGGTCCTTACATTTACTTTAATATTATTTTGAAGTCCCTATTTCGGGAGCCATTTATGTATCGGTCCTTACATTTACTTTAATATTATTTTGAAGTCCCATTTCGGGAGCCATTTATGTAACGGTCCTTACATTTACTTTAATATTATTTTGAAGTCCCTATTTCGGGAGCCATTTGTGTAACGGTCCTTACATTTACTTTAATATTATTTTGAAGTCCCTATTTCGGGAGCCATTTATGTAACGGTCCTTACATTTACTTTAATATTATTTTGAAGTCCCTATTTCGGGAGCCATTTATGTAACGGTCCTTACATTTACTTTAATATTATTTTGAAGTCCCTATTTCGGGAGCCATTTGTGTAACGGTCCTTACATTTACTTTAATATTATTTTGAAGTCCCTATTTCGGGAGCCATTTATGTAACGGTCCTTACATTTACTTTAATATTATTTTGAAGTCCCTATTTCGGGAGCCATTTATGTAACGGTCCTTACATTTACTTTAATATTATTTTGAAGTCCCTATTTCGGGAGCCATTTGTGTAACGGTCCTTACATTTACTTTAATATTATTTTGAAGTCCCTATTTCGGGAGCCATTTATGTAACGGTCCTTACATTTACTTTAATATTATTTTGAAGTCCCTATTTCGGGAGCCATTTATGTAACGGTCCTTACATTTACTTTAATATTATTTTGAAGTCCCTATTTCGGGAGCCATTTATGTAACGGTCCTTACATTTACTTTAATATTATTTTGAAGTCCCTATTTCGGGAGCCATTTGTGTAACGGTCTTTACATTTACTTTAATATTATTTTGAAGTCCCTATTTCGGGAGCCATTTATGTAACGGTCCTTACATTTACTTTAATATTATTTTGAAGTCCCTATTTCGGGAGCCATTTATGTAACGGTCCTTACATTTACTTTAATATTATTTTGAAGTCCCTATTTCGGGAGCCATTTATGTAACGGTCCTTACATTTACTTTAATATTATTTTGAAGTCCCTATTTCGGGAGCCATTTATGTAACGGTCCTTACATTTACTTTAATATTATTTTGAAGTCCCTATTTCGGGAGCCATTTATGTAACGGTCCTTACATTTACTTTAATATTATTTTGAAGTCCCTATTTCGGGAGCCATTTATGTAACGGTCCTTACATTTACTTTAATATTATCTTGAAGTCCCTATTTCGGGAGCCATTTATGTAACGGTCCTTACATTTACTTTAATATTATTTTGAAGTCCCTATTTCGGGAGCCATTTATGTAACGGTCCTTACATTTACTTTAATATAATTTTGAAGTCCCTATTTCGGGAGCCATTTATGTAACGGTCCTTACATTTACTTTAATATTATTTTGAAGTCCCTATTTCGGGAGCCATTTATGTAACGGTCCTTACATTTACTTTAATATTATTTTGAAGTCCCTATTTCGGGAGCCATTTATGTAACGGTCCTTACATTTACTTTAATATTATCTTGAAGTCCCTATTTCGGGAGCCATTGATGTAACGGTCCTTACATTTACTTTAATATTATTTTGAAGTCCCTATTTCGGGAGCCATTTGTGTAACGGTCCTTACATTTACTTTAATATTATTTTGAAGTCCCTATTTCGGGAGCCATTTATGTAACGGTCCTTACATTTACTTTAATATTATCTTGAAGTCCCTATTTCGGGAGCCATTTATGTAACGCTCCTTACATTTACTTTAATATTATTTTGAAGTCCCTATTTCGGGAGCCATTTATGTAACGGTCCTTACATTTACTTTAATATTATTTTGAAGTCCCTATTTCGGGAGCCATTTATGTAACGGTCCTTACATTTACTTTAATATTATTTTGAAGTCCCTATTTCGGGAGCCATTTGTGTAACGGTCCTTACATTTACTTTAATATTATTTTGAAGTCCCTATTTCGGGAGCCATTTATGTATCGGTCCTTACATTTACTTTAATATTATTTTGAAGTCCCATTTCGGGAGCCATTTATGTAACGGTCCTTACATTTACTTTAATATTATTTTGAAGTCCCTATTTCGGGAGCCATTTGTGTAACGGTCCTTACATTTACTTTAATATTATTTTGAAGTCCCTATTTCGGGAGCCATTTATGTAACGGTCCTTACATTTACTTTAATATTATTTTGAAGTCCCTATTTCGGGAGCCATTTATGTAACGGTCCTTACATTTACTTTAATATTATTTTGAAGTCCCTATTTCGGGAGCCATTTGTGTAACGGTCCTTACATTTACTTTAATATTATTTTGAAGTCCCTATTTCGGGAGCCATTTATGTAACGGTCCTTACATTTACTTTAATATTATTTTGAAGTCCCTATTTCGGGAGCCATTTATGTAACGGTCCTTACATTTACTTTAATATTATTTTGAAGTCCCTATTTCGGGAGCCATTTGTGTAACGGTCCTTACATTTACTTTAATATTATTTTGAAGTCCCTATTTCGGGAGCCATTTATGTAACGGTCCTTACATTTACTTTAATATTATTTTGAAGTCCCTATTTCGGGAGCCATTTATGTAACGGTCCTTACATTTACTTTAATATTATTTTGAAGTCCCTATTTCGGGAGCCATTTATGTAACGGTCCTTACATTTACTTTAATATTATTTTGAAGTCCCTATTTCGGGAGCCATTTGTGTAACGGTCTTTACATTTACTTTAATATTATTTTGAAGTCCCTATTTCGGGAGCCATTTATGTAACGGTCCTTACATTTACTTTAATATTATTTTGAAGTCCCTATTTCGGGAGCCATTTATGTAACGGTCCTTACATTTACTTTAATATTATTTTGAAGTCCCTATTTCGGGAGCCATTTATGTAACGGTCCTTACATTTACTTTAATATTATTTTGAAGTCCCTATTTCGGGAGCCATTTATGTAATGGTCCTTACATTTACTTTAATATTATTTTGAAGTCCCTATTTTGGGAGCTATTTATGTAACGGTCCTTACATTTACTTTAATATTATTTTGAAGTCCCTATTTCGGGAGCCATTTATGTAACGGTCCTTACATTTACTTTAATATTATTTTGAAGTCCCTATTTCGGGAGCCATTTGTGTAACGGTCCTTACATTTACTTTAATATTATTTTGAAGTCCCTATTTCGGGAGCCATTTATGTAACGGTCCTTACATTTACTTTAATATTATTTTGAAGTCCCTATTTCGGGAGCCATTTATGTAACGCTCCTTACATTTACTTTAATATTATTTTGAAGTCCCTATTTCGGGAGCCATTTATGTAACGGTCCTTACATTTACTTTAATATTATTTTGAAGTCCCTATTTCGGGAGCCATTTATGTAACGGTCCTTACATTTACTTTAATATTATCTTGAAGTCCCTATTTCGGGAGCCATTTGTGTAACGGTCCTTACATTTACTTTAATATTATTTTGAAGTCCCTATTTCGGGAGCCATTTATGTAACGGTCCTTACATTTACTTTAATATTATTTTGAAGTCCCTATTTCGGGAGCCATTTATGTAACGGTCCTTACATTTACTTTAATATTATCTTGAAGTCCCTATTTCGGGAGCCATTTATGTAACGGTCCTTACATTTACTTTAATATTATTTTGAAGTCCCTATTTCGGGAGCCATTTGTGTAACGGTCCTTACATTTACTTTAATATTATTTTGAAGTCCCTATTTCGGGAGCCATTTATGTAACGGTCCTTACATTTACTTTAATATTATCTTGAAGTCCCTATTTCGGGAGCCATTTATGTAACGCTCCTTACATTTACTTTAATATTATTTTGAAGTCCCTATTTCGGGAGCCATTTATGTAACGGTCCTTACATTTACTTTAATATTATTTTGAAGTCCCTATTTCGGGAGCCATTTATGTAACGGTCCTTACATTTACTTTAATATTATTTTGAAGTCCCTATTTCGGGAGCCATTTATGTAACGCTCCTTACATTTACTTTAATATTATTTTGAAGTCCCTATTTCGGGAGCCATTTATGTAACGGTCCTTACATTTACTTTAATATTATCTTGAAGTCCCTATTTCGGGAGCCATTTATGTAACGGTCCTTACATTTACTTTAATATTATTTTGAAGTCCCTATTTCGGGAGCCATTTATGTAACGGTCCTTACATTTACTTTAATATTATTTTGAAGTCCCTATTTCGGGAGCCATTTATGTAACGGTCCTTACATTTACTTTAATATTATTTTGAAGTCCCTATTTCGGGAGCCATTTATGTAACGGTCCTTACATTTACTTTAATATTATTTTGAAGTCCCTATTTCGGGAGCCATTTATGTAACGGTCCTTACATTTACTTTAATATTATTTTGAAGTCCCTATTTCGGGAGCCATTTATGTAACGGTCCTTACATTTACTTTAATATTATTTTGAAGTCCCTATTTCGGGAGCCATTTATGTAACGGTCCTTACATTTACTTTAATATTATTTTGAAGTCCCTATTTCGGGAGCCATTTATGTAACGGTCCTTACATTTACTTTAATATTATTTTGAAGTCCCTATTTCGGGAGCCATTTATGTAACGGTCCTTACATTTACTTTAATATTATTTTGAAGTCCCTATTTCGGGAGCCATTTATGTAACGGTCCTTACATTTACTTTAATATTATTTTGAAGTCCCTATTTCGGGAGCCATTTATGTAACGGTCCTTACATTTACTTTAATATTATCTTGAAGTCCCTATTTCGGGAGCCATTTATGTAACGGTCCTTACATTTACTTTAATATTATTTTGAAGTCCCTATTTCGGGAGCCATTTATGTAACGGTCCTTACATTTACTTTAATATTATTTTGAAGTCCCTATTTCGGGAGCCATTTATGTAACGCTCCTTACCTTATATTTTATATAATACTATACTATAATTAAAAGTGCTACTAAATTACTATAAAAGATAAGACGTACATTTTTATTTGATTACTTAGATTGATTTATTTTTATTAATAAATTTTTTTTTTTTTTAAAGGGTTAGTCACATTTTTTTTACAAACATAAATTATATATATATATATATGTCTACCCATTTGGACAATTATTATTATTCAAATACAGCGTGGACCAGTGACACTACGAGCGAATCGAAGCCACTTGGAGCTGATATGGAGGGAAATATATTAAGAAGATTAATGCTCAGAACTAGCGATGTCCGCGAATGAATCGTTGCCGCTAGGAGCGAAACAATAGACAAAGATAATGGACAATAGAGAGGAAACAGATAATGAGAAACGTCCGGCCTCTTTATGGCGGGAAAAATTTAGCGGGAAACGATCTTTCAAGGTCGAATGATGTCACACCAAGAGATCGGTGATTGGCTGGAAGTAAATTGGGCGGGAACAAACAGCCAATGAGATGCTAGGATTCCAACCCCATCACCGGAGCCCGCTCAGCACCCAGCCCAGATCTGTTCATTCTATGTTCTCCTTTCACCCAGCCTAGTTCGTTCCACGTTCTCTTCACTCAGCTCGGAGGCATTGCTTTCCTCCTCGTTTCGCCTACTAGAGCTATGGCCGACAAGTTGTGTAAAATGTGTTCTTAACATTTTAGTCCAAAGTTTGAGTTCTTTTAATATGTGAACCCTATCTTGTCTCACAGTGCTCGGTGTATATAAAATGTAACAGTGTATTATATATTGAGACCCAAGATCGGGATAAGCTGGTCTGGTTCACAGACGGCTCAAAAACCGAGAGAGGAGTTGGAGCTGGAATACATGAAAGGACAGTCAAGGGAGGTACTAGTATATCCCTAGGTGTGTATCCTACTGTGTTCCAATCTGAAGTATATGCCATCCTCGGGTGTGCTTGGCTCATCAAGAGACGGAACATCAGGGGAGGGCGAATCTTGATTTTGTCTGACAGCCAAGCAGCGCTGCAAGCGTGGCGAGCTGTCATCATAGATTCCAAAATCGTCCTAGAATGCCTTCAAGCACTGGAGTCCCTGACGGGCCAGAATAGAGTGGAATTGAGATGGGTGCCAGGCCACTGGGAGTTTGAGGACAACGAAAGGGCTGATCGACTGGCCCGGTCAGGAGCTGACGGAAAACCTATAGGACCGGAACCCTTCTGCGGGATCTCTAAGAGCACCGCAAGGGCGGCAATAAATGGTTGGCTCACCAGGAATCACATCCATAACTACAATGACATCTTGAATATGTGACTGCATGATCGCTGTGGTGTGCTCGGATGCAGATCTTCGCCGAGGAATATCCAATCGAGGTACCCCGTAGTTACTGTTATAAAAAGAAAAAAAAGGGACTTGCAGAAACAATTCAGTCCTTCAGACATATGCCCATTTTATTTATTGTTCTTTGTTACTTTCTGACAGTAAGAAAACGGATAGCATCTCAGGATGCGATTCATCACCTAATTTATTACTTTTTTTTTTTTTTTTTTTTTTTTTTTTTTTTTTTTTTTTTTTTTTCTTTTTTTTTTTTTTTCTTTTTTTTTTTTTTTTTTTTCTTTTTGGCTTTATGAACGGTGCATATTAGCCATGTCAATGTGTTATGTATAATTATTTAAGACATCCATGGCCCCGGGAGGGAGTTCTATCTACGAAATAAAACTCACTCCCGGACGGGATTCGAACCCACGAACCATGGTGAGACCATGCGACCAAAGCCCTACGCTCTAGCCCGCACGGCCACCATGGCCCCCGAATTACTTTTAATATTACTTTTAATAATCGATTATATCCCATTTCTTGTTTTTAATGTAATTTATTTAAAGAAATATATGTAACGTTTAAGCTTAGTTCATTCCATTGACTCTACCCATTTTTCTTCAGATTGGCAACGGTAATCAATTATTATTGATTACTGAATACAATAATAATTGATTACCGAAATACAGATTTTAGGAACTTGTTGATCTTTCTTTCCGTGAGTAGAGTAATTAGCTATCCAAGGCATTTTCAATTAAAGTCGCGATATAGAAAATTTTCGATTTTAATAAGTTTTCGATTTAAATTTTTTTATTTACAAATTAAACACACTCAACCTTCTTGCTTCACTCTCTATCTGCAACCCCAACACTTCTCTCTTTCTCTCTCCAGACCACACTCCCACTTTTTCCCCCACCCTTCCTGAATCCTCAGTGCTGCCATTTTGATAAACATTTATTTTTTATTATATAAAGAATAACGATTTCTTTTATCGTTATTTGTGACCCCCCCCCCCCCCCCCCCCCCCCCCCCCATTCTACACGTCACATATCCTTTTCATTATATAAAAAGAAATCTGTTATTCTTTACATTCCGACTCATACAAATATTGTAAATCTTATTGCACATTCTTTACCATAACAAAGTATATAAAAAAAATTTTTTTTTTTTTTTTTTTATTTCCAACAACCATAAATATAATATAAATTTAATAGATTTTCTCCCCTAAGACTGTTATAATTTGTTACTTGAATGCCCCTAGGATGATATATTTAAAAAAAAAAAAAATATTCCTGTGCATTTTTTTTATTTTTTTTATTTTTACATACAGAGTTATCTATCTAAAATTTTTATGAACATAATTTTTTTTTTAAATTTCCTTGAATATTCAATCATTTTTTTTTTTTTTTCCTGAAACTACACGCGATACTATGCTTTCAACGACCAGTTTGTGGGTAAATATAGCTCGTTTCCGTAAGGGTGCTAACTTCCTATAAATCAACAGTGCCCACGTTGTTGACAACCACGGTTTAATAACAATAATAAACCCTTTAAACCTATAATTTTATTTAACCTATAAATTATATATTTATTTTTTTTATATTCAAAACACCCCACATTCTAAATATTTTTTTTTTTTTTCCAATACCATTAAAAAAAAGCATGCATAAATATATCATAAAATAGCTTATCTCATATCAACCCCTATATAAAATTTCCCATAACAATCACAACACCCATCTTTGAATATAATATATTTTCAATAAATAATTTGTGTTTTTTTATTATAAAAAAAAAAACATTAAAATATCTAAATTTTTTTTTTTTTTTTCAGAGTGAAGAAGGCACTAAACATTTTTTTTAAAATATCATTAATTATTATTATTTTTTTTATTTTTTTAATTTTTTTTTTCTTTATTCTTTGACAGAACACTACCCACTTTACGCATATTAATTAATCTCCGACCTACATGGTAATTGTTATCTCTCATAATATAACACAACCACCATAAATACAATAAAATGGCATACATCATAAAAAGAAATATTTACAATAACTATTTACATTAGATACATGTTTATAACTCTCAGTGACATATACAGCTGTCTTATTTGTTTATCAGTTTTATCAGTTCGACTCGTCAACATAGATGTGGTTGCCATCTCATGTTTATTACGCTCTATATCAATTTATAATTTAATTAGTATTTTATACATTTTTTTTTTTTTTTTTTTTTTTTTTTAACAATATCACATATTTCCTAATAAATAATCCATAGCTAATTAATTTTTTTTTTTTCACAATTTCTATATAACCAAAAAATGTAAGAACATGCATAACAAAAAAAAATAAATTCAATTTCATCAACCAAGAAAAAAAACATATGATCAAGCGAGGCTTATATGACCCAGACAAGCCGACCAACACATACACATGGAGCCAGGTCTCTCATGATTTGAACATATCAGAGGTCATAATTGATCAAAAAAAAAACAATTGCAATAGCAAAGACAGACAAGTCACATAATATATTATGTCTCCAACAAAAACACTCGACAAGAACGCTCGAAGACCGCAGTTTAAATGCCTGGTTTCTCCCCTCTCCACAGCTATACCTATTAGTCAGGTCCCAACCTCTCATGCTGCCTTACCGACACATAATCTGACACCATTTCCGCTATCTTCCCAGGTCACATATTGTAATATAGGTCACCAGTGCTTCTCTAATTCTGTATGACTGGTCTCTAATCCTCTCGGACACAACACACCACGTCCCTTTAAACAGATAACTTTCGATTGTTGTTTTTTTTTTTTAATTTTGTTTTTTTTTAATTATTATTATTTACCACATGCATTAAAGTCATACAAGACACATCATTTTGTACTGGCAACCAAGTACCCCTGATTCTCTAATTACTAAGTGGTCTAATCTACAGTCCTCATATCACTTATGTTGTAGGTCCCTTTTACTTTGTTATTATTTATGTTGCCTACCAAATATGATCCATTGTCATAACATTTTAAAATCTCATACGGCCCTTCGTATACCGACATGAATTTAGCAAAGATTTTATTTATTTTTTTTTTCTTATTTTCTGAGACTATTATCTTTTACATAAAGTACTTATGTTTATTTAACATTTATTTAGATTTTAAACGAAATACAACAAAATTACATCCACAAACCATATCCATAAATCCATGACAAAAATCCAATTTCGAGTTCCTTGTTATCAAAAATAATCCATCGGTTTATCTGAAGGAAACCTTTTTTTTTTTTAAATTTCTTGTGATTTTTAATTTTCTTTAATTTAGGGATCTTTTTACTTAAATTTATTAGTTGTGGGATGTTAAAGTGCTTACTTTGTTTTTGTTTATTTTCATATTTGTACCAATTTATTTTCCGATATCTAATTCTCCTAGAATTTGGTTGCAACATTACTTTAGCTTTTCTTTTATTAGTTTTCTTTAATTGTTTTCTTTCTAATTTGTAATTAATTTTTTTATTGTCTATTCTCCTAAATTTGTGAATATTATTTATAATTATTTTTCTATATTTTTGTTCCTGTCTTTGACTCATATACAATATTTTCGCATTCTTAAATTTATTGTTATTATTATTATGTCTTTTCACAATACTCTCACCTGTTTTTAATTTATTTTCACATTTATTTTTATAATTATTCTGAACATTTTTAACGTCCGTTTCATTCTCCACTATATTTTCATTTGTGTTATTATTTTGTTGTTTAAGTTCGGCAAGACTCTTTTCATTTTGTTTTTTTAATTCATACAGATTTTTTTCATTTATTTGTATTTCAAAAAACCCCAACCTTTGCTCCACCGACTCGATGATTTCTTTTTTATTAGTTTCTATCTTACAACTTAACTGTTCAAATTGATGATCCATCTTTTCGAATGTTTTTTGCATACGATCCATCATCAGCTCAAATTGACACGGAGTAAAGGGATTATCGTCTTTATTTTTGTTCGCATCCTCATCACCCGAATTCGACCTTCCTATAAGCGGTCTCGTGACTATAATAGAATTTTCTCCCGTTTTTCCCGTTCCTTCTACAAATCCAGATTCCCGAACATCGCTATCTACGTTCCGGAGTCCTGATCCGCCGAGGCTACTCCCGATTCCGTCCATTCCTGCCGCTAATTCTCCCGCTTCCCCATCGTAAACAAACTCCGGACCTTGCTCTCCCGCCATGCTATGGGTCGACTCACCTGTGTCCTCGTCCGCCATCTTGCTTCACAAATCTATATAATACATAAAATATATCACAGCAATTTCTAAACTTATAAATCTGGACAACTCAAAATTTTTTTTTTTTTTTCTCCCCTATTCCATCATTTTTATTGCCAAAACGTTGGGTGCCATTGTAATAATTCTTATACTCTTAAAATTTACTATTGTTTTTTTTGAATAATGAAATTGGGCGGTGAATTCCTTTAATAAAAATGTTTTCATGGAATAAGATTTAATATTTTTATTATTTTTTTTTTTTGCTTACATTTAACATAAATCGATAGACAGTGATAATATAAAATTTATTTTTTATTCACTCACAATTTTACTATCTATCCTCCAATCCTCCGCTGCTCCTCAGTACATCATAGGCTCATCGATTCTTCCATCAATCTGCCCACTTCCAGAACTCCAGACTTCCAACTCCACAAAGAATCTTCACTACTCCAGTCAACTCTCTATCATCCGTTCACTTGCACTCTCCCGAAAAAAAAAAACAACCGTCCACTTACAGTCTCTCTCTCCAACCACCAAATTCCAACAACCTTCTTGCTTCACTCTCTATCTGCAACCCCAACACTTCTCTCTTTCTCTCTCCAGACCACACTCCCACTTTTTCCCCCACCCTTCCTGAATCCTCAGTGCTGCCATTTTGATAAACATTTATTTTTTATTATATAAAGAATAACGATTTCTTTTATCGTTATTTGTGACCCCCCCCCCCCCCCCCCCCCCCCCCATTCTACACGTCACATATCCTTTTCATTATATAAAAAGAAATCTGTTATTCTTTACATTCCGACTCATACAAATATTGTAAATCTTATTGCACATTCTTTACCATAACAAAGTATATAAACAACATTTTTTTTTTTTATTTCCAACAACCATAAATATAATATAAATTTAATAGATTTTCTCCCCTAAGACTGTTATAATTTGTTACTTGAATGCCCCTAGGATGATATATTTAAAAAAAAAAAAAATATTCCTGTGCATTTTTTTTATTTTTTTTATTTTTACATACAGAGTTATCTATCTAAAATTTTTATGAACATAATTTTTTTTTTAAATTTCCTTGAATATTCAATCATTTTTTTTTTTTTTTTCCTGAAACTACACGCGATACTATGCTTTCAACAACCAGTTTGTGGGTAAATATAGCTCGTTTCCGTAAGGGTGCTAACTTCCTATAAATCAACAGTGCCCACGTTGTTGACAACCACGGTTTAATAACAATAATAAACCCTTTAAACCTATAATTTTATTTAACCTATAAATTATATATTTATTTTTTTTATATTCAAAACACCCCACATTCTAAATATTTTTTTTTTTTTTTTTTTTCCAATACCATTAAAAAAAAGCATGCATAAATATATCATAAAATAGCTTATCTCATATCAACCCCTATATAAAGTTTCCCATAACAATCACAACACCCATCTTTGAATATAATATATTTTCAATAAATAATTTGTGTTTTTTTATTATAAAAAAAAAACATTAAAATATCTAAATTTTTTTTTTTTTTCAGAGTGAAGAAGGCACTAAACATTTTTTCTAAATATCATTAATTATTATTATTTTTTTTATTTTTTAAATTTTTTTTTTCTTTATTCTTTGACAGAACACTACCCACTTTACGCATATTAATTAATCTCCGACCTACATGGTAATTGTTATCTCTCATAATATAACACAACCACCATAAATACAATAAAATGGCATACATCATAAAAAGAAATATTTACAATAACTATTTACATTAGATACATGTTTATAACTCTCAGTGACATATACAGCTGTCTTATTTGTTTATCAGTTTTATCAGTTCGACTCGTCAACATAGATGTGGTTGCCATCTCATGTTTATTACGCTCTATATCAATTTATAATCATCGCTATCTACGTTCCGGAGTCCTGATCCGCCGAGGCTACTCCCGATTCCGTCCATTCCTGCCGCTAATTCTCCCGCTTCCCCATCGTAAACAAACTCCGGACCTTGCTCTCCCGCCATGCTTCGGGTCGACTCACCTGTGTCCTCGTCCGCCATCTTGCTTCACAAATCTATATAATATATAAAATATATCACAGCAATTTCTAAACTTATAAATCTGGACAACTCAAAAATGTTTTTTTTTTTTCTCCCCTATTCCATCATTTTTATTGCCAAAACGTTGGGTGCCATTGTAATAATTCTTATACTCTTAAAATTTACTATTGTATTTTTTGAATAATGAAATTGGGCGGTGAATTCCTTTAATAAAAATGTTTTCATGGAATAAGATTTAATATTTTTATTATTTTTTTTTTTTGCTTACATTTAACATAAATCGATAGACAGTGATAATATAAAATGTATTTTTTATTCACTCACAATTTTACTATCTATCCTCCAATCCTCCGCTGCTCCTCAGTACATCATAGGCTCATCGATTCTTCCATCAATCTGCCCACTTCCAGAACTCCAGACTTCCAACTCCACAAAGAATCTAACCGTCCACTTACAGTCTCTCTCTCCAACTACCAAATTCCAACAACCTTCTTGCTTCACTCTCTATCAGCAACCCCAACACTTCTCTCTTTCTCTCTCCAGACCACACTCCCACTTTTTCCCCCACCCTTCCTGAATCCTCAGTGCTGCCATTTTGATAAACATTTATTTTTTATTATATAAAGAATAACGATTTCTTTTATCGTTATTTGTGACCCCCCCCCCCCCCCCCCCATTCTACACGTCACAATATATATATTGTAGCATGTCTACCCTATAGACAATATATAATGCTCAGAACTGGCGATGTCTGCGAGAGGATCGCGATCGCTAGGAGCAAAGTATGGGTTGTGTGGTGTTGAATTAAAGAGAATTGCATTTGGAAGAGCATGCTCGGAACCAGCAATGCCTGCGAGGGAATCGTAATCGCTGGGAGCGAAAACAAAGAACAATAAACATACAATGGAAAGGAAGCCAAGATAATTGTCTACATCCGGTGTATAATGAATAAGCAGTGAAGGGTTTCACAGAACTTTTTTTAGAAGCTGATATAATCGGTAATATGTGATTGGCTGGAAATAAAGTGGGCGGAGACCAACAACCAATCAAACCTCGAGAACCGTTCCCCTACCATGGTCAGGTCCCACAGACCACACCCAACTTTATTCATTCCTCGTTCATGTCTCGGTCGAGCACCATGTATCTTCTCTGTTTTAATATCAGTTTGAGTATGTGAAATTACTATTCTTGGTTCATGTCTCGGTCGATCACCACGTATCTTCTCTGTTTTAATATGAGTGTGAATATGTGATATCATTTCTTCTCCATACTTGGGGCCAGACTGGCCACATCGAAATAGTCAGTGAGATACACATTTTGAATTCGGACGCACCAAATCAGTGAAAAACGTAAATTCTATCGTGGCATCGAAACTACGCAGATCTACAAGGACTATGTGAGTAGATGGTGTCTGCGGGATGTACATAAACGATGTCCACATAGTCCAGGGATCATTCTCGAGGTACCTCGTAATTGATCAAATCTTATTAAATTTTTTTTTTTTTTCTGTTGTAAATATTTAATGTTCTTTTAATAATAAATATGTTATTATTCTAAAGTTGGTTCATTCCATTTCCCCCCTCCCATACTTTTTCTGGTTGGCAACAGTAATTAATTATTATTAATTACTGATGGCAACTACCCGTTAGGAACTAGTAACCGTCCTTCCCGAGGGAGTGCACTCAGCAATCCAGGCATTGTTTTTATTAGAGTCGCGATATAATAATTTTCAATTCTAATAATTTTTTCGGTATTAATTATATTTTATTTATATTTACTAATTACTTAAATTGAACTCACAGGAGAAGGAGAGTTGTTACAATATATATATATATATATATATATATATATAAATTAATTTACGGTACGGGGAAGTTAGGTTTTTAGAAAAACAAATCTTTATTTTACAAAAAGAATATTACACCAGATACTTATATGCACTAAGTATATAAAAAAGGGGGGTTCACCGTACCGGAGCTGGGACAAAACTGAACGGCTGGAAGATGGTAAGGTGGGGAGGAAGACTGCAATAGCAGATAGTAATACAAATAACTACGTATCGTAATGCGATAGAATTGTGTGGGAATTGCAAGTTAGCAATATTTGTGTTAATTGTGTGGGAATTGGTTCTATAACTCCTCCATCCCTAAAAGGGCATCACCTGGAAGGTGGTGGCGAGAAGAAAGTGACTCTAAGGCAATAGTAACATTTGATGAATTAGGTTGGGTAGCTGAAGGCTTATAAGAGAAGGCTTATGTAATTAATATGAGAGATGAAATAGTAATAAAATATAAGATTAGTGTCCATAAATTAGGACTGATGAAATTAGTAACAGTAGTAGCTAAGGGTACAATTGGGTTAGTGTGAATGTGCTTAAGGGTTAAGGGTTTTAAGAGTTAAATTTGAATTTTGCTTAACATTTAAATCTAGATGAAAATTATTAACAATATGAGGTTTGTCTGAAGATCTTGTAGAGTAGTGGAAGGAGATGTCTTCAATGTCTTCGCTGGGGCTAAGTGTGATGAGATGAATACCAGAAAGTTTCTTCGTGGTGAGGGCAATGTTGCTGGCAATTTTGGTGTCACTGATGTGTGGGAAGACAGCAATAAATTGGTTTGTTTGTGGAAGGGGTTCGATGAAATTTTCCTGGATGTCCAGGTTGGTATACTGACAGGTGGATGTGTTCTCGTGAAGAATAATATTCGGTTCACATGATGGTTGATGGAAGGAGATAAGATCGTTGGAGCATTGGTAACATTGTACGTTATATTTAATACCTAAGATCTTATTCCTAGGTGTTAGTAGATAGTTAATATTAGGAATAATAGCCATGAATAAATTGTTCTGTAAGGTGGGAATTGGAAATAATTAAAATAAATCATAATCTTCTTTTGAATTTATGGGAAGTGTGAGGAAATAAATTATTTTATTCCTGAATATTTTACAATGTACTTTAATTAATGTTTCAAAATTTGATATGTTATGATAGTCGAAGGTGAATGGTATTTGTTTGTTATAATGATGTGATATATTTTTGATTTCATTAAGTAATTGATGAGTGGTGATGATACTGGGGTGCATAGTGTTTGATTTACAGAAAGTAATTGAGTTTTTAACATCTTGGAGGGAATTAAGAATGGAAAGAAAATGAATTTCAACAAGATAAAATAGATCTTTGGTGTTGCGAATAGCTGATTCGCTTCCTAGTTCAGCGCTTAATTGGGATATTTTATTCGTAATTTCTATATTATTGTATTTAATAATTTCTAAAGTTTCGTTATATGCCGCGATAATATCGTTGCTAATAGAGTATTGG
The DNA here is from genome assembly GCA_963662175.1 of Aradus depressus. NCBI lineage: Eukaryota > Metazoa > Arthropoda > Insecta > Hemiptera > Aradidae > Aradus > Aradus depressus. The sequence continues at coordinate 18,133,092 of OY759215.1, forward strand.
GAATCTAATTGATATTGCAATTTGTGTTCATTTTCGTTAATATGTTGAAATAAAGTATTATATTTTTCTTCGTCTGATGCATCTAAATTTCCGGTAATTATTTTAATAATTGAGCCTAATCCGTTGATCAACCCTCTTTTGTATCTTTTAGTTTCCGAATAAATTTTTAAGTTATTAATTTTGTCTTCTATATTGTCTCGGGATACGTTGATGAGATTTTGAAAACTTTTAAAGGTGTTTAATATACTCCTATTATAAAATAATTGTTCCGTGATGCGCAACAATTTGTCATATTGAATTTTAGTATTGATAAATTATTTATATAAATCTTTTAATTCAAAGTAAGGTATAAATGTGTGTTCGGAAGTTTGCAGTTTTGCTAATCCAAGATGGTTGTGTGTAATGTCTTGAATGGTTGCTGCTGTGCATAATGTAGTGATGATTGTACAGGTGAATTTGAATGTTAATGTTTCTTATTTGTGTAATTAAACTGTAAAATGTTGCTTTAACTGGTCAATTTGATTATCGTATAGAAGTTAATACGAAAATTGTTAATAATATTTTTAGGTTTATGTTTTATATCTACTTGTTTAATAATTAGTATTGTTATATATGAAATGATTTTAAATAAAATAATTTTTTTGTTATAATAATAATATTGTTATTTTCTTTTAATTATAATTATTTTTCTTTTCATTTTACTTATAATATAAATTTTTCTTTTCATTGCATTATTCAACCTAGATATTCGCTCAGTGTCGATGTTGTCCATAACTTAACTTCATAATATATTTTTTAATTATTCTTATTACTTAATATTTTCATTATATTTATTGTTTCAATTATTTTTAATTTATTATTATCATTACTTCTTTATCATTTCTTAATATTAAATTCTTTAAATATTTCTTATTGTTACTAAAATTCTTATAAAAATTATTATTAACTTTTCTATAAACTACTTTATTATTTGCTAACTTACTAACTAGCTTACAAACTAATGGGTGGATGTCTTTTTATCTCTTACCCAGGAGGGTTGTACGCAGTTTTAAGTCATACCCAGGGACTTTGGATACAGTTTTACGTCATGTTCTAGGACGGTTTGGATACAGTTTATCCTCGTGTCCAGGAGTCGACATTCTTTGTCGTAACCGTAGTTATACTTGTTGGCTCTAAATTTTGAATATGATTTAATTTTGATGATGTAATCATTAAATTTTATTTCGAAAGTTTTAAAGTTTCAATTATTTTAAATTCTTCTAATCCGTTCACGAGCAGGGGGTCTTTTATTTTAGTCTCTGTCTTTTGAGCCGCCGGGGCGTGGTCTCGTTAGTGTGTTTGTCTGTCGGACTTTCGGACGAAGCAATCTTCTCTACGTCCGATCGTTTGTTGTTAAATTTCCGTCTGGGGCGTTTTATATTGGATAGGTGTATGTTTTTCTGTGTATTGTGGTGTCGTGGATGTATTTCAGCTGTTTTACGTTTCGGGTTAAGTTTGGTGATTGTTTCTTTATTGTATTTGTTTTTTGTCTTGCTCTGTTTTTGTTTATTTTTGACGTATACTGTTTGTGGAATTTTGGGTAGTGGTTCTCTGTCTTGATTTCGTTTGTCAATTATTGTTTCTTTAGTTTGTGCACTTTTTTCGTTAATTTTGTTGTAGACCAATTTCAATTTTTCTCGATGTTTGTCTATGTAATTATTTATTAATTGTTTTTCCAGGTCTATTGAAAAAGCGGAGTTATTGTCAAAATGTCCGTAAATTATATCGAGGGGTTTTAATTTTGTAACTGAATGTAGGGAATTGTTGTATGCCAGAAGGGCGTAGTTTACTTTTGTTTCTATACTGTCATTTTTAAATTCGTCTCTGTTGTTCAAAAGTCTTATGTGTTCTATTAATGTGGAGTGGAATCTTTCTGTAGGGTCATTGCTTTCAGGGTGTAGTTCTTTTACGAGGGAATTATTGAATTCTAGTCCATCGTCTGAAATAATGAGCCCACGCCTGGTTGTGTTTGATGTGCACTCGAGCTGGTCGGGGGAGGACTTCTCCAGGAAGTTCCGAAACAAATACCCCGACCTCTCTCCCCTTCCCCCCCCCCCCCTCCAACAACAATCTAGAAGAAGAATCCCAAAGGAAGATCGACGGTTCACTCAGGGTCGTCGAGTTGACCCCAGAGAGGTGGAAGGCGCCGGGAGGATCACCCTAGGGTGGTGCACATGTAGAGTCCGGGACTGCCTGGACGTCTCGCGGTGTTGGCGTTGTCAGGTTTGTGGCCACGTCGAGAGGACGTTCAACCGACCCAGGGTGTGTGCGAGGTGTTCGCAGTAAGGGCACGACAGGGCCAGTTGTCCAAATAACTCCAAACCGCCGAAGTGCAGTAACTGTGGTACACGGGGTTCCCGCGTCGCGCACCAGGCGGACAGCAAGACCTGCAACTCATATATCCTTGCGTTAGAGACATTGGCCTCACGCACTGATTATAGCGGAAACGATTTGTGGGGGTCTCCGTTTGTGGCAGCCCAACATGAATAGGCGCGTTAGAGCAATCCAACTGCGTTAGAGGCAGAAAGGCAGGTCCTTGTGACACCAGTAAGTGATGAAAAAGTGTTGTCTTTGAGTCGTCCTATTTGCTATTTTTCCTTTGTAATTTCCCTTAATAAAACTATATGAGGACTATAAATTAATTTAATTTAATGTCAGTTGGCATATCAAATGATCCGATATTACTGCACAAAGTAATACTTTGAAGTCCTATACTTTATCTAACGGGGAAGAGTTAACCCAGATCAAGTCTATCATGAAGCAACCCTGGCTACTGATGAAGGTGTGTCCTGCGAGATAGACACTCCTGCTCCTTCCATTAACCACAACAGTTCTTCACTTTCTATAACATCCACCAACAGTTCTCCCCGTAGGTTGATATCTGTGTCAGCAGACTGTTTGCAGTCAACTTCGTGCCCTGAAAGTAACTTTTTCAAACTGGTTCAGGTTGGCGATTTGTTGGCGACTGGATCGCTATTTTTCATTTCCTCAAGCAATTCCTTAAGTATGCGAATATTTTTCCAATTTTCAAGTTTTGGAGAAGATGAACAATCCCAAAAATACATTTAATGTTCTGACATTTAATTTGAATAAAAATAAAGTTTTTATTGTTTATCAAAACAGTAGTCAGTGGTAGCTCAGTAGTATGCGTGCTTGCTTACTGAGCTAAAGATAGTGAGTTCGTAACCCGGCCGAGGCCCTTAGTTTATTTTATCTGGAAGGTAAAATACAAAAGCACGCCGTCCTGCGAATGGGGCATGAAGCGATGGTCCCGAGCCTGTTTGATGTCAGGTACTCGTTAAAGACTCCTGCCCTAGGTGAATAAAGATTTAGGGTATGCGTATTTAAGACTCCCATAGTAGAGTCGGGTTCATGTCCACCAGAGCGACGAAAGAGCGCTCTGGTAGTAGGTAATATGATCTCATGGTTAAAGTCTGGACTTGGGTCATAATAACTATCTCAAAACAGTAGCCTCTTATAAGCCCTTGTTTATAATTATTATAATTCCCCTGGAGGGTCTTCCTTGTTTTTTGATTTCCGTGGACATACTTTCGGTAAGTCAGTAGTTATCAAAACCTTTTGGCCGGTCTCTGTCAATTAACTTTACATGTTATAGTTAGACCTATAATGCTCATCTGTAACAATATCCCGTGTTGATCCGTGTGAGTAATTTAAAATATATGATTATAATTATTCATATTTAATTGAACATTTATTAATATTTAACCAACTTGCTGACGAAAACTATTTTTTAGAAAATTCAGCCTCGAACAAATCGCTTGTTTTAATCTAACCATAGAGATTAATGACAATTAGCGAACTGTCATATATAGATCTTCTGTTCAACGATGACATTTTCAATACGGGCAACAAGACGATTTCCGGTGCCAAGCGGGATCGTGCCAGCAAAGCGTGATCCTGGAAGATCATTCGGGAGAATGAAAGAAGGCTCTCTGAACGCTCAGGGGTCGATTGACAGATTTGCTGCGCACAACTCTAGGCACTAAAAGAAAATAATTTTCGATGGTGCAATTCGCGATTTCGCAGCTATGTGACGAACAATACAAACAACGCGAAAGATATCACGGCGGCTTACGCTTGTTCCGACTGTTCCGAGGCCAACTGATAAGATCCAGTGGGAAGATGTCTTGGAATTGCAATGCAGTTGTCTGAAGAGAATTCGTGATGAAAGCGTTCCAACCTGATCCGCACCGCAGAGGGTAGCGAGTCGACCCAATGAAAGAGTGATATTATTACTCACCCCCTCCCAATAAATATATAGTAATATCAACACAACATGATGCTATTTGTTATTCATAATTTACCTTCTTAAGATAACTTAGATAAGAGTCAAACTTACACGTCAGCTTCTTCCGATCTGTAACAAACAAGGAGTGAGGATGAACAATGGGAATAGTCTATTAAGCACGTCAACTGCTCCTCTAGGATTCTGGCAAGTTTTTAAAAATTGTTCGTGCTCGAGTTGCGGCTAGAATATAGCTACTGTTTCATATTCAATTATGTTATCAATTAAAAGAACTTAGAGAGTATTTAATAACATTATGTAAATTACCTTTTGATTAGAAATATTATTATTTTTTATTTCAGGTTATTATTCACGAATATACCATCAAGCCATATAGTCTCTATTAATTTTCATTCTTCATTTTTCATTTCATTTTAGAATGTGGTGGGGATTACTTATGTGTTTCTGTTATGGTAATTATTTAAATTATATTATGCAAATAATAAATAAATGATTTTTTGAGTAGGGTTATTGTGAGAAATTAAAGATTTTACATATTTTGATTCTAGGAGAACAATGTTAAAAGATAAAAGAAATATATAGATAAATGACACACTTTGTCTAATAACAAAGAATGATTTTAATTAAACAATCTTTTGACGGTATGTAAGGTAAGAAATATATATAAAAAATTAATTGTACTTAAATTTTTTTTTTTTTTTGTAATGTTTTATTTATTCTACAATCTGTACAAAAACAATAAGCAGAAGTGCTGACTATAAGAATACATGTACACAGGTAATACAAAATATATGAATATGTGGAAAGAAATGAATATGTACAAAATAATATCAAATATATATAAAAATTAATAAATAAAATATGTACAAAATAATTCTAATAATAAATTAACTTTGAGCTCGAGACCCCTCGAAATACCCCGATTATCTGCCATCCCAATTCCTCCAAATTAATGGAGGCAGGGGAGGCCACAGGGGGCTGAGTGATCCCCCCGCCATCTTGTTCTACGATGGAGGTAGATCAAGAAGGAATGAAGAGCTGAAAGTACGAGTTCATGAAGGGAGAAGCTGGTCACTACCAGCACTCCCAGTTATACACGCTATCTTAACCTAGCAGGTCTCTCGGCCAGCACCGCGTCAGCCTTCTGGGAGGATTATCTGGGTGGGAGCGGGAGGACAAGTGTCGAGCGACGGGATTGACATGGGAAGAAAGGTTAGAGTGGAATTTGGAGAAGCGGGACTTGATGAGGTCAATAACAAAAGGAATTTTAAGGTCATTATGGAGGGTAAGGTTGGACACATAGAAGGGAGCATCGACAATTGTTCTTAGGACTTTGGATTGGAAGGACTGGATACGCTTGATGTTAGATGGCTTAGCACAACCCCATAGTTCCAGTCCGTATGTCCATATAAGTGTTATTATAGTCTTGTAAATGGTCAGTTTGTTTCTGCTGAGCAGCCGGTAGAGCAGGCCAAACCGTCTGTTCAGCTCCTGTCGTTTTAATCGTGTGTGGGGGTTCCATGTCAGTCTTCGGTAAAGGTAGAACCCTAAGTAGCGGACTTGATTGGAGGCAGGGATCGGAACGTTATTGAAGGAAATCGGAGGACAGGATTGGCGTCTCAGAGTGAAGGTAACATGGTTACACTTCTCTTCATTAATTTTCACACGCCACTGCCGACACCAATCCTCTATGTGGAGAAGGTGTTGCTGTAGATTTTGGGAGGCTATGATAGGATCTTGGTTGGAAGCAAGGATAGCTGTATCGTCAGCAAAGGTTGCTAGGAGTGTGTTAGAATTGGTAGGAATATCAGCAGTGTAAACTGTATAGAGGATGAGACCGAGGACCTTACACTCCAGGGAAGAGGAAATGTGGTCTACAATGTACTTGAATTAATGATAAAGATTAAATGTAAGCCATAAAGACAAAATGGCGTGGTGTAAGTTATAAGTAATTGTTTAATATGTTTTTCAGAAAATTTTAATGAACTTGAAAATGTATATTAAAAAGACGAAATATTGTTCGAAAAATGAAAAAAAAAGAATGAAAATTAATTGAGACTATATGGCTTGATGGTATATTCGTGAATAATGCCCTAAAATAAAATGAAACAATGTCTCTAAAATCGGAAATAATTTTATGATCTTCAACATAACATTATTTTTTTTATTATTATCACCCCCTCCCCCAACAACTTCACATAACAACCCCAAATATTTATTCATAACTTACCTGTTGAAGGCATCTGGAAATATCTTTCTTCCATCACACTAAGAACTGTAACAAAAAAGGGATGAGGATAAACAATGGGAATAATCTATTAAGCACGTTAACTGCTTCTGGAAAGTTTCAGAAGATTGTTGGGGTTCGAGTTGTTTCAGAAATTGAACTGTACCATCACTTACACCCGTGTAGTATTTAACGCGTCAGCGAAACGTTCGTCTCGCGATCAAATGATTGCCTTACGACCGGAACTTCAGTCCAGCCTGACTTTATGTCGGGCCCTATCTGATTTTATGTCGGCGCATTCACGTACGATAGTCAAATAATGTATCGTCAGATACTAGCAGAGGATTGTGAGAGGGATAAGCAAATAATTGTATGGCGCTAGAAATTATTTTACTTTGAACTGCCGACAATGATGAGAATACTAAGCGTTAGCAAGGGATTGAAAGTTTTTTTTTACATAGACAGGTGAAGTATCAACTTGAAACTTAGAAAGTACATAATGAAAGTATTTTTTACATATTCAGGTCAGGTATCAATTTGAATAACGTAGAAAGTACATAATGAAAGTATTCTTTACAGTCAGGTGAGGTATCAACTTGAAGATCTTAGAAAGTACATAATTAAAGTATTTTTTACATATTCAGGTCAGGTATCAATTTGAATAACGTAGAAAGTACATAATGAAAGTATTCTTTACAGTCAGGTGAGGTATCAACTTGAAGATCTTAGAAAGTACATAATGAAAGTATTTTTTACATATTCAGGTCAGGTATCAATTTGAATAACGTAGAAAGTACATAATGAAAGTATTCTTTACAGTCAGGTGAGGTATCAACTTGAAGATCTTAGAAAGTACATAATTAAAGTATTTTTTACATATTCAGGTCAGGTATCAATTTGAATAACGTAGAAAGTACATAATGAAAGTATTCTTTACAGTCAGGTGAGGTATCAACTTGAAGATCTTAGAAAGTACATAATTAAAGTATTTTTTACATATTCAGGTCAGATATCAATTTGAATAACTTAGAGAGTACATAATGAAAGTATTCTTTACAGTCAGGTGAGGTATCAACTTGAAGATCTTAGAAAGTACATAATTAAAGTATTTTTTACATATTCAGGTCAGGTATCAATTTGAATAACGTAGAAAGTACATAATGAAAGTATTCTTTACAGTCAGGTGAGGTATCAACTTGAAGATCTTAGAAAGTACATAATGAAAGTATTTTTTACATATTCAGGTCAGGTATCAATTTGAATAACGTAGAAAGTATATAATGAAAGTATTCTTTACAGTCAGGTGAGGTATCAACTTGAAGATCTTAGAAAGTACATAATTAAAGTATTTTTTACATATTCAGGTCAGGTATCAATTTGAATAACGTAGAAAGTACATAATGAAAGTATTCTTTACAGTCAGGTGAGGTATCAACTTGAATAACTTAGAGAGTACATAATGAAAGTATTCTTTACAGTCAGGTGAGGTATCAACTTGAAGAACTAAGAACTTAGAAAGTTCATAATGAAAGTCTAATTTACTTAACCAGCTATATGAAGTATAGGTTGAGTTTTTAGTGGAAGCTTCTGATTCAAAAGGAAAAAAAAAAAATTGTTGTCTGTTAATACAATAACGCCCGCGAGAATGAATGTATCGACACGAAATGTTATATGTGTATCCAGAATCAGATAAGGTCCATTGGTTTTGAGACAAATTGGTCAAAAGAAAAGGGGGCTTCACAAAAAAACTTCAAATAACAGCTTTTGTAATGAATGTATCGAAACAAAATGTATTGTGAGGGTTTAGAAGCACATAAGGACTATATCTTCTCTTTTTCAGCGGATTCGGCCGAAAGAAAAGAGAGGATCAAAGGAGGCCAACCCTAAAACCCCAATAACTGCCGATGTTAGGAACATACCGCCACACTTGGGGAGAATGAGACGGGGAGTGGGAGGAGTGTAGCCGTTCGTTTCTGAAGAGGAGGTCGTCAGGAAGAGAGACGGAGAAGAAGGATATCTAGAGCCTCAGCCAGCTGTCAGTAATAACAATGACATGGATGCCAGGCCCTCAGGCGAAACCATGGCATCACCGGGATTCCCCTCATCTCCAGGATCGAGACATTTTATATGTGAATTCAGAACCATTAACACAAAAACCCTAATAACTTCCAAATTAATGAGTTTATCGACACAAAGTTTAGGTTGAGGATTTAGGAGCCTCTTTGTAAGTCAACTGTTGAAAATTGGCGCAAACGGTCGACGGGTTCTGAAGGGGAAACGAAAAGTTAATTGATTAACTCGTTCTGGGGAAGTACATTGCCGGTGATTTACCAACGAGTTTCTTCATATTTGGAATCTGGAGTTAGGAAAACATGAAATTCCGTTGAAAATTCCGCATCAAATTTTTGACTACTTACATAATTTCCTCTGTACTTCGTATAGCTGGTAAAATCCCGATAAAAGGGGTGAATATTTGAGATTGGTCTCATCCTTCATACAATTTCTTTCTTGCAGTGCTCTGTTTATTTCCAGTTGTTCCAGTGAGTTGAGTATTGTATCTTTGTCACAAAAATGTAGGTATTGTATGCCTGTATTTCTATCAAAAAATAGTGTAAGTTTCCGTTGATGTGTTGTGCGAAGGTTGATTTTCCTGTGTCTAGGAATACGAATATACTATCGATATCAATATAGTATCGATACGTTTGTTCTGATACCGAGTGAAATTGTACTCAATACCCGCTTATCGATATTTTACTAATATCAATACTCTTCAAACGGTATCGGTAGATCAGTATCGAAAAGAAAAATACATTCCTGTCCAGAAAGAAGGCAATAGCCCTATTTTGTGCTGTATTTTTACCATAAATATTATTATCATAAACACACAGAGCATTACGGGGACGGACTCGCGGTCAATAGGCAACCTTTCTTAACTTTCCAGTTTCCTATTCTATAAATCTTGGTGCAGTGTACAGTGAGTGTGATACCGCCCCCAAAAAGTAAACTGTTGACATTTTTCATCAAAACTGATGATTGTTCGGCGAAATGTAAACTGTGTAGCAAGACGTCAAAACTGGTGGAAATACGTCAAATCTTGAAAAGCATTTAAAAATTACCCATGAAGGATATGCTCTAGATCAAGATTTGCGGCAGTCAGCAGCAGGCAAGACCCCATGAGTAATTTTATCTATCTTTGAATTTTTACTGAAATTTCGCGAAAAAAAGCCGAGGACCCACCAAGAAAGTGTGCATTGATGATGATACCGATGGCGATGAGCCGGCTCAAAATGATAATAGCAACAACAAGATTGAAGATAATATCACCGGTTTTGATGATATTAAAGAATACAAAATTAATGTCCCAGTAACTCCAAGATGAGTCCGTTGGAGATGACGATGACCCAGTCCCTAGTAACTCCAAGATGAGTCCGTTGGAGATGAGGATGACTCAGTCCCTAGTAACTCCAAAATGAGTCCGTTGAAGATGACGATGAACCAGTCCCTAGTAACTCCAAGATGAGTCCGTTGGAGATGAGGATGACCCAATCCCTAGTAACTCCAAGATGAGTCCGTTGGAGATGAGGATGACTCAGTCCCTAGAAACTCCAAGATAAGTCCGTTGGAGATGAGGATGACCCAGTCCCCAGTAACTCCAAGTCCAAGCAGGTAAATTTCAATTTTACGGGTAAAAATATTTCTGAGTGGTTGCAGAACACGCTCGAAGAATGACGTATTGATAACGCCAAAGTTGACAATAGGGCGAACATTGTCAAAGCAGCAGATCTTCAATTTCCTAGACGAAATTTACATTGTTTTGCTCATACACTCAATTTCGTGGCGATGAGTGTACTGCAAGACAATCAAGTACAACCTATCATGTCAAAAATACGAGGAATCGTCAAGTGGGTGAAGAAAAATGTAAAAAGTTCGGACGAACTTTGAAACAAACAACAAAAAGACGGACTTGCAATGAAAAAAGTTATACTTGACGTAAGAAGGCTGATGAGGGAGTTGGATAACTCCGAAATCGATCGAGTAGACGACATGACCTCGTAGTTAAAACCCGGGCATGAGACACAATAACTAATTATAATATGTGAGCACAAAACAGCTGTTAATGAACTATTCATTATAGAAATACACAAATTTCAAATTTCGCCCCGCCATTCTCTATTAGGACATACTCCTTGGACGTGACAAATTAATTAATACCTACTTTCCAATATTATCAACCTTGCATCAATTACAGGAAACCAGAACTCCGCAACTGTAACAAACAAGAAAGAGGATGAACAAAGGTAAAGCACATCAACTGGTCCTTTACTGTTGGGGCAAGTTTCAAAAACGTGTTCGTTCGAGCCGCGTCGTACATGAATCTGGTTTTACATAATCTGGCTTACCGATTAAATTTCAAAGAACATAGTAAATAATAAACTACTACTTGGGCGAACAACAGTCAAAGCAGCAGATCTTCAATTTCCCAGACGAAATTTACATTGTTTTGCTCATACACTCGTTCGTTGATCCGTGCGCCAGTTATTATTCTGTGGCCTATACCAAGGCCTGCCACGCGATTTCCTATACAATAAGGTTCCTGTAGAGCCAGGAGCTGGACGGACTGAGCGTACACCAGTTCACGCAACTCATACGCTCGCCAATCTCTTACGCCTATGCATGTTGTGCTGGACAACGTGGATACCCGTGTGCTCTCACTTCTGCGGCAACGCTTTCCTTTTACAGATGGAGCTGTCATGCCCTGCCATTGCGTACCAAGCACACACCCTCTCCTTGCTTGGGCAACGCTTCTCCGGGTGGCCGAAGCCATGGCATTTCCCACACCTGGCTACATACAGGCAGTCCCGCACGGTAAAGTTGTAACACCCTAGGGTGATCCTGCCAGTGGTGATGAGGGCCCTCCGGGTCGCAGGGGTCGTCTCAACCACCCAACGCACCGTCGGTCTGCCGGGGGGGGGGGGGGGGGGGCCTTTCTATAAATGGGGATAATGGGGGAGAGTGCGGGGGATAGGACTTGGAATATCCTGGAGAGGTCCTCGGCCGACCAACCCGCGCGCAGATCGAAGACCGCTAAGCGGGGTTTTCTCCTGTGCAGCATCTCTGCCTTCAGGCCCAACTCCTTGAGTCGGGAATTGGCGGTCAGGGTCAAGTTCCTCAGCCGAGGTAACCTCCAGGAGAATTCTCCCCCTCCTGGCAGGTCTGCTGCTTTTTAAGGTGATCCCGAGCTCTCCCAGTGTCACCTGAACATGTGCGTCCGCGAGCGGGCGCGTGTCCTTGCTAGACAGCTCTACCACGGCCATGAAGGCCGCAGGGCGTTTTTGGCCCTCTCCTGCCGTGGCAGCTGTCTGAGGACGTCCTCCTTCCTCTTGGTGGGGGGAGGGGGGGTAGTCCTCGTCTCGGGCGGGGTGCCGTCGTCGCTACTGGGGCTGCCGGTGCTGCAGGAGGGATGCCCCCCTCTTCTTCCTCTTCCTCACCACTTGGATCCACTCCGCTGGATTTGAATAATTCTCATCGGTGATGGGTGGCGGGGGGGGAGGGGGGGGGAGAGGATGGGAGGGGGGGTCCCGTCTATCTCCATCTCTGGATTGGATACGGAGGGGGGGGGGGGGGCGTGGGGGTCTTGGGAGCCCTAGCTGGAGCCTTGAGGAGGGGGGGCGCGATTTTCACCCCACCCCCTCCTGTACTAGGTCCGGGGGGGGGGGGGAGGGGGCAGGCGTGCTTCTCGGCGTCTTTTTTTCCGCTCCTCTCTTCTTCTTCCCCTGTCTCTCCGGGTCTTCTTCCGGCAGAGTCCTGTCCTGGAGGAGGAGGGGAGGAACCTCTGGTACCCCTGGTCCCATGGGAGGGGGCAGCTGGGGGAGGCTGGCCAAGCCGACGACAATTGTAGTCGCCACCGTCTCGGCCAGACTCCCCGCGATCTCCCTTGCCATCCTGACCTTGGCCTCGGCCCCTCTTGTACCGTAGACATCAGTCCCAGGAGGCGGGCGATCCCTATATTCACCCGCTCGCGGTCCACAATGCTCATTTTATTTTTTCGAAGTATGGCCGAGATTTCACACGGGCATGGGCCTCGTCCATTGGATTTTCTTTCCTTACTTCTGCCTTTTCTGGGGTGTTCCCCCGTGCTCTCCTCCTGCCTGCCTCTTGGGGGGCATATTCCTCCTTCGACTTTATTAGCGGGGAGAGTGCATAGGGAAGGGAGGGGGGGGGATGTGTGTGCTGTAGTAAGAGGGAGCTGGTGGAGGAGGGGAGGGAGGGGGAGAGAGCGTGAGCGGTCCCGGGGGGGGGGGGGGGGGGGGGGGGTGCGCAGCGTCCTGATTCTTCAAGGGTTTTCTGGGCGCCCTCGGGTCTTTGCGGGGGGCGGGGGGGTCTGCTAAGTGAGTGACGCGCCGTAAATATAGATGTAAATGGGTCTAAGTAAAAAAGAGGGGGGGGGGGGGGGAGAGAGAGAGAGAGAGAGAGAGAGCTTGGGGGTGGAAGTCGCCGCGAGCTCCTTCACGTACATGGGTGTTGCAGCGGCCGACATGAGTAATTCTGATATCGGAGTTCCCAGAGAAACTGAGCTGAGTTTTAGCTGAGATTGTAGGCGGTATTAGGACGTGGGAGTAGCCAACTTCCCCTACCATTCCGTTGGCCTCACACGTGTCTCAATCTAGTCTCCTGGTATTAAAAAATTGCAAAAAAAATACTTGGATGTTACTCCTGAAAGGTTAGGTCAAATTGGTTGAGAGTTTCCGGAATTACTCCATAATGCCCATAGCCAATGACTGCCTCGACAGAAGTCCAATTTTCGCACTCTTTTTGCAACACTTCACAAACTTGAACGGATCGCACTTGAACACGTCCGTTCACTCCGGCTGTACGGACCACATTCTAAATAGTAATATTTATATTAGTTTCTACCAAATAGACCTATATGTAACCTCATGCCTTGTTACTTTGACGGTGATCCTCTTCAGATAAGCTCCCGCTACTAGAACTCGACACTACGATGGTTCCCCTGAGACTGGGTCTCCGCACTATCTTGCATCTGACACTCTCACGTGCTTTTTAAGTTCCACTTTTTAGGGTCCGTCTCCAATATAATTTGAAATAAAAGACACTATCCCTACCGTAAGTAACTAAACCTGGGTTGCCAAAGTTTGGGTCTCCCCCAGTAGAGTAGGCGATATGACCTCGTGGTTAAAGCCCGGGCATGAGACACAATCACTAATTATAATATGTGAGCACAAAACTGCTGTTAATGAACTATTCATTATAGAAAATACGCGAGTTTCAAATTTCGCCCCGCCATTCCCCATTAGGACATAATCCATGGACGTGACAAATTAATTAATACCTACCTTCAATTGAGTCCTGATTGGTATGCTTCATAACATCCAAATTCTTCACAGCTGAATCTAACAAACAAGAAAGAGGATGAACAATGGTAAAGCACATCAACTGCTCCTCTACTGTTGGGGCAAGTTTCAAAAATGTATTCGCGTTCGAGCCGCGTCAAACATGAATCTGGTTTTACATAATCTGGCTTACCGATTAAATTTCAAAGAACATAGTAAATAATAAACTACTACTTGGGCGAACATTGTCAAAGCAGCAGATCTTCAATTTCCCAGACGAAATTTACATTGTTTTGCTCATACACTCAATTTCGTGTACTGCAAGACAATCAAGTAGGTACATCCTATCATGTCAAAAATACGAGGAATCGTCAAGTGGGTGAAGAAAAATGTAAAACGTTCGGACGAACTTCGAAACAACAACAAAAAGACGAACTTGGAATGAACAAAGTTATACTTGACGTAAGAAGGCTGATGAGGGAGTTGGATAACTCCGAAATCGATCCAGTGAAAAAAATTAAGAAATTGAAGAAAACTACTATTTGAATAGTTCCAGGAAAAACACAACTTTCTTTTAATTTTTTGTACTCGATACTTACTCACATCGATAAAATGTACTCAGTATGAGTACGGTTTCGATACTTCCTAGGGAAATAACTGTAAGTAAAAGTATCGATACTTTCTTCCGATATCGTAAACCTAGTTTTGTCAGTGTTCAACCCTATTTCTAATACGTGTTCTTTTAGCCTGTTTTTCAATTGTCTTCCAGTTTGACCTACATAAACTATATTGCCAGAACTACAATCTAGCTGCTAAACCACTTTTTTTTCTTTTTTTGTTTTGTCTTCAGTGTTGTTGAGATGTTTGTATAGTGTATTATTTGTTCTAAAACCTTTTTTTCTTTTTTTTTTTTTTCTTTTTTTTTTTTTTCTTTTTTTGGGTTGCCGACCTCCGGTGGAGGCCACGACACCATCGCCGAATCGTCGGGGAAAAATGGAGGCCTAACTAATTTATTTACAAAATTAAAATACTAAATAAGTACATAATTAAAAATGCAGAACATATGATGCTGTGGTAGGCTAGGAGCGACCGCTGCCGACCATCTGCGACGATCTGCGGTCACTCCCAGCCCACCTTAATTTTCTTGGCGGGCCGAGAGAGCTCGGGATAAATGTAGGGCGATCGCTAATTGTGGTTCGTTACGGCGCCGGGGACGACTGCAGGCCTCCCCGGCGCAGGGTCAAAATGCTTGCTTCTTTCTCCGCCAGGAGGCGACAAATCGGCTGAACATTGGGTAGCCGGTTTCCGTCATCAGCTGCCGCAGGTCGAGTCCCAGATACGATCCTTTCCCGCGTATCAACGACCACGTGCTCCGCAGTCTCGACCCCGCCGCACGAGCAGTTCGGGTTGTTCTTCCTCTTAAAGAAGAACAGCTTGGAGTTGAAATCTCCGTGACCTGATAGTATCTGGGACATCCAGTGGTCAGGCAGTATCCAAGTAGAGTCTAGACGTATCCGGATTGCCGGTAAATATGCGTAGGTCGTTCGGCCAATTTGTTCTAAAACCTACCCGAAAGTCCTCTTTTTTAAGTATATTGCTTATCTGTTCTGAAATTTTCCCAAAATATGGTAATCCCTCCCATTTTATAGTCCCTATATTATTTGTTTGTCTATTTTCAAAATATTTCAAATGTATTTTATTTATGACTTTATGTCTTATCTTATCAATAATGTGCCTATTGTACCCGATTTATTTAGCCCTATTGTGATCGCTTAATGGTTTAGGGGGCTCAGTTTGAAAACCCTAATAACTGCCGATGTAATGATTTTATGGGTATTTTAATAAAAAGGCTAATTCAATAATTCGTTCTGGGGAAGTACATCGCCGATGATTCACCTACAACTTTTCTCCATCTTGAACTATTTCAAAAGAACTGGTAGTATTAAGTTCACAATTTCTCTGTAGTTGTTATCCTCATAGAGATAAATTGATATTTTTGGGTTTGGGTTGGCTGCATTGCTCGTCCGATTTTGATTATTTTGCTAAATAGTAATATTTATATTAGTTTCTACCAAATAGACCTATATGTAACCTCATGCCTTGTTACTTTGATCTTCTTTGTGTGAGGCCCATCTTCAGATAAACTCCCGCTACTAGAACTCGACACTACGATGGTTCCTCTGAGACTTCGTCTCCGCACTATCTTGCACCTGCAACTCTCACGTAAGTTCCACTTTTTAGGGTCCGTAGTCTCCAATATAATTTGAAATAAAAGTCACTACCCCTACCGTACGTAACTAAACCTGGGTTGCCAAAGTTTAGGTCTCCCCCAGTAGAGTAGGCGATATGACCTCGTAGGTGAAGCCCGGGCATGAGATACAATAACTAATTATAATATGTGAGCAAAAAACAGCTGTTAATGAACTATTCATTCTAGAAAATAAACGAGTTTCAAATTTATATAAATCCATTAATTAATACATACATTCAAATGATTCCGAATCGGTATTACTGAATTTAGAAATATCTTTCTCCGCAGCTGTAACAAACAAGAAAGAGGATGAACAAAGGTAAACCACATCTACTGCTCCTCTACTGTTGGGGCAAGTTTCAAAACATGTTCGTTGGAGCCGCGTTAAACATGAATCTGGTTTTACATAGTCTGGCTTACCAATTAAATTTTAAAGTACATAGTAAGTCTACTTTTTAGTAGATAATGCCAAAGTTGACAATGAGGCGAACATTGTCAAAGCAGCAGGTCTTCAATTTCCCAGACGAAATTTACATTGTTTTGCTCATACATTCAATTTAGTGGCGATGAGTGTACTGCAAGACAATCAAGTACAACCCATCATGTCAAAAATACGTGGAATAGTCAAGTTGGTGAAGAAAAGTGTAAAAAGTTCGGACGAACTTCGAAACAAACAACAAAAAGACGGACTTGCAATGAAAAAAGTTATACTTGACGTAAGAAGCCTGATGAGCCTCCAGGCACGATAAACGGCCCTCTTGGCGAGGGTAAGGTCCTCACTCCACCAGTGGACTTTCCTCAACCGGTCGACCTTCTTGGGGATGGTCTCATCGGCAGCCTTCAGCAGAATACTACTGAGTCTATCGACGCCCTCCTCAATCTGGTCGACCGGGTCGGAACCTCTGAGACCTTCCCATTCCTCGTCACAGGAGTAGGCAGCAGCGGCGTCCATGAAGGCTGCCGGTGTCACTTTGCGAGTTGCAAAGCGAGAGTCCCTAGACCTGACTGCCGTTAGCCGGGCATCAAAGAGACTCACGTCTAGGACTTCAAGGTCACTAGACGTAATCCCTCGGACTCCCTAGCCACTGACAGCCCTGTATAGTTCTCCAAAAACCAGCGTGACATCGATGTGCTATTCTCCATTGTGGCCACGAAAAGTGGGCGGAGAATGCTGGTCATTGACTATGCACAGTTCATGGCGGGCGATCAAATTCAATAGCCTGTCGCCCCGGCAGTCGGTGCGAACCGATCCCCAGGAGACTGATCAATATTTACGTCAGCCAGTACTATGACTTGGAGCCCCGCTAGCTCATCCAGAACGTGGTCCAAGTGGCCTAATTGTAGGTCTATGCGCTCACGGACGGAGGGAAATATCCGCTGATATGACATAGCAATCGACGTTGGCGTGCCTGATACAGGCCATAGCACTGTGGCTGGTGGACAGATGGTGGAGCGTCATCACATCCACCTAGGTGCCGGTCTCAACGATTGCGGCCATAGGCCGTTCGTCGTTCCTGGCGCCAGTTATTATTCTGTGTCCTATACCAATGCCTGCCACGTGATTTCCCACGCAAGAGGGTAGTGTCTACAGGAGTAGAGCCAAGAGCTGGACGGACTCATCGTACATCAGTGCTCCTAGGCCTCCTTTTTCCCCAACGATTCGGCGATGGTGTCGTGGCCTCCACCGGAAAAAAAGTCAGCCACCAAAAAAAAAAAAAAAAAAAAAAGAATAGCCCGCGGAAACATCGAAGATCGCTAAGCGCGGTCTTCTATTCAGCGCTTCCGCCCTCAGTCCTAACTCCTGGAGTCGGACCCTCCAAGAGGATTCCCCCTCTCCTGGCGGGTCTGCTAGATTTTAGGGTGATCCCGAGCTCTCCCGGGGTCACCTGGTTTACGGCGTCTGCAAGCGGGCGCTTGTCTGCTTTTTCGGCAAGCTCCACTACTGCCATGAAGGCCTTGGGGGGTTTTTGGACGTCCTCCTTCCTCCTGGTCGGGGAGGGGGTGGTCCAAGCTTCTGGGGGAGGGGGAAATTCTTCGTCGGTGATTTGTGGGGGAGGGGGGGAATGGAGGCCACGACACCATCTCCGAATCCTCGGGGAAAAAGGAGGCCTAACAATTTTATTAACGCCTCCTCCAGGAACATGGACTACTGGTTGCCAACCCTGATGGAGGCCACCGGAGCGACGGGCCTTAGCCTCCCGGCGGCGACACGGTAAGGGATTCTCCACGGGTTTTTGCTGCTCTCGTCTTCAACAAACCTCCTCCAGCTCTCCTTCTTTGCGGCCTCTACCATAAGCCTTGCTACGCTGCCGGTACTCCTCCCTCCGTATTACCCTCTGGAGTGGGTTTTCGTTTTGGTACCGCTGACACCTCCTCCTGATACGATACACAGCCTTCTTGGCGAGGGTAAGGTCCTCACTCCACCAGGGTACCTTCCTGATCCGGTTTACCTTCTTGGGGATGGTCTCATCAGCAGCTCGAATTGGTATACTACTGAGCTTGCCGACCCCATCCTCAATCTGATCAACCGGTCCAGAACTCCTGCGACCCTCCCACTGATCGTCGCAGGAGTAGGCGGCAACGGCGGTCACGAAAGCGTCAGAGATGGCTTTGCGGGTAGCAAAGCGCGGGTCTCTAGGCCTGACTCCGGAAAGATGGGCGTCAAAGAGCAGAACATCCAGTACACTATGGTCGCTAGATGTGATCTCTTGGACGCACACAGCCCGGTATAGTCTGCTCGACACCAGCGTGACGTCGATATGGGAAACTCCATTGGAACCGTGGAATGAGTTCGCGGAGAAAGTGGGTCATTGACTGTGCACAGGTCATGGCGGGCGATCAAATCCAATAGCATGTCGCCCCGGCGGTCGGTGCGAATCGATCCCCAGGAGACTGACCAGGAGTTGACGTCAGCCAGAACTATGACATTGCGTCCTGAGAGGGAGTCCAGTAACCCAGGAGAGGTGGAGATGGTTCACCCCCGAGGAGGCCGGAGCGGAGATCCCCCTGGATGAGGCCCACGCCATCCAGCTGGAGATCTCGGCCATCCTCCAGCGGAGCAGGGCTAAAATTGGAGACCGCGAACGGGCCAACAAGGGCATAGCCCGCCTCCTGGTCCTGCTGACCACGTCGCAAGAGGTAGCCAAGATCACGGTCCGGATGGCGAGGGAAACCATTGCTGAGACGGTGGCCACTGCAGTCCCTCCAACTTTCCTTTCTTGCGGTTTCGATCCGCTTACCATCAGTCTTGCTTAGCTGCCTGTACTCTTCCCTTCGCATCCACCTTAGGAGAGTGTCTCGGCACCGTTGGCTCCTTCTCCTGGCACGATGGACTGCAGGAAGCTGGGCTCAAAGAGCAGAACATCTAGGACACATTGGTCATTAGACGTAATGTAGGGTACTCGAAACCAACGTGACGTCTATATGGCACTCTCCATTGGAGCCACGGAAGGTGGGAGAGGAGTGCGGGTCATTAACAACGCGTAGATCATGGCGGCCGATCACATCAAGCAGTCTATCGCCCCGGCGATTGGTGCAAACCGACACCCATGCTTTAGACCAGGCATTGACGTCGGCCATGACCATGACATTGCGCTCCGCGAGAGTCTCCAGAACAAGCTTCAGGTGGCCCAGCTGTCGCTCTATATTTTCATTCGGCGGGAAATAGGCGCTGATCACATAGCAACTCGCGTTGGCGTGCCTGATACAAGCCACAGCCATATGGCTAGGGGACAGATGGTGGAGTGCTATCACGTCCACTTGAGGGCCGATCACGACGATCGCTGCCATTGGGCGATCGTCGTTCCGTGGGCCAGTGATAATTCTGTGGCCAGTACCAAGGCCTGCCACGATCAGTCGGCAGTCACCAAATGCCGCAGTTCCTCCGCCACAATCCTGCACCTGTTCATGTTTTGCTGCCACAGGCGGAGACCCTCGCGCATCCTACTCGCCATAATCGGTGCGCGAGACAAGGGCCTTCAATGCATGCTATCAGCTATGTGTGCGGCGTAAGGACTCCATCTGCGGCAGTTCGCGCAGTTCGGCACTTGGGTCATATTGGGACAGCTGGTGCTATCGTGCCCCTCCAATGAACACCTCGCACATACCTGAGGTCTGTTGCACGTCTTTGCGACATGTCCAAAGACCTGTTATCTCCAGCACCTGGAAACCTCCAGGCAGTCCTTGACTCTGAAAAGGAACCACTCTAGAGTCATCCTCCCGGAGACGATGAGGGCTCCCCTGGTTGCTGCAGTCACCTCGACTACCCAGTTCTCGGTCGATCCGCCTCTAGAGCCACTCTTATACACCAGCCTGGAAGTCTCCAAGCCGGGGTATTGAGCCCGGAACCTCCCGGAGAAATCCCCCTCCGACCAACCAGAGAGCACGACATAGACGACCAGGCGCGGGCTCCTTTCAGGAAGCGCCTGCGCTTTCAGGCCCGCCTCCTGGAGCGTCGCGCTGGTCGCCAGCATCTTCAACTCGTTGGCGATGGAGACCTCCACGAGTTCCCTCTCCCCTGGAGGGTCGGCAGGACCTGACGTTGATCCCGAGTTCTCTCGGGGTCAGCTTATCTAACGCCTTTTCGGACTCCTGGATAGGGGCAACCACCGCCACAAAGGTTTTAGGTTTGGTCGGGCCCCCAGCGGCTGGGTTGATGCGGCGGCGGATGTCGCTGTCCTCTTCTTCCTCTTCCTCCTGAACCCCAGAGCCCAGAACCTCGGTCCACGTCTCTTGCAGTGAGGGCAGGTTTACGTCTAGGGCAGGGGGGTTGCTGATGGGGGATGCCTCGGCATAGCCGGGATGCTGGGCTTCATGGTGGGAGGGGGAGGATTGGAGTGGGACGGGCCAGGACTGGTTCCGATGCCGGTGCCATCGAAGACCCGCCAGCGATTCTTCGGGCTGATGTCGTCCCCGGCATCAGTCTAGTGGTTAGAAAGGCCTACCGTACAGTTCCCACGGCTGCGCTGCAGGTGCTGGCGGGGGCTCCACCCATAGACCTAGTCTTGGATGGGGCCGTCGCCTCGTACTTCTGCAGACGCGGCTTATCACTGGAAGCAGACACGGACGTGGCCTTGCGTCAAGCCCTGGAGGAGGAGATGCAAGGACAGGCGAGACCAGAGTGCCTGAGGGGCATTGTCCAGCAATGGATCGTGGAAAGATGGCAACAGCGTTGGGCGCAATCGACAGTTGGCCGAACAACCTTTGCCTATTTCCCGAACGTCCAGATGCTCCTTGACTCCCCATGGATACAACCAGACCATTAGATGTCACAGGTGCTAACAGGTCACGGCGACTTCGACGCCAAGCTCTTCTTCTTTGAGAGGAAGAACGGCCCTGCCTGCTCGTGTGGCGGCGTCGAGACTGCGGAAAACGTGGTCCTCGAATGCCCGCTATACGACGGGCCACGGCCGTCCACAGCATCATGTAAATATTGTATATAGTAATAAACTGGAGAAGGTTACCCATTCCCCAACGAAGATAGGGTGATGTGTCCGACCCCCCTCAAGGGGTCAGGGGCACCTAAAAAAAGACCCTGGTATCGGTCTCGATCTGTCTGGCGAGCGTGGCCGCTAGCAGGTCAACGAGACGCTGGACCCCCTCATTAACCTTCTGCTGGCTGGCTTTGCTCATCCTGGAAGTCTGGGCAGCGACCATTTGCTGAATGGTTGCCGCCTCTCCGTTGGGGCAGCCACTGAACGGGGTGGCGTTTCAAAAGTACGATGTCATCCTACCGTTCCAAAAATTGCAAGTAGCCTGAAGGTAACAGATTTCAGATTCACGTTGTGGGGTTAAGTAGCTTATAATACCCTCTGATATCCTCATTATTTCTCGATCAGGTTCTTGAAAAAACATACCCCGTTGCCAATGCTCACATTGGGATGTTCACAACTTTCAGACTTTTTCCCGATTTAAGGAAACGAAAAAAATTTACTTGAATGGGGTATACATATATTCTGTTGAGTGACAATGTTTACAAATGATAAATACAATACCAGAAATAAAATGAAAATATCCTTCCTCGCAGAAAATAAAGACAAGCTTCAAGAACCTAGAACATGTCCAGTCTGTTAAATATTTTTATGATCTTTACCTTTCAATTGCTGGTAGATTGCAACGCGGTCCTCTTCTGTGGCATATTTACCGGCGGCTGGTTGCCCTGCCTGGACCTAAAAAATGAAAATAATTTTATTTTTACATTATTATACCTTCAGTATAAGGAATTATTGTAACCTTGCGAAAATCTGAGTACGAGTTTACATCGGAACTTCACGTTTCAAGGTACCCTGAACCAAGTGTACCATGATAAGGAAAGAGTTTTTAGGAGTTTGACGCCTCGATGCAAGAGTAGGTACTGCAAGAGGTCTGGATTTTATTGCGATTCCTTATCTGATAATGATAGAAAATCAATTTTTGAAATTTTTTGGAAATTATCTTGGGCTGAAAAAAAAAGCTTGTTGTAAACAATGTCTCTTACACAGACGTACAAAGAAAAACTAAGAGTAAATAGGGACCTTAAAGAAGGTGAGGAACATTGACCTATACGCTAAAGGTTGCAAATATTTCTCATCGAGTCTGTCAAGTAGTGTTTCTTAATACATTAGGCGTAGGAAAGTGGTGGGTGCGGAATATTGGTCTGAAAGGAAAGGAAGGAGGTGGCTATGGAACCATTAACCCTGGAGTAGTCGCGTGGTTGACATATGTCACCCACTTGCAGTATTTTTCTCAGAACTCACTGCTTTTCCTAGACTACACCTCGAGCAGCCCAGCACCTGTCCATACATGTCTGACCTTAAGCCTCACTCCTTCAGAGCTCACTCCGTGTCATTCTGCACCCTGAACAGGTAACTTGTACTGTGCTGGTTGACAACTGTCCCCCGCGCGACCTTTCTCGTCACTATTTAAGGTAAGTTTTCATTTCC
Organism: Aradus depressus; assembly: GCA_963662175.1. Classification (NCBI taxonomy): domain Eukaryota; kingdom Metazoa; phylum Arthropoda; class Insecta; order Hemiptera; family Aradidae; genus Aradus; species Aradus depressus. Next base: position 18,156,148 of record OY759215.1, read on the forward strand.
ATACAACATTTTATTTTCTTGTTTTATTATTTTTTTATATAAGTTACTCTTCCGTATACTTTTCTTGGCTTACCCAAGGCATCATTTTTGATTTTTATAGTCGATTTTACTCATATTTTTTTAGTTCTCTGATTTTATTTATTTTTGTATTTATTCTTATTTTAGGTCAATATGTCAGAGTTGAAGAAAAGAAGAACTGAATTCTCATCAGACCCCAACGTTTGGGTAGAGTGGCTCAATGAAGAAAATTCTTCTGATGAAGGTGATGTCGAGGAATCTGAATCTGGTGAGTGATCACATACAAGAGAGTGATCACGATACAGAGACAGATCAGTCTGCTGAGAAAGACGATAAAGATGAAAGTGAGAATGATTGTGGACGTCAAAGGGATAAAACCACGAGAAAATGGTGTGATAAATGCAATAAGTGGATGTGCACTGACCATTTAAATAATATTTGTCATGATTGTTTCTAATTTTTTATTTTTCATTATTTTAATGTCATATCTTATTAATAAAAATATATTTCTTAAATGTTGCCTTTTATAAATCCATCTACTATTCATAAAACTTAGGTACAAAAAAGTTCAAGTACCCAAAACATGAAAAAAGACTAGGTGACACCTGTCAACCACGCGACTAATCAAGTAACTATTGGTAACGCGACCACTCCAGGGAATTCTGATCCAAAAAAATGCTATTCAAAAATTAAGTTCTACAGAACGACGGGAAACCGCCAAACAGTTTTTAAATTCTTTGAACAAAATGTCCAGTCATTATTATTATCGAAAAGACAATTCTACATTGATTCTGGAACCAATATTTAGTTCAAAAACAGATTTATAAGATGCATATTTGGATTACCATTCTAAACAAGAAGGTACAGGTGTGCATTTAAGTCGACCAACTTTTTTAGCTGTAACTGATGAAATGAATATCTCATATTACACGCTTAAAAAGGATAGATGTGACGTATGTAAAGAATTAGCGCTGAACGGAGAGATTCACATGATCACTATGGATGTACAAGCGACAAAAGTATGTCCACTTTTAAATGTTAGTGCCGCTTATTATAAAACAAAATTAACATGCCGCAATTTCACAATGTACGACTTGAAAGAGAAGCAGGGAGTTTGTTTTTGGTTCAATGAGACTGAGGCTGATCTCCAAGCGTCAACTTTTACCTCTATGCTACTATATTATATCAAGGAAATTCTTGGTAAGACAACAAAAAAGATTTTTGATAACTGTGGTTACCAGAATAAAAATGCCATATTTTCCAACGCATTGCTCAAATACTGCGTTCAAAATAAAGTTGAAATTGAACAAAAATTCTTAATAATTGGGCATACCAAAATGGATGTGGTCACTGTACATGCGTTAATAAAAAACATAAAAATAAAAAAACAAGCAGATGTATTTGCCTGCTGATTACATCCGCAGCTCTAAAGAAGCAATTAAAAATAAAAAACCGTACATTGTAAAAGAGGTTGATCATACATTTTTTTCGGATTACTCCGATAAAAATCATATGAGATACAATTCTATTCGACCGGGGAGAAAAGCCAAAGACCCTACCGTATCAGACTTATAATCTATACTTTATACTCCTAACGGTAAAATACTAGTTAAAATAGTTTTTGATGGATCTTATACGAAGAATTGCCTATTCGGCCAAATAAAATAGAATCCTCAATTAAGTATAACAGGCTATTTGAAAACCGTCTACCAATTAAAATATTTTTTTAAAAATATGAACATCCACAGGAGCTTAAACCGTTTATTCCGAAAGATTTTTATGAACCTTACAAACAGGCAAAAAAATTAAGTACCTTCTAAGTTTAAAAAAAAACATTTAAATTTTTTCAAAAAAAAAGGGCAACTTAAGGAAATTGATCATGTTTTTTTCACCAAAAATTGTAAATTTCATTACGCATTTTATTATTTTACTTACTTTTAAGGGTTTAATGTATTTTATGTAATAAATAATTCTTTGAAAACTTTGTTAGTGGTTGCCTTAGTTATTTTTCAACATCGACAATACCAGATATCTGTTTCAAATTACAAATTTAAAGTGTTGCTTGCAAAGAAATAACAACTATGTCATATTTTAAATATAAATTATAGGAATTTTTTATTTTTCAATGTTTAAATTAACATTTATTAGTCTGAATAAACGACTGTAATAAAAAAAGACGGTGTGGGTCTCGGGACCCCCGGCAGAAGCTATGCTTCTAAAGAGAAAGAAAAAAATATCAGCTAATAGAAGCGTAGCGTCCTGACATCAGCTCGGTTTACGGAGATCTCGCAATTTTTTAAGAATTATACTTGTTCAAATTTTATTTTTACCTGAACCCAAAAAAAAAATCAAGTTCATTCATTAAATTAATAGAACAATGACGGAAGATAGGGGCACCTCAAATAAGGTAAGAGTCCATCAATAAAGAGATTGAAAGTTTGTAGGGAAAGCGGAAACATACGTATGAGGGTGTAATGTGTATGAGGGGTGTAAAGTCAATTTCAGTGATCAAAAGAAAGAGCAACAACCGAAGTTATGAGTCGACCAAGTAATGAAACTAAAGGTTTAGAGGGAGAGCGGAAACATACGTATGAGGCAGGATGTAAAGTCGATTTCAGAGAGATATATACAAGAATTTGGATGGGGACTTTGAAAAATCGAACTTTTTACGACCACCCTAATGTATATTGGCAGGTGCTGGCATCTAGCGGAAGGAAACAGTACTATTAGTCTAATTTGGCTGCTGCTGACATCTAGCCCTGTGATCCAGAACTATTTAGAACAAACCTTTTACCCCAACTCCCAGGCGTCCCATAAGAAGCATAGCTTCAAAAACATGTGCGATAAAATATTTTGAATAATTTAGACGGTTTTTTGTGCTTCCTGTAAAATTTCTTTCCTAAAATAGGGTATCAGATAAACGGTATTGGCTTTCCACCATCGCATGGTGAGGTGTGTGAGGCTGGTCTCTGTATTATAGCCGGCCCCCTCCCAGCCTCGCCTCCTCCAACCCTCCATCACCACGACTCCTAACTCCCAGAGGCAGATTTAAGTTAGATTGCGCCCTTGGCCCATTCCGATTTGGTGCCCTGCTTGTTTTGTGATGGTATACATGTTATAATGAAAAATATGATACTAAAAGTAAGAAAAATATATATGTTATTCTTTGATTTTTTAACATAGGTAACATTATTAATAAAATAAAATACTCAAAAAAATAAATTATATTCATTATATATATATATATATATTATAGATATAAAATTATATATAAAATTATATATATATATTATAGACAACTAAATTAAGTAAAGACTAAAATAATTATAATAATAATATATATATATATATATATATATATATATTATTATTATTATTTTAGTCTTTACTTAATTTAGTTGTCAATGATTATGGTATACTTACATAGGCCAGGAGACAGAGACAGAGGCCGAGTTTGGCGATGAGAGAGGAGAGAGCCATGGTGAGGTGAGTGAGACTGGGGTGAGGCTGGTCTCTGTATTATAGCCGGCCCCCTCCCAGCCTCGCCTCCTCCAACCCTCCATCACCACGACTCCTAACTCCCAGAGGCAGATTTAAGTTAGATTGCGCCCTTGGCCCATTCCGATTTGGTGCCCTGCTTGTTTTGTGATGGTATACATGTTATAATAAAAAATATGATACTAAAAGTAAGAAAAATATATATGTTATTCTTTGATTTTTTAACATAGGTAACATTATTAATAAAATAAAATACTCAAAAAAATAAATTATATTCATTATATATATATATATATATATATATATATATATATATATATATTATAGATATAAAATTATATATAAAATTATATATATATATATTATAGACAACTAAATTAAGTAAAGACTAAAATAATAATAATAATTATATATATATATATATTATTATTATTATTTTAGTCTTTACTTAATTTAGTTGTCAATGATTATGGTATACTTACATAGGCCAGGAGACAGAGACAGAGGCCGAGTTTGGCGATGAGAGAGGAGAGAGCCATGGTGAGGTGAGTGAGACTGGGGTGAGGCTGGTCTCTGTATTATAGCCGGCCCCCTCCCAGCCTCGCCTCCTCCAACCCTCCATCACCACGTCTCCTAACTTCATACTCTGACAAACAACTTATATCCATCGACGTCACAGTAGTCAATATCTGAATTCTGGCTAAACACTCTTTTTCAATTTTTTAATTTCCCAAATATCTCATATTTATTTATAAGTATTGTAATCGGGCGAAAATCCGAGATCGCGGTTTCATCGGTTTTTCACGTCTCCTGAATACGTTGTAACCATTCTCAAGATGTCTTTCTGTATGTGATTGGAAAGTTGTGAGCTCTCTACCGCAAAAACGATTATAGAGCTATAATCGTTTTTGCGGTAGTTCATAGCTCTATGAACTTGAAATTTGGAATGAAAAGTAGAAAACAAACTTTTCCTTTCTGCATGCGACCGGTGTTGGATTTTGGATGGGAATATGAATAATATATATATTTAAAAAATAAATTAGTTATTATGACTCATGCCCGGGCTTTAACTACGAGGTCATATCGCTTACTACCAGAGCGCTCTTTCGTCACTCTGGTGGGCTCTACTGTAGGAGTCCTAAATCCGGTGATGACGATCCCAAGAGAACCGAGGTCCCCTCGGTCTCACGATCACCGGACACAGCGGAGGTTGGCCGAAGGTCCTCCGGGGTAGACGTTGTCTCTTCGCAGTCCATATCAATGGTAAACACCGACAAATTCTCCAGAGAGCCACTGTCGGGAGGTGTTGCAGAATTCTTTTATTATTCTTTATTCTTACCATGTTAACATAATCCAGATTTGGGATAGTTCTTTCAACAATAACCGCCGGCAATCGCGATAATGCATCAGCCACATTCTTATTGTCCTCAATACACTCGACCATGTTAACATAATCCAGATTTGGGATAGTTCTTTCAACAATAACCGCCGGCAATCGCGATAATGCATCAGCCACTTTCTTATTGTCCTCAATACACTCGACCATGTTAACATAATCCAGATTTGGGATAGTTCTTTCAACAATAACCGCCGGCAATCGCGATAATGCATCAGCCACATTCTTATTGTCCTCAATACACTCGACCATGTTAACATAATCCAGATTTGGGATAGTTCTTTCAACAATAACCGCCGGCAATCGCGATAATGCATCAGCCACTTTCTTATTGTCCTCAATACACTCGACCATGTTAACATAATCCAGATTTGGGATAGTTCTTTCAACAATAACCGCCGGCAATCGCGATAATGCATCAGCCACATTCTTATTGTCCTCAATACACTCGACCATGTTAACATAATCCAGATTTGGGATAGTTCTTTCAACAATAACCGCCGGCAATCGCGATAATGCATCAGCCACAGTAGGGTATTTCAGTCTACATTTGGCACAGTTAAAGGGGGCCTATGCTGTTCCAGTAGTGCCACTAGTGTTAGGAAGGGTCAGGATTTAAAGGGATCCCGGGGGGTCACCCTGGGACTCGTGGTTTTAAAGTCCAGTGGATTGTGTGTGAAATGATTGTCAAACAGATGTAAACCTATCATTTATGTATTTATTTTGCTATCTCAAAAAATCGCTAGCGTCTGAGAGGTCATTCAACCGTGTATGTAAACAGACGACGAGATTATACCACCACCTCATCCAACCATCAGTGTGTATCTCAGTGAAATTTTTTCGAAAAACGCGAGCGTTATATGAAACGCTGAGAATTGTAAACAAAGGACAGTCAATGAACTTTCAGTTCGAGTGATGAAATCGAAAGTCAGAACTGGTTTATCCTTCACCTGGTGTCCGATGAGAAGTCGGAGCCAAGATTTGCATAATCACTTGGAGACTAATTTGCATACCAGTCTGAGGGGATGTGTTCTCTTTTGCATAATTCACTTTTTCCTTTATGTATGATATCTTTTTTTGACTAGTATTTCGAATTTTCTAACTTCGAAGCGTTCCTCGATATTATAAAAGAAGGGAATCTAGCGGGGTCCTCTCATTATCCACTTAAACATGGACCCCGAAACTACTAACGAAAGCGATTTGAACGCTCTAGTACAAAAACTAAATGCATCTAAGGCGGAATTCATACCAATAAATGAATTAATAATAGATGAGAAATATTCGATTCTTGCAATGAAAAGAATAAATACAATTTACGGACCCAGTATAATCGCGACTTTCATTGAAGGAGATGTCGACGAGCCCAGCGACAGCTTGAAAAGCATTTTTTTGCCGAAGCGCTATACCGAAATGTTTTCCGATGAAGAACTACTTCAAGCTTCAGGTTACTTTAAAAAAAAAATAATAATTTAAAAAAAAGTCACTTTTTAAGAAAAACTAAAAATTTTTTTTTTTTTACAGGTAATTTGAAATTGGCGTACAAAGGCCGAAGAATCAATAAGAAGCATTTATTTGAATTCTCAGTGTAATCTAATGTATTTTTGAAAAATATATAATTTGTAATCAAGTGTTGACTTTATTTACACAACCAAAAATGATGAAATCTCACCCCCCTCAAACACAAATTTGTGCCAACCTACTTTCTAAAAGAAACTTGTATGAATTTGAAATGTCAAATCCGAGTATATAAACCCTCTGAGATCCACGAATTGGTATCAGTCTTTCGTCTGAGATCTTCAAACCTCCAATAATGAACACTTCTTCTAGCGCTTCCAAGGTATATTCTAAAATTCTCTTAGACATTTTTATACTCTAAAAAAATTCGATAATAATTTCATGATGGCACAAATTTTTCAACATCTTGTAGATTTCATCTCTTGTAAGAAAACTAAACACCAAAATGCGTGGTGAAGTCGTATCTATGACCGAATTAACAGTAGGTGAAAAATATAGAATTCTTACCATGAAAAAAATTGAGACAAGTTACGGCCTTAGTATAATGGCAACGGTGATTGAAGATGAGGACCGTAATGCACAAAGATGGAATGATGGTCAGAAAACGGTTTTTTTACCAAAAAGATATACTAAAATGTTTACCGATGATGATTTAAAAGATGCAGAAGGTAATAAAAAAAAGCTTAAGCCGTAATTTTTGACTTAGATAATTTTTTTAAAATTATTAAGCATCTCATTTATTTATTTATTTATTTTTTTTATTTTTTGTAGGCAAGCTAAATATGATATATAAAGGTCGTGGATCAAGACAGGAGTATCTTTTAGAGTTTACAATGTAGAGTATTCAATGTAATACCGATATTTTGAAATAATAAAAATCTGATTAAAAACGTATTGATATTGATTTATAAGCACCTTAAGGGAAGGGAAAAAAATAATAAAATAAAATAATTTGAAAAGATTTTATTTTTTTATATTCACACTAATTGAGATAAATTGACCCAACTCTTTTCTGACAGTCCGAACCACTTCACATATATACGATTCCCTTTTCGTCGAAGAACTTTTTCAATGAGATAAACACCAGGATCCTTTACAATCTGTAATTCTTCTTTATGCGCCAAATATGTCTTGATTATTCGCATCTTGTAAAAGGTATGTGATGGGGTTTGTAAATTGCACCTTGACAACTTTGAAGATCTCAGGTGAGAATTGAGCAAGATAGCCTTTGGCAAATGCATTGCGTAATTTTGATATGCGGAGATAATCCCCCTCCTTGAATTTAGGTTTGGTAGTGGTAGCCGGGACTGAATAAACAGTGGCAATTAGCTCATTTTGAAGCTTCTTATTAGCGACAACCTCAGACGGAGTGGCTTGAATTGTACGGTGCTTTGTATTATTATATCTTGAAAGCAGAGCAGGTAGCAAGTCGACATATTTATGATTTCCATTCAAGGTGAACATTTTCCACATATGTCCTTTTAATGTTCTATTGAATCGTTCAGCAATCGAAGCCTTCTTTCCAGAGTATGTAGAATAGTGGTGAATATTATTTTTTTTCATAAGAGTCTGGAAGTTAGTATTGTAGAATTCACGTCCTTCATCTGTAAGCAATAATTGAGGTATACGTTTACTCTCGAGAAATATAGTCTCTAGCGCTTTTGTAACTTCTGGTCCTGTCTTTCGCTTCAATGGTATTGCCCAGGCATATTTCGAGAAGTCATCGATTACGGTCAATAAATATTTAAAGCCTTTATTGACTCGCCAATATGGCACCATCTCGACTAAATCTGCCTCCCACAAATCGTCCACTCCTTTTAAAAGCACTTTACGTCGAGGATAATTAACACGAGCTGGTTTATGGAGTTCTCTAACGACAACTTCTCTTGGTGTGTAAGGTTTTGAAAGTATATTCCCCATGACAAACTCTATCAGACTAATACTAAATCAATTGTCTCACTTTAATTTAAGCATCATGGTCCTGCTTTTTTAGCATATATTTCGACAGTTCTCGTTGAAGATGCTGAAGAGTTACATATCCAGAATTATCAATTTTCTTGACCAAAGTAAGCCAATTCTCTTTGAAGATAATTCAGTGTGACTACATCATTAGAATCTATGGGAGGGCTGACATTTACTAGTCTTTTCTTACTCCCATTGATATATGCTCCAGGCCAATTTTTGAGATCAGTGTAGAACCTTGCCGATCTGTCCACATATCCTTTCGTAGCTGCATCAGAGGGGTCCGATGGATCCTCTACATGTATTAACCTTTTAGCATTAAAGTCAATTTTGCTTCCTGACTGAGAAAAATGTGAAATTCGAGAATCGACATAATTTCTGGAAGCAGCATCTGATCCCTCCAATCCTTCTCCTAAATTGATTAATCGCCTATGGTTGACATCGAGAACTCCTCCAGCTTCAACCTGTCTGAATCGGTCCTCTCCTTTTAAAGCTTGAACTGTATTGTATAATTTTTGCTGATTGCGGTAATACCGCTTACCAACATGCCGTCCGAACTTGTCAATGGTCATTTTAGAACTGAAACCCCTCAGGTGAAATAGACTCTATACACACCAATTTTTGAACTTCTACAATATGGACAAAAAATACAAAAAACAGAACAGTCCATACAGGTAAAATGACCACATGGTAATATGACCGTATCTACAATGGCATCGAAACACACCTTACAACGAAGATCTACCAAATATTCCTCTGAATTTTCTGATTCCTCCTCACCTTCACTAGAGCTCATGATTAATATATAATATTTGCTTCTCTCAATTCTTCCAATATTGACGCGATTTCATTCGAATGAGGTCCACCTCCTGCTGCTTCGCTACCATAGAGCAAGCTTAACCTCGTACAGAGTTCATTGGGATCGTCCCAGCGCTCATATATAGGTCTTGTACAATTCATCCATAAGCCCGAGCCAGAAAAATGAGATTTTTTTGAACGGGTATGATATTGTCTGGTAGTAGGAGTAAATAATTTTGCAATTATATTTTTATACTTGAAACTTTTATTACCACTCAAACTTTTAGCTTCACTGAAATGTCTTCTATGAGCATTTGTAACCGTCAGTAGTTCCTTATATATGGCTAAATCCTCATTTTTGTATGTCATAGGTTCTTTTAAAAACAAAAGTTCATAGAGTCCAGGTGTACCTTCATAAAATTTGTCTTTAATTTCTAAATCATTGTGATCCACCCGAACGCTAGCATCACCTAACGTTAACCCACCGCTGGGTAGAAAGCGAAGTCCATAGCGAGTGTCAAAGTCCTTTGTATCTCCACTAAGAAATTTTCTAATATATGGGCGCAAAAATGGACCAATATTGGATGATTCAATCATTCTTTCTACTGCATCTCTGCCTAGCGCAGTCTGAGACAAAAGTTGCGCTTCTTCTACAGGTGTAATAGGAGGTGATGAACTTTCAAAGACTTCTTCTTCAAAAGGGACTTCTTCCCTCCTAGGTGTAGTGAATGAAGGAGTATAGAGTTGAGTTTTTGGTTTTCCACTGATTGGTGTGATGATTTTTTCTTCTTGCGGATATATTTCAGATTTCTCTATGTTTGGGAATGGTGGAGTCTTGATTATCGATTTGGTAGGTGCTTGTTTCAGAGTTTCCGTTATTTGTAGCAGTGGTTTTGTAACTGGTTCGAATGTTTTCTCTAGTGACTCATGAGTCTCTAGAGCCCCCTTCTTGAAAGATTTCAACTTTTTTCTCAAACCTTTAGAGGTCTTGATAATATCTCGTACTACTGAACGTTTCATTTTAAACTGAGCTGCTGCAGTACACTTACATCAATATAAAGGTGTCAAAGCCCTGTCGGTACCTCCCCTTGTCTGCCTCTCGAGTTTTATCAAGGACAAAGAACCCATAGGGGTCACTGTCCCAACATAGTGCACACATCTTTTGAAACATATCAAATGTAACATCTGTCGAACTAACGTGATCCTGATAAATATGTTTTAAATTTAACAAATTTTGTCTGAAAAGTATTAAAAAATTTGCATTGTCTCTAATTAAGTGCTTTGGTATATGCGCATATGTCTGCCCAATGTAAATAGGGAATATAGACTTGTGTCGTCCCATACTAAAATACTTTCTTATTATATTATGGTTATCGAGGCTGATATCATCAAAAATAAAAGCAGAATTATGTTTTGCATCTTCCAGCTGTATCACACTTTCGGAATCATCAAAAGTGTAATATCCTATTTCGGGAACCGTGTCCATTACCTTTTTTAAATAGGTGTATTTCGCCTGTGATAAAGATCGAGAGTAAATGTAGAGATTTTCGAAACAAAGTCCATTTTCATCAAGAAGGAGGCTAATGACCAAATTGGTTTTCCCCGATCCTGTAGCTCCACAAACAATGATTAGAGGGTTTGGTGGTAAAAGTCTTATGGTTTCATCTTTTTCCTGGTGAGGAAGAAGGTCAACAACTTTCAGTTGTAAAGGTTGAGGCTCCAAATGCATTTCGGTAAATGATACCTTTAGTGAAACCGCTGTATATATAAATTGAGAGCATGATCCTTTCATTTCAGTATGAAACGAAAGATAGGAGGCAGTGTAGTAAACGCTCTAATCAACAAGCTACCATTTGAAGCACACATTCCAAGATATAATTATTGTGGACCCGGCACCAAGTTACAAGATCGCTTAGCTCGAGGTGATACGGGTATTAATCCATTAGACGAAGCCTGTCGTGAACACGATATTTCCTATTCAAAAACTAATAATTTATCTCAGAGACACGCAGCAGACAGAATCTTAGCAGATAAAGCTTGGGAGAGAGTCAGATCTAAGGACGCAAAGTGCATTTGCAGGATTATCTGCTCTCGGTAGCTTAGCAGGTGGTGCGTCAGCTATAGCAAAAACTGTAAGCGATGTCCAAAATGCAAAGGCTAAATTGGAAGAGATGAAAAGACATAATAGGACAATTGAAGGACAAAAAATAGGTCAAGGACTTTACGTAAGACCATACAGAAACGAATACGGATTATACGTGAGACCATATAAAAATCAGATGTGACTTCCAAATAGAGCTCTTACAAATGTAGATCTTGAAAAATATGCTAAAAACTTGTGTCATTTCAGAGGTGTCTTTATGAAGGACACCTTACCGAGGACACCAAAAAAATATGAATCGGGCATTGTGAACCTTAATAGAGTCAGTGAACCCGGCTCACATTGGGTCTGCTATGTAAAGCGTGACAATAAAATAAAGTATTTCGACTCGTATGGTAATCTACCACCTCCACTCGAAATACTCAAATACCTGAAAGGATGCTCAATTGAATACAATCGAAACCGGTATCAGGATTGGAACACTCCATATTGTGGACACTTATGTATTCAGTTCCTTTATATTGAAAACTTGTGTTAGTCTTAGATGCAGTCATGAGTTATACCTTTACCCTTACGGGCACTGAGAACGTATTAAGTGCAGACATTTTTCCTACAATAGACCTATCAAATGGAGAGTACTCGATTGGGCTTTTAGGTTTTACAACATATAATTCTATTCCCAACATTATTGATGGTGAGAATGATATGTTTTATTTTGGTGATGAAAAAATTAAAATACCGATGGGGACATATGAGTTGGAAGCACTTGGGGATTATTTACAAGAACAGATGATGTTTAGAAGAAAAGGCGATCATGTTATAATCCGAGCTAATAATAATACATTAAAATCAGAATTACGGTGTACAAAAACTGTATATTTTAATAGAAAAAATTCTATTGGACCCTTATTGGGATGGGATGACAGCTTGGATGAAGATAAGCGTACCTTACACCCCGGAGATGGCTATCATACCTCACCAGGGATCGTAAACATGGTTAAAGTCAATACAATTGCTATTGAATGTAATTTAGTTTACGGTGCATATCGAAATGGAAAACCGGTTCACACATTGTATGAATTCTATCCAACTGTGGAGGCAGGGTACAAAATTGTCGAAACACCATCACCCATTGTATATTTAGGAGTTAGCACAAAATCCGTTGACAACATTACATTACGGATAGTAGACCAAGACGGTCATCCAATCAACTTTAGAAACGAAACTATAACGATACACCTACATATAAAGAAGAATGGCGATTGACTTTAGACCTCGGTATATAAGTATTCGACCACATCCAAGACCCATTAGTACGAGACCGTACATGAGACACTTGACACCAGGCAACATTCGATTTTTGAAAAGTTTAGGCTTGAAAGTGAAACGACAATGAATGACATTTTAGATATTACAGAGGACGTTCGGTTTGATGATAGTATCACTCAGCTACAGTTCCACACTTACAACCCATTTAATTCTACAAATTTAAAGAATTCTGATGAGATTCGAATCCCTATTCACCAGCAAGATTTGTATATATTACCATGTGCTAGTTATCTTTATTTGGAAGGCTCTATTCAGAAGGAGGGTGTTGATAAAAGAATGACTACATCGAGTGCAAAATTGTCAAATAATGCCTTTGCATTTATGTTTGATGAAATTCGCTATGAATTGAATGGAGTGGAAATTGATAAAGTCCGAAATCCAGGAATTGTGAGTACTCTAAAAGGGTATGTCTCTTTATCACCTAACCAAGTGAGTGGGTTAGGCAATGCAGGATGGATGATACCGAAGAAAGATGGATGGTCTCCCCCTCAGCACTCTTATTGGTTTTCTCGAAACTTTCAAAAAAGTGATAATCAATTCAAAGCATGAACTGTGTCTTATCCGTGCAAAGAGCGACGCTAATTCGATTTTGGAAGACAAGGTACAACTTACACTAAACAAGGTAAATTGGAGAGTCCCTCATATTAAAGTATCTGATGAACAGCGACTGCGACTATTGAGAATATTAGACAGAGATCAGACACTCACTATCCCTTTCCGCTCATGGGAATTGTCGGAATACCCTGCCTTACCGGAAAACACACAAAATACATGGAGTGTCAAGACTAGTTCAGCTCTAGAAAAACCCCGATATATAATCGTAGCCTTTCAGACAGACAGAGTCGACAATAAGTTAAAAGATACCAGTCAATTTGACGCTTGTAACCTGTCCAATGTTAAACTATTTTTGAATAGTGAGATGTTCCCTTACGATGATTTAAACCTTGATTTCAATAAGGGTCGATATGCTGTTCTCTATGATATGTACCAAAGATTTCAAATGAGCTACTATGCTAAGGATCATAGTGAACCCCTACTGTCGAGAAAGGACTTTGGTGAAATCGCCCCCATGATAGTTCTTGATGTATCACGTCAGGAAGACACATTGAAGGTAGCTACGGTCGACATTCGTCTAGATCTTCATGCAACACTACCGTTTCCACCTCACACTCGAGCTTACTGCCTTTTAATTCACGATAAATTAATTGAATTGAATCCTCTTAGCGGTCTTGTAAGGAAGCTATAAATTGAGTGTGTATAAGATGAGGATCATCATTAGATTTCTAACCCTCAAACATGGAACACCAGTTCGCGATTGTGGATTTTCAAGGTTTTCAAGGGGAAGGTGGCTTTATTGTGAAGGAGTTGACAGTTCTCACTCACAGTCAGTCACTCCACTGGTTTTTTCTCCCTCCTCAAAATGTTGATGAATCTGATAGTCGTGTGAATCTATGGGTTAAAAAACACATTCACAATATTCCATGGTGCTATGGAGATACAGAATATTCACGTCTGGAAGAACTCTTATGTACTTCAACTGCTTCATGTAAATTTATTTGGGCGAAAGGACTAGAAAAATGTACATTTCTTAAAAATATTGTTAAAAAGCCAGTTTATGATCTGCTCGACTATGGGTGTCCGAATTTGAAAAAGTTACCCCCACATGAGACTACCTGTCATTTTCATGGAGGAACCTCTTATACTTGTTCACTTAATCAAGCCTTCAAGTTGGAGGAGTGGATAAGTAAACACCCATCCAAGACAGATTTGTACAATGAAGAGGTTCGCCAAAAAACCTTTCGTAAATCTAATAAAGTGTTGGCATTTCATGGCTTTGTGAGACATTTGAATAATACTGCAATGTGTGTATATTGCAAGATAAAATGTGATATAGATCAGACGGTATGCCCACACATGTACCATAAAAGACACAGCCCCCGATGTTACTGGTTTAGTCAGTGCTAGAATGGATCAAGCTTTGGAAAAACTTTCTCAAACTAATATCTGGAATATGGATCCAGTACATCTTCAAAACTTACCACCTGCATTTCTGCTTCATCTCTATGACTATGCAATTGAATATTTATGGGACAACCTACCTGAAGAGTGGCGTGAGGATCCAAGATTCCAATTGTGTCGTCGATGCATCCATCACTTCAATACATCTCATGATCAAATCGATGGTCCACCACCGATGAAGAAAAATTGTATATATTGTGTAAAATAATGTTGATAATAAATTTAAATTCAACCATATTTTTTTTTCTTTTTTTTAAAAACCCTTAAAAGTTGTAAAAATAATAGGAAACAAGAAAATAAACAAGTATGATTATAATCATTTATTCATAAATAATGCATACATTTCATTCCAGTCTACAGTGTTTAAATTCACTATAGACTCTTCAGTTGATGTTGGTAATGAAAAAAATTCAAAGCATTTTGATATTACTGATAGTAAAAGTTTTAAAGAATAGTCTATTTTCTCACAAGACTTGAGCATAAATATCACTTCACTTTTATTGAGCTTGATTTCCGGCTGAGACGACACCGACATGTAAGGAGAAGGGCTATTCAGACACATTGTGACCCAAGGGTATGAATTTGATATACTCACACTTCGGTTTCTTCCAGTGAGTCCAAATTTGAATACTATGTTGCGTATTCGAAGTGAGTCTTGGAGAGGTCTTTTTCTTCCTTTGGGGTTGATGTAGTTTTGAATAGGTCCTATGTTGGTGGAGAGTCCTGTCCAATCTGCCGTGTCCAAATAAATTGATACCTTCTTGTGGCAAAATACCACTACTGGTGACTGGTTGAGAAGTCCTACCTTGATGACCTTGGTCTTGGACTTGTTGAGAGCAAACTCTGTCACTAGATACAACTCCATTGCGACAACTGGTCTCTCTACATTTTTTCACATCATATCATCTTCTTACCCCCACCTAGTTTCCCCCTCTCTGGTCTTTTTAAAAACCTGTTTTCATGAGCGGGATCACAATCTTTTCTCACAATTGTTTTTGTTTTCTTTTGATTATATATAGGCAGACTCCTCCTTGGACTATTACAACATGTTCAAGTGTACAAAGTGTGACACCATTTTTCCATCTTGGAAAAAACGCAATGTTCATCAGTTCAACTGTAAGAGAAATATCGACGAGATATTGGATGTAGAACCACCAAGGAAAAAAATATTTTTATGTTCCTCTTGTGGAGGACGGTTTGAAAACGATTATCATGGACAACGACATGAATCAGTCTGTCATGGGGAATATTCATCCTCAAAGGAACCGACCAAGGACGCATTATTAGCTCTGCTGCCTTCTGATAATATTGTACAATATGAAAGTGCCTTTGCTAGTCGATTGGAATCCTATTTTATTCGCTCAAACAAATGCAATGATTTGACGTGTTTCTTACTGGATGTGAAACCAACATTAATACACAAAGTATCCAACATACTACAAATGAAATCTGCAATTAAAATTAATTTGATGGTTGAATGTTTATTTGAAAATACTCTTGGTGAAAGGACAGATCGAGCCTTTAAGACTATGAATAAACCAGTTTTTCGAGCAACAAATCTTGAAAAATTCTTTGACAATGCATTTGAAAAAATACACTCGGAGGTGGAAAATAGTGCACTGAAAGGAAGTGGATGGAAACTATTAGCCGTAGACGGAATTCGTCTACGGGTGAATAGATATGATCCACTACGTGCTTCTACATATATACCATTACCACTGAGTCTTGAAAATAAAAAAGCATGTGTAAATGTACAAAACAATGATGAGAAATGTTTTGCATATTCAATCTTAGCAAAATTCGTGACAAAAAATTCATATCGACCACAGGAATATACTGATTTATTCAGTTTATATGATTTTTCATGTGTTTCTTTTCCAGTCGCTCTAGCGGATATTTCAAAATTTGAAAAGGTCAACAATATGTCTATAAATGTATTTGGAGTTGATGAAAACGAGAAAATATACCCCCTCAAGGTTGCAGCAGAAGAAAAATCAGATCATCGGGACATCCTCCTTTTGGACAATGAAAATAAACAACACTACGTCTACATAAAAAACTTTAATCGGTTGGTGGGTCGTCAATTACGAAAATCTTCTCGACGAAAATTTTACATCTGTAAAAGATGCTTCATAACTTTTGAAGAAAGAAGAGGTGGATCTGATAAGCTGGAGATGCATAAAATGTATTGTAAAGATCAGAAGACTGTACGAGTTGAATCACCATCCGATCCGATAATGACATTTACAAATGTTGAGCGTCATCACAGAGTTCCCTACGTTATTTATGCAGATTTTGAATCCATCTTGGAACCTATTGCTGGATGTCGACCATCATCTGAGTCATCATTTACTACTTGTGTTCAAGAACATATTCCAATGTCGTTTTGTACGTATGTGAAAAGTTCTTCTGGTCTTCCACCTATCTCTTCAGCTCCGTATTTGTATAGAGGACCTGATGCAGCCGGAGTTTTTATAGAACACATCATCGAATTGAGTAAAGCTATATCAGCTGTCTACAATGATAACCCTGTGGATATTAATATGAATTCTGATCAAGAAACCCAGTGGGATTTAGCAACTACATGTTACCTCTGTGAAAATGAATTCACAGAGTCGAATTTGAAAGTACGTGATCATTGTCATCTCACTGGGGATTACAGAGGTGCAGCATGCAATAGTTGTAATTTGAAATGTTGTATTCCTAAATTTATTCCAATTATTTTTCACAATCTCACAAACTATGATTCAAAATTTTTAATTAGACAGCTGAGTAATACAAAATGTGGGAGAGTTACAATTATACCTCACACTCAGGAAAAGTTTATATCATTTTCAGTTAAGATTGACAACATTTGGATGAGGTTTATTGATTCTTTTCGTTTTATGGCCTCCAGCTTGGATCAGCTTGCTCGAAATTTACCATCTGATGCATTTTTGGAAACATCACGTTTCTTTCCGACTGAGCATATGTCTCTCATGACCCGAAAAGGTGTGTTTCCGTATGATTATGTAGATTCTATGAAGAAACTGGATGAAACTCAATTACCACCAAAGGAAGCATTTTTTCAATTCGTTAACACAATCGCATATTGATGAGGAAGATTATGCACATGCTCAGACTGTCTGGAAAACATTTCAATGTACTACGTTGGGTAGTTATAGTGATATCTATTTAAAATCAGATGTTTTAATTTTATCGGATACGTTTGAATCATTTCGAAATATGACTATGAAAAACTATGGAGTTGATGCGGCCCACTACTATACGACACCAGGACTCTCCTTTGATGCTATGTTACGATATACAAAGACTAAGCTAACACTATTACAGGATTATGATATGATAATGTTTTTCGAGAAAGGTATAAGAGGGGGGATATGTCAAGCATCACATCGATATGCTACAGCAAACAATAAATACATGAAAAATTATGATCCACAAAAAGAATCATCATATCACTTATCTTGATGCTAACAATCTATATGGATATGCCATGAGCAAATATTTACCATATGGCGATTTTCAATGGGTGGAAAGACCGGAAGAGGTTGACATTCTTAATTTACGAGAAGACGATGATACAGGCTATGTATTTGAGGTGGACGTGAAGTACGCGACAAAACTTCACGAGATGCATGACGATTTACCATTTTTGGCCGAGACGATTCCTCCCCCAGGTGGCAAGGTTAAAAAATTGATTCCTCATTTAAATTCACGCGAACGATATGTGGTACACTATGTAGCTCTGAAACAGGCTCTACAGCATGGACTCGAGATTGAAAAGATCCATAGAGCAATCAGTTTCAAGCAATCACCCTGGCTGCGGTCCTATATAGATCTTAATACTCAACTTAGACAAAATGCACAAAATGATTTTGAAAAAGATTTCTTCAAACTCATGAATAACTCCATATTCGGGAAGACGATGGAAAATGTACGAAATCGACAGAATATACAGCTAGTCAAGACTGCAAGACAAATGATGAGACTAATAGTAAAAGCTAATTTTCTTGAGAGAATTATCTACGACGAGGAGCTAGCAGCGGTTGTAATGGCCAAGACAAAAATATACTTTAATAAGCCGATATATGTGGGTATGTGTATACTCGATTTGTCCAAAGAACTCATGTACAGATTTCATTATGATTTAATGTTGCCTAGATACGGAAAAGAAAGATTAAAATTAATGTATTGTGATACTGACTCTCTCATCTATCATGTGATAACACAAGACCTCTACTCAGATATGCATTCAATGCTGGATCATTTCGATACGTCCAATTATCATCCAGACCATGTGCTATTTTCACTCATTAATAAACAGGTAATTGGAAAATTCAAGGATGAAGTATATGGAGAAATTATAGAAAAGTTTATTGCATTACGAGCAAAGGTGTATGCATTTTCCATTGCCTTTAAGAAAATTGTAAAAAAGGCAAAAGGTGTGTCACGTGCTTCACTGAGACATTTTATTTCTTT
Source organism: Aradus depressus (assembly GCA_963662175.1). Lineage (NCBI taxonomy): Eukaryota > Metazoa > Arthropoda > Insecta > Hemiptera > Aradidae > Aradus > Aradus depressus. Next base: position 18,175,266 of record OY759215.1, read on the forward strand.
GGAAGATTATGAAAGGACACTATTTGATTCTACATTAATGTTTACATCCATGAGAAGTATAAGATCATACAAGCATATACTGTACACCATCGATCAAAATAAATTGGCACTAAATCCATTCGATGACAAGCGACACATTCTTGAAGATGGCATATCTACTCATGCACATGGTCATTTTTTAAACTAATTCACTTTTCCCCCTCAAACTCGAGAATTATCATCTTGTGAATTACCTACTGAGTTGACCCCCGAATCACTAGAAGAATTTTAAGATTGTATAAAAATGATATGCAGATACATATGATGAAGAAAATGTGTAAAGTTCATTCTGACCCCTAAATTTCCTCTTCCATCGGTGGTCCACATTTCATCCGACCTCTCTTATCCACCCCACAACTTCCTCAAATGTGCTTCCGCTTTGACGTAGCGAGGAGGCTTAATTGATTTATATGATCAAGAACCAAGAGAAGCACTATTTTCTTTTTTTTTTTTTTTAATTTTTTTTCTAATTTTTTTTTTCAGATCTGTCCGCATGATCGAGGGAGCTGAGAATAATTCACTAATTTTTTTCTGTTTATTGTTCCAGTTATGCCGCCGCCATCAGGGCTTCTTGAGACGGTTACAATCGGTGCCCGTCCCCTACGTCAGGGAGGTGGCGGAACTCCCTCTAAGAGAAGCATTCCCTATAAAATGTTTCTCGTCCATGAAAAAAATAAATAACGCTGTCCTCATAGTGAGGGGAAACACTTGGGAGGTACGACTCCCAGAAAAATATAATGAAGTTATCGACGACAACCTTTTCTGGGAGTCGCCCGAGTACGGGTTTACCCTAACATATGAGGGCAGGGTAGGAGGAGAGGAGAAAATAATTTTCAAGTATGATTTTAAATATATCCATTAACTCACATAAATTTAATTTTAAATTTGTATTTATTCTTCTTTTTTTTCTGTTATAGAGAAAACCCCGACTTCGAGCCCCCTGAAATATATTACACCGCCCCTCATGCTGACATAGAAGATGAATTTTGGGATTAATTTTATAAATAAATTTTTTATTTTTTTCTATATTTTTTTTTCATTGACTTCCTACCTCACTGAATATTATAATATGCAAATCTTGGTGTGGTCTGGACCAAGGTCGACGAGATTGATGACTCACTGAAGGTTGAATGACCTCTCATCGTCTGTTTACATATAAGGTTGAATGACCTGTCAGACGCTAGCGATTTTTTTTTTTTGATTCACTGAGATATCAAAATGAATATATGAATTACATCTGTAAGACACACTCACTGATGGTTGGATGACGTTTGTTTACATACACGGTTGAATGACCTCTCAGACGCTAGCGATTTTTTGAGATAGCAAAATAAATACATAAATGATAGGTTTACATCTGTTTGACAATCATTTCACACACAATCCACTGGACTTTAAAACCACGAGTCCCAGGGTGACCCCCCGGGATCCCTTTAAATCCTGACCCTTCCTAACACTAGTGGCACTACTGGAACAGCATAGGCCCCCTTTAACTGTGCCAAATGTAGACTGAAATACCCTACTAGCCACATTCTTATTGTCCTCAATACACTCGACCATGTTAACATAATCCAGATTTGGGATAGTTCTTTCAACAATAACCGCCGGCAATCGCGATAATGCATCAGCCACATTCTTATTGTCCTCAATACACTCGACCATGTTAACATAATCCAGATTTGGGATAGTTCTTTCAACAATAACCGCCGGCAATCGCGATAATGCATCAGCCACATTCTTATTGTCCTCAATACACTCGACCATGTTAACATAATCCAGACTTGGGATAGTTCTTTCAACAATAACCGCCGGCAATCGCGATAATGCATCAGCCACATTCTTATTGTCCTCAATACACTCGACCATGTTAACATAATCCAGATTTGGGATAGTTCTTTCAACAATAACCGCCGGCAATCGCGATAATGCATCAGCCACATTCTTATTGTCCTCAATACACTCGACCATGTTAACATAATCCAGATTTGGGATAGTTCTTTCAACAATAACCGCCGGCAATCGCGATAATGCATCAGCCACATTCTTATTGTCCTCAATACACTCGACCATGTTAACATAATCCAGATTTGGGATAGTTCTTTCAACAATAACCGCCGGCAATCGCGATAATGCATCAGCCACATTCTTATTGTCCTCAATACACTCGACCATGTTAACATAATCCAGATTTGGGATAGTTCTTTCAACAATAACCGCCGGCAATCGCGATAATGCATCAGCCACATTCTTATTGTCCTCAATACACTCGACCATGTTAACATAATCCAGATTTGGGATAGTTCTTTCAACAATAACCGCCGGCAATCGCGATAATGCATCAGCCACATTCTTATTGTCCTCAATACACTCGACCATGTTAACATAATCCAGATTTGGGATAGTTCTTTCAACAATAACCGCCGGCAATCGCGATAATGCATCAGCCACATTCTTATTGTCCTCAATACACTCGACCATGTTAACATAATCCAGATTTGGGATAGTTCTTTCAACAATAACCGCCGGAAATCGCGATAATGCATCAGCCACTTTCTTATTGTCCTCAATACACTCGACCATGTTAACATAATCCAGATTTGGGATAGTTCTTTCAACAATAACCGCCGGCAATCGCGATAATGCATCAGCCACATTCTTATTGTCCTCAATACACTCGACCATGTTAACATAATCCAGATTTGGGATAGTTCTTTCAACAATAACCGCCGGCAATCGCGATAATGCATCAGCCACATTCTTATTGTCCTCAATACACTCGACCATGTTAACATAATCCAGATTTGGGATAGTTCTTTCAACAATAACCGCCGGCAATCGCGATAATGCATCAGCCACATTCTTATTGTCCTCAATACACTCGACCATGTTAACATAATCCAGATTTGGGATAGTTCTTTCAACAATAACCGCCGGCAATCGCGATAATGCATCAGCCACATTCTTATTGTCCTCAATACACTCGACCATGTTAACATAATCCAGATTTGGGATAGTTCTTTCAACAATAACCGCCGGCAATCGCGATAATGCATCAGCCACATTCTTATTGTCCTCAATATATCTCAAGTAGTAAAATCTCGACATAAAATGAGCCAAAAGCTTTAGTCCTCTCGCAGCCATCTTTGGAAGACCCTTATTTTATACAAAAGTGCTGACAGGGGTTTGTGGTAGGCATACAATAGAAACTTTCTCCACATCAAATCTTGAGAACACTTTCTGTATGGCCTCTACCTTCATTGGGTTTCTTTCTTAAACCATTGAAATGATCACTATTTATTTTATCTCACAGTTTATACAAAGAAGGCATCTCTATAGTGCAACCTATAAACATCTGTTTTTATAATAATAATTTAAACATTCAATTTAATTATAAAATCGCACATGACTAATCAATATTATTTTAGAGGTTTTGCACTCCCTCCAAAACCCATCGACCGTTCAGGCTAATTATCAATAATTGATGGACATAGGGACTTCCTAATCTCCACATTACATTTTGTGTAGATAAATTGCATACATAGGATGTTATTATAGTTTTGATTCCCTTATGATCCCCCCTTCAGTCTCTTCTCTCTTCGGCGAAATTAATAGGTTTCGTCCTTATAAGGTTTTGAATTTAAATATCTAACTTCCTTTCGATATATTTATTACATCGGCAGTTATTGGAGTTTTTGAGTTGAGCCTCCTCCCTTCTGGTCCTCCCCTTCCCTTCAGCCGATTCCTGGGAAAATTGATAGGTGCCTTTCTAATGGGGTTTAGAATTTTCATAAGAAACTTTCCGTCGATACATTAATTACAACGGCAGTTATTAGATTTTGTGTGTTAAGCCCCCTAGCTTAATCCCCCCATTCCTTTGGTCGATTCGGCTGAAAATCAGTAGGTGTGGGGTTTTGGGTACGCATAAAACATTTCGTGTCAATAGGCCCAGAAATAAGAGGCCGAATTCCATAAAATTGTACCAGAGGTTGTCCTTCACCACATCGTCACGTGAATATAGATAAAAATTCAGTAAAACTGAAAAGCACGGCCAAGTACGAAAAAAATATCTACCGAAGTAATTAATAAACATAAGTTTGATTCATTAAATGTTGTGATATATAAAAAAATTCTGGTCAAGTACGATCTTCCATGTATATATACTTCAAAAATTTATTCCTTTTATTTTATTATTGTACGTTGTTTGTTTGTACGTAGAATATATTGTAATTAAACTCTTTAAGTGACCGTTTAATTAAAAGAAGTTCAGGTTGGTCATTTCAGGTACTTGGCGACCTGCCTATAATAATTGTTTCTCCCCTGAGCATTTAGTTTGTTTCTAGAAAAATTCCATGATTACATGTGTTTTCAAATTTGCATTGATTGATACCATATTCCAGGTAGATAGCATTGTGTAAACTTAATCTTCGCGGCAGGTCGCCAAGTACCTGAAATGACCAACCTGAACTTCTTTTAATTAAACGGTCACTTAAAGAGTTTAATTACAATATATTCTACGTACAAACAAACAACGTACAATAATAAAATAAAAGGAATAAATTTTTGAAGTATATATACATGGAAGATCGTACTTGACCAGAATTTTTTTATATATCACAACATTTAATGAATCAAACTTATGTTTATTAATTACTTCGGTAGATATTTTTTTCGTACTTGGCCGTGCTTTTCAGTTTTACTGAATTTTTTATTTATATATCACAACATTTAATGAATCAATGTCATTTTTCAACATACATTACGATCAGATTTTTTTATGATAAATACTTGTAGATGTCTATTTTAAATCTTTCTAACAGAATTCAAAAAACTTACATTGTATTGCAAGTCTTAAAAAATACGTACAAAACTGACAGAAAATTCGATACAAAACTGAAAAAGAAAAGACATAAAAGACAAAACTCATAGGCTATTCGTAAAGTAAGTTGACATTACTGGTGGGGATTCGAACCCCCAACCCTCTGGTCCGTAACGTGAGCATTTTGTAAAGTAAGTTGGTATTATTGGGAAGGATTCGAACCCGCAACCCTCGGGTTTGTAAAGAGAGCTATTTGTAAACTAAGTTGACATTACTGATCGGGACTCGAACCCGCAACTTTCGGGTTGGTAACGCAAGCTATTTGTAAAATAAGTTGATATTACTGATCGGGACTCGAACCTGCAACCCTCGGGGTGGTAACGTGGGCTATTCGTAAAATAAGTTGATATTACTGGTGGGGATTCAAACCCGCAACCCTCGGGTGGGTAACGTGGGCTATTCGTAAAATAAGTTGATATTACTGGTGGGGATTCAAACCCGCAACCTTTGGGTTCGTAACGTGAGCATTTTGTAAAGTAAGTTGGTATTATTGGTAGGGATTCAAACCCACAATCCTCGGGTTGGTAAAGAGAGCTATTTGTAAAATAAGTTGACATTACTGATCGGGACTCGGACCCGCAACCCTCGGGGTGGTAACGTGAACTATTTATATAGGAAGTCGTTATTACTGATAGGGATTCGAAACCGCAACCCTCGGGTAGGTATCGTGGGCTATTCGTAAAATAAGTTGATATTACTGGTGGGGATTCAAACCCGCAACCCTCGGGTTGGTAACGTGGGCTATTTATAAAGTAAGTTGATATTAGTGGTGGGGATTCGAACCGCAACCTTCGTGTTCGTGACGTGAGCTACTTGTAAAGTAAGTTGATATTACTGGTGGGGATTAAAACCCCCAACCCTCGAATTCGTAACGTAAGCTATTTGTAAAATAAGTTTATATTACTGATCGGGACTCGAACCCGCAACTTCCGGGATGGTAACGCGAGCTATTTGTAAAATAAGTTGATATTACTGATCGGGAGTCGAACCCGCAACCCTCGGGGTGGTAACTTGAGCTTTTTGTAAAATAGGTTGATATTACTGATCGGGAGTCGAACCCGCAACCCTCGGGGTGGTAACTTGAGCTTTTTGTAAAATAGGTTGATATTACTCGTCGGGATTCGAACCCGGAACCCTCGGGTTGGAAACGGGAGCTATTTATATAGTAAGTTGATATTACTGGTGGGGATTCGAACCCGGAGCCCTCGGGTTGGATACGGGAGCTATTTATATAGTAAGTAACGTGAGCTATTTGTAAAATAAGTTGATATTACTGATCGGTACTCGAACCTGCAACCCTCGGGTTGGTAACGCGAGCTATTAGTGAAATAAGTTGATGTTGCTGGTGGGGATCAGAACCCAACAATTTCGGATTGGTAACGTGAGCTATTTGTAAAATAAGTTGATATTACTGATCGGGACTCGAACCCGCAACCCTCGGGTTGGTATTGTGAGCTATTTGTAAAATAAGTTGATATTACTGATCGGGATTCGAACCCGCAACCCTTGGGTTCGTAACGTGAGCATTTTGTAAAATAAGTTGATATTACTCGGGGGGATTCGAACCCGCAACCCTCGGGTTGGTAACGTTGGCTATTAGCAAAGAATGTTGATATTACTGGTGCGGATTCGAACCCGCAACCCTCAGGTTGGTAACGTGGGAATTTGTAACTGTCACTATTACACTGTATTAACTATCACTGCATAACAACGTTCCACATAATTAAAATGAAATATTTTGAAACTTTGATGACGTCATCCGGACGTCCGGACACTGAAAAAGGAAAAAAAAAAGTTATTTTTTGCTGACTTTGACCCCTTGTAACTTGGTCAAATATGAACTTTTTTGTCTACTTTTTTTTTTCATTTTGTTCAGCTCGGAGTTCTCGACACAACTATGTAGAGAAAAATGTTATTTTGTTATTGCATAACATACTTTTGTTGATGCAAAAAGTGGCATTTAGTGTCACGAGAAAAGTTACACAGCAGTGTCTTTTTCTTTCTTTTTTTTCGGACTTGGCCAGAGACACTGCCGTGTCTCCTGATAAAAGATCTAACTTGATGGTCGGAAAAACTTTCTTCATTATAGTGGCGTCGATGAGATCGCTCCCATAGGCGCGGCCCTCTTCTGCCTTCCAACTCATGTCGAGTTCAAACAGGTGTGTCTTCCGTATCAGCAGGATACTGGCAGGTCTCCTACGTCCTGTAGACTGGGGAATCCCCCGTCGGCTTATCCTGAGGTACATCCCGGCAGCCTCTTCCAGGGTAATTGCATACTGGTCGTCAACCCTAATGGAGCCCACTTGAGCGACCGGCATGAGCATCCCAGCGGCGACAAGATAAGGAATTCCCAAAGGATTCTTGCTGAACTCGTTCTCAACAAACTTCCTCCAGACTTTTAAAAGGTTGTGTGAGCAAAGACGATAAATTCACCAAAACGACACAAGAGACTTCACAGGATGATGAAAGTGAAGAGGAAAATAAATGAATTGAGGAGGTTAGAAGCAAAGGGATGTAAGTGACAAAAATGTCATTTCGAGATAATTACCTTCAAAGTTATAGTAACATCGTAAATTCAGGTATTACCCAGGTATTTTCCACTAGTAACAGCATTACTGGTACTAACAATTGTTCTGATCATTAGCCAGTAGTCGGGGTAGGTGTCAAGGAAGATGTTGACACACATATCTCAATTTCAGCCGAATTGTCACTTACATCCCTTTGCTTCTAACCCCCTCAATTTCTGTCCTCAAAAGTTTAGGAAGCCTCTGAAAGTAGAGGAGAATCGTGATGATGATCCCAATGTTTTAGTAAACCGACTAAGATTACTATACATCTCAATAACAGCTGGCAATTTAAATAATTTCCAAGATATGATAAGAATTTTACAGAAACCTAGAAAACGAAATATAATTTCCTTAAAGGCCTTTTCGCAATAGTTACATTATGTTGACACAACTGTGTACTAAATGCCACCACTTGTGCTAACACACAAAAATTTATCATTTCTCATGAAATGATTTACAATTAAACTTTAAAGATTTAGAAATAATCAAAATACGATGTAATCGTATAATAAAAATAATTAACAATAAAAAAAAACATAATTATGAAAGAATGTTTTTTTTTTTTACTTCACTATCCATATACTCTATTAAGGTAATAAAAAGGTTGGAGATCATTAATTAGTATTAGTAGATTAGTAATATATTTGAAATTCTTTGCCAGTTACGGATAATTGAAGTTTTCCACGAGAAATGTGGAAGTTTTCTAATCATCACAAAGGAAGGGCACATGAGACCACATGAAGGGTTACAAGATGTGTTTCTATTCCTGATTCTAAGATAGTTTATTTATGCCAGGGAAAATGTCTCTTATATACAAATGGCGAGAGCTACTACACAATCCTACGATTTCGTTATACCCTTAGCGATCCTGTAACGATGCAAAAACGATATAGCACTGCTATAACGATGTGGTGATGTGCTACAACGATAACATATATTTCCTATGGTTGGCATGTGGGTTGAATATATACTATTTTTATTCCTTGGATTGCGGAGTTACTTGATTCTGTTGCTCCACCATACGTCCCCGAAAACGTGGATGTTAGTGATATACCTGTTGTTATTTCACAGAGGTAAATGCTCAATATACAGAATGTTAATTCACAGAGTTAATTGTGGCAGCAAATTTTATTTCACAGAGGTAATTGCTCAATATACAGAATGTTAATTCACAGAGTTAATTGCTCAATATACAAAATGTTAATTCACAGAGTTAATTGCTCAATATACAGAATGTTAATTCACAGAGTTAATTGCTCAATATACAGAATGTTAATTCACAGAGTTAATTGCTCAATATACAGAATGTTAATTCACAGAGTTAATTGCTCAATATACAGAATGTTAATTCACAGAGTTAATTGCTCAATATACAGAATGTTAATTCACAGAGTTAATTGCTCAATATACAGTTCCATCACAAATCCACCAAGAAGCACATTTTCTTTTCAACTCACAACTCAACTCTGTGAATTAACATTCTGTATATTGAGCATTTACCTCTGTGAAATAACATTTGGCGACCGTGACAGGACTTATATTGAATTTAGTAAGTTATATTTTCTTTGTTATTAAGATTAATTCAATAATTAAGTTTTAGATATGGCAGAGGAAGAAATTAAAAAATTGATTAAATTAAGAGGTTCTTTGAGGACAGGGTTTACTAAACGTTATGATGATTTATTAATTAAGTTGAGTAACCCAGAAGTTCAAACTGATAATATTAATGCAGAATTTGCTGTTTTAGAAACGAGATATAATTCTATTTTGAATTCAGATACACAAATACTTGATTTGATGAATAATATCGATTCAACTAAGGCTGAAGATTTAGAAAACGAATTAGATACTGCAGATACTTATAATATGAAATTTAATTCTGTAAAGATTAAGATAAATAGATTATGTGAAGATGCAGTATCTATGAATAGTTCTTCCAGTATGCATAAGACTATTGGAAAAACTTTGAAATTGCCTAAGTTGAAATTAAAGAATTTTAATGGTGAATTATTAGATTGGCTACCCTTCTGGAGCAAATTTCAACGCATGCACGAAGATGAAAGTCTTTCTAATGCTGATAAATTTGACTATTTATTGCAATGTATTTCGAATAAGTCTAAGGCTTATCAGTTAGTGTCTAGTTATCCACCAACAGCTGATAATTATTTGAAGGCTTTGGATAGCATGAAAACAAGATAAGGCAGACAAGATCTTTTGATAGATGTTTATGTTTGCGAATTGCTAAAATTAATTCTAGAAAAGTCAACTTGATAGACATGTTTGATAATTTAGAGAGTCAGCTTAGATCTTTAGAATCGCTAGGCGTGAAATCTGATACATGTTCGGCTATGCTTTATCCTTCAGTGGAATCCTGCATTCCTGAAGAAGTCTTACGTGTTTGGCAGAGAACTCCTAATGATAATGATGATTCAACTCTTGATGCTAAACTGAAGCAGCTGATGAAATTTTAAAGAAAGAAGTGGAGAACGAACAGCATATTTTACTTACAAAGAATTCCTTTTCTATAAAGAATAATACGATTGAGAAAAATGAATCTGTACCAACTGCTGTTGATTTGACAAACACAAATAGAGTGTATAAACCTTTATGTGTTTTTTGCAAAAAAGAACATGATTGCAATACATGTGATGAAGCATTGAGAATGACTTTAGAGCGAAAGAATGAAATTTTAAGCAAAACAGGTCGCTGTTTTACTTGTTTACGTAGAGGCCATATAACAAAATTTTGTCGTGTGAGAATACAATGTAGATATTGTAAGGGCAGACATGCAGACGTTATGTGTAACAAGAAAGAATCGTCCGAAACAAGTAAGAAACCTTCCAATAATAAAGAAGAACAGCCGAAGAAAGATAATAGTCTTGACTAATGTTACTACAAGTACTGTTTTGTTACAAACTTTGGTTGTTAATGTTAGACATGAAGATCGTCAACTTAAAGTCAGAGCGTTGATAGACAGTGGTTCTGAAAGATCGTACATATGCCAAAAGACAGCTGAAACTATAGGTTATGACTCATTGGGCGAAGAGAGTTTGGTCCATTGCTTGTTTGGAGGAGTAAGAAGCACACCGAATAAGCATAAGGTATTTTATGTTAGACTTTCTAATCTTGAAGAAAATTATTTTTGCAGATTTAAAGTTTTAGAGCAGCCAACTATTACCCATTCAGTTCCAAAGATTGTCAAAGGTTCTTGGGTGTCTGAACTAGAGAAAGAAGGTATTAAATTACATGACAATGAAGGAGGCCCTATTGAACTATTGATTGGAGCAGACGTGGCCGGAAAAATATTTACTGGTATGAAGAAGAATTTAACTTCAGGTCTAGTAGCCTTTGAAACATTACTAGGATGGACAGTAATGGGTAGAATAGATGAGGATGCTACACAGGATGAGTCGCAAACTATGATGGTGACCTCTTTACTTTCTGGTTCACCCGCTATATTTGATTTGTGGTCGTTAGACGTTCTTGGTATAAGAGATCCTGCCGAGAAAAAATCTAGAGAAAATATTGAAGCTCAAATTCGTAAACAGTTTGACGAAACTGTAAAAATGACTGATGATAATCGATATATTGTGAAGCTTCCATGGATCGCTGATCACCCGACCCTACCAACCAACTTTGAGTTAGCTTTAACCAGAACAAAGAATTTGATTAAGAGATTAAAGAATGAGACTCTTTTTGAAGATTATGAACAAGTATTAAATGAATGGTTGAGTGAAGGAGTAATAGAGAAGGTAGTATATGATGACAAGTTGGCAGGCCATTATTTGCCACATCGCCATGTTTTGAAACCAAATTCTTCCAGCCCGCTGCGACCTGTGTTTGACGCCTCAGCCAGGATGAAAGGAACATGTTCATTAAATGATTGTCTAGAGAAAGGAATTAATTTGATAGAAATTATTCCTTCACTAGTGACCAGGTTTCGATTGAAAAAATTTGCACTGACTGCAGATATTAAGAGAGCTTTTCTTCAGATCAATCTTGCAGAAGAGGATAGAAAATATTTTAAATTTTTATGGGTCACTAAAGAAGATGGGCTGATTGTTTATAGACATGCAAGAGTCGTCTTCGGAGTAGTATGTAGCCCGTATCTTTTACGAGCAGTTATCCAACATCACTTAGAAAAAGAAATGAAATTAAGTAAAGAAGATTTTGAAAGAGAAACCATTTCTACACTAATCAAAGGCTTTTATGTAGACAATTATTTACTTGGTGTTGATAATGAAGAAGATATTCAAGATTAAATTAAAACGGCTACTCTGGTGATGGCAAAAGCTAGATTTGATTTAAGAGCATGGGAATTTTCATATGATGGAGGAACAAAACCTACTCCTTTATTGGGTCTTGAGTGGGATCGACAGAGAGATATTTTGAAACTGTCGCCTACTTGTTTTAAGAGAATAGGAACTGACGAGGTAATCACAAAGAGACTAATTTTGTCGGTTACACAGAAAATTTATGATCCGTTGGGTTTTTGTGTTCCAGTAACTCTAACCCCTAAACTAATGTTGCAAGAAACCTGGAGTCAGAAGTTATCCTGGGATGAACCAGTGAGTGAGGAATTGAGATGTAGATTCTTGCGTTGGCATCAGCAGCTTTTTGGATTGAAGGAATTTGAGGTGCTCCGTTGGATTGCTCCAACCACTGAGACTGATGTTGCATGGGAGCTCCATACATTTGTTGATGCGAGCGCAGGAGCATATGCCGCTGTAAGTTATTTGAGAGTGGAAACTTCATTGGGAGTTTCGATACAGTTGATTCAGGCGAAAAGTAGAGTTGCACCGTTACTAGGATTAACCATTCCTCGATTAGAGCTTTTAGCGGCTTTAATTGGAGCCAGATTAGCTGGAAACATCACGGAGGATTTGAAGCCCAAGACACTGAAGAGATATTTCTGGTCCGATTCAACTACTGTTCTTGCTTGGATAAGTCGAAATGAACAATGGGGAGTATTTGTGAGGAATAGGGTAAAAGAAATTCGAAAGTTGACTCTTATAGAAGAATGGCACCATGTTATAGGATGTAGAAATTCTGCGGACCTACCAAGTAGAGGTTGTACTGTTAAACAACTAATAGCATCACGGTGGTGGGAAGGCCCGGAATGGTTATATAATTCGCCAGATAGTCTGCGAATTTACGGATATTGACGAAGCTGAAGTTATGAAGGAAGGAGTGAAAAAAGTTACTTCAAACTATTGCTGTGGAATTTTTCTTCGCATTTTGATCGCTTTTCCCAATATTGGAAAATAGTGAAAATCGTTGGATGGTGCAAAAGATTTATCAAAAATGCTTTGAGGTCAACTAAACGGAATTCGACGATACTTTGTTTGGAAGAATTAGAAGAAGCTGAACAATCTATAATTGGACTAATACAAAGAGAAACTTTTAAGGGTATATCTATATGATAGATTGAAAACACTGTTACCTTTCTTTGATAAAAAGGGATTGATAAGAGTGAAGACGAAGCTAGTACAACGAGAAGATACTACATCGTTTAGATATCCTGTTTTACTTCCTGCACACTCTATTGTTCGAAAGATGATTTTGGAACAGCATGTAATACATGCTCATGCTGGCATACAGACTTTATTAAGCCTCCTAAGAGAACATTTTTGGATATTGAACGGGAGGAAGACTGTAAGGTCAGCCATTAATGATTGTAAAATTTGTAAAAGGTTTTCAGGCAAGACGTTGGGTACAATACCGGTCTCTTTGACGCCCAATCGCGTAAGAGATGCGAAATGTTTTGAAGTGACGGGGATAGACTATGCTGGGCCTCTCTTCCTCAAAGATGGAGAAAAAGCATATATATGCTAGTTCACTTGCGCAGTTTATAGAGCCGTTCATTTGGAATTGGTTACGTCTTTATCAACAGACTCATTTTTTCAAGCGTTCAGAAGATTTATAAATAGAAGAGGCCGGCCGAGTATTGTCTATTCCGATAATGGAACGAATTTCGTGGGAGCAGACAACGTTCTCAAGAATATTGATTGGTACAAGATTGGCATATCTTCGGCGAAACTCAAGATAAAGTGGTGTTTCGTGCCCCCACCTGCCCCATGGTGGGGAGGCTGGTGGGAACGTTTGGTGGGTCTCACGAAGAATGTATTAAGAAGAGTTTTGGGAAGAGCAAGCTTGACGTACGAGGAATTAATTACCACGATGACAGATTGTGAAGCACTTTTGAATTCAAGGCCGCTTACTTACGTATCGGATGATGTGGAGGACTTGATTCCGTTGACGCCTGCAATGTTTTTGGGAGATATAAATGTACACGGAACTCCTGATATTGATGAAGCTGACAGTAAGAAGCTTAATCGTAGAATTAAGTACATACACACTCTTAGAAAAGATCTTCGAAGAAGGTTTCGATCCGAATATCTTGGTGCACTCATGATGAGACCCAAGAAAAATGAAGCAAGGAAGATTAAGGAAGGAGACGTCGTACTAGTGGCAAGTGATAATACGAAGCGTTTAAATTGACCTATGGCGATTATTGAAGAGTTATTGCCAGGTGCGGATGGAGCTGTTCGATTGGTGCGTGTACGAACGAATGGTGGGTCACTGCTCAGACCTATACAGAGAATACTACCACTAGAAATACATTCTGCAGAACCAGATCATCTGAGAGTTGAACCTCCTCCTCCTAGGAAACTACCTCAAGACGTACTACCTTCAAGATCTACTACACTGTAGACAAGAAGAGGCAGAAGCATTAAACTCCCTGATAGATTTCTCGATTAGTTTTTTTTTTTTTTATTTCTCTTTGAGACAAGGCTTCACTTTGTCTCAAGGTGGGGAGGATGTTAGCTCGTTAGAAGGGAACCCCCCAAACATTTTATTTTTTTAAAGATCGATTGTCAACACTGTTCGTTGGCGGGTTATGTGGTATGGAAAATGGAGGAGAGTTGAGTTGTGAGTTGAAAAGAAAATGTGCTTGTTGGTGGATTTGTGATGGAACTGTATATTGAGCAATTAACTCTGTGAATTAACATTCTGTATATTGAGCATTTACCTCTGTGAAATAACACCTGTTGATAATAATGATCTGAATGGCCCTTTCACACTCAGAGAACTAAAGGCTGCTATCAAATCAGGAACAAATACTGCGCCTGGGGGTGACCGCATCCACTACATCATGATGAAGGAGCTTCCCACGATTGGCATGGAAAGGCTGCTACACTTCTTTAATGAAATCTGGCTGGGCCGGGGAGACATTCCTCGAGACTGGACTGTCCAACTAATACGGCCAATACTGAAACCACACAAACCACCTGAAGACTCCCATTCCTATCGTCCTATAGCTCTCTCCTCATGCATCGTAAAAACTTACGAGCGTATGATTAAATACCGACTAGAATGGTGGCTTGAGAAGAATAACATACTCCCCCCTTTCCAACATGGGTTTCGTAGAGGTCATAGTACTCTTGACTGTCTTTCTTGCTTCGTCTCAGATGTCCAAATCAATTTCTCCAACTGTAAACATATGATAGCTCTTTATTTAGATCTGATTATTAGTAATGTCAACATCAATATTCTTAAAACTACCATGATTCGTCTCAAAATTCCTTCTAGATTTATTATAGCCGCTATTAATCTCCTGAAGAGCAGACACATTTTTATCCAACTAGACGATAGACGCCTAGGTCCTCTAACTGTCTCTGATGGCCTGCCACAGGGGGCGGTGCTGAGCCCTTTACTTTTTAACTTATACACCTGTTCCTTGGGCACAATTTTTTCGCCACATATTCAAATCCTACAGTTCGCAGACGACATTACTATTTACCTCAGTGGAACCACTCAAGAAGAAGCTAAAAATAAAATTTCCACGGCGATGGAGAATTTACGCGATTGGAATCTATCACACGGCTTTCAGATCTCCGAGGCTAAGAGTGCGGTAATGGTGTTTTCCCGAAGACGACTGGCTGGCGTTATAGAGAATATACAACTTGGCCCTTTTCAGTTTAAAGTTGTCAAATAGTTCAAGCTGCTTGGCATTGCGGTGGATAATAAACTCCTATGGAGGGAACACATCCGTCTCGTCCTCGATGTCGCGGAGAGAGCCTTAAACATCATCAAAAGCGTCAGTGAAATAAGGTATGGATCCCATCCCGCTATTTCACTTCTCTTATATCGAGCCCTTATATTGTCTAGAATGGACTACGGCTGCATGCTCTTCGGAGATACTGCCAAAACCCATCTTACGAAACTAGATCGGCTACAATATAAATCATTGAGAATTTGTCTTGGTGCAATGATTTTCACACCCATCAATGTTCTGCAAGTTGAGGCCAGAGAAATTCCTCTCCGTCTGAGGAGAAACATCCTGACCGGTAGGTTCCTTTGTTCTCGAATCCTCATCCAGGACTATCCTGTCGTAGAGCAACTAGCTGCTTTAACTCCATCAGTGCGGCTGGATAAATTTTGGCAAACGAAAAGAGAGCCATTACTTGTCAAAAATTATTCTTGATTGGTTGAACTAACCTTTAATGTTGTAAAGCCCAGAACCCATCCAAGATACGAACATGATTGGCGACTTCCATTCAGCGACACCAGCAACATCATCTCCGACCCAGATCTTATCACTGACTGGTCTTGCTATCCTACATATCTATAGGCTGGTTGGCGAAAAGGATATTGCTCTCATGCTATGTCTCTGTATACTGACGGGTCTAAAAGCGAGCGCGGTGTCGGTGCAGCCTTCTTGGACCCCAATAACGACCATGCTGAAAAATTCAAACTGCAACAAATATCTTCCATCTTCACCGCTGAGGGTATAGCCATATTAGAAGCGTTGAAATATGTTGAGCGTCTCGCCACCAATGTTGTAATCTACTCTGATAGTCAGAGTGTCCTCAAACCACTACAGCACATGGATTCCAGATGGAATGATCCACTTCTACTGGATTTTTCTCACAGATTAACTGAGTTACATCGGCACCAGATACATGTCTTTCTTATTTGGATCAAAGGTCACAGCAACATAAAATATAATGAGGCGGTAGACAGGCTGGCCAAGGAGGCCTCAACCTCGGGCCGATCTCTCATGAACTTCCTCAGGGACGAAGACATTGTAGCCCATATCAAGAAGTACAACCTTCGTCACTGACAGAGGGATTATACTAGTGCTTTGTTAAATAAAGGGGCATTTTACGGAGCAATTCAGCCCCAGATACCCACTAAACCCTGGTTCAGGCTTAGATTTAACCATACCAGACTTCCTTCAGATCTGTTTAAAATCCATCTCCTGGAATCACCAAGTTGTACCTGTGATCCTCAATATACAGCTGATTCCAATCATGTCATCCTCGCTTGCCCTCTCACCAACAGTTTCCGTGACCCTCTTTTCGAAATTATTCTT
The DNA here is from genome assembly GCA_963662175.1 of Aradus depressus. Taxonomy (NCBI): domain Eukaryota; kingdom Metazoa; phylum Arthropoda; class Insecta; order Hemiptera; family Aradidae; genus Aradus; species Aradus depressus. The sequence goes on from OY759215.1 coordinate 18,192,127, forward strand.
ACCAATAATTTACCCTTACCCATTGGTTTGCAACAACTTTTAAGATATTCTAAAATCCCTCTCATATTTGATGTCTTATACAAAATTTATTAATAGTAACAATATTTTAATTTTAATATAGTTTTACATTTCCCTCTCCACCTCTCGGCCCCTGGTTCCCCTCAGATCCCATATGATACCCTCATCACCTCCATAAAGTGCCCCTTCATTTAACAACCTTTTCTTAAAATTGGAGTCATGGCTGATATGCTTCGTTCATGAGGCCATCCAAAAAAAAAATAAAAAAAATAAAAAAACTGTAGTGTTGCCGTGTTAACATTTTTTTCTATAACCGTGTTTTCTATTTTTAAATTGTTTTTTTAATAAATGAAGAAAACATTCAATAAAAGTATGAGGTAAGCAAATAACTTTCTAAAAACTGCATTTAATTTTGATTGTAAAAATTTAATTTTCAATTTGATCTAAAAAAAAAATTAAATCCAATGAAGTAGTTCAGAAAGAATATATACTAATTAAGATTTGACTGACAAAAAAAGTTTGTTTAATTATTTTTGTAACTGTAACGTGAAAGACTACCCATTTCTCGAACATTCTAAGTGTTGGGAAAAATAACATACAAACTCTAGTGAATAACTTTGCAAAGAATATTTATTGTATTATATATACTAATAAAATTGTCAAATACAATTTATATTCAAAAGAAGAATTAAAATAACCATAAATAAAATAAACAAATTCAAGAAAGAATTTTATTTAAGAAAAATAAATAAACTAAAACGTGCAGAGGTAAATAGGTTGATCTCCGGAATCTGAAACAAGAAATATATTGAACTGATCATTTATGTTTGACATTTTTTTTTTTTTTTTTTTTTTTTTAATGACGATGCATATTATCCATATTTTTTGTAAAGTTGTTATCTATTTATTTTAAGACATCCATGGCCCCGGGAGGGAGTTCTATCTAGGAAATAAAACTCACTCCCGTACGGGATTCGAACCCGCAAACCATGATGAGACCAAAGCCCTACACTCTAGCCCGCACGGTCACCATGGGTTGTCATTAGATCATTTCATTATTTATTGTTGATCTAGAATGTCCCGGGTCAACTTCCATTTTCTAGCCTTTAAGGTAAGCCCACACCGGGAAACAAAGTGTTGGCAACATCCATCAACATGTTGCCAACACTTTGTTGAGACACAAGAAAATGTTTCTGGATACATGTTGTCAGTAATGTTGCGCGTCCACACCAAAATCAGTCTGAATCAAAAACAAGTTCTGAATTTTGAGAAATGAATATTTCTGCTGGAGTTTGTGCTGCTTTCGTTTTAATAGCTGCCAGTTCCAAAAAACCAAAGAGAAGATGTAGGCAGAGAGAATTTTAAAAAAATGGAACATTCCATGGCGACAACTTAATGTCTGAACTACTGTTAAACGATGGTAGTTCGTTTCGCAAATTCGTCAGACTTACAAAACCAGATTTCGAACAAATTCTTCGTTTGGTAGCTCCTATTATATCAAAAAAGGATACACATTACCGTGCAGCCATCAGTACGATTGGCGGTCACTCTCCGATATTTAGCTTCAGGTGATTCGTTCATGATAACTTTTTATCATATTCATTTCCATGAGAAACTTCATCATATTATATCCAAACCATATACAAAGTCTCTTCCAGGATTGTTCCAGCTCCAATTGTACTTTTTTCCTCAATTTTCTTCCTTTCTCGACTAAATTGTGTTTTTTAGGATTTAATTTTTCTTGCTATTTCATCTACATTTGTTTGAAAGTGCATAGCCATTTTAGACAGTTCATCAAATCTTTGTACCTTTTCAATCAGTTCTATAACTTTTCTTTTTGTCCATGAATATTTACTTTCTTCACTTTTCGCCATCACTTTATGGAAAATGTAAATAATAAACTTTTAAGAAATAAACTATTACAGGAAGAAATAAATAAATTAAATTCTTATTCACTTTTAAAGAAATAAACACAATCATATGTTGGCAACACCGTCCACACTGAGCGATGTGTCCCGTCATAAATGGGCAACACAGATACAAGCATCCGGCAACAAATTTCTTTGAAGTCATGCCGCCCAATGTTGACGAGTATTCATCAACTTGTTGATTGTTGACGTCATACATGACAGCAACATCACTGTCAACATGTTGCCAACAATTTTGTTGCCTGGTGTGTACTAAGCCTAACATTTCCATTTATCCTTTCACAGTCGATTTCACTTCCCCAGCTCTACGAAATATAGGGGAAGTTATGTAATCGGCCAAAAATTCGATGCGCATTTTACAACGGAATTTCATGCTTTCCAACTTTTAGATTCCAAAAATGAAAACAAAAAAGTATGTTTGTCTGTGTGTCTCTGAGCCCAAAAACTCCCGATATGAATGTATTGACATGAAAATATATATGTGAATTCGGAACCCTCTAAAGACGACACCTTTTGTTAATCCGCCAAATCGACCCAAAAAGAAGGGGAAGATTATGAGGGAAGTTTAATATAAAAACTGTAATGCTCAAAATTAGGGACATACATTGTTTGAAATAAATTAGGAACAAAGGAATGGAAACCGGTGGCTTGAACAACAGGAAGTCCAAGAAGAACCACAACAGTACGGAGAAACCAAGTGTGGGGGACTGAGCCACCAATAGGCACCTAGATCAGTCCCGGAGGGCGGGAAAGTTGCTGTGAGCGGACCCCAATATGGATCAATACACTTCAACTGTTGCTACCTGAGAGGTAGGAACAGCCCACTTCGTCAGGCACCTCCGCAGAGGGAGGACCAGCCCCAATTCATCTGTCGTCTCCAGAGAGGGAGGATCACACTACTTCATCAACTGCCCACAGCAACCAGAACTCAACATCAGATCAACAGAGGGAAATCCATTGGAGTTTTTCTCGACTATTGAGACAAACAGCGGAGGCTGCTCATCGCTGAACTCCAGGACCCAATACCATCACAACCAGCATTAAGCCAAGAAGGTACCGTGATTTTTAAACAATTATAAGACAAAGCCGGAGAGTATTTTAGGAAATATAATTTTTATTTTAAAGATTTATTTAGCAAGGATTCTGAGTCATAGTTTTTAAGTTTGCCACAAATGTTTTTCTTGAAGAATATATATAATCAAACCAGAATGGCCTAATTTTTATTTCATGTATTTTGCACCTCATGTCATTTTGATTTTTCACAACTGTTAGTCTTGGCGGACTCACGACCAAAGAAAGGTAAGATAGAATTAAAAGCAGATAGAATCATATTTTTTTAAGAACATTTTTATTTTAAAGAAACAACAATAAGTATTAATTACAAAACACTAATAACTAGAATGAATGTATCGATGCAAAATTTTATATGTGTGACCAAAACCCCATAAGGACAATAACTATCGATTTTCGGGGGGATTACGGGCGAGGCTTAACTCAAAAAAACAAATAACTGCCGTTGTAATGAATGTTTCGACAATAAATTTCAAATGTAAATTCAAAACCCCATAAGGACGACACTTATTAATTTTCAGCGGAATCGAGAAAAGGGAAGAAAAGGATCAGAGAGGAGGCTCAACACAAAAACCCCAATAACGGCCGATTTAATGAATGTATCGACATGAAATTTCATATTTAAAGTCAAAACCTAATAAGGACATAACCTGTGGGGTCAGGGAGGGGGCTCAATTCAAAAACTCTAATATGTGTATGAGGATTTAGAAGCCCCTATGTTAGTCAACTGTATATTAGCGCAAACGGTTGACTGTTTTGGAGGGGGGGGGGGGGGGGGGTGAAATGCTAGTTAATTCGTTCTGGGGAAGTACATGCCGGTGATTCACCGACGACTTTTTTAAATTGAGTTTTGATAAAAATGTTTAATAAGTTAGATATTGTGACGCACGTTCGGCCTATAACTACGAGGTCTATTACAAGAGCGCTCTTTTGTCGTTTTGGTCAACATGAGCCCCATTCAACTAAGGAGTCCTAAATTGTTATTCACCTAAGGTAAGGGTCTTTAACCAGTACCTGATATCGTAGAGGCTCGGGATCATAGCTTAACGTTCTATCCGAAAGACTACGTGCTCAATCTTTAGTTTACATGTTTATTTTCCTGTTTCGGTTATTGTTGTGTTCAACAGTAGATGTTGCAGAAAGTTCGAATTCAGTGTTGAGGAACACGGAAATATTGTGGAAACTTGTAATACATAAATTAAAAAAAAAAAAAAATTCTTTTATGAAATATCGTCGATTCCACAAAATAGTTTTCAGTATTACACCATTGTCAGGTTTTGTTATAAATATACTAAGACAAGTTTGCTGAGTTCCAACCTTATATATAGGAACATCAGGTAGGTAAGGTTAGGTTTTATGACTCATGCCCGGGCTTTAACTACGAGGTCATATCGCCTACTACCAGAGCGCTCTTTCGTCACTCTGGTGGACATGAGCCCGACTCCACTGTGGGAGTCCTAAATTTTGCCTACCCTAAATTTTTATTCACCTAGGGCAGGGGTCTTTCACGAGTACCTGACATCGTACAGGCTCGGGACCATCGCTTAACGTCCCATCCGAAGGACGGTGTGCTTAAGTTGGGCTTAAGGGCCTCGGACGGGTTTTGAACCCACGATCTTGAGCTCAGAAGACAAGCACGCATACCACTGAGCTACCGACGCCCTCAGGTAGGTAAGGGTTGGTTGAAAGTTCAATTCGGAGATCACCGTGGCATATAGTAACGTATTTGTTTTTTCTGAAATTTACTTCCAATAACAGTAGTAAAACTAATCATTAAAAATAAAAGGCGTGGCCATTACACGACTTTCTTATACCAACCACGGTTTTACACATCCCCCTCTCTCTCCTCCTTCCTCTCGAAATCATTTCTACTGGCATTTCAGAAAAAAACAATAAAATAAACCCACTGTAGAGGTGTGTGGTATTAGCAGCCTGGCAACACACCTCCGGGAAGGTAGAAAATGTTATACAAAGTCTGTTTCTCTATTGTGTATATCAGATATACGCAAATATACATCGAATTTCCTTACCACATTCTTTACACATCTCTCAATAAAATAAACCCACCGTAGAGGTGTGTGGTATTAGCAGCCTGGCAACACACCTCCGGGAAGGTAGAAAATGTTATACAAAGTCTGTTTCTCTATTGTGTATATCAGATATATGCAAATATACATCGAATTTCCTTACCACATTCTCTATACATCTCTCAATAAAATAAACCCACTGTAGAGGTGTGTGGTATTAGCAGCCTGGCAACACACCTTCGGGAAGGTTGAAAATGTTATACAAAGTCTGTTTCTCTATTGTGTATATCAGATATACGCAAATATACATCGAATTTCCTTACCACATTCTTTACACATCTCTCAATAAAATAAACCCACCGTAGAGGTGTGTGGTATTAGCAGCCTGGCAACACACCTCCGGGAAGGTAGAAAATGTTATACAAAGTCTGTTTCTCTATTGTGTATATCAGATATATGCAAATATACATCGAATTTCCTTACCACATTCTCTATACATCTCTCAATAAAATAAACCCACTGTAGAGGTGTGTGGTATTAGCAGCCTGGCAACACACCTTCGGGAAGGTTGAAAATGTTATACAAAGTCTGTTTCTCTATTGTGTATATCAGATATACGCAAATATACATCGAATTTTCTTACCACATTCTCTATACATCTCTCAATAAAATAAACCCACTGTAGAGGTGTGTGGTATTAGCAGCCTAGCAACACACCTCCGGGAAGGTATATATCGAATTTCCTTACTACATTCTCTACACATCTCTCAATAAAATCGAGCCAATCTGTAAAGCGAAGTTACCTTCTTTATGTGCCTCCGGTGCGTCAAACTTTGGCTGTCACTGAGCCAGGCAGACTTTTCTGTCTATCTGCAACAAGAAAGTTACTTTTTAATTTTTTTTAACAATAAAAATAATTTCATAATTACAATATATATTTATATTTAGAGGGTCCCGGTTGCTCAGTGGTATGGGTGCTTGCTTACTAAGCTCAAGATCGTTGGTTCGAAACCCGCCCAGGGATGGGAAGTTAAGCGATGGTCCTGAGCCTGTACGATGTTAAGTATTCGTTAAAGAACAATACCCTAGGTGAATAAAAATTTGGGGTAGGCAACATTTAAGACCCATAGTAGAGTCGGGCTCAAGTCCAACAGAGTGACGAAAGAGCGCTCTGGTAGAAGGCTATATGGCCTTCTAGTTAAAGCCCGGGCATGAGTCATAATAACGAACTATTTATAGTTAATTATTTAGACTGGGTTTTCAGGGACTTCAGGCCACCCAATATTAAGAAGTATAAGGTTGCAGAGGAAAAATTAAATGCAGAGCTCTCAAAATTCTATTCCTCTTCCACCTTAATCCATGCATGTTCAAATGACCGATAATTTTTTTTCAAAAAGCTAGATCGGTCTAACATCACTGGAAAATTAGTATTAAAAGATTCCACGTAGATTTTGAATTAGTAGAAAAGATGGGCGTGACGATTCAAATAGAATCTACATATCTGGAAAGTTTCAGTTGTGATTTAAAATCATAGATGTCAAGTCATCAAATAACTCCTCCCTTTCAAAATCATTTCTTATTTGGTTTATGGAAGTAATGAATTGGCAGCAGTGGTAATTGTTTGTTTCATATTACAGCGTAATTCTGAGAGTGACTTTCTCACACCCAATAATGATATTGAAAAAGGTGAGTGAGAGAAATATTTTAATTTTTTCTTCTTCAATTTTTTTTTTAATTTTCCTTGAAAAAATGTTCTATAAATACTTGCAACGCGCTACAATTTAAACTTTAAAATATTTCCTACGGAAATTTATTTTATTTTAGATATATGAGTACGTTAGATACTGGAAATTTAATAAGGAACATTTTTGATAAGAAATAATTTTTCAATAGGACTGACAGTTTTTGGGTAAATCAAAGAAATGTCAACAAATATGGTTTAAAAATGACATTTCAGGACGATTTCGGCATGTATATGTATATGAGACAGCGAAAAATTATATTTCATATAAAATATGTCTTTGTTTTCTCTACAACTTCAACTTGAAAAGATTTTTGATTAGGGCATAAATATAAGCCTTAACTTGTAAAATGTGCGTAGGCTCTGAGGTAAAGCGGTATAAGCAGCCAATCAGATTTAAGTTAGCACATGTTGTCACCATATATATATATATATTTGGGGCGCCGGTAGCTCAGTGGTATACGTGCTTGACTTCTGAGCTCAAGGTTGTGGGTTCGTAGCCCGACCGAGGCCCTTAGTTTATTTTATCTGGGAGGTAAAATAAACTTAAGCACGCCGTCCTTCGGATGGGACGTTAAGCGATGGTCCCGAGCCTGTACGATGTCAGGTACTCGTTAAAGACCCCTACCCTAGATGAATAAAAATTTAGGGTAGGCAAAATTTAGGACTCCCACAGTAGAGTCGGGCTCATGTCCACCAGAGTGACGAAAGAGCGCTCTGGTAGTAGGCGATATGACCTCGTAGTTAAAGCCCGGGCATGAATCATAAAACCTAACCTATATATATATTTATATAATATGCATATACCCTATCCTGTCCCTAATTCCCTGACACTGTCACAAACCTCTAGTCAGGGCCGTATTTATATATAAAATAAGATATAATGATGTATGTACATAATGTTGTACAATAATGATGTAGGTATATAATGTTAAAATTGTGTAGAACCACATGGGCCCAAATAAGAAGCTTGTAGAACTAATAGAACATTCTAGAAGCAATGACTTCTATTTTAAATATATTTCTTACATAAGAGTAGCCATTGTGTAATTATAATAAATAAAGATATATAGTAGAATATAGAAATACAAATATGTAAATAGTATTATCTGTAGAGATAGAAAAAGCCAAGTTATGTATACATGGGTCCAGAACATTCTATGGGCCTATATAATGGCCGCCCAGGCAACCTCTGGGCACTCCAGTTAGCACTCTAGTATCGGACTCTAGTTAGCACTCTAGTTTTGGGCACTCTTGCTTGTCAGTCTCACTCTCACTTGAAGCACTCTTAATTTATAACTCACTCTTACTTGTATCTTGATCAGTCACAGTTCACTATTGTACACTCGCCAGTTAGCACTATTCTGTTCTAGTATCCAGTGTATTATTTCTTATGTATGTGAGTCCTGGCCCTGAATTTGTAAGTACCAATATATATAGGTATATATATGTAAGTCTGTTTTTTTTTTTTTTTTTTGGCTTTATGTACGGTGCATATTAGCCATGTCAATGTGTTATATATAATTATTTAAGACATCCATGGCCCCGGGAGGGAGTTCTATCTACGAAATAAAACTCACTCCCGGACGGGATTCGAACCCGCAAACCATGGTGAGACCATGCGACCAAAGCCCTACGCTCTAGCCCGCACGGCCACCATGGCCCCCTGTTTTAAAGATTTTATTATTCAAGGAATAATTAAATTACAAGTCAACAAACAAACTAAAACTTCTTACAGCTGTCACTAAAGTCGTTCCTAGGACCGTCACTAGGGAGCTGGAGAGTTTACATCTTTACACCTCCCCCTCCAAGGTCAGCACGCAGCAGGAGTCAGCTTATTGCTGTGAAAAAAATTCAAGTTTTTTCTGCGACGTCCACAGTTAACTTCGTAGAAACAGGACGAGATGCGACGCACAATAGGAAAAGGCCCTATCCTTACTGGATACATCTTGTTTCTATTAAGTTTACTTCCATTCTCAATATACACTAAGTCTCCTACGTAAAAGGAATGTTGTCGTCGTGTTTTGTCTACTCTCGCTTTGTTAATTTCAAAATTGTGCATGGAGTTCAAGAATGCCTGTTTTCTGTCATCTTCCAGTGTATTGGTAGAGTAGGTAGGAACATCAATGGGAGAAATACTAGACCGCTTTCCAAGAAGGAGATATTCTGGGGCAAACTTTGTAGAGCTGTGAAATGTACTATTGTATTCAGCTGTACATTTCTCGGCTATCGTAGACCAAGCTGTTTTATGATCAGAGCTATTTATCTGGCAACGTATTCTGTTCACAAGCGTTTGGTTAAGCCGTTCATTAAGTCCATTCGACTTTGCACAGTCAACGCTCGTAAATATAAGTTGAATATTCATCTTATCCATATATTTTTTCAGTTCTCCAGACTGTATGCCTGTATATTGGTCGGTCAACAACATAGTAATTTGGTTCGCTTTTGCTACTGGGTCAATAAGTTGGATGAAATCTTTGGCACATTGAGTACTTGATGTGCGAATCCACGCATAGCGCGTAAAGTGGTCCACCAGAAGGTGTATATTGTAACATTCATTATATTGCGCTACTTGATATTCTAATTTAAATTTATATTAATAATAGTTATATACAATAACGATTATTAGAGGGCCTGGTTATGTATGATTTATAAATAAAAATAAAGACTTTAATAGCTTTTGTTACATTTTTCTTTTATTTTAAATTTCATCAAGACACGTTTTTATGGGTTAGTATCACATAAATTTTACAGACATAGAGATTTTTCTTTGTAAACACAACATTCAACTAAACCTGCGGGACAGCTTTCTTTTCTTCTATTGTGCTGGTGGGTAAAATGATGTCTCCAGCGTGGTACGTTGAATATGGGGTGTCGCAACTGCGGCCACGTCCTCTCCTCTCTTCTGGATTCCAAGTATTTCAGCTACTCTTCCTTCTTATCACAGCCTTTAAGAAATCACTTACATTTTCTACCATTCACCACACTCACTTTCACTGAACCATCTCTCTCTGCACAGTTCTCTCATACATCTACTGCCTACTCTCCACGAGGGGACAGCCCACTTCTCTCTCGTTTTGGATTCAGCTCCGTCATTGGCCACAATTTTTACAGCCTTTAGCACTAAACATCTGGGTTTTTTTATACCACTTTCATATTCCCGTATACAATCCTAATTGCTTACATTTATTGTTAACTAATTATTATCCTAACATTTAATTTTATGACATAATTGAAATAAATGATTTGATATATTTTGAAACTATATCGACCCTGGTACAAATCGATTTGATAACCCCCAGTAACCTTCCTTAGGTCTACTAAACTGATTGTATTTACGTATCTTATTTTCCATTTCTTAAATATTACATGTAATGGACAATATAGAACATTACATTGCCCTCTGCTAAAAATATCAAAATATATCATTCATTTGCTTACATAAGTGTTTAGTACCAAACTATTTCATAATCTTATGGTTATATGTACCACTTGGCGACTCAAAATAACATGGTGACCCAGTTTCTATAATTAATTAATTACACACAAATTTTTTGTCTATTATGGAATACATTCTTCAAGGTAACTCTCTTTAATAATATTACACAACAATTAGGTAACAAATCCAATTCAATTAATTTATTTACGTCTTATCATAATGTTATATTAGATTTATTTTCTTATTTTACTTTATTTATTTATTATTTAATATTCCATTTATCAATAACATCACTGTCACAATTAGACATAACTCAGATAATTATTTATATTTTACTACTTTTATTTACGCTATCTCGACTTACTTTCCCTATTGATTTACTGCACTAATTTTTATATAATGCTCTTAAGATGATATTCTTAAAAAAAAATATTCTTATAACATTTTCCCCGTTTCACTTACAAAATTTTTTTTTTTTTATTTATTATTATTATTATTATTATTATACGGAATTACTTACAAGGTTATGATTAAATTTTTTTTTTTTTTTTTTTGACGTTTGTAATCTATGCATCCATGTGGATGTTCTAATTTCATCACTTATTATTCTGAAACTACTAGCGATTATCGCTCTCAAAAACCATTTGTGGGTTAATATTGCTCATTTCCGTAAGGACGCCAAACTCCTTAAATCAACAGTGCCCACGTTGTTGACAATTACGGTTAAATAACAATAACAACCCTTTAAACTAATATATTTTTTTTTTTTTTTTTTATAAATATTTTTTATTTTATCACCAATACCATAAAAAAAAAAAACGCATGCATAAATATCAATAAATAGTTCAACATCGATACTAACCCTTATTATAAAAATCTCCCATAACATAACAACATAAATATAATATTTCAATAAATAAATATGTTTTTATTTAAAAACATTTAAAATTAATAAATTTTCTGTACAGAATGCAGAGTTCACTACACATTATTTACATATAATTTAATTTAATTATAATTATTATTTTATTTTTTTCATTCTTTGACAGAGCATCACCCACTCTCATATTTTTAATCAGTCTCAGACCCAATTGGTCATTATTACCTCTTTTATAATACCACCACTCTAATACAACAAAATAGCATACATCATATTAAAATATAACAAGACATACCATAAAATAAAATACACACACCCAATATTTACATTTGTTGGGCTGTTTACAAATATCAGTTGTTTATCATAACAGACTCTAAATAGCTGTCTTATCCTTTATCTATTCATCAGTACGTCTCCTCAATCTAGACTTGGTTGACATATCATGTTAACTACGTCCCATATTTTGTTATTTTAGTTTAATTTATTCCTTACTTTCAATTATTTATTAATTAGACCGCTCAAACACCGAGTGACAACTTCTTTGTTTACATTAATTTTATTCATTTTTATTGATTTTTATTAACCCAAATTTTACATGCAAACAATTCTTGACAGACAAAATTGTGATATCAAATCTCAGGTACATTTTTCATTAATTAATTATATCATTTTATTTTGCAATTATTCATTTCGACAAAATTCAACATATTAACTGATACTTTCTATGTTTAATTTTTTTATTAATTTTAATGTTACATTTTATAGTTCCAGATCATAATCCTAGACAAGCAATTTTCAATATCCAAAATTTCATCGGTTAAACACTTATTATTTTCTTTCTTTTATATTTATAATTTAGTTTACGATTATCTTTTCTCCGATATTTATGATTGTTATTTATAATTATTTTTCTGTCTTTCTGTTCCTGCCTTTGACCTAGGTATAATGTTTTTGAATTTTCAAAATATTCTTTATTATTATGTTTAAAATTTGATCTCTTATAATTTTTATAACTGTAATTTTTGTTAATTATATTTACACATTTATCTGAATTTATTTCTCTACATCCAAATTTTTTAGGACTCTTCCTTTTATTTCTTTCATGTTTTCTTAAGTTCGGGATCTTTTTATGATATAATACTTTTATTTTTCTACAATTATCATACTTATGTTTTTTTATAACAATACCATTAGTTATTATGGTTTTAATAAATTTAAATTTGTCTATCTTCTTATTGAATTTTATTTTCTTCTGTGTTTCATTATTTTCCTGTCCCTCTACACTCATATTTTTATTTAATTTACTCTCGACAGCTTCTACCGCACTTTCTATCTTATTATTTACTTGTTCACATTTATGATTTATTTCTAAACTTTGATCACTAAATTTCAGATCAATCTCATTATTTACTTCATCGAAACGTTTGTTTAAATTCTTTTTTACATTTTCAAATTTTATGCTTACGTCTTTCTTTATTTCATCAATTTTTGAATTTAGTTCTACCTTTATTTCATTTAGTTCTAACTTCATTTCCGAATGATTTGCGTTCATATTTTTTATTAACATTTCCATCATGGTGTTTAAACTTACATTTGTCTCACTCTCCGGCTGAAGGCCCTCATCCGTTTTATTTTGAATACTTTTTGGAGTTGATGATTCTCTCTCTTTTTCTACCTCTTCACTCATTGTTAAATCATATATACCCGATTCTGGTTGGGTACTCGGTCCCTCACTATAAATATTGCTTTCCCTACGATCGTCAACCCGTTCTGTTTTACCTTCTCCCAAGTCCACATAACTCATTCCCTCTGCCATATTATCAAAGATACACAAAACACAAATTCTTAAATAAAAAATTACAATTAAAATTATTTTCTTCGTCACCCTTCACTCACTCGAAAAAAATTACTCTATTTTGTCCGCCATTTTGGACGCTAACTTTTTTTATACAGTTTTAAAATTAATTTTTACAAATATTTTTACAAAATCATACATAAGGTCCTTTTATAATTTTCTTTTCAGGCGCCATATAAAAATTTAATATTTCAAGTCCTTAATGTTTCAAGTCCTTAATTTTTCAAGTCCCTGTTCGAAGCGACATTTATAACATTCATTATATTGCGCTACTTGATATTCTAATTTAAATTTATATTAATAATAGTTATATACAATAACGATTATTAGAGGGCCTGGTTATGTATGATTTATAAATAAAAATAAAGACTTTAATAGCTTTTGTTACATTTTTCTTTTATTTTAAATTTCATCAAGACACGTTTTTATGGGTTAGTATCACATAAATTTTACAGACATAGAGATTTTTCTTTGTAAACACAACATTCAACTAAACCTGCGGGACAGCTTTCTTTTCTTCTATTGTGCTGGTGGGTAAAATGATGTCTCCAGCGTGGTACGTTGAATATGGGGTGTCGCAACTGCGGCCACGTCCTCTCCTCTCTTCTGGATTCCAAGTATTTCAGCTACTCTTCCTTCTTATCACAGCCTTTAAGAAATCACTTACATTTTCTACCATTCACCACACTCACTTTCACTGAACCATCTCTCTCTGCACAGTTCTCTCATACATCTACTGCCTACTCTCCACGAGGGGACAGCCCACTTCTCTCTCGTTTTGGATTCAGCTCCGTCATTGGCCACAATTTTTACAGCCTTTAGCACTAAACATCTGGGTTTTTTTATACCACTTTCATATTCCCGTATACAATCCTAATTGCTTACATTTATTGTTAACTAATTATTATCCTAACATTTAATTTTATGACATAATTGAAATAAATGATTTGATATATTTTGAAACTATATCGACCCTGGTACAAATCGATTTGATAACCCCCAGTAACCTTCCTTAGGTCTACTAAACTGATTGTATTTACGTATCTTATTTTCCATTTCTTAAATATTACATGTAATGGACAATATAGAACATTACAATATATTTCTTAGGTGACCGATTCCCACCAAAACCCCCTATCGTGTCTAATGACATAATCTCGTATGGTCTGAGTGCAGGTCCAAGTTTTGACATAAATCCGATGGCTCGGCCCCTGCGAACTTTATTTTCCAAACATACAGAACAGTTCTTATAAAATTCACTGACCAGTTGGTCTAAATTTTTGAAGTAGTAGATCGGTCTGATAGTGGCAATCAACTGCGCAGATCCTATATGGCCATATTTATTGTGCACAAGTTGAATTATTTTTTTTCCTAACTCAGCCGAGACAAATATTCTTGATTTCCCATGTATGTTTTTAAAAGTAATATTTTGGCGAGATTCCGTTTTCTTTGCGGCATGTAGTTCTGTGCGATTATCTCGTTGGTCCGTTTTGATATCCTGTAACTGTATTAAATTCACAACTTGAACAACATCCTCATTTTCAAAGTACTCAAGAACGGGATAACGTGACAAAAGGTCCGCCTGAATATTTTCTTTACCTTTCTTATAAACAATCTTAAAATTAAATTGGGATAAGAAATGAATTAAGTCCCCCAATATCTCATCTGTTCTGGCCTTTGTTTTTAAATTTTCCAACGGTCTGTGGTCGCTAAAAACAGTAAATTCCCTACCAATTAAGTAATATTGCCAGTATTTAATAGCATCCTTGATAGCTCTACATTCCAAGTGAATGATATCCATCCGTTTTTCTCTTTCTGAAAGTTTTCTAGAGAAATATGCAACAGGATGTAATTGTCCATCATGTTGTGGTTGCTTCAACGCAGCCCCTATACCTTTAAAGCTAGCATCAGTTTCAATAAATACATCTTTTCCAATATCATATATGGCCAATATCGGGGAAGAACACAAGTATTCTTTAATTAAGGTAAAACATTTGTCACACTCCTCTGTCCAAACAAATTCGACATTTTTGCGCAGTAATTTATGTAACGGCTCGAACTTCTGAGCGCTATTTTCAATATATTTTAAGTAGAAATTTATTGATCCTAATATGCTACGTACGCCCGATTTATCAGTCGGTCGTATAAGATCTCGAATTGCTTTTAAATTTTCTTGTGCCGGAGATACTTTATTTTCTTGGATAAGGTGGCCAAGGTATTTTACAGAGGGTGAACCGAAAGTGCATTTTGCTAACTTTAGTTTAAAACCTTCGCATTCTATAACTTTGAGAAATCGCTCAATATGCATAATATGGTCTTCCCACGTTCTGGAAAATATCAAAATATCGTCAATATAGTTGACACAAAAGTCATCTAAACCATTTCTTCTTATGATATTAGATAAAATTCGCTGGAAAATCGCCGGAGCGTTTTTCAACCCGAACGGTAGTACTTTAAACATGAATTTTCCATATTTCGTAATGAAAGATGTTTTCTCTCTGTCTTCTTTTTTCAAAAGAATGCACCAAAATGCAGAATTGATGTCCAGTACAGTATAGTATTTACAATTTGACACCTTATCAATAACGTCATTGATAGTGGGGAATGGATAACACTCTGGAACTACGATTTTATTCAAATTACGAAAATCACAGCATAACCTTGATTTTCTACCGTCTTCTTTTTTGTATGCGAGCGTCACTGGTGAAGCATATGGCGAATCAGATTCCTCTATGAGGTCAGCATCTAATAAGTTCTTAATCTGTGTTTTTATTTCTATTTCGTCTGGAATTGAGCATTTATATGCTCGAGAAGTTACATATTCATCTCTAATTAATTTTATTTCAGCCTCTCGTGAATGCACACGGCCAACATCAAATTTATCTTTAGCAAACAATCGTTTATGCTTCTCTATTAGGTCTATAATCTGTTTCTTTTTATTTTTGTCTTCTAAGTGTTCCACAAGAGCCTGGATACTGTTCACATCTACATGTTGGGTAAAGTTAAGCTCATTAAAATCATCTTTCCTGTTTTTTTCTGTAATCTGTATTATCTGATTATTTGAATCTTTCTGATAAATATGCAAATTTTCATCTTGCAGCAATTTAAATTTTTTTATTGCGTCCAACCCCAATAATAGGTCATATGAAAACTGACTATTTTTAATTACAAACGTGTCAAGGTTATCTGTTAAATTTCCAATTTTGAGAATAATATTTGCCCGGGCAGAACTGAAATTAAATCCATTTATAGTCCTGAAAACATTTTTACTTTTTTTTAAACTTGATTTCAAGAAATCTACCACCTTCTGGTTTACTAAACTAATATTTGAACCAGTGTCATAAACTGCCTTTATCTGTTTCTGATTATCAATTAATACATTCAATTTAATCAATGGATTTAACTTCCCCGGGTATTCTAGTTTAAATTGCTTTCATTCATTTCAATTTTCATCATGTCTGCTTCCCCAGCGTTGTAGTTAACAGCAATTTTGGAAGAATATGCAGCCTTATTTCTACATTCAGATGAAGGATGGAAACGGTTGGACCAGCCTAATGCTTCACACATAAAACAAGGATTTCTAGGTTTCACTGTATTATACGATTTTTTTTTCTCTTTTTCATTCCTTTCCCTCATTGTATCACTCTTTCTCTCAATTGATTGTAAGTTGTATGTATTAGAATCTTTTTTTTTCTTGTTAAAAGAATCACAAAGCTTTCTCAATGCAACGAATAATTTTTCAATTGTTGATATTTCTTCCCTATCAAGTGCATCTTGGACCTCTATGGGCAAACCAACGACTATCATACTAATTCTTGACAATACAGTCACATTCGTTTCTGCTTCAAGGCAAAGTTTTTCTTTTGCCAATGCATAATCAATCAAGGAGCCCCCTAAATATTTATAGTTATAAGCTTTTCTAACTTGGGACCAACCTTTATCAACAAATACTGATAAAAACGAACTTTTCCATTCTGACCATCTACAGAGACCAATCTTTCGTAAATTAGCATCGTACCAATCCTTTGGGGCACCCTCGAGAAAAAATCTGAGAGCCTCAACCTTCTTTGTGTCGTCATTGATCTTATGTCGATTACATTCAGTCTCAAACTGTACTAGCCAGTCAATCGAATTCTGTTTCCTATCAAATTTTCCCAATACAAACTGTTTTTCAATTTGATTCAGCTTAATTTCGTCGTTTTCACTTAATTTAGTTTCTAATTCTTTGATTCTTCTTATTAAAAAAAACGCATCCGATGTCTCTGCAGCAATACCTATCTGTACCCTTGTATCCAATTCTTCTAAAGGTAGATTTTTAAAACATAGATTATCTCCTTCATCAAAATATTCTCTTTTTAAGTCATTGTCTATCTTAATACTAACCTTTCTATAACCATTGATTGGTTTTATAGCTGTTATAACACTTTTAATAATAGATTTAGAGTACAGTACCTTATGTTCTCTCAGATCTTGATATTCCTCAGGAAATCCATACCATATCACTTTATCCTCTGATACGCCCACTAATTCAAACAATCCTTCACTTCTCTTGACAATATGTACAAACATTTTAGGTTCTTCGTTCTTAGCCATTTTATAAATTTTTCTTTTTAATTTTTTATTGTCTAAATGCTGATGTAATTTAATTTGTAAGTCTGTTTTAATGATTTTATTATTCAAGGAATAATTAAATTACAAGTCAACAAACAAACTAAAACTTCTTACAGCTGTCACTAAAGTCGTTCCTAGGACCGTCACTAGGGAGCTGGAGAGTTTACATCTTTACATATATATTTCATGTTACTTGCCTGCATTCTTATTTTTATTACGGTCTACTGTCCCTTTGTGCACTCTGCCTATTTCAGCTTCCACCTTCCATAAACCCCACAAAAAGATCGTAATAATTTGACCATTCCATTCCAAATTTCAAGTTCATAGTTACACTCGCCTTTAGCGTTGAAGAGCTCACAACTTCTCTTCACATACATACTAACGCACAGGCACAGATAGACATCATCGCGAAATGGTCAAAACTTATTCAGTGGAAAACTCGTTGAAACATTGATCTCGAATTTTTGTACGATTACAATACTTTCTTATACTATAGGTATAAGCACGTAAAAAAATATCAACTCAATATAATAATAATACATTAAATGCATTATTTACTTCCTATAGGGCTCGATATCTCTTTATCGTTAGCTTTCTTCTCTTCAACATCTGTAACAAACAAGGAAAGAGAATGAACAGAGAGATTAGTCTATTAAGTACGTGACATATGGTATATTTCGAAAAATTGTTCGTGCTTCAGCCACATCAAAAATATATACTAGCTTTATACACTGTTTATAGAAGTGACGTATCAGAATAAAAAACTTGGAAAGTAGATAATGGAAATTTACTTATAAGAATCTCTCACACGTCAATTTAACTGAGTTCTGGGTGAGGGAGGGAGGGGGGGGGGGGGCTGCCTGCAAAACGAAAGTTAATTTAGCAGGGAATCAAATCGTGTCCTCCACATGGGGTTCTGGATACAGACACATTTAAATTTGATGATGACAGATGTCAAGTAACCAAATAAAAACATCAACAAAAATTATCAACTCTATATAATAATAATTCATTATATACCAGAATCCTCTTTATCCGTAGCTTTCTGGTCTTTAACGTCTGTTCTGGATACAGATACACATTTAAATTTTATGACACTGTTTATAGAAGTGAGGTATCAGATTAAAGAACTTAGAAAGTAGCTAATGGAACTTTACTTATAAGAATCTCTCTCTCGTCAATTTAACCGAGTGATGGGGTGGCTGCCTGGCAACCGAAAGTTCGTTTGGCCGATTTAGCTGGGTATCAAAACGTGTCCTCTTCATTGAGTTCTGGATCTACATGCGTCCCCCTTACGTAGATTTTGAATTAGTATAAATGTGTATCAAGAGATCTTCTTTGGGATGTAACAAGTTCATAGTGACCAGAAGAAGGGTTGGAAGTCACCCAAAAATATTGTCCAAAAAAAGAAGAAACCTCTGGACAAAAACAACTTAATAGAAAAGATGATTAAAATAGAATAGTCATATCCGGAAGGGGGTCAGATGTGATTTAAAATCAATAAGATGTAAATATATCAAATGAAATCATCAGGTTAAATGAAAAATGTCCGAATACATTTTTTGTGTTATGTTTTGATATAGTGGAAATACTAATAAATAAAATAAAATGATAGATAAAACACTTTTTTTGAACGCTTATATTGTCTAATTCCACAAACATATACTTAAATGTGTACCGGTTTTGGCTTACGCCATCGTCGGCACAATGTTCAACAATAATTCAGATATTTGCCAGGCGTACATATTTATATTAACCTAAGAGTACGTGAGGTGAAAGGGCAAATGTAAAGGGGAAAAATCTAAATTTGCGAAACAAATAATTGATATGGGTCACTCATTCAATGAAACAACCGGCATAAAATACCTCCACTTATGTGAAAAAGGTAGACCATTAGATTCTCTAGAACAGCTAGAAATTAATAGGACTCGAAAAAATGGGCATTGTTTGAACGACCAGACATACTTCAAATTTTCTCCTTTGTTAATCCCTTTCAGCTAACAAATATCCATGGCAATATTAACATAGGTTAAATAATTTTCTACTTACATATAGTAGCTATATATTGTATAGTTGTTATATTGTTTTTTTGGAATGTTAGTTTTTGGTTTTACTTTAATTTTATTTTATTTACTTGTTTTTCAAATATGTGCACAGTTAGTTATTACCGCTAGAATAGAGACTTTCACCTCCTGGTTTTACCAGAGGAAGGGAACCCTTTCACCTCAGGTACACTTAGGTTAATATAAAGGAGAGGGCTGACAAGGAACAGTAGCGGTAATAAAACAGAAGAAGGGGCGTTACCAGCCACCCTTCCTCCCTTCCGCGAAGTAATGACAGACCGTCAGTTCCGCGGAAGGGAATCAGGATCGGCAAGGAGGGGGTTTTAGTGGGTATGGTGATGGTGAACCGTCTCGAGTCCCACACTATCCAGGGCTACCTTCCCTGAATGTGCGTCACAGCATTTCCCCCTCCAATGCAAAAAAAAAAAAAAAAAGGTTAACATAAATATGTATGTCTAGCAAATATCTGAATTATTGTTGAACATTGTACTGACGATGGCGTAAGCCGAAACCGGTACCTACACATTTAAGTGTATGTTTGTGGAATTAGACAATATAAGTGTTCAAAAAAGTGTTTTATCTATCATTTTATTTCATTAAATGAAAAAGACCAAAACAAAAAACTTGTTCCACTTTTATATTGACCAATTCAGAAAAATTATAAAAAGTACTGGTTTCGGCATACGCAATCATCAGAAGTGACTTTTGAACTTTCTGCTGTTGATAGCGTGAGTCGAAATCAGTTCCCTTTATGTATATATTTTTTTGGAATTAGACCAATATAAAAGTTAAAAGTCCTATGTTTTTATTTATATCGACACAGTTCGCAGAGATGTCTTCGGACAAATATGACCAACTCAACATAATACCATATCATATTAACAATTTACCTCCTACAGGGCCGAACATCTCTTCATCATCTGTAACAAACAATGAAAGAGGATGAACAGAGGGATTAGTCGATGCTCCTCAACGATGCTGGCAAGTTTTGAAAAATTGTTCATCTTCAAGCCCCATCAGAAACATATCTGTTTAAACATTGTTTATTCAAATAAGGTGGATTGAAGAACTTAGATATTTACTTATAAGAATTCTCTCGTCAAATAAAATTAGTTGTGAGCCGATAAAGCTGGTAACCATAAGGTGTTTCCCCATGGGGTTCAGGATAGACATATTGAATTTCTTGGAAGGTGATCAAATGCGATTTAAAATCACAGATGTAAAATGATCAAATACCATCGTCACTTAAAAAAAAAACAGATCAACTCAACATAATACCATATTATATTCATAATTTACCTTCTGCAGGGTGCCACGTATCTTCATCCGAATCATCATCATCTATATAACAAACAAAGGAAGAGGATGAACAGAGGTATATTAACCATGTCCAACTCTCTTCTACGTTTCTGGCAAAACTCGAATGGTTTGTGTTCCAACCGCGTCAAAAATATATCTGTTAATACTGTAATGTTTTAGAAGCTTGTTGTCGCGTTTTTATAAAAATGATATCTATATTTTTCTTTACTTTACTTTAAAGACGCGGAGACTTTTTCAAAATTGTTTAACTGATTTTACTAAATTAAAATATTTGTGTGATGCCCGATCGCCTATTTAATAGAACGATACTTAAATTACTGATTTTAATATAGTATAAATTGGATTTCTATCAACCAAAGGCGCAAGTACGTTCAGCGAAGAAGGTTTTGAAAGACTAAATTGTCAAATCAATATTGGCTAGTTCGGAGCTTGGGAAACAAACTACTAACATTTAACAACTCATATTGAAAAGGATATATCTATAACAAAAAAAAAATAACTTAAAATTAAAAATACAGTAAAATTAAACCTCGTATGGATAATGCTGTATGGAGGGGATCCACGATGTTTTCCAAGCTTCTTTCAAATTCTTCCTTCTGTGTCTGCTGGGCGGATAGAATGGGGGGCTTACGAGTGGAAGGACGACTGGTAACCACGGACTGGGGACTGACTCACTCCTCCGAAGACTCCTGGAGACCCACTTCCTTCCACCTCTTCTACTGGACTGTGACTGGCTGTCTCCAAAGACTTCTGTACTCTGACTGACTTGACTTGACTTCTCAGGATCTCGCATATTCCCCCACTACTCGGCCATCCCCTCTTCTTCCCTTTCAAGTTCACCTGGGAGAAATCTCCTTTCCCACTGCGGCATATCAATTGGACTTTTCAAACTTCCAGGTATGCACTCTGGAGGTTTATATGACCCTAACAGAGGCTTTATGGGTCTATTATCCGGCTATTGGTCACTCTTTACTGGCACCCTGTCAGCCTCTTCCCCTGTAGGTACTTGACGAAGGCAAAATGGGATAAGCTCTTAATACCGGACCCCCTCAGCCCCTTGAGTTATTTCCTTCCTCCATACCTCATATATTTACTACATATTATTATTAATTTTAAAGAATATATGCAGATCCAGTCGCAAATTAATTATATTATATTACCCTGTCCTTGTTTTGATAAAATTGTACGAAGGACAATTTTATTAGTACATACAACAGTTTCAATACAGAATTTCAAAAAAAATATTAAAAAAACTACTATTTAAACAACCTATACATAAAATCTATATTTAACAAAAAAAAATCAACTCATTTATTCTCAAACTATAATACATACACGAATTTCATCAAAAACACAAATTACTAACTAGGATTTGAATAACATATATTTACATGGGACCTATAATTAACATAAGAAAAAATCAAATTATTATTTTAAAACTATAATACAACACGAATTTCAACACAAAATTTTCGAAAAAAAAAAAAAAAATTACTAACTAGAATTTGAATAACATATATTTACATGAAATCTATAATTAATATAAAAAAAATCAAATTATTAATTTTAAATATCGATACCAAATCTTCAATATTCATTTTACACACTTTTCATCTAAAGAATGCATGCTTAACCAAATTTCATCCTTTCTCCTTAATTCACAATAATTAAATTCTTTTATACCAAAACCAAAAACATAATATTCACTAATTTTTTCTAACATATGGATAACCAATTCAAACAATTTCCCTTTAATATTTAAATTTCTCAAAAAAAATCTAGGTCGACTTTAAAATTATGTCTTTTCCAATAACCTATACTGTCTTTTCTTTTACCTTAATAAAAAAATTTTAAATTACTTCTATACTTTGTCTGCTTATAATAAATAAAAAAAACACAGGGTTGCCTACTAAAATTAAAACTTTCATTCTGTGGTCTCATTTTATAAATATTTCATCCTCTAATCTCCATCTAGAGCAATCTCAAAAAAAATATTCCATTTATTTTCTTATTAATTCAATATACCCTCCCTTATAAGTATCTATTTCTTATTATTTATGGGACGTTAATCAGGTCTTTACCTATTCCCTAACTATTCTTTATTTTCAAAAAAAATAAACTCCTTATACTTCAAAAAAAAATAATCTCGTAAACTTCAAAAAATATCTCATATACTTCTAACACATATTATCACTTGTTATATCGTCGCAGTATTGATGGATTCCTCCTTTCTCTGGGTAGGCAATCTCATAACTAATAAAATATCTTCATCTATCTACTCTTGGATAGCTCACTTCTCATTAATAACTATTCTCCATAATAATTCTCCACTAAGATTCACTAACGTCCTATAATTATTAAAGAAAACAAATTCCTTCAAATTTTATCAATTTTCATTCTTAAAAATATCTTCTCCCATTCAAAAAAAAAAAAAAATTCCTAAATCTAAAATGAATTAAGTCTATATTTATAAGAATACTAAACAAAATTATCTTACTATTAACTTCACTTCCAAAGCCTCAATCAACATATAATTAAATAATCCAATAAAAAAAAATTAATATATGAAATTCAAATAACTCCAATTGTTTAAAAAAATAACTTTAATAAATTTCATTCACACATAAAAAAAATTCTCACTTCCATTCGACTATCTAATCCCATTTACTCGTAGTCTTCCATTATTTTCTGTCTAAATTTCGCTTCGTAAGTCTGTCTGTAACTCATTCGAGTTTCAAAAACAAATATTTACTATAAACTGTCGGCTAATACAATTTTTCATTGCAAAACCTAAAATTAATCCTATGCTTTTATTCAGATACCCCGACGTATTAAGTCTTTGAACATCCCCTCTATCTTTTTTACTGTTTTCGGTGTCATCTGACTGTCATTGTTTCTCCTACTTGTCCATTCCCTTTTATTTTAAAACTTTTCTGTCCAGTTTGTCCGTTTTCTTCTATAAATATTTCCTCTAACTTGTAAACTGTCTCATGTAAATTATATGTACCGTCATTTTTTCATATATTCATTAAAACATTTGCATACGCACATTCCCTTATTTCTACCTTAAATTGCCCTAAATGATTATTCATCATTATTTCCTCTTTCGATAGAAATTTCCTCACCATTTTCATTCGATTCGGAACTTTCTTTCCTATTTCTAAATATATCTTGTTACTTTCGGAATCTATATTGACCTTCTTCACTATTTTATCTAAAACTTCTATTATTTTTTCTTCCTCTACTAAAATTTCTAAGGTTGTTTCTGCTTCTAATTTTAAAATTTGAACCTGTTCCTTTTTATTATTATTTTCAACAGTTTCTACTTTATTTTGATCTTCTCTATCCCATTATCACTTCTAAACACATTTTCGGTCATATCGTCCATTTTCCTACTACTATTATCCATTCGCTCGCCTAAATTATCCATTCTACTTCCTAAATCATTTTTTTAAATTTCCCATTTCACTTCCTAAATCATTTTTTAAATTTCTCATTTCATTTACTAAATCTTTTTTTAAATTTCTCATTTCACTTACTAAATCTTTTTTTAAATTTCCCATTTTCTTCAATAATTCCTTTAGCATTTTTTCCATATTAGAATCATCGGTCTCCTGTCCCTCGTTTATAACATTCATCTTATGTGATCTAGTCCCTGCCGAAACCGAAATATTTACATTTTCGCACTCTCGACACTCGCTTCCTCAAAATGCTCAATATTCTCAAAAACTAATTGTTTATCCATAATTAAAAAATTTCAAAAAGTTACTAACTATAAAAAATTTCAAAAGAATAACTAACTATATAAAAAGTAAACACAATTTCAAAATGAAGTTTGTTCCCAGCTCTCCAAGCCAATTTTGATTTTTAACAACCTCGGTTTTCCTTTCTTGCTGAATACATTTGAATCTAACAAAATCCCCGTTGTGGGGAGGAGGGGGGCTGCCTGAAAACAAAAGTTCATTTAGCAGGGAATCAAATCGTGTCCTCCACATGGGGTTCTGGATATAGACACATTTAAATTTGATGATGACAGATGTCAAGTAACTAAATAAAAACATCAACAAAAATTATCAACTCAATATAATAATAATTCATTATATACCAGAATCCTCTTTATCCGTAGCTTTCTGGTCTTTATCGTCTGTAACAAACAAAGGATGAGGATGAAAAGACAGATTAGTCTATTAAGCATGTCAAACTCAATATAATAATAATTCATTATATACCAGAATCCTCTTTATCCGTAGCTTTCTGGTCTTTATCGTCTGTAACAAACAAAGGATGAGGATGAAAAGACAGATTAGTCTATTAAGCATGTCAAACTCAATATAATAATAATTCATTATATACCAGAATCCTCTTTATCCGTAGCTTTCTGGTCTTTATCGTCTGTAACAAACAAAGGATGAGGATGAAAAGACAGATTAGTCTATTAAGCATGTCAAACTCAATATAATAATAATTCATTATATACCAGAATCCTCTTTATCCGTAGCTTTCTGGTCTTTATCGTCTGTAACAAACAAAGGATGAGGATGAAAAGACAGATTAGTCTATTAAGCATGTCAAACTCAATATAATAATAATTCATTATATACCAGAATCCTCTTTATCCGTAGCTTTCTGGTCTTTATCGTCTGTAACAAACAAAGGATGAGGATGAAAAGACAGATTAGTCTATTAAGCATGTCAAACTCAATATAATAATAATTCATTATATACCAGAATCCTCTTTATCCGTAGCTTTCTGGTCTTTATCGTCTGTAACAAACAAAGGATGAGGATGAAAAGACAGATTAGTCTATTAAGCATGTCAAACTCAATATAATAATAATTCATTATATACCAGAATCCTCTTTATCCGTAGCTTTCTGGTCTTTATCGTCTGTAACAAACAAAGGATGAGGATGAAAAGACAGATTAGTCTATTAAGCATGTCAAACTCAATATAATAATAATTCATTATATACCAGAATCCTCTTTATCCGTAGCTTTCTGGTCTTTATCGTCTGTAACAAACAAAGGATGAGGATGAAAAGACAGATTAGTCTATTAAGCATGTCAAACTCAATATAATAATAATTCATTATATACCAGAATCCTCTTTATCCGTAGCTTTCTGGTCTTTATCGTCTGTAACAAACAAAGGATGAGGATGAAAAGACAGATTAGTCTATTAAGCATGTCAAACTCAATATAATAATAATTCATTATATACCAGAATCCTCTTTATCCGTAGCTTTCTGGTCTTTAACGTCTGTAACAAATAAAAGGATGAGGATGAAAAGACAGATTACTTTATTAAGCATGTCAAACTCAATATAATAATAATTCATTATATACCAGAATCCTCTTTATCCGTAGCTTTCTGGTCTTTATCGTCTGTAACAAACAAAGGATGAGGATGAAAAGACAGATTAGTCTATTAAGCATGTCAAACTCAATATAATAATAATTCATTATATACCAGAATCCTCTTTATCCGTAGCTTTCTGGTCTTTATCGTCTGTAACAAACAAAGGATGAGGATGAAAAGACAGATTAGACTATTAAGCATGTCAAACTCAATATAATAATAATTCATTATATACCAGAATCCTCTTTATCCGTAGCTTCCTGGTCTTTAACGTCTGTAACAAACAAAGGATGAGGATGAAAAGACAGATTAGTCTATTAAGCATGTCAAACTCAATATAATAATAATTCATTATATACCAGAATCCTCTTTATCCGTCGCTTTCTGGTCTTTAACTTCTGTAACAAATGATACTTAATATTTTTGCAGAGATATTGTGAAACACTTGATAAAAATAAAGAAAACGTATGTTTAAAAAAAAATATTGTCTATTATTTGTGAAATAGACAATATATGTACAGGGTGTATCGCAAGCAGATGACAATACTCGGGGGGGTGAATGCCCCACTCAAGTACACTAAGAAACCGGGGTAATAAAAATCCGTTTCAACTTAGTGTAGAAATAAATGAGATTTTAAATTTTTTTACGATAACCACGTTTTGTTAGCAAAATGTCCGTAAATATCACTTTTTGGTTAAGGTAAAGTGAAATCTGACTACACTGTCGTAATCTGCGTTAAATTTTCTAATAGGTGACATGTTTTTTGACATGAAAATCGAAAAGAATAAAATAGGAGGCTAACGTTTATTTCAAAATGAACACCTGTTTAAATTTTTTGGTAAAGTTTCAGTTTACCGGAATTTGTTTTCTCCATTTGCTAGGATGTTCCAAATTCACCAAAAGTTAGCAAAAATATGGCTCTTTAAAAATACCTAATGTTGTTCTCTTTATTGTCGACCATAGCCGGAATGAGACAGCAGAAAAGATGAAAAACATGGGTAAACCCAACTTACACAAAGCGAGCCTTTTTATAAAATTAAATAATTTATTATTTTAAAAAAATTGAAATTATTTTTAGAGATAAAAAAAGTTTTGTACTGTACATTATGTTGAAAAAATTATAACAATATGTTTTGGCAAATTTTCAATTTACCGTAATTTGTTATCTCCATTCGCTTGGATGTTCTAAATTCACCAAATTACTATTATTCTCTGAATTATTAATTAATTATTTTCTCTGAATAAATAAAGTTATATTTGTTTTCCCTAATGTTGGCTTCTGTCGACGATTAGAGAGTAAAAAAAAAATAAAAATAAACCTAATCTGTTCAATGGATTTTGAAACTGAAAACAAACGTTAGACGTATTAGCTAATGTAAACATTATTAGATCCAATAAACAGTTTTATGCAAAGATTCGGTTGAGAGACATTAGTCTAAGAGAATCATGCCGGTTTTTTACACAGCGCGGGAATACGTAGACATGATTTATGCTTACGGGGCTGCTGGAGGCAACGGTCTGCTAGCAGAACAAATTTACCGTAATCTATTCCCAAATCGACAAAGATGGCCGGATCGGCGAACTATAGAAAATGCCTATCGGATTATGGGAGAAACTGGTTCGATTCCAAGACAACCTGCTAATTATGCCGGTCGACCACGAAGGGATGTCGATGATATTTTAGAGCGGTTTGACAATGATTCGTCCACGAGCACCCGGCGCGTTGGATATCAACTTGGTATATCTCACTCTACTGTTTTTAGGGCCCTTAGGGATGACGAAAGGCGTCCGTATCACCTTACAACTATCCAGGAGTTGCTGCCTCGTGATTATGAATCAAGAATGGAATTTGCTCAGTGGTTTGTTCAACAGTGTCGTACAGATAGAAATTTTCCTGCTCGCATACTGTGGACCGATGAATCTACATTTACACGTACCTACTGGAATCTTCAACTCACGCAACTCTCATGTCTGGTCACAAAACAATCCACATGCTGTAAAAGACGCACATTTTCAATACCAGTTCAGTGTAAATGTGTGGTTGGGTGTTTTAGGGAGGTACATGTTGCCCCAGATTATCTTACCCAATCGACTGAACACAGTTGGCTTCCTTACTCTGCTGCAGAATGAAGTATCTCCACTCCTAGAACAAATCCCACCAGAAGCTAGAGAAGGATGTTGGTGGCAGATGGATGGATGTCCAGCCCATAATGGAAGAGTCATAACGGAATGGATGAACGAAAACTTCCCTCGGAGGTGGTATGGACCTGTGAGTTGGCCGGCACGGAGTCCTCACCTGACGCCTTTAGATTTTTATGTGTGGGGCACTCTAAAGTCCCGTGTGTACAGCGTACCTATTAATGATAGGGACCAATTAATCGCGAGAATTCAAGAGGTTTGTGAGGAGATGAGATCAAACAGGCTTGAGATTCAGCGGTCCACCACATCCGTTCTAACGAGGAGTCAACTGTGTGTACGAGAAAAAGGAGGTCAGTTTCAGCAATTGTTATAATATTCCAAAATAATGTACAATACAAAACATTTTTTTATTTCTGAAAATTAATAATGTGATAATTTCAATTTTTTTAAAATAATAAATTATTTAATTTTATAAAAAGTCTCGCTTTGTGTAAGTTAGGTTTACCCATGTTTTTCATCTTTTCTGCTGTCTCATTCCGGCTATGGTCGACAATAAAGAGAACAACATTAGGTATTTTTAAAGAGCCATATTTTTGCTAACTTTTGGTGAATTTGGAACATCCTAGCAAATGGAGAAAACAAATTCCGGTAAACTGAAACTTTACCAAAAAATTTAAACAGGTGTTCATTTTGAAATAAACGTTAGCCTCCTATTTTATTCTTTTCGATTTTCATGTCAAAAAACATGTCACCTATTAGGAAATTTAACGCAGATTACGACAGTGTAGTCAGATTTCACTTTACCTTAACCAAAAAGTGATATTTACGGACATTTTGCTAAAAAAACGTGGTTATCGTAAAAAAATTTAAAATCTCATTTATTTCTACACTAAGTTGAAACGGATTTTTATTACCCCGGTTTCTTAGCGTACTTGAGTGGGGCATTCACCCCCTCGAGTATTGTCATCTGCTTGCGATACACCCTGTATATATTTTTTTAAACATACGTTTTCTTTATTTCTGTAACAAACAAAGGATGAGGATGAAAAGACTAGTCTATTAAGCATGTCAAATGCTCGTATACGATTCTGGCCTATTTCGAAAAATAGTTCGTGCTCCAGCCACATCAAAAATATATACCTTCATATACTGTTTATAGAGTGAGGTATCAGATTAAAGAACATAGAAAGTAGATAATGGAAAATTACTTATGAGAATCTCTCTCTGGTCAATTTAACCGAGTTGTGGGAGGAAGGGGGGGGGGGGGGGGGGGGCTGCCTGAAAACAAAAGTTCATTTAGCAGGGAATCAAATCGTGTCCTCCACATGGGGTTCTGGATATAGACACATTTAAATTTGATGATGACAGATGTCAAGTAACTAAATAAAAACATCAACAAAAATTATCAACTCAATATAATAATAATTCATTATATACCAGAATCCTCTTTATCCGTAGCTTCCTGG
This sequence comes from Aradus depressus, assembly GCA_963662175.1. NCBI lineage: Eukaryota > Metazoa > Arthropoda > Insecta > Hemiptera > Aradidae > Aradus > Aradus depressus. Next base: position 18,222,045 of record OY759215.1, read on the forward strand.
TCTTTATCGTCTGTAACAAACAAAGGATGAGGATGAAAAGACAGATTAGTCTATTAAGCATGTCAAACTCAATATAATAATAATTCATTATATACCAGAATCCTCTTTATCCGTAGCTTTCTGGTCTTTATCGTCTGTAACAAACAAAGGATGAGGATGAAAAGACAGATTAGTCTATTAAGCATGTCAAACTCAATATAATAATAATTCATTATATACCAGAATCCTCTTTATCCGTAGCTTTCTGGTCTTTATCGTCTGTAACAAACAAAGGATGAGGATGAAAAGACAGATTAGTCTATTAAGCATGTCAAACTCAATATAATAATAATTCATTATATACCAGAATCCTCTTTATCCGTAGCTTTCTGGTCTTTATCGTCTGTAACAAACAAAGGATGAGGATGAAAAGACAGATTAGTCTATTAAGCATGTCAAACTCAATATAATAATAATTCATTATATACCAGAATCCTCTTTATCCGTAGCTTTCTGGTCTTTATCGTCTGTAACAAACAAAGGATGAGGATGAAAAGACAGATTAGTCTATTAAGCATGTCAAACTCAATATAATAATAATTCATTATATACCAGAATCCTCTTTATCCGTAGCTTTCTGGTCTTTATCGTCTGTAACAAACAAAGGATGAGGATGAAAAGACAGATTAGTCTATTAAGCATGTCAAACTCAATATAATAATAATTCATTATATACCAGAATCCTCTTTATCCGTAGCTTTCTGGTCTTTATCGTCTGTAACAAACAAAGGATGAGGATGAAAAGACAGATTAGTCTATTAAGCATGTCAAACTCAATATAATAATAATTCATTATATACCAGAATCCTCTTTATCCGTAGCTTTCTGGTCTTTATCGTCTGTAACAAACAAAGGATGAGGATGAAAAGACAGATTAGTCTATTAAGCATGTCAAACTCAATATAATAATAATTCATTATATACCAGAATCCTCTTTATCCGTAGCTTTCTGGTCTTTATCGTCTGTAACAAACAAAGGATGAGGATGAAAAGACAGATTAGTCTATTAAGCATGTCAAACTCAATATAATAATAATTCATTATATACCAGAATCCTCTTTATCCGTAGCTTTCTGGTCTTTATCGTCTGTAACAAACAAAGGATGAGGATGAAAAGACAGATTAGTCTATTAAGCATGTCAAACTCAATATAATAATAATTCATTATATACCAGAATCCTCTTTATCCGTAGCTTTCTGGTCTTTATCGTCTGTAACAAACAAAGGATGAGGATGAAAAGACAGATTAGTCTATTAAGCATGTCAAACTCAATATAATAATAATTCATTATATACCAGAATCCTCTTTATCCGTAGCTTTCTGGTCTTTATCGTCTGTAACAAACAAAGGATGAGGATGAAAAGACAGATTAGTCTATTAAGCATGTCAAACTCAATATAATAATAATTCATTATATACCAGAATCCTCTTTATCCGTAGCTTCCTGGTCTTTAACGTCTGTAACAAACAAAGGATGAGGATGAAAAGACAGATTAGTCTATTAAGCATGTCAAACTCAATATAATAATAATTCATTATATACCAGAATCCTCTTTATCCGTAGCTTTCTGGTCTTTAACGTCTGTAACAAATAAAAGGATGAGGATGAAAAGACAGATTACTTTATTAAGCATGTCAAACTCAATATAATAATAATTCATTATATACCAGAATCCTCTTTATCCGTAGCTTTCTGGTCTTTAACTTCTGTAACAAATGATACTTAACATTTTTGCAGAGATATTGTGAAACACTTGATAAAAATAAAGAAAACGTATGTTTAAAAAAAAATATTGTCTATTATTTGTGAAATAGACAATATATATATTTTTTTAAACATACGTTTTCTTTATTTCTGTAACAAACAAAGGATGAGGATGAAAAGACTAGTCTATTAAGCATGTCAAATGCTCGTATACGATTCTGGCCTATTTCGAAAAATAGTTCGTGCTCCAGCCACATCAAAAATATATACCTTCATATACTGTTTATAGAGTGAGGTATCAGATTAAAGAACATAGAAAGTAGATAATGGAAAATTACTTATGAGAATCTCTCTCTGGTCAATTTAACCGAGTTGTGGGGGGAAGGGGGGGGGGGGGGGGGGCTGCCTGCAAAACAAAAGTTCATTTAGCAGGGAATCAAATCTTGTCCTCCACATGGGGTTCTGGATACAGACACATTTAAATTTGATGATGACAGATGTCAAGTAACCAAATAAAAACATCAAACAAAATGAACAACACATGACAGTAATACAAGATATTCATAATTTACCTGCTACAGGGCCGGACTTCTCTTTATCCGCAGCTTTCAGCTCGTCCATATCTATAACAAACAAGGATAGAGGATGAACAGAGAGATTAAGAGAGACTGTTAAGCCCTTCACATATGCTCTTTTACGATTCTCGAAAATAAACCAAAACAATGAACTTATTTAAAACTTTTATATTGTGCATAAGCTTTCATATAAGTTCACCATTTTTAGAAAGTGTACCGGTTTCGGCATATGGCATAGTCAGCCAAAACTGGTTCCCCTTTCTGCTATTTTTGATGCGATATTGGTCAATATAAAAGTTACAAGTCCTCAACATAATACCATATCATATTAAAAATTTACCTCCGACTGGGCCCAACATCTCTTCATCATCTGTAACAAACAATGATAGTGGATGAAAAGATGGATTAGTCTATTAGGAACATTCAACGATTCTGTCAAATTTTGAAAAATTGTTCGTCTTCAAGCCGCGACAGAACTCTATCTGTTTATACATATTCAACAGAATTCCCTGAGAGTTGTGGGGTGGGGTGCCTATCTGCCAAGAGATCAAGCATTCGGCCGATATAGCTCCAAATCAGAAGTTGTCCTCTTCACAGAGTTCTGGTATTTCGTGGAAGAGGGCCAGATGTTAAGTCATCACTTTAAATAAATATGATCAACTCAACATAATATAATATTAGGTTAGGTTTTATGACTCATGCCCAGGCTTTTAACTACGAGGTCATATCGCCTACTACCAGAGCGCTCTTTCGTCACTCTGGTGGACAATAGCCCGACTCTACTGTGGGAGTCCTAAATTTTGCCTACCCTAAATTTTTATTCATCTAGGGTAGGGGTCTTTAACGAATACCTGACATCGTACAGGCTCGGGACCATGGGAAGAGGATGAACAAAAAGATTAAGAGATACTAATAAGCCCTTCACATATGCTCCTTTATGATTCTCCCATATTTCGAAAAATTGGTCTTTTGTCAACTGAGAGTTCATTTAGCTGAGTATCAAGACGTGTCCTGAGGGCGCCGGTAGGTCAGTGGTATGCGTGCTTGACTTCTGAGCTTAAGAACGGGGATCGTAACCCTACCGAGGCCCTTAGTTTATTTTATCTGGGAGGTAAAATAAACTTAAGTACGCCGTCCATTCAGATGGGACGTTAAGCGATGGTTCCGAGCCTGTACGATGTCAGGTACTCGTTAAAGACCCCTTTCCTAAGTGAATAAAAATTTAGGGTAGACAAAATTTAGGACTCCCATAGTAGAGTCGGGCTCAGGTGGGCTCATGTCCACCAGAGTGACGAAAGAGCGCTCTGTAGTAGGCGATATGACACCGTAGTTAAAGCCCGGGCATGAGTCATAAAACCTAACCTAACCTAAGACGTGTCCTGCTCATGGGGTCCTGGACACACAAATAATATTTAGTGGAAGAGGGTCAGATGTGATTTAAAATCACAGATGTCAAGTAACCAAATAAAAACATCAACAAAAACGATCAACTCAATATAATAATAATTCATTATATTCATAATTTACCTCCTACAAGGCCCGACTTCTGTTTATACGTAGCCTTCAGATCATTAACGTCTGTAACAAACAAAGGAAGATAATGAACAGACGGACTACTGTATAAAGCATGTCAAATGCTCCTCTACGATTCTGGCATGTTTAGAAAAATAGTTCGTGCTCCAAGCGCATAAAAAATATATCACGTTCAATGCTCCATTTCGACTCGGACAAGTTTCGGAAAAGTATTCATGTACCAAAACACTAAATAATACTAATATACTTATAAAAGTTTTCTGAAAAAGGAGGGGGACAAAACCGTTTGTATCATTCATGATAAGGGGTCATTCATAAATTTCTAATTCTTACTATAGGGGAGGGGGGTAAAGAATTTGATCTGATGAAAGTTTTTGAATTTACAATCAACTACTTTCGAGCTAAGAAATGGCGCTATTGGATAGCGCCATCTGTACTTAGTTCTCAAATTCAGTATTGAATCCTACAGAAATCATATGGTCTCAGTACTTCTAGACACTTGTTTTATTCTATTGTCTCGCTAAATTAGCTTTAAAAAAGCCTTACGTAATTTATGAATGGCTCCTTAGAGGAAAACCATATACAGCTTATGTGAAACACCCTTCCTACTAGACTCAAATGAGTGATAATACATGTTGATAAGATATTTTCAATTAAGTCATCAGCAAAAATTAATACTAGTTAAGACCAGAAATAAAGACTATTACAAACTATTAAACTATGCGCCGACCGACGCAACTTCTGCTTCTGCTCAGTACCAAATGAAACATACTTATCTCCACTAGTTGTGGGAACAGAATCTGCAATTGACTGGGAAGTCGATGACTGTCCTGAGTCATTGTCATTTATTTTGTCCGATTTCTTTAGTAAAAAATTGTATAGAGTAAGTTCTTTAGTAACTTCAGGTAAACTAGGTGTTTTACTAGATAAAACTAAGTGTGCTGACACAAAATTGTGTATCTAGATTCTCCACTAAATTGCACCAATTTTTAAATAAATTTTCCGGATCCTCCGTCAGCTGGGGGGTATTCCATACCCCCCGGTGGCTTTGCCCCCCCAATTTTACACTCCACTCGCCGCCACTGGATATTAACGAAATTTAAATTAGTTATGAAAACGTTATCAAATAAAATGGAGAAAAACTAAAGGAAATCTTAATCAATTAATTCAAAAACTAATAACATATAAAGATACGAAATGAGAAACACTAAAAACTATAATGAACTATTAATAGTAATGCTGAAAATATTATAAAAGAAAAGGAAGAAAAACTGAAAAAATCTTACTATACATTTAAAATCTAACAACATATAAAGCTTATATATGTAAAATTATTAACTGTAAACACTATGTTAAATGAAGTAATGAGGTAAACCTAGTAAATATTAGTTGATCAAAAACTATGTTAACATATTAACACTAAACGTAAGCAATTTAACACAAAGTTTATAATACAAGGTTATAATAAAAACTAAACAATGAGATAAGGAAGTAAAACGTCGCAAAGACAACAAAGGAATGAAATAATATAAAAGTAAAAAAAATTAGGTACTCCCTGAATAATTTTCAGATAAAGACTGAAACAAGGGCAGGATCATAATCTTCCAAAAGGAAAGACGGAACTGACTGTTCAGTCCTCAATTTAAGTGAGTGGTGGGATGGCTGCTTGCCAACCGAGAATTCGTTTGGCCGATTTAGGTGGAAATCAAAACGTGTCTTCTTCATGGAGTTCTGGGTACACATATAATATTTCGTGGAAGTGGTTCAGATCTATTAGTTATTATGACTCATGCCCGGGCTTTTAACTAGATGTCATATCGCCTAATATCAGAGCGCTCTTTCGTCACTATGGTGGACATGAGCCTGACTCTACTGAAGGAGTCCTAAATTTTCCTATTCAGGTTTATTCACCTAGGTCGTTAAAGAGTACCTGACATTGTACAGGCTCGGGACCATCGTGAGTTGAACCTTCGTAATTATTAATTGCTCAGTTGACAAAGTGGCCTGAGAAGCTCATTGCGCCCGATTTCGTCAACATTTTTTATAAACGATTTTTGTTGTTTTTAGTCAAATATATTTCTATGCCTTCTAGCAACGTATTTTTTAACACCAAAATCATCCAAAAAAAAAAAAAAAATGAAAGGTTGAAGGTTATAACAACTCTTTGGACCTTAGTTTGGATTTGTCATTGTAGCCTGAAAACCTTGTAAAACCATTCACATAATGTACTGTGACCGTTTTGAAAAATAAAAGATAGTTTCCTCCCCAAAAACGTAGATGTTTTTGCTGTGTGCCTGTTGGGCACATTGCGCCCAAACTCGTGACCCCAAATACTGCCCTGACTTGAGGGTTAAAGTCATATATGTTAAATCACCAAACAAAATCCTCAATTTGAATAAAAATGACCAACTCATCAAAATAATAATACATAATATTCATAACTTACCTTCTGCAGAGCTGGACATCTCTTCATACGTATCTTCCAGGTCATCATCTGTAATAAACAAAATGAGAGGATGTATCAATCAGAGGTGTCCTCATAAAGTTCTGGATACATACAAAGTAAATACTTGTTTTTACGAACCCTATCATAACTGACGCTGTTTATATACTATATATGCTTATTACGTACAAAAATCTTGGTCCCTTGGAAAAAAAAAAAAATGTGAGATAGCGCGAACCTCGGTTCTAACGAATTATTCCATTATAACGAAATACGAACACATTTCATGGTCCCTGGAATTACTTCACCCCGGTATGAAGAACATTTCAGAGAAACAGCTTAATTCCAGTCTACATAAACGTATTATTTTTTTCTCATCACAAATTACAATGAAAGGCCGGGTGGGAGTGGCTAAAGCTTCTTGGAACTATATAAACATTGACGCTTCTATTTTGTTTCGCATGGCGCCGAAATATAATGCGCTGCATGCCCTAGCATTTTCTTGGTATATTCATCTGACGACACAACACTAATTACAACTGCTACAGTTTCTTCAGAGTGTGTTTGTGATGAGCCAGAAGAGTGGAATGCAGTGGTCTTCAGGCTTGCTCCAACCTGGACTCTGGGGACTATGTTAATATAGGCGATTTGATCAGTACCATTAAGAAATACAAAACAAAAGTAATGAAGACCCACGGCCAACCAAGGATGAGGATCAAATAACCAGTGACGGAGAGTCAGAGAAGGAGGAGATATCCCCCATCGTCAAGTGGTGATGACAGTTATATTGATAAATGGCATAAGTCGCCATTACACCATTTCTCAGATACATCAAATAAATGTATCGAAAAGTTTCGTGGAAAGTCTTGAGAAAGTGAATTTTGAGTGTACGAAAACTCTTTCGTCACTCTGGTGGAAATGAGATCCTACTGAAGGAGCCCTAAATTATCCTATTTAGGTTTATTCACCTAGGATAGGGGGTCTTTAACGAGTACCTGATATCGTACAAGCTCGGGACCATCATACGTCCCATCCGAAGGATGATGTGCTCAACGTTTTTTCACCTCCTAGATAAAAAATTTGAGGGACTCGAACCTGCGATCTTGAGCTCAGAAGTTATGCAGATGTGTTTTAAAATCATATATGTAAAATTACCAAACAAAATCATCAATTTGAATAAAAATGACCAACTCAACAAAATGATAATACATAATATTCATAATTTACCTCCTGCAGAGCTGGACATCTCTTCATACGTATCTTCCAGGTCATAATCTGTAACAAACAAAATGAGAGGATGTATCAATCAGAGGTGTTCTCATCAACAGATACATACACAGTAAACCCTTCTTTTTTTTATTCCAAAATATTTGAAACAACAAATACATAAGTAAAATTTATCACTGGATGATAACTCCGTTAAAACAAACTCGCTTATAATAAACAGTTGATATCCCGGTCCATTCAAATTCGCTATGGGGGTTCATTGTAAAATATTTTGGGGGTTGGATGTGACATTAAATCACAGATGTAAAGTAATAAATTTTACAGAACTGTGATAAAAATTGTAAACAACACAGCACCTCCTGCAATGTCGGACATCTCTTCATACGTATCTTCATCATCATCTGTAACAATCAGAAGAAGAGGATGAACAAAGGTATTAAACTGTTAAGTAAGCCCAATGTTCCTTTATGAATTTGGCATGTTTCGAAAAACTGTTCGTGATCCAAGCGCATCAAAAATAGAACTGTTTATATATTGTTTATTCAATTGAGATATCAGATTAGAGAGTGCATAATAGAAATTTACTAATAAGAATTCTCTTCTTAATTTAACTGATTAAAGAGGTGAATATCTGCCAACCGAGACATCTTTTGGTTAATTTACCTGGAAATCAAAAAGTGTATTCACGGGGTTCTGGATACACATAAAATATTTCGGGTCTACTAACGATACACATTTTGTGGACCCAATCAATTTTTAAAATGTTGCCTACCTAGATTTATTCACTTAGGATAGGGATCTTCAACGAGTACCTGACATCGTACAGGTTTAGGACCATTGCTTAACGTCCCATCCAAAGGACATCGTGCTCATGGTTTTTTCATCTCCCAGATAAAAGACATAAGGGCCTGGGATTTGAACCCGCGTTCTTGAGCTCAATAAACAACCACTGAGCTACCAATGCGCCGTTTTTAAATGAATATATAAACATTTCTTGAGGGCGCCGGTAGCTCAGTGGTATGCGTGCTTGTCTTCTGAGCTCAAGAACGTGGGATCGAAACCCGATCGAGGCCCTTAGTATATTTTATCTGGGAGGTAAAATAAACTAAAGCACCCCGTCCTTCGGGTGGGACGTTAAGCGATGATCCCGAGCCAGTACGATGTCTAGTACTAGATCCCTACCCTAGGTGTACACAAATTTAGGGTAGGCAAAATGTAGGACTCCCACAGTAGAGTCGGGCTCATATCCACCAGAGTGATGAAAGAGCGCTCTGGTAGTAGGCGATATGACCTCGTAGTTAAAGCCCGGGCATGAGTCATAAAACCTAACCTAAACAGTTCTTTGAAATTATGTTTGTTTTTTTAAACATTTCTTTCTAAATGTCGTTCCCTCTTCGGTAGTCAGATTTTTCTGAGTAAAGTAGTTGACCTTTCTCTTTACAGTATGATTTTTTTGTAATGTTTTGTCGAAAAAAAAATGGAATTACAGTATACAAAAAAAGGATATGGGTCGGGTACACATCAGATAAACCTGCGACGATCAGTTATTATAGCTGGGCAAAAATATTGCAAGCATGCACCATTTTTTTTGGAAATAAAAAAAATGAAATAAGTGTAGTAATTTTTGATATGCTTTGAACGCCAGATTTCGACTTCTGATTAAAGCAAGGGAATGTTTTATGGTTCACAAGAAAGATTAAGCTTTGTAGAATCTATTCCTGCCGGAAAATGACGAACTGTGTTGTGATTTTGCATGTAGAATTGCGCGACTCTACACTGTCGCCATTTCTTAGTTTTCTAATTTACGAAGGCATTACGTTTTATAGCTAAAAAAAACTCTCTATACAATATATTTCTGATTAATTACAAATTTATAATTATGAATTTTCTTAAGTTTCGCCCCTCTATTGGTGGTCCGATTTTTCTGGTTAACGAATTTATCTTCCTTCTTACAAAGGACGATTTTGGAGCAGAGTTGTTGAGGATCGGGTATAAAAGATAAAGACCAGCGGCGCGGCGCGATGTTCGGTGGCAGAAGTGGGCAAAACTATTACGGTATTACTTGGGTATGTTCTAACGATTTTGAAAAAATAACAATAAATCGTTCTGTAGTGAATTGATGACAGCTCTGCTTAATCCCTAATTGTATATGTGAATCCAGAACCCAACAATGACGACACTTAATAATTTTTAGCCAAATCGACCAAAGATAAGGAGGGGATTAAGAGAAAGGCTCAACACAAAAACTCTAATAACTGCCGATATAATAAATGTGTCTACACGAAATTTTATGTGTGACCAAAACCCCATAAGGACAACACTCATCGATTTTCAGCCAAATCGGCCCAATGGAAGGGGGCTCAATTCAAAAACCCCAATAACTGCCGATGTAATGAATGTATCGACATGAAGTTTCATATTTGAAATCAATACCTAATGAGGATATAACCTATCAAATTTTTGCATTATCGGCCGAACGGAAAGGAGGGTTCGAGGGAGGAGGCTCAATTTAGAAAACCTAATAACTGCCGATGTATTGAATTTATCGACACCAAATTTAGTAAGAGGATTTAGGAGCCTCTATGTAAGTCAACTATTGAATAATAGCGCAAACGGTCCACTGGTTTTGGAGGGGGGAGAGGGGCAAAAAGTCAATTGATTAATTCGTTCTGGGGAAGTACATTGCCGGTGAATATCGTCGAGATCTCTAATTTAAATTTACCATAACTGCACTCGTCTTTTAACGACCTTCCCAAGAATATAGCACTCACCAGAATACAACCATTATCCAAAATAGCCCCAATAAAAATAAAATAGGAATATTACCTTGTCCTGCGTCGAAAAATAAAAAGGCAATGAGGAAATTGTCAGCCAAAGAAAAAGAAAAAAAATATTATCCAATTTGACATGTCCTAATGGTAGAATGGCTTCCATACAATATGAAAATTGATTACCCTGATTCCGGAAAAAGAGCAAACCGAAGTGAGATGTAGAGAGAGAGGGAGATCCTTAGAGAGAGAAGAAGATAGGAGTGGGGGGTGTTCCCCGAGGCGAGGGCGCCCAATATTCCTGCACATCTATAAATACGGTGTCTTATCAGAGGGAAAAACACTTTTTCGTCGGAAAATTAGGCAATTTATTGTCGAAAAATTACAAAATGAATTTTGTTATTTTATATATTTTATTTTGTTATGTTAGGTTTTATGACTCATGCCCGGGCTTTAACTACGAGGTCATATCGCCTACTACCAGAGCGCCCTTTTATCACTCTGGTGGACATGAGCCCGACTCTACTGTGGGAGTCCTAAATTTTGCCTACCCTAAATTTTTATTCACCAAGGGCAAGGGTCTTTAACGAGTACCTGACATCGTACAGGCTCGGGACCATCGCTTAACGTCCCATCCGAAAGACGGCGTGCTTAAGTTTATTTTACCTCCCAGATATAATAAACTAAGGGCCTCGGTTGGGTTTCGAACCCACATTCTTGAGCTCAGAAGCCAAGCACGCATACCATTGAGCTACCGGCGCACACAACAAAATGAATATAATATCAAAAAAGTCATTTGTTATTATTTATTATTTTTTTTTTTTTCAATACAAAAAACATTAGTCAAGATAAACTATTCAAAAAAAAAATATTCACGGCGCGACAGCATCCTATAGTCGTTTCTAGGTTAGAGCGCTCATGATTCAAATCAGATACACACAGGGACAGACATGGTTAAAACCTGTTCAGAGGATCTTGAAACTTGAAATTCCATTGAAAACTTGATCTCGGATTTTTGTGCGATTTGAAGGTATTCTTATATTAAATATATGAGGAAGTAAAAAGTATGAGCTCAACATAATTTACCTTCCATAGGAATACCAACCGCTGGTATAATTTTCTCAAAATCTGTAACAAACAAAGGAAGAGGATGAACAAAAGGAGTGTAGTCTATTAACCCTCCAGTTCCTAAATAAAATCTATTTAAAAAAATGATTTTTTAAAATTAATTTTATTTATTTACTAGCAGTAATACCCGGCGTTGCCCGGGGAACTTTGACTTTTCTCCCAATATCTCCTATAAGGCTATTCAGTTCCTCGACAGTACATTCATGATGTTATAATTTTCAATTATTCATACGGAATAAGGCTTATAGTCCTTCAACGTCAAACACCCCAGCTAGTAAGTGCCTTGCAACAGTGGACCCCACAGCGAATACATAGTTACTACTACTACATGTGAAATTCCATGACAATCCTATCATCCGTTAATGACCTATCACTATCTTCAAATTTAGGCCTACCCCCATAACCCCCCTCTCGTTCACAATTTTTTGATGTCAAACACCCTATTATTCTATTTGGCCTTTATGAATACTACATGTGAAATTTCGTGACAATCCGATCATCCGTTAATGACTTGTCACTATACTTATACTTAGGCCCCCATCAATCCATCCTCCCGTTCAAAATTTTGTGACTTGTACACCCTATATTTCTATTCGGCTTTTAAGAATACTACATGTGAAATTCCATGACATTACGACCAACCGTTAATGAGCTAGCACTATATTTTTATACTTAGGGCCCCTCCCCCCCACAAACCCCCCTCCCGTTCCAAACTTTGGGTCGCCACACACCTTTTTTTTTACTACATGTGAAACTTCGTGACAATGCGACCACCTGATAATGAGCTAGCTCTATATTTATACTTAGGCCCCCCCATAACCCCCCCTCCCGTTCAAAACTTTGGGACGCCACACACCTTATTTTTCTACTTGGCCTTCAGGAATACTACATGGGAAATTTCGTGACAATACGATCAACCGTTAAAGAGTTAGCTCTATATTTATACTTAGGCCCCCCCACAACCCCCCCTCCCGTTCAAAACTTTGGGACACCACACATCTTATTTTTCTATTTGGCCTTCAGGAATACTACATGGGAATTTTCGTGACAATACGATCAACCGTTAATGAGCTAGCTCTATATTCATACTTAGCCCCCCCCCCCCCCCCCCACCCGTGCAAAACTTCGGGACGCCACACACCTTATTTTTCTATTTGACCTTCAGGAATAATACATGCGAAATTTCGTGACAATACGACCAACCGTTAATGAGCTAACTCTATATGTATACTTTGGCCCCCCCACAACCTCCCCTCCCATTTCAAATTTTGGGACGCCACACACAATATTTTTCAATTTGGCCTTTAAGAATACTACATGTGAAATTTCATGACAATCTGATCATCCGTTAAAGATCTATCACTATCTTTATATTTAGGCCTACGCCCACAACCCCCCCTCCCATTTAAAATTTTGGGACGCCACACACAATATTTTTCAATTTGGCCTTTAAGAATACTACATGTGAAATTTCGTGACAATCCGACTAACCGTTAATGAGGTAGGACTATTTATATACTTAGGCCCCCCTTACAACCCCCCCTACAGTTCAAGATTTTGGGACGCCACATAGCCCATTATTCAATCGGGCTCAAAAGGATGCTACATGTGAAGTTTCATGGAGATGCGTCCAGCCGTTTGGGCGTGATGCTGGAACAAACATACAAACAAACAAACCCCGTTTCAGCTTTATTAATATAGACTAGCAGTAATACCCGGCGTTGCCCGAGGAACTTTGACTTTTCTCCCAATATCTCCTATACGGCTATTCAGTTCCTCGACAGTACATTCATGATGTTATAATTTTTAATTATTCATACGGAATTCAACTGTAGTAACGGTAGTAATTTTTTAGGACCACTGGGCACCACAGCTAGTATGCGCCTTTCAACTGCGGAAACGACAGCTAGTGAATACTTAGCATCGCTGGACGTCCTAGCCAGTGCGTACTTAAGAACGTTTTGACCACAGCTAGTATGTGCCTTGCAACGCTGGGCACCACAGCTAGTACGTAGTTAGGAACGCTGGTCACCACAGCTAGTATGTGCCTCGCAACAGCGGACCCCACGGGTAGTACGAAGTTAGGAACGCTGGGCATCACAGCTAGTAAGTGCCTTGCAACAGCGGACCCCACAGCTAGTACGTAGTTAGACCCACTGGGCATCACAGCTAGTATGTGTTTTGCAACGGCGGACCCCACAGCTAGTACGTAGTTAGAAACGCTCAGCATCACAGCTAGTATGTGTTCTGCAACGGCGGACTCCACCGCTAGTACCTAGTTAGAAACACTCAGCATCACAGCTAATATGTGTTCTGCAACGGCGGACCCCACCGCTAGTACCTAGTTAGAAACGCTCAGCATCACAGCTAGTATGTGTTGTGCAGCGGCGGAGCCCACAGATAGTATGTAGTTAGAACCACAGGCCATCACACCTAGTATGAGTTTTGCAACGGCGGACCCCACAGCTAGTACGTAGTTAAATACGCTGGGCCACACTGCTAGCGCCTTGCAACAGCAGACCCCACAGCTAGTACGTAATTAGGAACGCTGGTCACCACAGCTAGTATGTGCCTCGCAACAGCGGACCCCACAGCTAGTACGAAGTTAGGAACGCTGGGCATCACAGCTAGTAAGTGCCTTGCAACAGCGGACCCCACAGATAGTACGTTTTTAGGAACGCTGGGCCCTACAGCTATTAAGTGCTTTGCAACAGCGGACCCCACAGTTAGTATGTAGTTAGAACCACTGGGCATCACAGATAGTATGTGTTTTGCAACGGCGGACCCCACAGCTAGTACGTAGTTAGAAACGCTCAGCATCACAGCTAGTATGTGTTCTGCAACGGTGGACCCCACCGCTAGTACCTAGTTAGAAACGCTGGGCATCACAGCTAGTATGTTTTTGCATCGGCGGACCCCACAGCTAGTACGTTTTTAGGAACGCTGGGCCCTACAGCTTGTAGGTGCCTTGCAACTGCGGACCCCACAGATACTATGTAGTTAGAACCACAGGACATCACAGCTAGTATGAGTTTTGCAACGGCGGACCCCACAGCTAGTACGTAGTTAGAAACGCTCAGCATCACAGCTAGTATGTGTTCTGCAACGGCGGACCCCACAGCTAGTACCTAGTTAGAAACACTGGGCATCACAGCTAGTATGTTTTTGCAACGGCGGACCCCACAGCTAGTACGTAGTTAAATACGCTGGGCCACACTGCTAGCGTCTTGTAACTGCGTGAAATTCATGACAATCCGATTACCCTTTAAACCAAATTTTTAAGATGTCACATAGTGTATTTTTTTATTTGGCCATGAATAATACTACATGTGAAATTCCATGACAATCCGATCATCCGTTAATGACCTATCACTATCTTCAAATTTAGGACTACCTCCATAACACCCCTCCCGTACAAAATTTTGAGCCGTCACACCGCCTATTTTTCTATTTCACTTTCAGGAATACTACATGTGAAATTTCGTGACAATCTGACCAACCGTAAATGAGCCAGCACTATATTTTTACTTAGGCCTATCCCCACAACCTCCCCTCCCGTTGAAAACTTTGGGTCGCCACACATCTTATATTCCTATTTGGCTTTTAAAAATACTACATGTGAAATTTCGTGACAATCCGACCATTCGTTGAAGAGTTAGCACTATATTTACACTTAGGCCTACCCCCACAACCCCCCCCCCCCCCCCCTCCCCCCGTTCAAATTTTTGGGACGCCACACACCTTTTTTTTTATTTGGTCTTCAGGAATACTACATGTAAAACTTCGTGACAATGCGACCAACCGTCAATGAGCTAGCTCTATATTTATACTTAGGCCCCCCTTACAACCTCCCCTCCCGATCAAAACTTTGGGACGCCACACACCTTATTTTTCTATTTGGCCTTCAGGAATACTCCATGTGAAATTTCGTGACAATCCGACCAACCGTTAAAGAATTAGCTCTATATTTATACTTAGGCCCCCCCACAACCCCCCCTCCCGTTCAAAACTTTGGGACGCCACACACCTTTTTTTCCTATTTGGCTTTTAAAAATACTACGTGAAATTTCATGACGATTCGCCCATTAGTTAATGAGTTAGTTCTATATTTATACTTAGGCCCCCCCACAACCCCCCCTCCCGTTCAAAACTTTGGGACGCCACACACCTTTTTTTCTTGTTTGGCTCTTAAAAATACTACATGTGAAATTTCATGACGATTCGCCCATTAGTTAATGAGTTAGCTCTATATTTATACTTAGGCCCCCCCACAACTCCCCCTCCCGTACAAAACTTTGGGACGCCACACACCTTTTTTTCCTACTTGGCTTTTAAAAATACTACATGTGAAATTTCATGGCGATTTGACCATTAGTTAATGAGTTAGCACTATTTATATACTTAGGCCCCCTTACAACCCCCCCTCCCGATCAAAATTTTGGGACGCCACATAGCCTATTATTCAATCGGGCTCAAAAGAATGCTACATGGGAAGTTTCATAAAAATCCGTCCAGCGGTTTGGGCGTGATGCTGGAACAAACATACAAACAAACAAACAAACCCAGTTTCAGCTTTATTAATATAGATATATTGTAGCATGTCCACCCTATCGACAGTTATTGTCATTATTATACAGCAAGGACCAGTGTCACTACGAGCGAATCGAGGCCACTTGGAGCTGATTTGAAGAGGATTTCATTTAGAAGAATATGCTCGGAACTAGCGATGCCTGCGAGTGAATCGCGATCGCTAGGAGCGAAACAAGAGCGAATTGTGGGTTGTTTGGAGTTGATTTGAAGATGATTTCATTTAGAAGAATATGCTCGGAACTAGCCATGCCTGCGAGTGAATCGCGATCGCTAGGAGCGAAAACAAGGGACAAAGGATCTAGAGGAAAGGAAGGATGCAAGATAATTGTTTACATCCTGTGTTGCCTGAACGGCCAGGCCGGGCTAGCAATCCCCCGTTCTCAGAATTAACTGAAGCAACCATTGATCGGCTGGAAGTAAATTAGGCGGAAACAAACAGCCAATAAGATGTCGGGATCCATCCCCACCCCACGAAAATCAGGAGTTGTGCCCGGGAAGAGCTTCAGTCAACGTTCTCTCCTCCTTCATGCTTGGGCCGATCAGATCACGTCAGTTTATATTTTACAATTTAAATATGTGATTGCTTTCTACGTTGAGAGTTGGGGCCAGACAGACCACGTCAGTTATATCTTTCTTTTAGATTTTACAGTTGAGTTTTAAATATGTGAATAAATCAACTCCTTCTTCATGCTTGGGCCGTTCAGGCCACATCGAACTAGTCAGTGAGATATAGTGTATTTCGGACGGTGTAAAGCCAGTGAAAAATGTAACATCTAAGGACTACGTGATTGGATGATTTCTGCGGGATGTCCAGATAAAGCTGATCGCACCGTCATCGCCAGGGATATCATAATCAAGGTACCTGTAATATCGATTCTACGATAGATGATTTTAGAAACGATTCAAATCTTTCCTACATAGGCCCATTTTGTTTGTAAATTATATTTTGTAAATATGTTGTTTTGTGTTCTCATTAAAATAAATATGATACAGTTCTAAGTTTGATTCATTCCATTCCGCCCCCCTACCCCCCCCCCCCCCCTCATGCTTCTTCTAGTTGGCAACAGTAACTAATTATTATAATTACTGGTGACAACTACACATTAGGAACTTGTAACCACTACACATTAGGAACTTGTAACCGTTCTTCCCGTGAGGAGTGTACATAGCTAGCTATCCAAGGGATTTTTCATTTAAAGCCGCGATTTTAATCATTTTTCGATTAAAATTTTTTATTTACTAATCAAATTAACTTACGCACACTCTCTCTCACGTGTAAGAAAGGAGAACGGTTACAATATATATATATATGTTACGAACAATGCCCGAAATCGTGCGATGTCCGACATTGTACACATAAAAAATAATATTACTCAACAAAATTTAAATATTTAAGATAAAATTGACGTGAAATTAATTTACTAAAAAATGAATCTAAAGAATTTACTAGAAAAATAATTACCAACAAATTAAACTAAAAGATTTACGTAAAAAAAATATAAAAGAAATCATTAGTAATATTGAAAGAAACTTTATTAATTATTATTAATATTGAGTGAGGCTCCAAGAACACTCAGTATAAATAATTCAATAAGAAAAATCTGAAGCTACTCTACTTGCGTACCAATGAATCAAAAGGTTACCCGATTTTAATAATATTGAAATAAAAACTTAGATGTCTCTTATTCAAAACTATTTTATCGGACATCTTGGATTATAAAAAAGATTGTATTACTTACAAATGCGCCATGGGACTACTTTACAAATTAACACTATTTACATGTGAATATGGAACAAAAGTTGACATCTTCCACCATTTTACACTCTTTCACTGTCACTCTACATTTTGGATCCATTTTTCTCACTTTTTAGAGTAATTATAACTTTAAAGAAGAGACACTTCGTAACACAGGTTTGACCAATTTGAAGCCTGGAGGATGACTGACTTTTTGCCTTCTAGAGCTGGCTGGGCACTCACTCTTCGTTGTCCTTGATATTACATAAATGTGGAAATTTTTTGGACGTTCTCTTCCCTTTCTTCTTTTGCTTCTATCTTCTTATATACCTACTATTTTATTTTTCTATGACCTTAGTTTTTAATTTTAACATCTACTTTTCTTAAATTGGACTTATACACATGGAATTATACACTTTTGGTCTGTATCACGCCAGGCGGGAAAAATTGGAACTAAGTTGGACGGGCAATTTTCGATCTCTTATAGGGTTAGGGTTAGGGTTTATGACTCATGCCCGGGCTTTAACTACGAGGTCATATCGCCTACTACCAGAGCGCTCTTTCGTCACTCTGGTGGACATGAGCCCGACTCTACTGTGGGAGTCCTAAATTTTGCCTACCCTAAATTTTTTATTCACCTAGGGTAGGGGTCTTTAACGAGTACCTGACATCGTACAGGCTCGGGACCATCGCTTAACGTCCCATCCGAAGGACGGCGTGCTTAAGTTTATTTTACCTCCCAGATAAAATAAACTAAGGGCCTCGGTCGGGTTACGAACCCACGTTCTTGAGCTCAGAAGTCAAGCACGCATACCACTGAGCTACCGGCGCCCTCGCGATCTTCTATATTTTTTTGGGGAAGGGTATCGAGCTCTCGTCCGATTCGTGCAAGAAAATTTCCATAATTCTCAATTAAAAGAAGTCAGGGCCTAAAGAGTGGTTCTGAAAGACATCTTTTTTGTCGCAGTCATAAAGACAGATTTGGAGGACAGACATACGCCATTTCGCGCATTATCAATAAGCCAAAACGAATTCCCTCTGCTTAAATATTTCTATGAAACATTTTCTTCAAAATTTCTTCATTGCTTTTGATTTGGACTCTTTTACCCTTACCCACGAACTCCTCCCTTCAATCGTTCACTGCGTTCTGAAGCCTAGATAATAGATATCACCGGCATAGATAACTGTTCGTGCTAGTGTCGCAAATCGGTAGGTTCTCCCCGTCACCCTGATCTATTCCTTTGTTCAAGTAAAACGTTGCTGATCCACCTCCATTGAGATCCTTACACGGATTTATTACACTATCCTATTCTTCATAAATCTCCACACTATACTATTTTATATTCGTAACTTACTTTCTAATACCATCATTTTCAATTCATAATTAGAGTCAGACTTAGGAGAATCTGTAACAAACAAAGAAAAAGGATAAACAAAGGATGATCCGTTAAAAAGCTCTCTCAAAGAGATGCTACTGCAGGCGAAATTATTGTCGAATGTCGGAATCGGGCTTATAACCATGATACATATGAAATATGGTCAACCATTAAAAAACTAGCAACTCTTGTTTTACGTCTTGGGACAACCACAAAATCTGACCCATTTAAAATTTTCAGATTCCACAATAACTGTATTTTGGGCTCATGTATTCTGCTCGTAAGGATGCTACATGTGAAATTTCATGAAAATTTGATCAACTAAATGAACGTCTTGTTGGGAATAAAAAATTGAATTTCATTATATAATTTTACAATTACATCAGATGTGTAATTACAAACAGTATATTTATTATTATTTTTAGGTTAGGTTAGGTTAGGGTTTATGATTCATGCCCGGGCTTTAACTACGAGGTCATATCGCCTACTACCAGAGAGCTCTTTCGTCACTCTGGTGGACATGAGCCCGACTCTACTGTGGGAGTCCTAAATTTTGCCTACCCTAAATTTTTATTCATCTAGGGTAGGGGTCTTTAACGAGTACCTGACATCGTACAGGCTCGGGACCATCGCTTAACGTCCCATCCGAAGGACGGCGTGCTTAAGTTTATTTTACCTCCCAGATAAAATAAACTAAGGGCCTCGGTCGGGTTACGAACCCACGAACTTGAGCTCAGAAGTCAAGCACGCATACCACTGAGCTACCGGCGCCCTCTTTTTTTATTATTATTATTTTTAAAAGGCAGTTTCATTATAAAATGACATTTAAAATGAATACTCTAAGCTTAGTTTAAAAAAAAAAAATAATCATTAATGCTCAATTGAATAAAATACAAATGAAGAATAGGTATCCATATGTGATAGTAAGATGTTGTGGGACGAGATTTCTAATAGAAATAAAAGACGTTGTCTTCCCACTGTTTTATTTTATACCAGATAACTTCCAACCGCTGTGCTGTGTGGGTGGGATGAACCACTGATGATGACGCTGTTGCGTTGAAAACCGGTTCTGGTATAAAATAAAACAGTGGGAAGACAACGTCTTTTATTTCTATCTATAAGAATAGGTATAGTCTTCTTGGAAATACATTGTAAAATGTTTTTTTAAATTTTTTTAATCTCATTTTTTAAATAAGGAATATTCTTTTATTCGTTCATTAGTTATTTTTCTCTACCATGTACATACATATTCTTTATGCAGTTTCATTAACTTATTAGTTTCATTTTCTGTTGTGGAATATATTTCTTTCTGTCGCTATATTTCACTAGTTATCATGTTTCTATTTATATATTAGTTCATGTAAGATATTCCTGTTTAAAAGCAATAAACTCTCCTTTCATATACACTTAAACAGAAGTTTCACTTAATTTTCCGTCGCATTAGCATCTAACATGGTTTTCTATAATTTTGTTTTTAAATTGATCGTAAGTAAATGTCTAATATTACTCTGATTTGAAATGTGTGAACTAAAATACGGTGAAGGAAATGTTAAAATAGAGTATAGAATAAAGGAAGAACTTAACTCTTCTGAGATAGGGGACCTCTAAATCTATTTAGAATTTAGAATCATAACGACAAAACGATTGATATTATATACGAGGCGCTGAGTTCCAAAAGTCGTTCTTTCTGTATTTTTGAGAAATTGAGATGGTAGTGGTTTATTATTCTATTTTTCCCCATTTTTCGTTCTGTGTTATCAGTTTGTAACAAAACTCGCTCTTTCCTATTAATAGCTTTGAAAATCACGGTTAGTTACAAAACTCGTTCTTTACTCCAATAGATGAGATCCAAAAGTGGTTCTTTACGTTTGACTTCAGTTGGTGGCAAAACTGTTTCTTTACTAATCATTACCTGCTCATATAGTGTATTTTCGCTGGTCTGTCCTGTGTCCTTTTGTGTCTTTGTTTTTAGCTAATTTTAGTTTAAATTTTTCCTTTTAAATGTGTATAAAAATGTATGTTACTTGAGTGGCTTCTGCGATAAAACCCACTTCTCAACTCCATTTCCGATTCGCTTTATGAAAACGTATTATTCTTCAAATAAAAACTTCAAGAGGATCAATATTGATCAGGAGGAAGTTCACTACCGAAATAACTTGTGTACGTTTAAACCGGTCTTCAAGAAAGGAAAAACAGCCACTAGCTTAGTGCCAGAAGTCTTGCCTTACAGCGTCAGTGTTAAAGATGTCAAAGCTTTGTTGGAAAAAGATTTCGGAGATGATTGGCATGAGCAGGAAGGGTTGGCCTTCTACAGAAATGTATTCAACGGTAATGATGAAGCCCCAGCCTCAGATGCAGTAGATGAGGAGGAAGAAGGACCCGACGTTTTTGAGGAATGTGATGATCTTAGGGTGTAAGATTTATGCAAGTGCTTAAGAAGCTGCTTTGGGTTTTTTGTCTTTGACTTTTAAAAGGGTGTAGGTACCTAACTTACTATAGTGTTCTCTACTTCTACAGATTTTGTATGAAAAAAAAAAAAAAGTTTTATGTACCTAGTGATACGTCATAAGCATTTCACATACGTTTTATTGTTATTTTTCCTTAGGCGCATTTTGATTTTTATGACCAGTATTATTCAGGTACTTCTTATGCTGACTGAGATATACTGTGTCGTCTTGTCTTTATTTTAGTCATTTTGCCTCCAACTTCAGTTTTCAAGAGAGAGATTTAAGAAAAATATTTTTATTCATGTGCTTAATTTGTTTACTGAACATTTTTTTTATTGAATAAGATTTTTGTTTAGTGTACAATTTTTTCTTCCTCGAGACTGAAATTCATCAACATGCCAGGTGACTTGAAATGTGTGTCAAAACTGGTTCTTTACTGGACCGATAGTTCCAAAACTGTTTCTTTAAGGCTGATGGTGGCAAAACTGCTTCTTTACAAATTTAAAAGTGTTCCTGCTCCTTTCCATGTGATCCACGTTATTTTCCCTTGACACGAAGCATCAGTATTGCCAACCACACACAATAAAAATAAAAGTGAATAATAAAACCATTTCGGTTGGTTTTAAACACTTTTTTGCATTTTCTGAAGAACCACTCATTTCGGAAAGAACGACTTTTGGAACTCAGCGCCTTATATATATATATATAAATCTACTAGTATATATAAATTTACTTGCTAGTTCTTCCATCATCTTTTTCATCTCCTTTTCCATCATTTCAACTTCTGTAACAAACAAGGGAAGATAATAAACAAAGGAAGTAGTCTATTAAGCAATCATGTAAAAAATGATATTTTATTTACATAGTCAAATAGGGTCATGTATCAATTGAATTTTAAAGAACATGGAAAGTGAATAATTAAAATCAGACGGAGAAAAAAATATAAAACATTGATTTTTTTTTTACATAATTGACGGGGTTAGAATCAAAGTGGTCTAAGTGACACTTTTAAAAACTTTGAAGAAACTGTGCATTTAGTTCTTAACTGATTTAAAAAATCTATAATTTATCGAAACCGGAAATATTTTGTCTTCTTCTTTTATGGTGAAAGTTGCTGTTAGCAAACCAGGAAATTGAATGACAATTTTAATTTCAAAATCACTATTGATATGTTTAAGTTACTTGTTCATGTCACCAAAATGGAAAAAGTGATTTGCCACTAGATCTCAGCACTGGCTAGGATTTCACTTGTACAAGTTTTTTCCTGAACAGAACTATAATTTTTGTACCCGATTATGCACTTAACGAAAATTTTTCAAAAATGTCACTTGGATTATTTTGATTCTAACCCCGTCAATTGTTTAAGGTTATCCATGGGGAAAATTGATTAATCTCTCATAAAAAAGTCCCTGTTTTCAATTTTTTGCCAGGTTTTCATACAAAAAGATGCATTTTACTTTTCTTTACATTACTCTCTTTATTTACTTCTCAATAGAAAAACAAATGTCAATCTCACATTTTTCCATTTGCCAAAATTGAAAATATATGATTAAGGATCAAACATTTGTCAATTCAAGAGCAAATATTTAGTCGATATTTATAATGTTCACTGTTTAACTCTGTCGAAAAGCAGTTTGCATCGGGTCCACCAGAGCGCTTCCGTACCGTTTGCATTAAGTTAAAATGGTTAGTCGAAAGTATAATTATAATATTTTTCACTTTCCCGAAAGTATAAAATGTCGAACCCTCCGTCAGTACTTTTAGTGAAGCAGTAAGGGTTCATACCGAGTAAAATTTGTATAAATGAAGAACCATTTCTGAAAATATGAGAACCGGTACTGTTTCGCTAAAAGTACTGACGGAAGGGTCGACATTTTATATTTTCTGATAGAAAAGTAACAAAACTATTTAAAATATTTACTGGTATATTATAGTAGCTAATGGATGGTAGAGCGATCTAGTGATAAAATTGGAAGCCATGTGGAAGCGCTCTGTTGGGAGAACCTGCAAGCTTCTGGTAGCCCAACCAGATGAAAACTGTCTTTCCAGACAACAGTGTGATTGTCAGTGAATACAGGAGAGTATTTGAGGGGCTAGCGGTGTAGCTGAGGGATAGTGCTAGTATTACTCAGATGGTGTAGTTATCTACTACCATAGGGCGAGCGGTCTAAATTAGAAAATGTAGGCGGGACTATGGTATAAGTGAGTAAAATTGAAAAAATACAGGGGCGTAAGTGGTAAGATCTGACCTAAAGAATGAAAATTAAAAATATAGGGGCGTAAGTGGTAAGATCTGACCTAAAGAATGAAAATTAAAAATATAGGGGCGCAGGTGAAGACCGGCGTTGAAGGTGGAATAAAAAAAAGTGGTAGTTGTAGGGAGGTCGCTTCAGAACCTCATCATAGTCTGTGATTTGAACTTCTTTGTCATTGCATCTTCGTTGATCTGCACCAACATGCTCTTGGTGATAGTTACCTGGCGCACGAGCTCCCCCCTACAATCTTCAATTGCATTCTGTGCTATCTTGGTTACCGCTTTCTATAGCTCGTGAAATCGGCATAGATCACGGTCTGTGCTAGTTATGGAAATATATTTCCTGCTTTACTCATTTGCGTAAGGGAAATTGCGTTGACTCACTTCCATTGTAGCGCACTGTCGCTACCCGGATTTATTACGTATTTCCTATTTAGAACTACAAAAAATTCATCAAATCCACATCATACTAATTTATGGTCGTAATTTACTTTCACTTAAGTCCTCGTCCGATTCTTCATCATCTTTACTCTCTGTAACAAACAAAGAAAGTGGATGAACAAAGAGAATAGTATATTAAGCCCCTCAAATGTTCCACTACAAAAAATTGTTCGCTCGTTATATATTAAGCCTCGTTGAATATTAAACTATGTCCCCACAGTCAAGTGTATCAATTTAAAGAGCCTAGGGTGTACACAATGAAAATCTACTTTTTATGGCAATGGGATGGGTCTCCAAATCCCACCTGCATCTATTATACGTATAAATTTTATATTTCTTCCAACTACCGATGGTTGTATTGAACAGTATCGCAACCTGTAGATAGACCGGTAATAACCATTGAATATTAATGCGCCGAAAAAGAAAAAAAAATAATAAGATAAACCTGAAAGTGAACTAAATTAATAAAAACATAGAACTTGTTTAACTTCTATATTGTCTAATTCTATAAAAATGTATACATAAAGTGTACCGGTTTCGGTTTAAGCAAAAGACACATTTAAACTTAGTGATGACTGTTGTTATTTATTTTTATTAACTTTCCACTATATCCGAACAAATCTCAAAAATCTATTCGGAGATTGAAATTCATCTCTGAAATTCTTATATATATATATATATATATTATAACCATTTCCCTCCCTGTGTGAGTGCAAATCACGTAATTAATAAAATAAATAAAATTGAGATCGAAAAATTATTAAATTTGAAAATTATTTAAATCGCGACTTTAATTAAACAATGCCTGAATAGCTGAAAGCACTCCCACGGGAAGAACGGTTACAAGATCCTAACGGTTAGTTGACATCAGTAATTAACAATAATTAATTACTGTTGTCAACCAGAAGAAGCATGAGTGGGGGGGGAAATGAAATGAATCAAACCTATAACTTTAACATATTTATTTTAATGAGAACATATTTACAAAACAACAATTGAATATATATAATTTGGCCGTGTGTCTGAAGGACTGAATTATAACTTAATTACGAGGTACCTCGATACGATATCCATGGCGAATGACGGCGTGATCACCCTTTCTGGACTTCCCGTAGAAATCGTCTATTCACATAGTCCCTGAAGATCTGCGTAGTTTCGAGGGCACACCAGAAGTTACACCCCCACTGACTTTGCACCGTCCAAGATCAAAGTGTGTCTCTACGACTAATTCACATATTCAAACTGATATTACTTATAGAAAAGATACGTGGTGATCACCCAAGACATGAACGAAGAAAACTCAATTGACATATTTAAACTCAACTGTACAATATAAAAAGAACGTGGTGACCAGCCAAGACATGAACGAAGAAAGTTAATTCACCTATTTAAACTCAACTGTACAATATAAAAAGAACGTGGTGACCAGCCAAGACATGAGCGAAGAAAGTACTTTCACATACTGAAACTAGGCTTTACAAAGAGAGGAACGTGGTGATCCACCAAGATATGAGCGAAGAATGAGTAAAACGGGGAGTGGCTTCCGATATCCGACCGTGGTAGGGGACAGTTCTCGAGACTTGATTCGTCGTCGGACTCCGCCCATTTTATTTCCAGCCAATCGCATATTACCAATTAACATCTGCCTCTAGTTGTGTGAAAACCTGGAGTAAGAAAAAAAACCTTTACTGCTTATTCCTTATACACCGGATGTAGACAATTATCTTGGCTTCCTTTCCATTGTGTCTCTATTATTCTTTATTTTCGCTCCCAGCGATCGCGATTCTCTCGCAGGCATCATTGGTTCCGAGCATTCTCTTCCAAATGCAATTCTCGTTTATTCAACACCACACAACCCATACTTTGCTCCTAGCGATCGCGATCCTCTCATAGACATCGCCAGTTCTGAGCATTATCTATAGGGTAGACATGCTACAATATCCCCCGTTCCCGTTAAAATAAAATATGTCGGCTAAATGACCATTGGAAGTCACATATTTTATTAGTTTCACTTAACACTTGCTCGTTCACTGAGCATATACACTTAACCAAATACTCAGGTATCGACCTCATTATCATGCGTGACCAAAACATGATTTTAAATTTCCTTTCGAATCGGCATGGCTTGCCTATGCATGCGTGACCAAAGCATGATTTTACTTTACGCTGTACTTCTTGGAGTTAACCCTCTCCATTGGCAAATAACGATGATTCTATTTCTAGCATACATTCACTGACTAGTTAAAACATCCAAAAAGGCCCCACGCCTCGACAATGTTTCAACTGAATTCCCATATACCTAATCCGCTTCAACAAAAATTTGGGTTGACCAAACCCTAACCATATGCCTCCTTAGGCCTTCGACAGGTATTTACCTTCTGCCGGAACGACGACGAAATATAAAATAGAAAAATAAGCCCACTCAAATCCCATCTCAGTTTCATAAATATATGTAAATTCCGGCATCCGCATTAATCAAGTAGCGAAACCCTTTCTTCAGTTCAACAGTCAGTTCATGGCATAAAAAAATAATTAAACAAAATCCCGCCCCTTTAAATGGATTCTACAAGCATCAATGGAGTGGCCCCTTCTCCGTGTGTACGATAATTAAATATTCAATTCTGGGTATCCCCTCCAGTTTATAATATATCTCCCCCTTTAGTCATGTATGCTTCGGCACCTTGCCCTAGGATTTCTTAACTAAAATAAAAAAATTGACCTTTTGACCTACCGTGGTCGACACTCTATCATAATAAGTAAGGTCCATACCTGGATATATGTGACAAATATATTTACAAGGCTCTCATTGGGTTAACATAGCCCATCATGGTCACTAGATAAAATATGGGTCAATGTGACATTTTCAACAGATACACACGGTCGGATACTAATACAAATATTATTTTAAAATACAAAACAAAACAGACAAATACAATTGAAAGTACATTTACCATACCTGACTACCTACAAATGTGTGTGCCATCGCCTCGCTGTCATCCTACTCAGATCCGCGTCTCCTAATCAAATTTAAATACGTAGGAATATTCCCATGGATGGCCAATCCATATACCGTCTGCCCCGTCCTACAATTATGTCAATTTCAAATGAAGCCACAAACCTATCTAAACTAAATTATCCCAACATCATAAACAAATTGTTAATACTATTTAAAAAAAAATAGTCTTACTAAATATATGAACAAAAAATTATCCTAACTTATTATCTAAATTACCTACCTACTATTATAAAAAAAATGCCCTATTACTAAATTTATATAAAACAACTAAAACTAACTTATTATCTAAAATTATCTACAACCTGGCGATTCACTTCGGAATCTTTGAGCTCGACTAAGGGGGGTATGCTCGATGTTAAGCCCCAGGGGAGGGCCAGAATGTCCCCGTCTGCCTTATCCTATTTACAAAAAAAAATAACTAAATAATAAATCCCGTGTCCCCAATAAATGTGTATGTGTGATTCTTTGTGTGTTGTTGTATAATGAGGTGTTGGCCGTTAGTGTAAAATAATAAATAATTCCCAAATAATAAAAATAGTGTCTGTTTTATGTGTGTGTGACTTTGTCTAACTGTTCCTGGGATAGCTGGGGATGGACACCCATAGAGACGTCACAAATCTCTTCCCTGACTCTAGGGCCGCGATCTCGTCTGCAATAATCGCCCCCCTAACTCGGCTGAAGTAAGATCGTTAATCTCAAAGAGAGCCCTAGCGCTTCTCTAGCCTGCTTGTGAATTTATCCGCTAATATACGGCTTCTGTGATGTCATATAAAAGATTCCTCCTTCCGCTACGTCGCTGCCGAGATGTCCTAAAATAAAAATTTGAGGACTTTCCTTGTCTAAAATCTGGTAAGGTCCTTCCCAGAATAGTAAGAATTTAAATACAAAATGGTTGGGCAAATCCAAAACGCTATTACGTAACGCCACCTCACCACGTTCGTAATTTTTCACGTAGACATCTTGGAAGGTGACATTGCTAGGCTGTTCGCGAGCAAAAGTCTGGTTCGTAGGCCAATTCCTATGTCCTTCGGGTACGGTAAATGTCATTCGGTCATCTTGTTTTGGGGTTGAGATCTGAGTTTGACCCGAAACAGTATCTATTCTCTTCGAGATATCGGCGAATCTCTTCTCACAATCGGTACTAATAATATTTTGGTTCGAATTTATTTCTTCGACCTCCTTATCTAGATGCTGTGTTTCTGACACGATCCCACCTGTAACTTCATGATAACTGACACCTACCATGTCCCTAACTTTAGAAGTAGGCTTATCATATCTCTCTTCTGAATTGTCCTGCCTAGATTCAGATTGTACGGTACCCATATTACGTTTAATGGATTCGATATTATTTGCCATTGCCGAAATTTGTTCCTTTATCTCCGAAGTCTGCTGTCCTATCTGTTCCTGCATGGCCTTTCCCTGTTGTCCTAGTCCCGAAATCTGTTCCTGCATGGCCTTTCCCTGCTGTCCTATCTGTTCCTGCATGGCCTTTCCCTGCTGTCCTATCTGTTCCTGCATGGCCTTAAACATCGCCTCTAGGTCAAATTTAGGATTTTCTACCGGGGACTCCGGGGGAGTGCGAATGGTTTTCCTAGACCGTGTCTGTATCGGCTCTAAGTCCGACTTCTCTTTCCCTTCTATTCTGATAAGAAATATATATCAAAACAATTAAATGAATTATACGGGAGGTCTGGTGCTAACCTAATTTCTATGGTGACCTGTCAGATGGCATCACAATACAACAATAGTTATAATATGTAAAATAAATGCCTACTAAATCTACATAAGAAAAAAAATCAAAAACAAAAAAAAATAAAATTATTTCAATAAATGATGTCATTCATTGTCCCTACCCTCACCCATCCTTCTTCAGTTTTGATTCTAAATACCGACTTTAAGTGAAAATATAACATTTTAGCCCAATAGGCTGGAATCTACGTTAAAAAGCAAAAAAAATAATTTTTTTTTTTTTTTTTAATTAAAAAAAATTAATTAATTAATAAGGGACCGATTAGTGGGGTTCATTAATTATACTAATTGGCATAATTAATAAACAAATCAAGTCCCTGTTCGGGCGCCAATTATAACCATTTCCCTCCCTGTGTGAGTGCAAATCACGTAATTAATAAAATAAATAAAATTGAGATCGAAAAATTATTAAATTTGAAAATTATTTAAATCGCGACTTTAATTAAACAATGCCTGAATAGCTGAAAGCACTCCCACGGGAAGAACGGTTACAAGATCCTAACGGTTAGTTGACATCAGTAATTAACAATAATTAATTACTGTTGTCAACCAGAAGAAGCATGAGTGGGGGGGGAAATGAAATGAATCAAACCTATAACTTTAACATATTTATTTTAATGAGAACATATTTACAAAACAACAATTGAATATATATAATTTGGCCGTGTGTCTGAAGGACTGAATTATAACTTAATTACGAGGTACCTCGATACGATATCCATGGCGAATGACGGCGTGATCACCCTTTCTGGACTTCCCGTAGAAATCGTCTATTCACATAGTCCCTGAAGATCTGCGTAGTTTCGAGGGCACACCAGAAGTTACACCCCCACTGACTTTGCACCGTTCAAGATCAAAGTGTGTCTCTACGACTAATTCACATATTCAAACTGATATTACTTATAGAAAAGATACGTGGTGATCACCCAAGACATGAACGAAGAAAACTCAATTGACATATTTAAACTCAACTGTACAATATAAAAAGAACGTGGTGACCAGCCAAGACATGAACGAAGAAAGTTAATTCACCTATTTAAACTCAACTGTACAATATAAAAAGAACGTGGTGACCAGCCAAGACATGAGCGAAGAAAGTACTTTCACATACTGAAACTAGGCTTTACAAAGAGAGGAACGTGGTGATCCACCAAGATATGAGCGAAGAATGAGTAAAACGGGGAGTGGCTTCCGATATCCGACCGTGGTAGGGGACAGTTCTCGAGACTTGATTCGTCGTCGGACTCCGCCCATTTTATTTCCAGCCAATCGCATATTACCAATTAACATCTGCCTCTAGTTGTGTGAAAACCTGGAGTAAGAAAAAAAACCTTTACTGCTTATTCCTTATACACCGGATGTAGACAATTATCTTGGCTTCCTTTCCATTGTGTCTCTATTATTCTTTATTTTCGCTCCCAGCGATCGCGATTCTCTCGCAGGCATCATTGGTTCCGAGCATTCTCTTCCAAATGCAATTCTCGTTTATTCAACACCACACAACCCATACTTTGCTCCTAGCGATCGCGATCCTCTCATAGACATCGCCAGTTCTGAGCATTATCTATAGGGTAGACATGCTACAATATATATATATATACATATATATAAGTACATGTGATAGAAAAAACTATTTAATAGCTTGTGGATTTAAAAAACAACTATTTTCATACAAATATAACTATACATATGGAGGGGTCAGTGCACAAGTGAACCAAGTCCATTTTTTTTCACTTTGTGAGGTTTTTCGTGCTAAATAGGCGTAAAAGTAATATCTTTCAGTGCTACAGTGAACCAAGTCCTTAGTTCATTTTAACGCCGCAGGATATCAGCTTGAATCAAGTCCTTGGCCCCAGTTTTTCATTTATTTCAGAGCGCTAGTGAACCAAGTCCATAAACCCATTATTCTGATTGTTTTAGTTGACAGTTTATTTAATGAAAGGACAACCGTTTCAGCTATAATGACATTTATTACTACGGTGCACCTCAGAATTGATTATGAAAAAAAAACTTTGAGAGCCAATTGCTCGGAATCAAATGTGATGGACTTGGTTCACTTGTGCTCTGAACCCTCCATATGTGTATAGAAAAAATGGAAATAGAAAAATACAAAAGTTGAAGGCAAAAAATTACAATCACAAGAATAAAAAAAACTCTCGATGAATCACCGGCAATGTACTTGCGCAGAACGAATTAATCAATTACTTTTCGTAAAAAAACTCCAAAACCAGTCGACCGTTTGCGCTAATATTCAACAGTTGATTCATAGGACCTACTAAATTCTCATACTAAATTTCGTGCCGATACATTCATTCTACCGGCAATTATTAGAGTTTTTATGTTAAGCTTTCTTCCCAATCACACATTTCCCATCGGTTGATTTGGCCGAAAAACAATAGATGTCTTCGTTAGAGGGTTCTAGATTCATAAAAAAATTTCGTTTCGATGCAGTCATTCTATCGGGAGTTATCGTATTCAGAGACACACAGAAAATATGAAGAAACAGAAAACAATGTGTATTTTGAATATCACGAACATACACATATATTCCGAATGTTTTATAGCTAAAAAAGGAAACTTCCTACATAGTCTAGTTCTATTCAATTAGGAATTATCTTATCTTCGCCCCCTAGCGGTGATTTGATGCAAAACATAAAACTCTTAGTGACATTACTTGTGCCTATTCTATAAAGTTATGAAAAAAGAAAATAAATAGATAAATTGTGTAGTGCTTATAGATGTACAATCGCACGAACGTAGTCCATATAGTCAATTATAACACTGGAAACCGAATTGTTTAAAAAAAAAAAAATTTATTTATAAAATAATTACAAATTTCGAACAGACATAGTAACTGGCTAACAACAGAATGAAGAACTAACTATTATTTTACAAAAATGAGAATCTTATATCCTAGAGTAGGGAAGGGGTTTCGTGGGAACTGTCTAGGTAGCATAAAATATACAAGCGTAGCGTATATAATGTTACATATAAGGGGTGGAGCACCACCCCTAAATTAAGGTGTCCTCACGGTAGGTAGGCTGGGATATTGAGGGGTCCTTTCTGCATCAGGTGTAGCATTGCTATTAGATTGTGGAGTCTTTATACAAGGAGTACAATGTTTGTGATACAATAACAATAAATATATACAAATACATAATGTTAAACATGCTAGAAGTGAATACAATATATATGCATGATTTGGTTCATGGTCAGCTAACAATAATAGAGGTTCTTGCTGGATATTAGCATTATGTACATCTTCAAAAGATATAGTGGTTTTAAGGTTTGAAGAAAAAAAATCAGAAGGATATGTAATGTGATTAATAGTGTCCCAATATTCATGGGGTTTTACATTAGGTATTAAAGTTTCGTTATTTTCTAAATATAATAATTGACTAAATGGAGCATATAGAGTAACATTCTTGTTTTTTAATTTAATCATATAAGATTGATTGAAGATTAAAACTTGATTAATGATGGGTATATATTTATAAACATTCGTTGGAAGTACTTGAGTGTATTTACAATTATGTACCTAGTTGTTTATGACTGATTAGAAATTTGATACAAGTGTCATTTAAAGTTACAATATTCTTATTACAATAGTAATTATTCCTAATAAGTGTACAGTTAGAGCTAAATATGTTATTAAAATCATACAATATAAATGAAGGGTGTACATAAGTAGTATATAATACGTCTTCCTTAAAAGTAGGACAGCATACTAAAAAATATGTATCATAAGACTTACTAGCTAGAGATAGTGAAATAAAATAAGTTACAATGTTGTTGGTGAAGTGACAATTTACCTTCGCCAATTTTCATAAAATGAATGGGTCTTTCGAAACTAAATTATGTTTTTCAATCACCTGCCTTAAATCATGAAAACTAAAAATTGTGGAATGCAATATTGCTAACTTACAAAATTCTATACTAAGGCTCACATAATTTATTTTATTTAATAATAAATAAACATTGTGTGTGAGGGAGAAGAATTGTTGTTTGAGTTCTATGGCATTTGATTCATTTGTTAAAATTGCAAAATAGTGTTTACTTTTATCGTTATTTCCACGGATTATCTCTATATCTTTATTAAATTATTTAATGAATTCTTCATTTATAGTTTATTGTTTTTCGATATTATGTTCCAAGTTGTATTCGTTATGTTGTGTTTGTTGAAGAATATAGTCATATTTTTCCTTATCATCGGCATCCATAGTGCCTGTTAACCAAGATAATGCGCTGCCTAAACCATTTATGAGACCACATTTTTGTCTGTGTTGTTCTATAAATATGTGACTTAATTTATATCTGCGTATGTTAAAAGAGAATTGATTATTTGAATTTGACTAGCTATTCTATACTTGGGTTTAATTTTGATCAAGATGTTGTGAACACTGAGCAGTTTATCATGGAGTAGTGAAATATTATAATTGTGAGCATAATCATAGTATTTATCTAACACGTAAGAGTTCTGGATTTGAATGGGTATGATACCTGCAGTGTTTTTTAATTCTGTTATTTTATATGCTCTGGCAGCTTGTGGAAGGAGCAGCAGGAGCAGCGATATCATCCTGATATGTTTTAAATTCCAATAAAATTATTATTAACAAGTAACTCTCAAATAAATAATTTTTATATACAGCCCAAATTTAGTTCTTTCTTTTTCCGGATTCCCCGACGAATAATGCCTTTAAATAATCCATCCACCTTTTCTAGATATTGATTCAGTGTTAATTTTGTCCTTAATACCTTTTCAAATTCTTTTACTCCCTTTTTATAATTGTTCTTAGTATGTCTTTTATTACCCTTCCTTCTATTTCCAGTTAGTCCGTAGGTTTTAAATATTTGAGTATATCTATAATTCCCCGTATATATAGGGTTTTTATTAACTGTTCTAGTATGTTTCAGTAGTCCTGTACATGTTAGAGGGTCCTGTTTACGTTTTATGATTTCAGGGTATTTTTTTACTAAATTAAGAATAAATCTTTTTTCCTCGTCATTGAGATGATCTGTTCTTATTAGATTTGGAATGTCTTGGATTATTTCATCTCTACTAGAAGGACAAAAGGTCAAACTAGAGGAATCGATATCAATAATTGATTCTACTTCATCAATTTCCATTGGTTGAGGACACATGGTCATCAACTCAAGATGATTGGAGTGAAGTGTCACTAAGCATTCATTATTTTTTATGTTTACGAGACCTTCTTCAATAAAACAATTCTCGATTTTTTTCTTTTTTATTATTCCTATACCTTTTTCTTTATTTACCTTTTCTCTGACAATTTGTTTTCCTGGCCTTATATTTATTTCCGGAGTTTCAATTAGAAATAATAGTGGTTTGTTTTCGTACCTATTATTTAGTATCTTATTTTTAAAATCTACGCTACTATCTAAAGCGGTCAAGGTTTCGTGCCCTAACAGAATATCATATTTATTACTAAAATCAAAAATATAAGATTTATCTGATTGTGTTAGATTTGGAAATATGGAATGTAAGTTAAAATTCACATAATGATTACCTGATGTCTCTCCGGTGGGGTTTTTTACTGTAAAATTTTCTATATGTATGTTAACATTTGGGCCTACTTCTCTACAAATATAATTTTTTTGTGATCCCCTATCGATCATACACTTTCGTTGTAAAGTATCAATAAAATACGGAAGTGATTTGTTCAGGAGATTTAAATCTAACACTGATATGGGTCTGGAGGTTTCTTCTTTTCTAGACTTAAATGTAAAAATGGTCGGTTAATTTTGTGATTGAGTCCGTTAGTCTGTCTACCTTTTCTTCAAGTGGGGAACTCTGTTCTACCTGGGTTACTTCATGGGGAAATCATTTTTCTGGTATCAATTGGTTTCTGAGCGGTTCTCATTGAGACTGTGTTTTGGGAACCAAAATTGTCCCGTTTGTCAAAATTTTTAAACGTTTGTTGAGGCCTATTGTTATTTTGGCCAAAAGTCCGCGGATTGAACTGTTACCAGTTAGTTTGTGGGAAACTTCGCGAATTGAAGTGTTGCTGGTTCGTTTGTGGGGAAGGCCAAGGTTTTTGGTATTGTTGTTGGGGCCATTGTGGTTTTTGTTTTTGAAAGAAATTTTGACCTACCTTTGGTTTGATAGGTTTTTTTTATTATAATCTTCTTTCCCATGAAGAAAGAGTTTGTTTGGTAATGGCCAGTTATACCATTTACAACGTTTATGGCATTATCATAGCCCAAGTTTCTCATGACTATTTGACATGAGGAGATTAGTTTATTCCTAATATCGGTCAGACTTTGCGGCTGCCGTTTCCCCTAAACGTATGTGAACCCCTGAGCAGAATACATCAATTAGTTCCTCATCCAATTGATCATCTAACTCTCTCAAAGATATTTCTGACTTACCGCCTAGTTTATATTGTGTCCTAATCTGTGCTCGTTTTTCTTCCAAGCGAGTAATAAAGGACATTGGATGTTCTCCACTATGAAAAGGCATTGACATTAGTTCTCTTCTAATTATTCTAGCGGGTCTGTTATCGGCAAAGTTTCTTTTAAGAGCGTCTACAATTTCTGATAGGTGTCCTGCATCGGCACACGCTATCCGGGCAGAGCCTTGTAATTTGCTTTTAGTCCCACTAAAAATTAAATAGTGATTATTGTCCCTTTCCAATATTGCTTCATCACAATAATCAGTGTACAAAATTTCTAAATTTTTTAAGAATGATGCTAATTCATATGAGTTGCCATTATATGGGATTATGAATTTTATAATATCTAATGGGAGAGGTTTTGAAATTGTCACCGGGTTAGACATGTTTAAGCTAGGTAAAGTACTTATGTTTATCTTAGATGGTTTCAACTTAATATTAGAGAAGGAACTTACAGTTAATTCGTTGTTTTCTTCTTCGCTGTAAGGTTCCTCTTCCTCTGAGGATGATGATGAGTCCGAAAGTCGTCTCTGCTTATAAGATGCCAGTTTTGACTTCTTCTTCACCTCGAGTAAGCGGCTTGCAGGTTGTGGAAAGTTTTCTAAGTTGGTACCTCGTTCAAGAAGTAGAGACTTCAAGCTTCAAGCTCCGGGTAAAGTCACGATACTGAGGACAAATGGTCTTCAAACTTGAAACTGACGAGCTCCCTGTTCCGGGCGCCTATTATAACACTGGAAACCGAATTGTTTAAAAAAACAAACTTTATTTATAAAATAATTACAAATTTCGAACAGACATAGTAACTGGCTAACAACAGAATGAAGAAGTAACTATTATTTTACAAAAATGATAATCTTATATCCTAGAGTAGAGAAGGGGTTTCGTGGGAACTGTCTGGGTAGCATATAATGTACAATCATAGCTATTATGTTATATATAAACTAGTCCAAACGCCATATCCCGTCTTGATGAACGTTCACGAACATTATGGCTCGCACTGACGAAAACTCTCTATATAATCTATTTCTGATCAAAAATTACGAATTGTGTAGTGCTTTTTCAAGCGAAATTTCTCCCTCTTCTGGTGGTTCAATTTTTATGGTTAGACAAACTCGGTATTTTTTTTCGCAAAACAAATTTTTGTAAAAGTTTGAGAAAAATTAAAATCACCATTCAAATGTTATTGGGGGTAAGGTACACACCATAAAATCCACGGCACAGCGCGATCTTCGGTTGTTATAGGCGGATCGATTAAAAAAAAAAAAAATAATATATTTTGAAGTGAATTTTTACCTTCGATCCGCTTTGCTCTGAGAGTAATTATTATTAGTATTATATTAATAAGTATAATATTTTATAATTATTAATATTTCTCATGACGAAGTATTGTAATCGTGTATATGTACTTTTTTTGAATGTGTTTTGACCATTTCTGTGTGTTTCTTATCAGAACGATAAATTTAACGTAAGTTGAGACCATTTCACTCTGAGGCCTAGGGACATTTTTCAAGATGGAGACATTTTACGCTTCAATTATGTAATCAAAACTATAATACAATAAAATTCTTACAGAAAACCGGAAGGCACATTTTAAATGTGATAAATGTTATCGGAGGCCGCCAGGTTTGCGATATACACTATCAGTGTTTGCCCACCTTCATTTTCTTAAAAAATGCATATTTTAAGAGTTAGAACAACATCTTTTGAACCAAAAAATAAATATTTATAATAATAAGATGTTGATATAATATAATTTAAACAGAAATAAAAATAAAATACAATTTAAAACTTAAACAGGTTTTTTGTTGATATGGCCTTTGGCAGCTATTACAGCTCTACATATTCTAGGCATTCTTTTAATAAGTTTTTCCAATTTTTCTGCAGAAATTTTCTTCCATTCATTCCTGTAAAATTCTCCAGAGATCCTGTTTGTTAGTTGGGGCTAACCTTCTCACATTCCTATCCAACTTATCCCATAAAAGCTCGATTGGGTTAAGGACGGGAGACTGTGGTGGCCAAATCATTATGTTTATTTTTTCCAGATGCTCAAGAAAGCTCTTGTATAGCTTAGAAGAATGTTTTGGATCATTGTCCTGCATGAACATGAACATTTCTTTAATTATTCTTTCACTAGAAGCAATTGCATTCTCCTCCAGGATTTCTTTATATTGATTTTTTTTTCATGATTCTTTCAATTTTCACTAAGTCGCAAACTCTGTTCCCACCAAAACACCTCCAAACCATTACAGAGCCACCACCAAACTTAATTGTAAGCACGATACAATAAATTTTGTGTCGCTCACCTGATATTCTTCGAACAAATGTTCGCCATCGAGAACCAAAAATAAGTCCATAAGACTTTTCCCCAGTCAGCTCAATTTTGCTGTTCTCTTGCCCATATTAGTATCTTTTTTTTATTTACAGCTGGTAAATGGTTAGTCCTATCGAAGAATCAGCCTTGAAATGTTCCGTATGAATATTCCAACCATGAAAATGTTCTGATTTGATACAGGACCAATAGCGATCCGAAAAATGTACTTAAAAATATATTTGTTAGATAGTGAGGCTGTTTGTGTTATTACATCGTAATTCTTAAAGTGATTTTCTTATACCCAGTAATGCCAATTTGAAAAAGGGAAATAAAGAGATGGGGACAGAGAGGAGGCTAGTGAGAGGAAAAGTCATCTCTGGTTACCAAAACATGGTTGATATAAACGATATAGCTACACTAGATATATATTTAATACTACCAATAATTACAATTATCGAATTCATTGATCACTGGAAGTTCTGCGGATCCTGATGAAGTTTGATCTTGGGCAGAGAAAGCAGTTCGAAAATATTTTATTTGAAGCCTAAAACAATGAGACCAGAACAGTTTCCTAACAATTCACCGGTTTTGACAATTGGAGCTACACTTCCAGTTCCTGGATGAACAAGTGAACGGTCTTTCTGAACCTTTAGACGTCTGAAAAGTAATATCATAAATAGTTAGGGTTCAATCGATGCCACAAAGTATCGGATACTTTTACTCATGAGTAGTATCGAATAAAACTTACGATACTACTCAAATATCGAATAAAAAGTATCGTTACCTAATCGTATTGATTGAATCGAGCAGTTCGTTATAATTAATTTTTAAAAATCTATAAATCTATATAGATTTAAATAAAAATCGTATTTCATCGAGTACTTCGTTATAATTAGTTTTAAACCATGTATAATATATATACCTATATAATAATAATAATAAAAAAACACAATACAATTTGAAAGATATAAATGAGATATTGTAATGGGCATGAGAAACACATAAATCATATCGAATAAGATAAAATTATATTATTAAAAACATACTGAAAATAATAAAAAGTCTTATAAAATAAACATACCATTTATGTTTATTAAGGATATAAAACTGCTGGAGACTATTGGTATTCCCATAATATTTCACTTTTTTAAAACACTTTTTGCAAGTCGCTGAGATCGAATCGTTATTAGTGTCATAAATCCACATTTTCGCCGTAGGACGAGGCATTATAATTTCTAATTGACAAAATGAAATGTAAAAATAAAATAAAATGCTGAAATCGTTATCATGTTCACGGTTCTGTTCAAAATTAAACAAACGTATACCTTCATAAACGATAAACCATTTAATGTAAATAAGGTAAGAAATAAGGACGCATCATGCAGACTGCGTGATCACATCACACATATATATCATTTGTCCATGGACCGTTATTTGAGTTCAGTATTTTATTGCAACAACAAATAAAAGAAAATTGTAAGAAATGAACGATTTTGATTAATTGAAAAATGTATATAATTTTTTTAAATTGCTGAACTTGAAACGAGTATTTTGAATCGATACAAGTAATATATATTCGATACCTATTTGGTCTCGAAAGAAAAGTATCTATACCAAAAGTACTTGGTATCGGCCAAAAGTATCGATACTTGTATTTACTTGTATCGATAGACCCCTAGAAATAGTACTCTCCAAGACAGATTGAATGGATTAGCTCTAATGTCAATAGACAGAGACATTCATCTAGACCCTGAAACAGTTTTAAACAAGCTTACGCAACCAAAGGCTAGAAGACTTGAATTAATTTTGTAATGACCCTAAAACAATTAACTATGTATACATATTTTACATATATGTATATGTATGTGTGTTATCCCCCCGAACTAAAATCCTGGGCACGCCCCTGTTCCTGGGATAAAGTGATCTCGACTTTTTGCACGAATTATTCCTTACGCTTACTGAAGATATAGAAAGTAAAAATTAGTGTTAATACTACACTATATTCACTATATTAGTGTTAATACTACACTATATTCACTATATTAGTGTTAATACTACACTATATTCACTATATTAGTGTTAATACTACACTATATTCACTATATTAGTGTTAATACTACACTATATTCATAATTTACCTTCTGCATCGTCCCCATTAAGCGCACTTTTCATGTCACCAAAAACTGTATCAAACAAGAAGAAAGAATGAAATAGCTTCTCTACAATTCTGGCCTTTCAAAAGTTGTTCATGTTCAAACGGCGTCAAAAATATAAGGATGTTTACAAATTCAAGTGGGGTGTCAATTTGAAAAATTTCGGGAGTACTTAATGAAAATGTTTTTAGAAATCTCTCATCAGTTTAACTGGTTGGTGGAGTGGATGCTTGCCAACCGAGAGATCGCGGGTCCGAGTCCCACCTGCTACAACACATGCAACTTATAGTTCTAATTAATGTACACCTCATCCCATTAGTTGCCACCCAACATTCTTAATTCCTAGAACAATGTTTTTACCACCTTCAGGACTATCCCCTCCTCTTTTTCCCCACATTCTTGACTGATGTGGTGTTCACATCTCTTTCTCTGTACTTAAAGAGTATACTTAATTATGTTGAATTTACTTCGAAATAAATTAAAAAAAAAAAAAAAAACAGTAATAACGTTATTTAACTAACCAGTTAACCAAATTATTATTAGTTAACTATTCGTTAGTTAATTTCCACAATTAATAACCTGAAGAGGCAATAACATCATTGCACTCGAAGCCCCACACAATTAAGTGACGTTTTTATTCTTCGCGCTTTTATTAAAAAATATTTTTTACTTTAATTCAGGCGGGAATTTTCTCAAGCTTTGCAACTGAATGTTTTCATAATAAAATTCTATAGAGATGCTAGATCGCCTATCTCATAGAACGATACTTAAATTACTGATTTTAATATATATATATATATATATATATATATATATATATATTTTGTAACCGTGCTTATCTCATTTAAATAGTCCATGTTCTCGGGAGCCATTTATGTAACCGCTCTTACCTTTGCTACTTAATATTATTATTTTTTTAAAAATTAATTCTTAAGCTAATTAAAATTATAAGTATGAGACTTTATGGTTGAAATTAAATGATCACCAGATAAGACGTTACATTAAAAAAAATAGTATTTTATTAAAATTTATTCATTTATTTTATTTTTTTATTTGATTTTTAAAAGGGTTAGTCACATAATGTACATACATAAAATTTACCACAAATATAGGCTTGCATGCTGTTTTCAATTGATGATCCGATGACTCAATTTCGTACCACTGATGCTATGGATTGAAGGTACACCTCAGACGTTCTCTTCTGATTTCGGTAGTCGGTCCCTTATAATTCATCCATTTTTCATTTCTTCATCATCTACCTCGACTTCTCATCACCACTTGATCTTCATTACTCCGGGACAAACAACACTATCTTTGCACTATGTCCTCAGACAACAAAACTCACTCCACATACACATTTTCAAATATCACTCCGCAGACACCCTCTCAACTCTCATTCTGAACATCGACTCCATTCTCCCCTCGTGGGATATGGCTTCGCCATTTTTTATGCAATCCTTACATCTGATTGGTTAAAATTCGCAATGCCTTTTTTTTTTTTTATAATTATATTTTTCTTTTACAAATCTTTTTCTTAATCTTATTTTTACATTACTACAACTATGTCTTTTTTTTATATATAATTAACACAACATATAATTAAATTTCATACATTAATCAAATTTTATAATTACATAACTTGACTCTCCATGGAGGTGGGAGTGGCATATTCATTTCACTTTACTTACATCTCTTTTTCTTTTCATTTCGTTATGTACTGGTTTATATGAACCATTACAATTTATATATGTATATATAGTATATATATATATATTGTAGCATGTCTACCCATTTGGACTATTATTCTCATTAAAATACAGCAAGGACCAGTGACACTACGAGCTAATCGAGGCCACTTGTAGCTGATATGAAGGGAAATTCATTAAGAAGATTAATATTCAGAACTAGCGATGTCCGCGAGCGAATCGTTGCCGCTAGGAGCGAAACAATAGACAAAGATAATAGGCAATAGAGAGGAAACAGATAATGAGAAATGTCCGGCCTGCTTGTGGCGGGAAATTGTAGAGGGAGATTTTAGCGGGAGATTTTAGCGGGAAAATTGTAGCGGGGGATTTTAGCGGGAAACTATTCTTCAAGATCGAATGATGTCACCCCAAGAGATCGGTGATTGGCTGGAAGTAAATTGGGCGGGAACGAACAGCCAATGAGATGCCAGAATTCAACCCCACCACCGGAGCCCCGCACAGAATCACATAGCTCAGAGGTCAGTCCATTGTATGTTCTCCCTTCACCCAGCCCAGAGCTGTCCTTTCTATGTTCTCCCTTCAGCCAGCCCAGAGCTGTTCTTTCTATGTTCTCCCTTCAGCCAGCCCAGAGCTGTTCTTTCTATGTTCTCCCTTCAGCCAGCCCAGAGCTGTTCTTTCTATGTTCTCCCTTCAGCCAGCCCAGAGCTGTCCTTTCTATGTTCCCCCTTCAGCCAGCCCAGAGCTGTTCTTTCTATGTTCTCTCTTCGCGCAGTCCAGAGCTGTTGCATTCCTTCTCTCTTCTCCTCCAGAGCTGTCAAATGTGTTCTTATCGTTTAGCCCAGAGTTTGAGTTTTGTTTAGTATGTGAACAATATGTTAACCCTGTCTTGTCTCACAGTGCTCGGTGTATATAAAATGTAACTTCTAAGTTGGACTCCAAGCCAGACATAACTACAATGACAATAATATGCACACTCACAGGGGGAAGGGTTAATAATATATATATATATTATAGATATAGAAAACAAACTACTATAGATTATAGTAGTTTGTTTCCTATGTTAACCCTAGTCAATGGTGATTTAACAGTTTAGTTTTTCAAAACTTTCTTAGCCGATCGAACTTTCGCCTTTTGTTTACAGAAATCCAATTATATATCTATATAATAAAAATGACTGGCTAATTTTGCTAAGCGCAAAACTCGAGAACGGCTGGACCAATTCGGCTAATTTTTTTTTTTCAAATATTCGTTGAAGTCCGAGGAAGGTTCTTATGAAGAGAGTTCCTAGCGGTCAACTGGAGGGGGGGGGGGGGGGGGGCTAAGCACAAAAATTGCTCTAGCGCATTAACGGATGGACGGATTATCATGAAATTTCACATGTAGTATTCTTAAAATCCAAGTTAAAAAATAGGCTATGTGGCCTCCAAAAATTTTGCAATGGAGGGCGGGTTGTAAGGGGGGCCTAAATATAAAGATAGTGCTAAGTCATTAACGGATGATCGGATTGTCATGGAATTTCACATGTAGTATTTATAAAGGCCAAATAAAAAAAAAGGTGTGTGACACCTCAAAATTTTGAAAGGGAGGGGGGGTTGTGGGGAAAGGCCTAAATATAAAGATAGTGCTAAGTCATTAACGGATGATTGGATTGTCATGGAATTTCATATGTAGTATTCTTAAGGGCCAAATAAAAAAATAGGGTGTGTGACGTCACAAAATCGTGAACGTGAGGGGAGTTGTGGAGGTAGGCCTAAATATAAAGATAGTGCTCGGTCATTAACTGATGGTCGGATTGTCATGGAATTTCACATGTAGTATTTTTAAAGGCGAAATAGAAAAATACACTACGTGACATCTAAAAAAATTTGAACGGGAGGGGGGGGGGGAGGTGGGGCGCTAAGCATAAAAATAATACTGACTCATTAAAGGTAATCGGATTCTCATGAAATTTCACAAGTAGTAGTAGTAACTACGTACTAGCTGCGGTGCCCATAAATTTATATATATTGTAATGTTCTATATTGTCCATTACATGTAATATTTAAGAAATGGAAAATAAGATACGTAAATATAATCAGTTAGTAGACCTAAGGAAGGTTACTGGGGGTTATCTAATCGATTTGTACCAGGGTCGATATAGTTTCAAAATATATCAAATCATTTATTTCAATTATGTCATAAAAATGAAATGTTAGGCTAATAATTAGTTAACTATAAATGTAAGCAACTAGGATTGTATACGGGAATATGAAAGTGATATAAAAAAAACCAGATGTTTAGTGCTAAAGGCTGTAAAAATTGTGGGCCAATGACGGAGATGAATCCAAAACAAGAGAGAAGTGGTCTGTCCCCTCGTGGAAGGAGTCGTTGTTCAGAGTGAGATGTGAGAGGGTGTCTGTGGAGGGATCTGTGGAAAGATGTGCAGTGGAGTAAGTTTGATTGTCTGAGGACATAGAAGAAAAAGTGTGTGTGTATCCCGTAATAATGAAGATCAACTGGTAAAGACATCCAGAGGCGAATAATTAGGAAATGAGGAATGGCTGTTTCATGATGGAATGACTAACAAAAATCTGGAGAGGACGTCAGAGGTCTACCAACAATCCCATCTCATCAGTGGTACAAAACGAAATCATCGATCATCAACTCAATACAGCATGCAAGCCCCGCAGGTTTAGTTGAATGTGTGTTTAAAAAAAAAAATCTCTATGTCTGTAATTTTTATGTGATACTAACCCATGAAAAAATGTGTCATGATGAAATTTAAAATAAAAGAAAAATGTAACAAATTATTTTAAAGTAATTATTTTATTTATAAGTCATACATAACCCGGTCCTCTAATAATCGTTATTGTATATAACTATTATTAATATAATTTAAATTAGAATAGCAAGTAGCACTAATAACAAGCGTTACAAATGTCGCCTTCGAACAGGGACATTAAAATGTTAAATGTAGCGAAATAAACGAGCGTTACAAATGTCGCTTCGAACAGGGATTTGAAATATTAAATTTGTATATGGCGCCCGAAAAGAAAATTATAAAAGGACCTTATGTATGATTTTGTAAAAAAAAGAAATATTTGTAAAAATTAATTTTAAATCTGTATAAAAAGTTAGCGTCCAAAATG
This sequence comes from Aradus depressus, assembly GCA_963662175.1. NCBI lineage: Eukaryota > Metazoa > Arthropoda > Insecta > Hemiptera > Aradidae > Aradus > Aradus depressus. The sequence goes on from OY759215.1 coordinate 18,266,783, forward strand.
GCCGACTATAATAGAAGTTCTCAGAGAACGAATCTGAACAATAATGGCGGACAAAATAGAATAAATTATGATAATTGCCTTCAGCCGGAGAGTGAGACAAATGTAAATTTAAATACCATGATGGAAATGATAATAAAAAATATGAACGTAAAATTTGAACAACAGTTAAAACATTTTAATGAAATGAATTTAAAATTTGAGCAACAGTCAAAACATTTTAATGAAATGAAGTTAGAAATGAATTCAAAAATTGATGAATTAAAGGAAGACGTAAGCATAGAATTTGAAAATTTAAATAAAGATTTAAACAAACGTTTCGATCAATTTAATAAAATTGTTGATCTGAAAGTTAGTGATCAAAGTTTAGAAATAAATCATACATGTGAACAATTAAATAATAAGATAGAAAGTGCGGTAGAAGCTGTCGAGAGTAAATTAAATCGAAATATGAGTGTAGAGGGACAGGAAAATGGAGAAATAAAGGAAAATATAAGCATCAATAAGGTGCTAGAGAAATTTAAATATATTACAATTCAAATAACAAATGGTAGTGTGGTGAAAAGACCGAATCATAATAAAAATAAAGAAACAAGGAAATTATACAATAAAAAAATCACAAACTTAAGAAAACATGAGATAAATAAAATTAAAAGTCCTAGAAAGATCGGATATGGAAAAACAAATTTTCATAGATGTGTAAATAAACATAACTATAACAAGTGTAAAAAACTTGAGTTCAAAAATAATCATAATAAAAATAATTTGAAAAATTCGAAAACAAAATATCTACGTCAAAGAAATAAACGAATAAAGAAAAAGATAAGTTTAAACATTAGTAACAAATTTAGAAAAATAGATAATCGTAAACTAAATTATAAATATAAGAGAAAGAAATAACATAGGTAGTTTAACCGATGAAATTATGGATATGGAAAAGTGCTTGTCTAGGATAATGATCTGGAACTATAAAATGTAACATTAAAATTAATAAAAAAAAAAAAAATAGAAATAGAAAGTATCAGTTAATATGTTGAATTTTGTCGAAATGAATAATTGCAAAATAAAATGATATAATTAATTAATGAAAAATGTACCTGAGATTTGATATCACAATTTTATCTGTCAAGAATTGTTTGCATGTAAAATTTGAGTTAATAAAAATCAATAAAATGAATGAAATTAAGGTAAACAAAGAAGTTGTCACTCGAGATGTAAATAGGGTCTAATTAATAAATAATTGTAAATAAAGAATAAATTAAACTAAAGTTAGAAATAAATATGGGACGTAGTTAACATGATATGTCAACCAAGTCTAGATTGAGGAGACGTACTGATGAATAGATAAAGGATAAGACAGATGTTAGAGTCTTTTATGATAAACAACTGAAGTATGTAAACACGTCAAATAATGTTAATATTGATTGTGTATTTGTTTATGGTATGTCTTGTTATTTTTAATATGATGTATGCTATTTTTTTATTAGAGTGGTGGTATTATAAAAGAGGTAATAATGACCAATGTTGGGTCTGAGACTGATTAAAAATATGAGAGTGGGTGATGTTCTGACATAGAATAAAAAAAAAATTATATAATTAAAATTAGATGTAAATAATGTTTAGTGAACTCTGCATTCTGTACAGAATATTTTTGATTTTAAATGTTTTTAAATAAAAACATATTTATTTATTGTAATATTATATTTATGGTGGTTATTTTTATGGGAAATTTTATAATAAGGGTTAGTCTCGAATTGAACTATTTATTGGTATTTATGCATGCATTTTTTTTTTGGTATTGGTGATAAAATAAAAATATTTATAAAAAAAAAAAAAAATATATTAGTTTAAAGGGTTTGTTAGTGTTATTTAACCGTAATTGTCAACAACGTGGGCCATGTTGATTTAAGGAGTTTAGCGTCCTTACGGAAACGAGTTATATTAACCCACAAATGGTTTTTGAGAGCGATAATCGCTCGTAGGTTCAGAATAATAGATTGATAAAAGGAATTATCCTAAAATGGATAATAAAAAAATAAAAACATATAATATTGAAATATAACCTTGAAAGTAATTCCGTATAATAATAATAATAATAATAAAAAAAAAAAAAAAAAAAATTTTTTAAGTGAAACGGGGAAAATGTTATAAGAATATTTTTTTTAAGAATATCATCTTAGGAGCATTATATAAAAATTAGTGCAGTAAATCAATAGGGAAAGTAAGTCGAGATAGCGTAAATAAAAGTAGTAAAATATAAATAATTATCTGAGTTATGTCTAATTGTGACAGTGATGTTATTAATAAATGGAATATTAAATAATAAATAAATATGGTAATGAAGGAAGTAAATAAAAAAAAAAATATAGATAATTGAAAGGAGAGAGGGAATTGTACTTTTAAATAGAAGGAAGGATTAAAGAATGATTATTAAAAATTTTTAGGCTTAGCCTATAGGTGGGAAGGAATTGGATTATGAGTATTTTATGGTAGTAGGCGAAGATCCAAGGAGATCAGGATGGTTAAGAGATACCAGGGAGATTATTTAAGAATTTTAGATTATATTAAGGAGTGTGGGTAAATTGTATGGCAAATTAATGATTAGTGTTGGAATTTTGAATGTAGAATTTGCGTATGGAGAATAGAGTAGTGGTAAATAGAAGAAATGAGAAAATAAAGTAAAATAAGAATATAAATCTAATATAACATTATGATAAGACGTAAATAAATTAATTGTATTGGATTTGTTACCTAATTGTTGTATAATATTATTAAAAAGAGTTACCTTGAAGAATGTATTCCATAATAGACAAAAAATTTGTGTGTAATTAATTAAGTATAGAAACTGGGTCACCATGTTATTTTTGGGTCGCCAAGTGGGACATATAACCATAAGATTATGAAATAGTTTGGTACTAAACACTTATGTAAGCAAATGAATGATATATTTTGATATTTTTAGCAGAGGGCAATGTAATGTTCTATATTGTCCATTACATGTAATATTTAAGAAATGGAAAATAAGATACGTAAATATAATCAGTTAGTAGACCTAAGGAAGGTTACTGGGGGTTATCTAATCGATTTGTACCAGGGTCGATATAGTTTCAAAATATATCAAATCATTTATTTCAATTATGTCATAAAATGAAATGTTAGGCTAATAATTAGTTAACTATAAATGTAAGCAACTAGGATTGTATACGGGAATATGAAAGTGATATAAAAAAAACCAGATGTTTAGTGCTAAAGGCTGTAAAAATTGTGGGCCAATGACGGAGATGAATCCAAAACAAGAGAGAAGTGGTCTGTCCCCTCGTGGAAGGAGTCGTTGTTCAGAGTGAGATGTGAGAGGGTGTCTGTGGAGGGATCTGTGGAAAGATGTGCAGTGGAGTAAGTTTGATTGTCTGAGGACATAGAAGAAAAAATGTGTCATGATGAAATTTAAAATAAAAGAAAAATGTAACAAATTATTTTAAAGTAATTATTTTATTTATAAGTCATACATAACCCGGTCCTCTAATAATCGTTATTGTATATAACTATTATTAATATAATTTAAATTAGAATAGCAAGTAGCACTAATAACAAGCGTTACAAATGTCGCCTTCGAACAGGGACATTAAAATGTTAAATGTAGCGAAATAAACGAGCGTTACAATATATATATATATATACGGCTAAGAAAGTTTTGAAAAACTAAACTGTTAAATCACCATTGACTAGGGTTGAGCATAGGAAACAAACTACTATAATCTAGAAACTCATAATGAAAAGAATATAAGTGGAATCCGCTTATTAGCAATTCGCTTAATAGGAATATCCGCACATTAGCATCAAAACATGCTGGAACGGACCGGATCGGCAAAATACAGTGAGTTTTGTCCGCTTATTAGCAATGAATGTCCGGTTTAAGGGTTCAATTATGAAAGCAGAATGAGGTTTCGAGATAGGAAAATAGGATGTTTCTCGGAAGGTCGGTATTCGGGGAAAAATAACACTTGCGTAAACAGTTTTAGTTTCTGACTATTCTCTGAAAAACGGAAAGGAGTAAAGCCATAATTACATAATTCTCAGAAGACTTTGATTTTTGAACCGAACCCCCGCGAGTTTTAAACAGTAAGCTATTCAGTTGTACTCGGGTCATTGTGGAGTGCGTGTTGTTTGTTAAAAAGGTGCGATGAGTCACAAACGACGCGATCTTTCCTTGTCGGAAAAAATTGACATTTTAAAATCGTATGATGCCCTGCCTAAAATGACGCAACGAGAGGCTGCAGAACGTCCTGAAATTTCTCAGTCAGTACTGTGCAGACTACTAAAGAACCGGTACGAAACTGAACTTTCTGTTCAGGAAAATGCAAGTGCGAAGAAAGAGGACGAGAGGCGGTAAAGATAAGCAGATGGAAAATGCGTTGAAGGGATGGTTTAAGAAGGTGAGAGAAAAAGATGGTCGTGTGAGTAGGGAGCTAATGAAACAGAAAGCGGAACAGTTAGCAAAAAAAATGGGCAAGAATGATTTTAAGGCTACACATGGGTGGTTTCAAAGATGGCTTAAAAGAGAGAACGTAATCTACCGTAAGCCCCACGGAGAACAAGCTGATGCTGACACATCAGCTGCACATAAATGGATAAATGACGTCTGGCCTACTTTATCTGCACAGTACAAACCCTGTGATGTGTACAATGCAGACGAAACAGGTATTTATTATCGTGCCCTTCCCGATTCTACCTACATGTTCAAAAACGACAATGCAAAGGGAGCTAAAACATGCAAAGAGCGCATTACCGTCATGTGTTGTGCGAGTATGAGTGGCGAAAAAGGTGAGCTTCTTGTGATTGGAAAAAGTAACAACCCCCGTTGTTTTAAGGGAGTGAAAACCCTTCCAGTAGAGTATGCTGCTAATCAGAATGCGTGGATGACGTCGTTAATTTTTTCAAAGTGGCTACAAGATTGGGACAAAACACTTCAACGCACCATACTTTTGCTTATCGATAACTGCACTGTCCATAATAATCTCCCTACTTTGAATAAGATCAATGTGGTTTTCTTGCCAGCAAACACCACCTCTCTTATTCAACCTATGGACATAGGGGTAATTCGGACAATGAAGGCATTTTACCGCAGAGAAATGAGAGGCAGGATATTAGAGCAACTGGACCAAGACGCACCTTCTGACTCTAGTTCAGCAATCCTGGCTAAAAAAAATTGTCTTCTTGATGCACTACACCTAGTAGCCAAAGCATGGGACACGGTTTCCTCGACTACAATCACCAACTGTTTTAAGGAAGGAGGATTTGCAAGTGGTGAGTGTGAGCCGGATGAAGACATTCTGTTGCCCCCCAACCTCACTGAAGATGAGTTCAGCGAGTGGATGTCAATAGATGACAATGCACCAGAACCGCAATCCTCACCGAAGATGAAGTTTGTGCTGAAGCAATGGGATCCAACGCAACTGACGACCATACTGATGCTGATGATGAGGCAAAGGGATCTTCCGAAACGCCCGACCCTCCTCCCCCTAGCCACCGGGAAATGTTGGTAGCCCCAGAGATGGGCATAATCATAATTAATGATTAAGATTACGATTATGATTACGATTATAATCAAAAAAATTGGGTGATTACTTGATTACACGATTATAATCGTAATCACGGCCATGATTATGATTGTAATCGAGTAATCATGTAATCGTAATCATGTAATCATAATCATGAAATCATAATCACAATGTACACATGATTACACAGCTGAAACCATCGCCTTCGATTTCCTTTCATTTTAAATTGTTTTATTTTTTACACTAAAAAGTAATTTTTTTTAAATTTATTACGTAACCAAAGTGCTATTACCCTTTTGTTTAAATTTGATACCCACGAAATCCCCCGATTACAGTAATTGTGATTACATGATTACTTGATTATGATTACATGATTACCTGATTATGATTTTATGATTACATGATTGCAATCGTAATCACGATTTCTGATTACGATTATAATCATGTAATCATGTTTCATTTTAGCTAGATTCACAGTGCGATAGTATCAAGTATAAAATAGCAATGATGATTAAGTTTTATTTTCTCTGTAATCATGTAATCATTGATTACGATTATGCCCATCTCTGGGTAGCCCTGGCTTTGCTAAGAAGAGGCGTCCAACATTATGATCAGACCTTTGCCGATCATTATAGATACGAGGGGTACATTCGAAACATGCTTTCGAACGATCTAAGGCAAAGTAGTTGACAAACATCAACACTCCACTTCAACTTGACTTCCACAACGCGGACCGCTAGGGACAAGGCACGCTAAACAACAAGACGTTTGTGTACACAGCCTCTCCATCTTGACCGCGTCTTCCAACAAGGCTGACTCAACCGACATCAAAGCCACATATTTTAAATTTGCATTTTACAAACTTAAATGTATATTTTACTTTCATTTTATTTATAATTATCTATTATTAAAATATAAATGATGCAGGTCGAACATTACATAAGATACAGCAGAAGTCTCCACCGTGAATATGAGCGGTGGCACTGTTTAAAAAAAATTTTTTTAACAACATTTTAGGTCAACATAACATAAAGTCTGTACTTAGAACAATTAACACTGTTCCTCAATCTTAATACACATGTAGACCAAGGACCATAAGCAACCATCAACGTATATGACAACTGAAACACCCCCTTGAAATGCGCGATCCATGGTGATACCTAGCCAAAGTCCTTACCACCATGGATCACCTCCCATCAAAAAGGGAGGGCGCAGTATACCTCCTATTTTGCTGTAGTTCCAACGTTGAGTCCAGCCAGAATCTGGCGCCCAATGGCGATTCCGACAACCACCGCCACTATGAATCCAACCTCAGTTGGTGGTGCCGCTTGGAAAGCGTCCACCTCCCGTAGTGACATTTTAGCTAACAGGTTGTCAAATATAAGGTAGTCTGACCTCTCACAGATTTTTATTTAAGTGATAGCTAGCCGGCTTTCGAGGTTTCCCTCATCAACAGGCAGTCTGATAAAATTTTTTTGAATAAAACTAAATAATAAAAACAAATAAAATAACAATCTACAACAACAACCATTAACAATTTAAAATATCATGGATGGGGACAGACAAGTTATTCCTGTCCACCATCCGAGTCACAACTCGGAGAGAGTTGTGACTCGGATGGTGGACAGGAATAACTTGTCTGTCCCCATCCATGATATTTTAAATTGTTAATGGTTGTTGTTGTAGATTGTTATTTTATTTGTTTTTATTATTTAGTTTTATTCAAAAAATTTTTATCAGACTGCCTGATGATGAGGGAAACCTCGAAAGCCGGCTAGCTATCACTTAAATAAAAATCTGTGAGAGGTCAGACTACCTTATATTTGACAACCTGTGAAATAATCACTTCTCACTACATCAGCCATCTTCATATTAACATTTTAGCTAAGACTGCATGCAGTCCGCCTGAAGGTCCGGATTGGCTAAGCAACCATGAGCTGAAGAAGACCGTTCACCACCCCTGTAGCCCTCCAACATCAGGCCTGTTGCCATCTCTGGACCCAGCCAACCTCACCAACACATCTCCCACTTCTGTAGCCCTCCAACATCAGGCCTGTTGCCATCTCTGGACCCAGCCAACCTCACCAACACATCTCCCACTTCAGTAGCCCTCCAACATCAGGCCTGTTGCCATCTCTGGACCCAGCCAACCTCACCAACACATCTCCCACTTCTGTAGCCCTCCAACATCAGGCCTGTTGCCATCCCTGGACCCCGCCAACCTCACCAACACATCTCCCACTTCTGTAGCCCTCCAACATCAGGCCTGTTGCCATCCCTGGACCCCGCCAACCTCTCCAACACATCTCCCACTTCTGTAGCCCTCCAACATCAGGCCTGTTGCCATCCCTGGACCCAGCCAACCTCACCAACACATCTCCCACTTCTGTAGCCCTCCAACATCAGGCTTGTTGCCATCTCTGGACCCAGCCAACCTCACCAACACATCTCCCACTTCTGTAGCCCTCCAACATCAGGCCTGTTGCCATCCCTGGACCCAGCCAACCTCACCCACACATCTCCCACTTCTGTAGCCCTCCAACATCAGGCCTGTTGCCATCTCTGGACCCAGCCAACCTCACCAACACATCTCCCACTTCTGTAGCCCTCCAACATCAGGCCTGTTGCCATCCCTGGACCCCGCCAACCTCACCAACACATCTCCCACTTCTGTAGCCCTCCAACATCAGGCCTGTTGCCATACCTGGACCCCGCCAACCTCACCAACATTATATATTTATGCTATATTTAGAGCATACATTTGTAGTTGAGATATTAAAAAAAAATAAAAATGTTATATAATCTAAGGGGTTAATTCCGCCAGTAAAAATATTACTGTTGCCATACCTTTCGATGGAAGCCGTCGTCACCGGCTGCTAATCGAGTACTATGGGCGCTTTCGATGTGAAGTCATCATCTCCAAGCCACTATTAATCTTAAAACTATCTCCGGTGTTCAAATATCATTTATATATACATAGATTAAACTTGTAGTCCTGGTAGCAGGTCATGAGGTAGATGAGGGACAGGCCGCCATCTTGCTCCTCGTCTTAGCCCAAAACCTTCTCTCTACTTAAATATTTACATCAAGATCTCTTCATTGCGTGTGAGTTGACTTTTTGTCTTTCCTCCCGATTCGCATCATCTTGCTCATGGCAAAATCTATTAGAATTTTCCAGCTCCACTTCCAATCTTCCACTGCATTCTGACGTCTAACCAGATTATCGAAGTCTATAGCAGATATCATCGGTATTGATCATTATTTGTGCTAGTATCGGAAATATTACCGTCTCCTGCTTTAGTCTTTGGTGGACGTGAAATAATACTGATTCACTCAGATTCATTACTTATTTTTCTACTTAGAACTTTATAAAACTAATCAACTCCACGTTACTATTTTACATTTGTAGTTTACCTTCTTGTAATTCTTCCTTATTCTCACCTGATGCATTCTGAAATATATCTGTAACAAAGAAGAGAAGAGGATGAACAAAGGGAGTAGTCAGTTGAGCACTGCTTCTTTACTGTTCCGCTAATACGAAAAAAATATTCGGATTCAAGCCGTATCAAAAATAAAACTGTTTTCACATATTCAAGGAACGTATAAAATAAACCTCTTAATCTAACAAAAATTAATACTAACCCTATTGTTCCGCATGGGCAAATAAATGGTTGGCTGACCAGGAATCACATCAAGTTCTGGAGAGGGGTCCCAAAGCAAAGACATTCAAAACTCTTTATAGCGGAACCCTCAGAGAAAAGGAGCCGAGAACTCCTGAATATGAGCAGAATGGATCTAAGAGCTATGACAGGGCTGATTACAGAACACTGTCATATGAACAAACACCTATACAATATGGGCATCGCTAGAAGCCCTCTGTGCAGGAAATGTGGCGAGGAAAATGAGACTCCGGTTCATATTCTAAGCCGGTGCGGGGCACTAGAAAGCAGACGTTTCCACTGCTTCGGGTCTGCCATAACAGAACCGAAGCAGGTAATGGAAGGAACCTGCAAAAAAATCCTGGACTATATCAAAGATACACACAAATCAGCCCTCGGAAAAAAAAAAAAAAAAAAACCTATTGTTAGGGATCTATCGATACAAGTAAATACAAGTTAAGTATCGATACTGTTGGCCTATATATTTCAGCAATTAAAAAAAAAAGTTATTTAAATTTTTCAATTCATCAAAATCGTTCACCGTTTAATTTCTTACAATTTTCTTTTATTTGTTGTTGCAATAAAATACTGAACTCAAATTACGCTCCACGGACAATTGATATCTGATGATCGATGGTAATAACCTCATGTGTGATGTGATCACACAGTCTACGTCCTTATTTCTTACCTTATTTACATTAAATGGTTTATCGTTTATGAAGATATAGGTTTTTTTGATTTTGAACAGAACCGTGAACGTGATTACAATTTCAGCATTTTATTTTATTGTCACATTTCATTTTGTCAATTACAAATTATAGGTTAGGTTAGGTTTTAGGTTTTATGACTCATGCCCGGGCTTTAACTACGAGGTCATATCGCCTACTACCAGAGCGCTCTTTCGTCACTCTGGTGGACATGAGCCCGACTCTACTGTGGGAGTCCTAAATTTTGCCTACCCTAAATTTTTTATTCATCTAGGGTAGGGGTCTTTAACGAGTACCTGACATCGTACAGGCTCGGGACCATCGCTTAACGTCCCATCCGAAGGACGGCGTGCTTAAGTTTATTTTACCTCCCAGATAAAATAAACTAAGGGCCTCGGTCGGGCTACGAACCCACAACCTTGAGCTCAGAAGTCAAGCACGCATACCACTGAGCTACCGGCGCCCTTTACAAATTATAATGCCTACGGCGAAGTTGTGGATTTCTTACACTAAGACGATTTGATCTCAGCGACTTGCAAAAAGTGTTTTAAAAACGTGAAATATTGTGGGAATACGAATGACTATTCCAGTAGTTGTATATCCTTAGTAAAAATAAATTGTATATATTCATTTTATAAGGCTTTTTAGTATTTTCAGTACCTATGTCTTTAATAGTATAATTTTATCTTATTTGATTTGATTTGTTTCTTATGCCCAGTCTCATCTATATATTTCAAATTTTATTGTGTTTCATTATTATTATTATTATTATATAAATGGTTAAAAATTAATTATAACGAACTACTCGATTCAATCGATTTTCGTAGGTATGGATACTCAGCATTCAGTTCATTTTACTCCGAGTAGTATCGAAAGTTTTATTCGATACTACTCGTAAATAAAAGTATCGATACTTTGTAGTACCGATTGAACCTCACCTATTGTACCATTCATATTTAAGACTAATAATAATTATTAAAAAGTTAAAATTATTTTAAGAAGGAGGAGAGATCAGGCTTGTAGGCGAATAAAGCAAACTTGTAGAATTTCTGGCAAACTTTCGACACTGGGTCAGGGGCTGTTTTGACATATATAAATTACTAGCAGTAATGACCGGCGTTGCCCGGGGAACTTTGACTTTTCTCCCAATATCTCCTATAAGGCTATTCAGTTCCTCGACAGTAAATTCATGATGTTATAATTTTCAATTATTCATACGGAATAAGGCTTATAGTCCTTCAACGTCAAACACCCCAGCTAGTAAGTTTTTAGGACCCCTGGGCATCACAGCTAGTATGCGTCTTTCAACGGCGGAAATTACAGATAGTGACTACTTAGCATCGCTGGACATCCTAGCCAGTGCGTACTTAAGAACGCTATTGACCGCAGCTAGTAAGTGCCTTGCAACAGCGGACCCCACAGCTAGTACGGTATTGGGAACGTTGGGCATCACACCTAGTAAATGCCTTGCAACAGCGGACCCCACATCGAATACATAGTTACTACTACTACATGTGAAATTCATGCCAATACCCTTTAACAGTACATTCATGATGTTATAATTTTCAATTATTCATACGGAATAAGGCTTATAGTCCTTCAACTATAGTAACGCTAGTAAGTTTTTAGGACCCCTGGGCGCCACAGCTAGTATGCGCCTTTCAACGGCGGAAACCACAGCTAGTGAATACTTAGCTTCGCTGGACGTCCTAGCCAGTGCGAACTTAAGAACGTTTGTGACCACAGCTAATATATGCCTTGCAACTCTGGGCACCACAGCTAGTACGTAGTTAGGAACGCTGGGCACCAGAGGTAGTATATGCCTTGCAACGGCGGACCCCACAGCTAGTACGTAGTTAGAACGCTGGTCACCGCAGCTAGTATGTGCCTCGCAAGAGCGGACCCCACAGCTAGTACGAAGTTAGGAACGCTGGGCATCACAGCTAGTAAGTGCCTTGCAACAGCGGACCCCACAGCTAGTACGTAGTTAGAACCACTGGGCATCACAGCTAGTATGTGTTTTGTAACGGCGGACCCCACAGCTAGTACGTAGTTAGAAACGCTGGGTATCACAGCTAGTATGCTTTTGCAACGACGGACCCCACAGCTAGTACGTTTTTAGAAACGCTGGGCCCTACAGGTAGTAGGTGCCTTGCAACTGCGGACCCCACAGATAGTACCTACGTAGTTAAATACGCTGGGCCACACTGCTAGCGCCTTGCAACAGCAGACCCCATAGCTAGTACGTAATTAGGAACGCTGGGCATCACAGCTAGTAAATGTCTTGTAGGTGCCTTGCCACAGCCAGTACATAGTTAGGAACGCTGGGGCTGAGGACTACAGCTAGTAAGTGCCTTGCAACAGCGGACCCCACAGCTAGTACGATATTAGGAACGCTGGACATCACAGCTAGTAAATGTCTTGCAACAGTGAACCCCACAGCGAATACATAGTTACTACTACATGTGAAATTCATGACAATCCGATTACCCTTCAATGATTCAGCATTATTTTTATGCTTAGCCCCCCCCTCCCAAATTTTTAAAATGTCACATAGTGTATTTTTTTATTTGACCATCAAGAATACTACATGTGAAATTCCATGACAATACGACCAACCGTTAATGAGCTAGCACTATATTTATACTTAGGCCCCCCCGCCACAACCCCCCCTCCCGTACAAAATTTTGAGCCGTCACACCGCCTATTTTTCTATTTGGCCTCCAGGAATACTACATGTGAAATTTCGTGACAATCCGATCATCCGTTAATGACTTATCACTATACTTATACTTAGGCCCCCATCAACCCACCCTCCCTTTCAAATTTTTGTGACATATACACCCTATATTTCTATTTGGCTTTTAAGAATACTGCATGTGAAATTCCATGACAATACGACCAACCGTTATTGAGCTAGCACCATATTTATACTTAGGCTCCCCCGCCACTACCCCCCCTCCCGTACAAAAGTTTGAGCCGTCACACCGCCTATTTTTTTATTTGGTCTTCAGGAATACTACATATGAAACTTTGTGACAATACGACCAACCGTTAATGAGCTAGCTCTATATTTATACTTAGGCCCCCCCACTACCCCCCCTTCCGTACAAAATTTTGAGCCGTCACACCGCCTATTTTTTTATTTGGTCTTCAGGAATACTACATGTGAAACTTTGTGACAATGCGACCAACCGTTAAAGAGTTAGCTCTATATTTATACTTAGGCCCCCCCACTACACCCCCTTCCGTACAAAATTTTGAGCCGTCACACCGCCTATTTTTTTATTTGGTCTTCAGGAATACTACATGTGGAACTTTGTGACAATACGACCAACCGTTAAAGAGTTAGCTCTATATTTATACTTAGGCCCCCCCACTACCCCCCCTTCCGTACAAAATTTTGAGCCGTCACACCGCCTATTTTCTTATTTGGTCTTCAGGAATACTACATGTGAAACTTTGTGACAATGCGACCAACCGTTAATGAGCTAGCTCTATATTTATACTTAGGCCCCCCCACAACCCCCCCTCCCGTTCAAAACTTTGGAACGCCACACACCTTATTTTTCTATTTGGCTTTTAAAAATACTACATGTGAAATTTCATGACGATTCGCCCATTAGTTAATGAGTTAGCTCTATATTTATACTTAGGCCCCCCCACAACCCCCCCTCCCGTTCAAAACTTTGGGACGCCACACACCTAATATTTCTATTTGGCTTTTAAAAATACTACATGTGAAATTTCATGACAATTCGACCATTAGTTATTGAGTTAGCACTATTTATATACTTAGGCCCCCCTTACAACCCCTCCTCCCGATCAAAATTTTGGGACGCCACATAGCCTATTATTCAATCGGGCTCATAGGGATGCTACATGGGAAGTTTCTTAAAAATCCGTCCAGCTGTTTGGGCGTGATGCTGGAACAAACATACATACATACAAACAAACAAACAAACAAACCCCGTTTCAGCTTTATTAATATAGACTAGCAGTAATACCCGGCGTTGCCCGGGGAACTTTGACTTTTCTCCCAATATCTCCTATAAGGCTATTCAGTTCCTCGACAGTACATTCATGATGTTATAATTTTCAATTATTCATATGGAATAAGGCTTATAGTCCTTCAACTATAGTAACGCTAGTAAGTTTTTAGGACCCCTGGGACCACAGCTAGTATGCGCCTTTCAACGGCGGAAGCCACAGCTAGTGAATACTTAGCTTCGCTGGACGTCCTAGCCAGTGCGAACTTAAGAACGTTTGTGACCACAGCTAATATATGCCTTGCAACGCTGGGCACCACAGCTAGTACGTAGTTAGCAGTAATACCCGGCGTTGCTCCCAAATTTTTAAAATGACACATAGTGTATTTTTTTATTTGACCATCAAGAATACTACATGTGAAATTTCGTGACAATCCAATCATCCGTTAATGACCTATCACTATACTTATACTTAGGCCCCCATCAACCCACCCTCCCGTTCAAAATTTTGTGACATATACACCCTATATTTCTATTTGTCTTTTAGGAATACTACATGTGAAATTCCATGACAATACGACAAACCGTTATTGAGCTAGCACCATATTTATACTTAGGCCCCCCCGCCACTACCCCCCCCTCCCGTACAAAATTTTGAGCCGTTACACCGCCTATTTTTTTATTTGGTCTTCAGGAATACTACATGTGAAACTTTGTGACAATTCGACCTACCGTTAATGAGCTAGCTCTATATTTATACTTAGGCCCCCCCACAACCCCTCTCCCGTTCAAAACTTTGGGACGCCACACACCTTTTTTTTCTTGTTTGGCTTTTAAAAAGACTACGTGTGAAATTTCATGACAATTCGACCATTAGTTAATGTGTTAGCACTATTTATATACTTAGGCCCCCCTTACAACCCCCCCTCCCGATCAAAACTTTGGGACGCCACACACCTTTTTTTCTGGTTTGGCTTTTAAAAATACTACATGTGAAATTTCATGACAATTCGACCATTAGTTAATGTGTTAGCACTATTTATATACTTAGGCCCCCCTTACAACCCCCCCTCCCGATCAAAACTTTGGGACGCCACACACCTTTTTTTCTTGTTTGGATTTTAAAAAGACTACCTGTGAAATTTCATGACAATTCGCCCATTAGTTAATGAGTTAGCACTATTTTTATACTTAGGCCCCCTTACAACCCCCCCTCCCGATCAAAATTTTGGGACGCCACATAGCCTATTATTCAATCGGGCTCAAAAGGATGCTACATGGGTAGTTTCATAAAAATCCGTCCAGCCGTTTGGGCGTGATGCTGGAACAAACATACATACATACAAACAAACAAACAAACAAACAAACCCCGTTTCAGCTTTATTAATATAGACTAGCAGTAATACCCGGCGTTGCCCGGGGAACTTTGATTTTTGTCTCAATATCTTCTATAACGCTATTCAGTTCCTCGACAGTACATTCATGATGTTATAATTTTCAATTATTCATACGGAATAAGGCTTATAGTCCTTCAGCTGTTGTAACGCTAGTAAGTTTTTAGGACTTCTGGGCACCACAGCTAGTATGCGCCTTTCAATGGCGGAAGCCACACCTAGTAAATACTTAGCATCGCTGGACGTCATAGTCAATGCGTACTTAAGAACGTTTGTGACCACAGCTAGTACGTAGTTGGGAATGCTGGGCATCATAGCTAGTATGTGCCTTGCGACGGCGGACCCAACAGCTAGTATGTAGTTAGGAACGCTGGTCACCACAGCTAGTATGTGCCTCGCAACAGCGGACCCCACAGCTAGTACGAAGTTAGGAACGCTGGGCATCACAGCTATTAAGTGCCTTGCAACAGCGGACCCCACAGCTAGTATGTAGTTAAATACGCTGGGCATTACAGTTAGTAAGTGCTTTGCAACAGCGAACTTCACAGCTAGTACATAGTTAGGAACGCTGGGCACTACAGCTAGTAAATGCCTTGCAACAACGGACCCCACAGCTAGTACGTAGTTAGGAACGCTGGTCACCACAGCTAGTATGTGCCTCGCAACAGCGGACCCCACAGCTAGTACGAAGTTAGGAACGCTGGGCATCACAGCTATTAAGTGCCTTGCTACAGCGGACCCCACAGCTAGTACGTAGTTAAATACGCTGGGCATTACAGTTAGTAAGTGCTTTGCAACAGCGAACTTCACAGCTAGTACATAGTTAGGAACGCTGGGCACTACAGCTAGTAAATGCCTTGCAACAACGGACCCCACAGCTAGTACGATATTAGGAACCCTGGGCATCACAGCTAGTATGCTTTTGCAACGACGGACCCCACAGCTAGTACGTTTTTAGGAACGCTGGGCCCTACAGGTAGTATGTAGTTAGAACCACAGGGCATCACAGCTAGTATGAGTTTTGCAACGGTGGACCCCACAGCTAGTACCTACGTAGTTAAATACGCTGGGCCACACTGCTAGCGCCTTGCAACAGCTGACCCCACAGCTAGTATGTAGTTAAATACGCTGGGCATTACAGTTAGTAAGTGCTTTGCAACAGCGAACTTCACAGCTAGTACATAGTTAGGAACGCTGGGCACAACAGCTAGTAAATGCCTTGCAACAACGGACCCCACAGCTAGTACGTAGTTAGGAACGCTGGTCACCACAGCTAGTATGTGCCTCGCAACAGCGGACCCCACAGCTGGTACGAAGTTAGGAACGCTGGGCATCACAGCTATTGCCTTGCAACAGCGGACCCCACAGCTAGTACGTAGTTAAATACGCTGGGCATTACAGTTAGTAAGTGCTTTGCAACAGCGAACTTCACAGCTAGTACATAGTTAGGAACGCTGGGCACTACAGCTAGTAAATGCCTTGCAACAACGGACCCCACAGCTAGTACGATATTAGGAACCCTGGGCATCACAGCTAGTATGCTTTTGCAACGACGGACCCCACAGTTAGTACGTTTTTAGGAACGCTGGGCCCTACAGGTAGTAGGTGCCTTGCAACTGCGGACCCCACAGATAGTATGTAGTTAGAACCACAGGGCATCACAGCTAGTATGATTTTTGGAACGGTGGACGCCACAGCTAGTACCTACGTAGTTAAATACGCTGGGCCACACTGCTAGCGCCTTGCAACAGCAGACCCCACAGCTAGTACGTAATTAGGAACGCTGGGCATCACAGCTAGTAAATGTCTTGTAGGTGCCTTGCAACAGCGAACCCCACAGCCAGTACATAGTTAGGAACGCTGGGGCTGAGCACTACAGCTAGTAAGTGCCTTGCAACAGCGGACCCCACAGCTAGTATGATATAAGGAACGCTGGACATCACAGCTAGTAAATGTCTTGCAACAGTGAACCCCACAGCGAATATATAGTTACTACTACTACTACATGTGAAATTCATGACAATACGATTCATGACAATACGATCAACCGTTAATGAGCTAGCTCTATATTTATACCCCCCCCCCCCCTCAACCCCGCCACCCGTTCAAAACTTCGGGACGCCACACACCTTATTTTTCTATTTGGCCTTCAGGAATAATATATGCGAAATTTCGTGACAATACGACCAACCGTTAATGAGCTAACTGTATATTTAGCCCCCCCCCCCACAACCCTCCTTCCTGTTCAAAATTTTGGGCCGTCACACACCTAATATTTCTATTTGACCTTTAGGAATATTACATGTGAAATTTCATGACGATTCGCCCATTAGTTAATGAGTTAGCTCTATATTTATACTTAGGCCCCCCCACTACCCCCCCTCCCGTAAAAACTTTTGAGCCGTCACACCGCCTATTTTTTTATTTGGTCTTCAAGAATACTACATGTGAAACTTCGTGACAATCCGACCAACTGTTAAAGAGTTAGCTCTATATTTATACTTAGGCCCCCCCACAACCCCCCTCCCGTTCAAAACATTGGGACGCCACACACCTTTTTTTGCTATTTGGCTTTTAAAAATACTACATGTGAAATTTCATGACGATTCGCCCATTAGTTAATGAGTTAGCTCTATATTTATACTTAGGCCCCCCCACATCCCCCCCTCCCGTTCAAAACTTTGGGACGCCACACACCTTATTTTTCTATTTGGCCTTCAGGAATACTCCATGTAAAATTTCGTGACAATCCGACAACCGTTAAAGAATTAGCTCTATATTTATACTTAGGCCCCCCCACAACCCCCCCTCCCGTTCAAAACTTTGGGACGCCACACACCTTATTTTTCTATTTGGCCTTCAGGAATACTCCATGTGAAATTTCGTGACAATCCGACCAACCATTAAAGAATTAGCTCTATATTTATACTTAGGCCCCCCTTACAACCCCCCCTCCCGTTCAAAATTTTAGGACGCCACACACCTTTTTTTCCTATTTGGCTTTTAAAAATACTACGTGAAATTTCATGACGATTCGCCCATTAGTTAATGAGTTAGCTCTATATTTATACTTAGGCCCCCCCACAACCCCCCATCCCGATCAAAACTTTGGGACGCCACACACCTTTTTTTCCTATTTGGCTTTTAAAAATACTACATGTGAAATTTCATGACGATTCGCCCATTAGTTAATGAGTTAGCTCTATATTTATACTTAGGCCCCCCCCCAACCCCCCTCCCGTTCAAAACTTTGGGACGCCACACACCTTTTTTTCCTGTTTGGCTTTTAAAAAGACTACGTGTGAAATTTCATGACAATTTGACCATTAGTTAATGAGTTAGCACTATTTATATACTTAGGCCCCCCTTACAACCCCGCCTCCCGATCAAAATTTTGGGACGCCACATAGCCTATTATTCAATCGGGCTCAAAAGAATGCTACATGGGAAGTTTCATAAAAATCCGTCCAGCGGTTTGGGCGTGATGCTGGAACAAACATACAAACAAACAAACAAACAAACAAACCCCGTTTCAGCTTTATTAATATAGATTATATCACAATGTACACAAGTTTTAATTTGTGTTCATATCTATACATACATCTTTTTTTTTTTGGCATTTTTCTTCCATAGTGGATCGGTGTCACCATATTTAAAGTCAGTCTGAACGTTGTGCTGACGTTGGCATAATCCGAAACCAGCACACTCTATGGCTCTGTCAGTTAACAAATATTGAATCTATAAACCGTTGAAAAGCAAGAAATTTGAAGAATGGAGTCTACCGAGCTCAGGATCGCCACTTAGAAATCTAGCTGAGGCACTTAGGTCAGATGTTTTAATCGGGAAGTTAAAAATAACTTTGAGCACTTCGTCCTTCGGATGGGACATTAAGCGATGATCCAGGGCTTTTTCGAATGTGAGGTACTCGATAATGAGACGTATGTTATGTAAATAAACCTGGGTAGGTCAATTTCCACTTAGGTTGAAAGCCTTGAGCACGTCGTCCTTCGGATGGGACTTTCCGGATATATCTGAATCTGTAGTATCAGTTTTAACAATTATTAAGCCTATAAACCGTTAAATAGCGCGAATTTTTTGAAAAACGTTTTCATTTTGATTTTTGTGTGGGGTTCAGATAATCCGGTCGTTCTCTATCAGTTTTAACAAATATTTAATCTATAAACCGTTAAAAAGCGAGAAATTTCAAGAATGGAGTCTACCGAGCTCAGGATCGCCACTTACAAATCTAGCTGAGGCACTTAGGTCAGATGTTTTAATCGGGAAGTGAAAAATAACTATGAGCACGTCGTCCTTCGGATGGGACTTTAAGCGATGTTCCAGGACTTTTTCGAATGTGAGGTACTCGATAATGAGACGTATGTTATGTAAATAAACCTGGGTAGGTGAAATTTCACTTAGGTTGAAAATAGCCTTGAGCATGTCGTCCTTCGGATGGGACTTTCCGGATAAATCTGAATCTGTCGTATCAGTTTTAACAATTATTAAGCCTATAAACCGTTAAATAGCGCAAATTTTTTGAAAAACATTTTTATTTTGATTTTTGTGTAGGATTCAGATAATCCGGTCGTTCTCTATCAGTTTTAACAAATATTAAATCTATAAACCGTTAAAAAGCGAGAAATTTCAAGAATGGAGTCTACCGAGCTCAGGATCGCCACTTAGAAATCTAGTTGAGGCACTTAGGTCGGATGTTTCAATCGGGAAGTTAAAAAACACTTTGAGCACGTCGTCCTTCGGATGGGACTTTAAGCGATGATCCAGGGCTTTTTCGAATGTGAGGTACTCGATAATGAGACGTATGTTATGTAAATAAACCTGGGTAGGTGAAATATCACTTAGGTTGAAAATAGCCTTGAGCACGTCGTCCTTCGGATGGGACTTTCCGGATAAATCTGAATCTCTCGTATCAGTTTTAACAATTATTAAGCCTATAAACCGTTAAATAGCGCAAATTTTTTGCAAAACATTTTTATTTTGATTTTTGTGTAGGATTCAGATAATCCGGTCGTTCTCTATCAGTTTTAACAAATATTAAATCTATAAACCGTTAAAAAGCGAGAAATTTCAAGAATGGAGTCTACCGAGCTCAGGATCGCCACTTAGAAATCTAGCTGAGGCACTTAGGTCAGATGTTTCAATCGGGAAGTTAAAAAACACTTTGAGCACGTCGTCCTTCGGATGGGACTTTAAGCGATGATCCAGGGCTTTTTCGAATGTGAGGTACTCGATAATGAGACGTATGTTATGTAAATAAACCTGGGTAGGTGAAATTTCACTTAGGTTGAAAATAGCCTTGAGCACGTCGTCCGTCGGATGGGACTTTTCGGATATATCTGATTCTGTCGTATCAGTTTTAACAATTATTAAGCCTATAAACCGTTAAATAGCGTGAATTTTTTAAAAAACATTTTTATTTTGATTTTTGTGTAGGATTCAGATAATCCGGTCGTTCTCTATCAGTTTTAACAAATATTAAATCTATAAACCGTTAAAAAGCGAGGAATTTCAAGAATGGAGTCTACCGAGCTCAGAATCGCCACTTACAAATCTAGTTGAGGCACTTAGGTCAGATGTTTTAATCGGGAAGTGAAAAATAACTATGAGCACGTCGTCCTTCGGATGGGACTTTGAGCGATGTTCCAGGACTTTTTCGAATGTGAGGTACTCGATAATGAGACGTATGTTATGTAAATAAACCTGGGTAGGTGAAATATCACTTAGGTTGAAAATAGCCTTGAGCACGTCGTCCTTCGGATGGGACTTTCCGGATAAATCTGAATCTGTCGTATCAGTTTTAACAATTATTAAGCCTATAAACCGTTAAATAGCGCAAATTTTTTGAAAAACATTTTTATTTTGATTTTTGTGTAGGATTCAGATAATCCGGTCGTTCTCTATCAGTTTTAACAAATATTAAATCTATAAACCGTTAAAAAGCGAGAAATTTCAAGAATGGAGTCTACCGAGCTCAGGATCGCCACTTAGAAATCGAGTTGAGGCACTTAGGTCAGATGTTTCAATCGGGAAGTTAAAAAACACTTTGAGCACGTCGTCCTTCGGATGGGACTTTAAGCGATGATCCAGGGCTTTTTCGAATGTGAGGTACTCGATAATGAGACGTATGTTATGTAAATAAACCTGGGTAGGTGAAATATCACTTAGGTTGAAAATAGCCTTGAGCACGTAGTCCTTCGGATGGGACTTTCCGGATAAATCTGAATCTCTCGTATCAGTTTTAACAATTATTAAGCCTATAAACCGTTAAATAGCGCAAATTTTTTGCAAAACATTTTTATTTTGATTTTTGTGTAGGATTCAGATAATCCGGTCGTTCTCTATCAGTTTTAACAAATATTAAATCTATAAACCGTTAAAAAGCGAGAAATTTCAAGAATGGAGTCTACCGAGCTCAGGATCGCCACTTAGAAATCTAGCTGAGGCACTTAGGTCAGATGTTTCAATCGGGAAGTTAAAAAACACTTTGAGCACGTCGTCCTTCGGATGGGACTTTAAGCGATGATCCAGGGCTTTTTCGAATGTGAGGTACTCGATAATGAGACGTATGTTATGTAAATAAACCTGGTTAGGTGAAATTTCACTTAGGTTGAAAATAGCCTTGAGCACGTCGTCCGTCGGATGGGACTTTTCGGATATATCTGATTCTGTCGTATCAGTTTTAACAATTATTAAGCCTATAAACCGTTAAATAGCGTGAATTTTTTGAAAAACATTTTTATTTTGATTTTTGTGTAGGATTCAGATAATCCGGTCGTTCTCTATCAGTTTTAACAAATATTAAATCTATAAACCGTTAAAAAGCGAGGAATTTCAAGAATGGAGTCTACCGAGCTCAGAATCGCCACTTACAAATCTAGTTGAGGCACTTAGGTCAGATGTTTTAATCGGGAAGTGAAAAATAACTATGAGCACGTCGTCCTTCGGATGGGACTTTGAGCGATGTTCCAGGACTTTTTCGAATGTGAGGTACTCGATAATGAGACGTATGTTATGTAAATAAACCTGAGTAGGTGAAATTTCACTCAGGTTGAAAATAGCCTTGAGCACGTCGTCCTTCGGATGGGACTTTCCGGATAAATCTGAATCTGTCGTATCAGTTTTAACAATTATTAAGCCTATAAACCGTTAAATAGCGCAAATTTTTTGAAAAACATTTTTATTTTGATTTTTGTGTAGGATTCAGATAATCCGGTCGTTCTCTATCAGTTTTAACAAATATTAAATCTATAAACCGTTAAAAAGCGAGAAATTTCAAGAATGGAGTCTACCGAGCTCAGGATCGCCACTTAGAAATCGAGTTG
This sequence comes from Aradus depressus, assembly GCA_963662175.1. Classification (NCBI taxonomy): domain Eukaryota; kingdom Metazoa; phylum Arthropoda; class Insecta; order Hemiptera; family Aradidae; genus Aradus; species Aradus depressus. The sequence goes on from OY759215.1 coordinate 18,289,427, forward strand.
AGGCACTTAGGTCAGATGTTTCAATCGGGAAGTTAAAAAACACTTTGAGCACGTCGTCCTTCGGATGGGACTTTAAGCGATGATCCAGGGCTTTTTCGAATGTGAGGTACTCGATAATGAGACGTATGTTATGTAAATAAACCTGGGTAGGTGAAATATCACTTAGGTTGAAAATAGCCTTGAGCACGTAGTCCTTCGGATGGGACTTTCCGGATAAATCTGAATCTCTCGTATCAGTTTTAACAATTATTAAGCCTATAAACCGTTAAATAGCGCAAATTTTTTGCAAAACATTTTTATTTTGATTTTTGTGTAGGATTCAGATAATCCGGTCGTTCTCTATCAGTTTTAACAAATATTAAATCTATAAACCGTTAAAAAGCGAGAAATTTCAAGAATGGAGTCTACCGAGCTCAGGATCGCCACTTAGAAATCTAGCTGAGGCACTTAGGTCAGATGTTTCAATCGGGAAGTTAAAAAACACTTTGAGCACGTCGTCCTTCGGATGGGACTTTAAGCGATGATCCAGGGCTTTTTCGAATGTGAGGTACTCGATAATGAGACGTATGTTATGTAAATAAACCTGGTTAGGTGAAATTTCACTTAGGTTGAAAATAGCCTTGAGCACGTCGTCCGTCGGATGGGACTTTTCGGATATATCTGATTCTGTCGTATCAGTTTTAACAATTATTAAGCCTATAAACCGTTAAATAGCGTGAATTTTTTGAAAAACATTTTTATTTTGATTTTTGTGTAGGATTCAGATAATCCGGTCGTTCTCTATCAGTTTTAACAAATATTAAATCTATAGCAGTTATACCCGGCGTTGCCCGGGGAACTTTGATTTTTCTCCCAATATCATCTATAACGCTATTCAGTTCATCGACAGTACATTCATGATGTTATAATTTTCAATTATTCATACGGAATAAGGCTTATAGTCCTTCAGCTGTTCTAACGCTAGTAAGTTTTTAGGACCCCTGGGCACCACAGCTAGTATGCGCCTTTCAACGGCGGAAGCCACACCTAGTGAATACTTAGCATCGCTGGACGTCCTAGTCAGTGCGTACTTAAGAACGTTTGTGACCACAGCTAGTATGTGGCTTGCAGCGCTGAGCACCACAGCTAGTACGTAGTTGGGAATGCTGGGCATCATAGCTAGTATGTGCCTTGCGACGGCGGACCCAACAGCTAGTACGTAGTTAGGAACGCTGGTCACCACAGCTAGTATGTGCCTCGCAACAGCGGACCCCACAGCTAGTACGAAGTTAGGAACGCTGGGCATCACAGCTATTAAGTGCCTTGCAACAGCGGACCCCACAGCTAGTATGTAGTTAAATACGCTGGGCATTACAGTTAGTAAGTGCATTGCAACAGCGAACTTCACAGCTAGTACATAGTTAGGAACGCTGGGCACTACAGCTAGTAAATGCCTTGCAACAACGGACCCCACAGCTAGTACGAAGTTAGGAACGCTGGGCACTACAGCTAGTAAATGCCTTGCAACAACGGACCCCACAGCTAGTACGATATTAGGAACCCTGGGCATCACAGCTAGTATGCTTTGCAACGACGGACCCCACAGCTAGTACGTTTTTAGGAACGCTGGGCCCTACAGGTAGTAGGTGCCTTGCAACTGCGAACCCCACAGATAGTATATAGTTAGAACCACAGGGCATCATAGCTAGTATGAGTTTTGCAACGGCGGACCCCACAGCTAGTACCTACGAGTGAAATACGCTGGGCCACACTGCTAGCGCCTTGCAACAGCAGACCCCACAGCTAGTACGTAATTAGAAACGCTGGGCATTACAGCTAGTAAATGTCTTATAGGTGCCTTACAACAGCGAACCCCACAGCCAGTACATAGTTAGGAACGCTGGGGCTGAGCACCACAGCTAGTAAGTACCTTGCAACAGCGGACCCCACAGCTAGTACGATATTAGGAACGCTGGACATCACAGCTAGTAAATGTCTTGCAACAGTGAACCCCACAGCGAATACATAGTTACTACTACTACATGTGAAATTCATGACAATCCGATTCATGACAATACGATCAACCGTTAATGAGCTAGCTCTATATTTATACTTAGTCCCCCCCCCCCTCAACCCCGCCACCCGCTCAAAACTTCGGGACGCCACACTCCTTATTTTTCTATTTGGCCTTCAGGAATAATATATGCGAAATTTCGTGACAATACGACCAACCGTTAATGAGCTAACTCTATATGTATATTTAGCCCCCCCCCACAACCCTCCTTCCTGTTCAAAATTTTGGGCCGTCACACACCTAATATTTCTATTTGACCTTTAGGAATAATACATGTGAAATTTCATGACAATTCGACCATTAGTTAATGAGTTAGCACTATTTATATACGTAGGCCCCCCTTACAACCCCCCCTCCCGATCAAAACTTTGGAACGCCACACACCTTATTTTTCTATTTGGCCTTCAGGAATACTCCATGTGAAATTTCGTGACAATCCGACCAACCGTTAAAGAGTTAGCTCTATATTTATACTTAGGCCCCCCACAACCCCCCCTCCCGTTCAAAACTTTGGGACGCCACACACCTTTATTTCCTATTTGGCTTTTAAAAATACTACATGTGAAATTTCATGACGATTCGCCCATTAGTTAATGAGTTAGCTCTATATTTATACTTAGGCCCCCCCACTACCCCCCCTCCCGTAAAAAATTTTGAGCCGTCACACCGCCTATTTTTCTATTTGGTCTTCAGGAATACTCCATGTGAAATTTCGTGACAATCCGACCAACCGTTAAAGAGTTAGCTCTATATTTATACTTAGGCCCCCCCACAACCCCCCCTCCCGTTCAAAAATTTGGGACGCCACACACCTTTTTTTCCTATTTGGCTTTTAAAAATACTACATGTGAAATTTCATGACGATTCGCCCATTAGTTAATGAGTTAGCTCTATATTTATACTTAGGCCCCCCCACTACCCCCCCTCCCTTAAAAAATTTTGAGCCGTCACACCGCCTATTTTTTTATTTGGTCTTCAGGAATACTACATGTGAAACTTCGTGACAATGCGACCAACTGTTAAAGAGTTAGCTCTATATTTATACTTAGGCCCCCCCACAACCCCCCCTCCCGTTCAAAACTTTGGGACGCCACACACCTTTTTTTCCTATTTGGCTTTTAAAAATACTACATGTGAAATTTCATGACGATTCGCCCATTAGTTAATGAGTTAGCTCTATATTTATACTTAGGCCCCCCCACTACCCCCCCTCCCGTAAAAAATTTTGAGCCGTCACACCGCCTATTTTTTTATTTGGTCTTCAGGAATACTGCATGTGAAACTTCGTGACAATGCGACCAACTTTTATAGAGTTAGTTCTATATTTATACTTAGGCCCCCCCACAACCCCCCCTCCCGTTCAAAACTTTGGGACGCCACACACCTTTTTTTCCTATTTGGCTTTTAAAAATACTACATGTGAAATTTCATGACGATTCGCCCATTAGTTAATGAGTTAGCTCTATATTTATACTTAGGCCCCCCCACTACCCCCCCCTCCCGTAAAAAAGTTTGAGCCGTCACACCGCCTATTTTTTTATTTGGTCTTCAGGAATACTGCATGTGAAACTTCGTGACAATGCGACCAACTGTTAAAGAGTTAGTTCTATATTTATACTTAGGCCCCCCCACAACCCCCCCTCCCGTTCAAAACGCTGGGACGCCACACACCTAATATTTCTATTTGTCTTTTAAAAAGACTACGTGTGAAATTTCATGACAATTTGACCATTAGTTAATGTGTTAGCACTATTTATATACTTAGGCCCCCCTTACAACCCCCCTCCCGTTCAAAATTTTGAGACGCCACATAGCCTATTATTCAATCGGGCTCAAAAGGATGCTATATGGGAAGTTTCATAAAAATCAGTCCAGCGGTTTGGGCGTGATGCTGGAACAAACATACATACAAACAAACAAACAAACCCCGTTTCAGCTTTATTAATATAGATTATAACTGAGTTAATGTATGTTAGATTTGAGTAAAAGACATGACATAATTGTGACTAAACTAATAATTAACATTAAATTATTTACACCAAAACAAAGCATATTATATCTAAACAAAAACAATAATTGTTATAATTATTATAAACTAAATATAAACGAGTGAAGATTTACAAACAAAAAACAAATAGTATGATATGTAAACAAAGACAACATCCTGAGCGAGCAGAAGTTCTAAAATAATAAAATATAATATTTTTTAAAACAAACACACCGAAATGTGATGTCACATATAAAATAAATAATCTCAAGAACAAAAACCACCTACATCATCTAATTTACACTATTTGAAATAAAAAAAAAATCAAATAATAAAATAGGGTTAAGGTTTGTAATAATATAACTCACTTCGTTCTGCCAGTATTCTACTTATTCATTCAAGTAAATAATTTAATGTTAATCATTGGTGTTCGTGCCACGGCCGATTTTATTGGAATGAGTGTGGAGCGTACAGGATTGTGAACAGTGGACTGTATAATGGAAACAGAACGTATTTATAAAACACACTTACCCCTTTTCCAGGCTGAGCCGTCTTCGCCCAGGGGAATCTAACAAAACACAAATTGCTGGCCAGCAGCGTTTGTTATTCTATTAAATACCTGAACGGAAATCTGGAAGGTCAGGCTGGAACAGGCAAACTAGGAGCCTCAGTGGAGGCAACGGGAGTACAGAGGGTCCTGGGGCCTTAGAGGCAACTTGAACACAACTAGAGAACTACTGGGGCCTCAGGGGGAGGCAACGATAAGGAGACTGGGGCCTTGCAGGCAACGTATAGCAGAACTGAGACTACCTCAGGGGAAGGCAACGATAAGGAGACTGGGCCTTGTAGGCAACGTGTAGCAGAACTGAGACTACCTCAGGGGGAGGCAACGATAAGGAGACTGGGGCCTTGTAGGCAACGTGTAGCAGAACTGAGACTACCTCAGGGGGAGGCAACGATAAGGAGACTGGGGCCTTGTAGGCAACGTGTAACAGAACTGAGGCTACCTCAGGGGGAGACAACGATAAGGAGACTGGAACCTTGTAGGCAACGTGTAACAGAACTGAGACTACCTCAGGGGGAGGCAACGATAAGGAGACTGGGGCCTTGTAGGCAACGTGTAGCAGAACTGAGACTACCTCAGGGGGAGGCAACGATAAGGAGACTGGAGCCTTGTAGGCAACGTGTAACAGAACTGAGACTACCTCAGGGGGAGACAACGATAAGGAGACTGGAACCTTGTAGGCAACGTGTAACAGAACTGAGACTACCTCAGGGGGAGGCAACGATAAGGAGACTGGGGCCTTATAGGCAACGTGTAGCAGAACTGAGACTACCTCAGGGGGAGGCAACGATAAGGAGACTGGGGTCTTATAGGCAACGTGTAGCAGAACTGAGACTACCTTAGGGGGAGGCAACTATACGACTGGGAGACTAATCCTCACCTGATCAACAAGTGGGTGGGGGTACCTAATTATACATACAAACATAATAAATAAAAAAATGGCGACAAATTCAAGCTACTGGCCTGACCAATTGGTTTAGTCATAATTATGTCATGTCTTTTAATCATATCTAACATACGTTAACTCAGTAATAATAATTTATATAATATATAAATAAAGCTTGGTAGAAATTCCACAACTTTGTTTTATTCCACTGCGAGTCTGATCTCTCTTTTAATAGACCAAGCCAATGGAGAATAATATTCTAAAGCTCCATCTGTACCAAATGTAACAAAAGCTTGAAATATGTTTTAAATAAAAATTGTTTATAACCACTTCCAGTGTTAGAATAATATAATTTGTTTATACATAGATTTACCTTCTAAATCTGGCAAAACGTCGTTCATCAAATCCGGTTCTGTAATTAAGAAGGAAAGAGAGTCAACAAATGGACAGGTCTATTAAGCACGTCAACTGCTCCTCTCATTCTGGCAAGTTTCAAAAAATTATTCCTGCACGAGCTGCGTCAAATATGAAACTGTTTTTATATATTCAAATAAGGTATAAATTAAATATTAAACAATTTCAAGAGGACATAATGAAAATATACCTTTTTGAGTTATCTTGTCATTTTAACTGGTTGATGTGGATCCCACACCCGAGTGTAACTTTAATTTAATTTCGCATAGTTTTCAAGCTATATAGTTTTAATCCGTTTCAAGTAGGACACCCAGTATATATGTTCTATAGCGTAACTAAGTGTGACTGAGTAATGGAAATTCCCAGGCCAAATCACTGAAGCTCCTTCAATTAATCTAAAACTTTTTAAATGTCCCAAAAACTGTTGAAACAAGTAGCTAAAGAATGCATGCATTCCAGTGATATGTTTTTTTAATATTTGGTTCGATGTAAAGTTTTTCTTTGATCAGGCCAACGAAGCCCGGCCACCAAAAACAAACTAGGAGTCATGAGGAGTATTCAGGTGATTCCCCTCATTTTAGCTGAATATAGTATAGACTGCTTTTTTCGGTTCTTTTGTTCTTCGACCTGTATAGCCTTGCTTCCTGCTTTTGTCTTAATTATTTGAAAACCCATTCTGGGCAGAGTCAACTAGTTAGTCCGATCGTACCGAAAGGTACCGCCTAATTGCCTCTTAACCTGAGTGCTATTCGGTCCCCATTAGTAATTGACATTCTTAAGACTATCCATTAAACGACCCCGTTGTCGGAAGGGGACGCGGGCCTCTCAAATCTTCTAGAGAGTCGCCATACATATAAATTTTCTTATTTTTGAAAGATTTTTTAAATTAAGTACAACTTGCCCCTTCGTTTTATTGAATAGTTTAAAGTTAGTGTGCGTTCAGCGCCTCTGGTGGAGGACTCAGTCAACGTAAAGTTACTACTCATATTGCCCCTCCTAAAGAAGATCACACATCATCTCATTTCGGTACAACCACTCGTTCAAAAGTTATGCAATGTGGTCACTATATTTTGAAACTTACTGTTTAAAGGAGTTGGTTCCCTATTCTACTTCACTGCGATTTATGAAACGAGAGGCGAGATGCCAATTGCCTTTTCAGGTCCGGTTTCTGGGTCTGCTCTCCTCATCTTCCTCCACGTCATTGGGTAGTGCACCTAGTATGTTTAGAGTGTGTCACATTCCGAGGCTGTTTTTTTTCCCTCAGAAATTTCTACGACTCCATCAGTCCTTGAAAGTATTCATACCCCACTCGAATTTTAAGAAGGATTAAGGCTTTTGAACAAACATTGCCGTCATTGGTGGTCATCAATTGTGAAATTGAAATATATTTGTATTATATACCAATGCCCCCCGAGGGAATTTTACAATTTTCGGAATTTTCTCGTTGTTTTCAGTTTTTTTCACGGTATACGGAAACAAAAACTGTCTGCCTAAGACTTTGACCGGGAGGGGTTGTGAGCAGAGACAACACATGAACATTAACGATAGGGTTTTCCTAAAATTTCCCATATAGGGAGATAGAAGCCTTGTAACCCCTTGAGTTACAATATTTACAAATAACAACTAAAATATTAGTAATAAATAAAAAAAGTCGTCGGTGATTCACCGGCAATGTACTTCCCCAGCCTGAATAAATGAATGGTGTTTTCGCTCTCTCTCCAAAATTAATCGGCCGTTTGGGCTAAAAATAAATTGTTGACTTACATAGGGGCTTCTGAATTCTTTTACTAAATTTCATGTCGGTACATTCATTTCATCTGCAGTTTTATATAGTTTTGAGTCGAGCCAACTCCTCTGATCCCTCCATTACCCTTTGGCCGATTTCGCGAAAAATTAATAAGTGTGTTTCTTCTATGGTTTTGAATTTAAATATAAAATTTCATGTTGATACATTTATTACATCAGCAGTTATTAGAGTTTAGGGTAAAAATCAATTGGTGTCGTCCCTATAGGGTTCTTTTTTTTTTCATTTTGGAATCAGGGGGTGGGAAAACATGAAACTCTGGTGAAAACTTAACATCGAATTTCAGACAGATTACAGAACTTCCCCTTTACTTCGTATAGTAAAGTTAAAATAAAAATATCCTTCTAAATAATAAAATAAAGCTTCACTTGAAGATAGAGTCAGAGAGCACTCGAAAGTGAACTTTGACCAGGTTCTGTCTCTAAAGGATTGCTGGCACAGGACTCCCATCAAGACCAGGGACCAACAAACATGTAGAAATACTTTCTGTTTTCCTTACCGTCAGATTCAACTTCATCACTGAAATTTTCAATACTGGGATCTTCAATACTGTTTTCAATACTGAGATCTTCAGTAAAGGGGTCTTCAAGAAAGGGATCATCAGTAAAGAGTTTCTCAGTTCTGGCGGGATCTATAGGAGCAGCTCGCCCTACTTGAATCTGAAAGTAATGAAAATAATTTTATTTTTGTTTATATGTTAAGTATTCATTACTTTGTTATATCTTTACTCAAAAACGATTCTAGGAAGCAATGAACTTGAAATTTAAGATGAAGATGTTATATATCCTGACTTAGATCTGAAGACAAATCATCACCATGGGGAAGTGACAACCCAATGTACAATTTTGAAATCAAAACAAGAAAAGATATTTTATTTTTATTTTTATCAATATACAAGATATTGAACTTCAATGATCAAAATAATAATAAAGAAACAGTTAGAAATACAATGAAGAAAAGTCACGTCCAGGAATTAGGGTTAACATTGCAGAATGTATGAACATTTAGAAAATACAGAATTAATAATAAAATATAAAAAATGTATGTAATAAAAAAAGGAAAAACACATACCTTTATGATAAATGTGGAAGAAATATAAACAAAAGCAGTTTTTTCAACGAAATTTACAAATGAAGAAAGCGAAACATGACATCTCTATCAACCAATTTTCAAAAACCAAATTTTTCAAAATTATGTTCAGACTAGATTAACAAGGTAAAGAAAACATCGAAGAACGAAATGGAGGAGAAAAATGGTTTAACTACGAGGCCATAACGCCCACAACTAAAGCGCTCTGGTGAAAAAAAAAAAAAAAAAAATTTACTCGAATAAAAGCTCCACCACAATAAAATGAAATGATTAATGGTAAGAAATAATTCACCTGAAGAAACAAAAACGTCAGGCGTCCAAGGTTCACAAAAGTCAATTGCAAACAACTGGGCAGCAGGTCCAGAAAAATAATAAATAAGTTGTCGGTGAATCAAGGATAATGTACTTCGCCAGAACGATGTAGTTAACAACATCTTATAGCAGGCGATTTCAATGCCTGGGCGGTCGAGTGGGGCAGCAGGGGCACCAACCCAAGAGGGAGGGCCCTCTTGGAAGTTTTCGCCTTATTTATTTTTTTTTTTGTTTTTCGGGTGTACCGGTCTCTGAAGGAGGCTCAAAAACACCCGTCCTCCGCGTAGGGGGGAATAAGAGCACAATATTATTCTCGTTTAGTTTATTTCTGCCACGGCCTGCTGTAGAACCCGCCAATCGCCGGGGCGTCTGGCCGGGTCCCCCAACCTACCCTATCGGCGTTTCCCGAGAAAACTCGGGATCAGGCATCCATGCTCTTGGCTGCGTTGCGCCGAGGATGGTCGCAGGTGGGCTGAGTTACTAGCAACCCGCGGTCATCCCCGGAACCACGCTAAACTGCCCTCTTTACCCTCCGCCAGGAGGCGACGAATCGACCGAACTCCGGGTAGTCAGCCTCACTCATCAGCTTCAGCGGGTTCAGTCCCAGGTACGATCCTGTCCGGCGTATCAACTCCACCCTAGGCCCGTCGTACAGCGGGCATTCGAGAACTACGTGTTCTGCAGTCTCGACGCCGCCGCACGAGCAGTTCGGGCTGTCCTTCTTCTTGAAAAAGAAGAGCTTGGAGTTAAAATCCCCGTGACCCGATAGTATCTGGGACGTCCAGTGGTCCGGCTTTACCCAAACAGATTCTAGTCTTGCCCGGACGTTTGGAAAGTAAGCCCAGGTCGTTCGGCCATCTGATGATCGTGACCATCGATGCTGCCATTTATCTACTATCCACTCTTGGACTATGTCCTTACAACGCTCTGGTCTGGACTGTCCGTGTAGTTCCTCCTCCAGGGCTAGTCGCAAAGGCTCGTCGGTATCCCCTCTAAGTGGCAGATTGGGTCTGCAGTGGTACGAGGCGACGGACCCGTCCAAGACCAAGTCAATGGGTGGGGCTCCCGCCAGTACCTGCAGCGCAGCCGTAGAGATTGTCCGATAGGCCTTTGTGACCCTTAACAGGGCTGTTCTCTGTGCCTGGACGAGGATAACCCGCTGCCGTTTCGTAGGGCCATGCCACCATCCTGCAGCCGCGTACCTCGCAACAGCCTCGAACACCCCGGTGTAGATTGCTCTACACGGGGAGTAGCCGAGGCCCCATGTTGCTCGGGCTAGGCAGCTCAGAGCGTTGAAAGTGGCTATAATCCTCTCTTTAATGGCAACAGCGTGGGGTGTGACGTTCAGACCCGGCCCGATTCGCACTCCTAGGTACGTAACCGTTGCCGGGCACTCAACGCGCAGTCCATGGTATCTTATGACCAGAGGATGCCGGGCGTCAGTCCTCCCTCTCATTAGCATGGCCAACGTTTTGCCAGGTAAGAGGGCGAGTTTGTTGGTGCAACACCAGCTGTCAATATGCCCAATGGCGATCTCCGCGCGTTGGGTCAGAGCAGCGCGACTATCTGCCTGCACCGTGACCACGAGGTCGTCGACGTAGGCTATTGCCTTGAAACCACGATTCTCTAGGTCACGGAGCAGTTCGTCAAAGAGTATGGTCCACAGAGTGGGTCCGAGGACCGAGCCCTGAGGACAGCCTCTGGTGACCTCCACAGTAGTGCTGGCATAGCGCTGGCTCATGGTTGCTGAGCGTTCGCAGAGGAAGCTGGAGATCAGCCTAAATAGATTTCTAGTTGGTCCCATCATTCGCAGTCGCGTGAGAATCGCAGGCCACCAGGCGCTATCGAAGGCCGCTGCAATGTCGAAGAAGACACAGAGTGCATATTTGCCCCTGTCCTCCTCCACATCCGCCCTTAGCCTCCTCAAGGCGTCCTCAGTGGACCTACCCCTCAGGTAACCGTACTGCCGATGGGACACGTAGGCATGAACCTGGGCGCGAATTCCGTTGAGGACGAGAGTCTCCAGCACCTTACCGAGCACGGGAAGTAGGCTGATTGGTATATAACTCCTTGCCAAGGCAAGGTCCCTGTCCCCAGGCTTGAGAAACGTGCAAACAATGGCCCGTTTCCATGCTCTCGGGAAGTGGCCCTGCCTCAAGCAGGCATTGTACAGGTGCATCAGATCTGGCTTGATGACCGGGAAAGCTTTCTTGATTATGGCCGCGTCTATGAGATCACTCCCAGGGGCGCCGCCACTCTTCTGCTTCCCAACCGCCAAATCCAAATCGATCACATCCCAATCAGGCGCATCTCCCGTATCCGGCAGCGCACGAGATGCAAACCTGATGTCATGCTGGCTGGGTGTATCTTCCTCCGGGCCAGGAAGGCCTCTTTCAGGTACATCCCAGCGGCCTCCTCCAGAGACGTGGCGTACAATCCGCCATCTCTGATGGAGGCCATGGGGGCGACCGCTTTTAGCCTGCCGGTGGCAACCCGGTAGGGGATCCCCCACGGGTTTTTGCTGCTTTCGTCCTCAATGAACTTCCTCCAACTTTCCTTTTTTGCGGTTTCGATCCGCTTACCATAAGCCTTGCTTAGTTGCCTGTACTCCTCCCTTCGCATCCACCTTAGGAGAGGGTCTCGGCACCGTTGGCTCCTTCTCCTGGCACGATGAACGGCCCTTTTGGTAAGGGTGAGGTCCTCGCTCCACCAAGGGACCTTCTTGGGCCGGTTGACTTTTCTCGGGATGGTTTCGTCGGTGGCTCGCAGGAAAATACTGCTGAGTTTGCCAACCTCCTCCTCAATCTGGTCAACCGGGTCCAAGCCCCTGAGGCCCTCCCATTCCTCGTCACAAGAGTAGGTGGTGACAGACGCCACGAAGGCGTCAGAAAACGGGAGTCCCTAGGCCTGACTGCAGGGAGCCGGGCATCAAAGAGCCGAACGTCTAGGACACTATGGTCACTAGACGTAATCTCTCGGACGCTCCAGCTACCCAGAGCCCGGTATAAGGGGGAGAGTCTCCATTGGAGCCACGGAAGGTGGGAGAGGAGTGCGGGTCATTAACAACGCATAGATCATGGCGGGCAATCACATCCACTGGGCCATTGGGCGTTCGTTGTTCCGTGCGCCAGTGATAATTTTGTGGCCAGTACCAAGGCCTGCCACGCAGCCTCTGACGCAGTAGGGCTCCTGGAGAGCTAATACATCAACACTCTCGGCAGCAACCAAATGCCGCAGTTCCTCCGCCACAATCCTGCGCCTGTGCATGTTGTGCTGCCACAGGCGGAGGCCCTCGCGCATCCTACCCGCCATAATCGGTCCGCGAAACAAGGGCCTTCAAGGCACGGATGTATGACGGGCAGGTCTCGCTATCAGCCATGTGTACGGCGCAAGGACCCCGTCTGCGGAAGTTCACGCAGTTCGGCGCCTGGGCCTTATTGGGGCAGCTGGTGTTGTGCCCCTCCACTGAACACCTCGCACATACCTGAGGTCTGTTGCACGTCTTTGCAACATCTCCGAAGACCTGGTATCTCCAGCACCTGGAAACCTCCAGGAGTCCTTGACTCTGAGAATGAAGCACCCTAGAGTCATCCTCCCGGAGATGATGAGGGCTCCTCTAGTTGCTGCAGTCGCCTCGACTACCCAGTTCTCGGTCGATCCGCCCCTAGGGCCACTCTTGTACACCAGCCTGGGAGACTCCAAGCCGGGGTACTGAGTCATGAACCTCCCGGAGAAATCCCCCTCCGACCAACCAGAGGGCACGCCATAGACGACCAGGCGCGGGCTCCTTTTAGGAAGCGCCCGCGCTTTCAGGCCCGCCTCCTGGAGCCTCACACTGGTTGCCAGCACCTCCAGCTCGTCGGCTGTGGAGACCTCCACGAGAATCCCCCCCCCCCCCCTCCTAGCGGGTCGGCAGGACCTGACGTTGATTTCGAGTTCTCTCGGGGTCAGCTTATCTAATGCTGTCTCCAAGGAATCCTTGTCGGACCCCTGGATGGGGGCAACCACCGCCACAAATGTTTGAGGTTTGGTCGGGCCCCCAGCGACTGTGTTCTTCGCCTTCTCCAACAGCTCCTTCAGCAGGAGCTTCCTGCCAGCTGCAGGTTGCGCTGGTGGGGCCGCCTGTTGGGCGGGTGGGGCTGCTGGGGCGGCGGATATCGCTGTCCTCTTCTTCCTATTCCTCCTGCCCAGCACCTCGGTCCACGTCTCTTGCGGTGGGGGCAGGTTTTTGTCTAGGGCAGAGGGGCTGTTGGAGGGGGGATCCCTCGGCATAGCAGGATTGCTGGGCTTCATGGGGGGGGGGGGGGGGGGGGGGCGATTGAAGTGGGACGGGCCAGGACTGGTTCCGACGCTGGTGCCATCGAAGACCCGCCAGCGGTTCTTCGGGCAGATGTCGTCCCCGGTTCAGACAATTCGGATGCATGAGGGGCAGATCCGCTGAGGATGCGTTGAGGATGCTGAGGGCGGATGTCGGGGAGGGCAGAGGGAAATACTCTCTCTGTATCTTCTTCGACATAGCCGCGGACTTCGACTGCGCCTGGTGGCCTGCCATTCTCTTGCGATTACGGTCTGTGGGAATTCCCAGGAACCTATTCGGGCTCATCTCCAGCTTCCTCAGCGAGCGCTCTGCGACGGTGAGGCAGCAATTCACCAGCACTACAGCGAACGTCACCAGGGGGTGTCCCCAGGGCTCGGTCCTCGGACCAACACTTTGGAACATCCTCTTTGATGGACTGCTTCGTGACCTCGAGACTCGTGGACTCAAGGCAATTGCCTATGTCGATGACCTAGTGGTCACGGTGCACGCTGACAGTCGAGCTACTTTAACCGCCCGAGCCCAAGCCGCGATTGACGCTACGGACACATGGTGCCGACTAAACAAGTTAACCCTCTCTCCCAGCAAGACAGCGGCCATGCTGATAAGAGGAAAAACTGACGCCCGCCACCCCCTGGTTCTTGCAGTACACGGCCGACGCGTTGAGTTTCCGGCCGTGGTCACGTACCTAGGTGTGGGGATTGGGCCGGGATTCAACGTCACGCCCCACACAGTTGCCATCAAGGATAAGACAACAGCGTCACTCTGAGCTACCTAGCCCGAGCGACGTGGGGCCTCGGGTACTCCGCGTGTAGAACTATTTACACCGGGGTCTTCGAGGCCGTAGCAAGATACGCCGCTGCCGGATGGTGGCATCGCCCCACCAAACGACAGCGTACGTTGCTATTACAAGCTCAAAGAGCGGCCCTCCTCAGGGTTACCAAGGCCTACCGTACAGTTTCCACGGCTGCGCTGCAGGTGCTGGCGGGGGCTCCTCCCATAGACCTAGTCTTGGATGGAGCCGTCGCCTCGTACTTATGCAGACGCGGCTTACCACTGGAAGCAGACGCGGACGTGGCCTTGCGTCAAGCCTTAGAGGAGGGGATGCAAGGACAGGCGAGACCGGAGCGCGTGAGGGGCATTGTCCAGGAATGGATTGTGGAAAGATGGCAACGGCGTTGGGCGCAATCGACAGATGGCCGAACCACCTTCGCCTATTTCTCGACCGCCCGGACGCGCCTTGACTCTCCATGGATACAACCAGACCACTGGATGTCATAGGTGCTATCAGGTCACGGCGACTTCAGCGCCAAGCTCTTCTTCTTTAAGAGGAAGAACAGCCCTGCCTGCTCGTGTGGCGGCGTCGAGACTGCGGAACACGTAGTCCTTGAATGCCCGCTATACGACGGGCCTAGGGCGGCGCTGATTCGCCGGACAGGATCGTACCTGGGACTGAACCTGCCGGGACTGATGACGGAGGCTGGCTACCCGGCCTTTGGTCGGTTCGTCTCCTCCTGGCGAAAAATTAAGAAAGCCTTCTAACCCGGTGCCGGGGGCCCCGCCGACAGCCAACAGGCGCAGCGGTGGCTGCCCCCGGCTCCGGAAGATAGGCAGAAGAGAACCCACCGAAGAATCTCGAGCTCACTCGGCGTAATGAGACGTTGAGGAACCAATGACGACTGCGAACCGTAGCCATCGAGCAGGTCCACAACGGACAAATAGGGTGATGTGACCGACCCCCCCTCAGGGGGTCAGGGGCACCCTAAAAAAAAAAGAAAAAAAAAAGAAAAAAGAAAAAAAAAAGAAAAAAGAAAAAAAAAAAAAAAAAAATATGTCGTCCCCGGCATCAGCCTAGTGGCGATGGCCTCCGCCATTACCTCCGGCCTAAACCCTTTCAAATTTCGGATGATACTTTGACCCTGGTATCGGCCTCGATCTGTCTGGCGATTGAGGCCGCCAGTAGGTCAACGAGACGCTGGACCCGCTCATTCACCCTCTGCTGGCTGGCCTTGCTCATTCTGGAGGTCTGGGCAGCGACCATTTGCTGAATGGTTGCCGCCTCTTTGTTGGGGCAGCCCCTGAGCGGGGCGGCGGGCTCGGCGTTCTTTCCTCCTGCTGTTCCGCTCGATTTCTTGGAGGCGGGAGAAATCTTCGGGACGGGGAGGGTAGATCGGCGGGGGGGAGGGGGATGGGGGCGGGTGAAATTGCCTGTGGGGCTTCCTGGGTGGCAGGGGGTGGGGAGGTGGGGGGGACACGGGGACACTTCTTCATTGAAAAAAAAAAAAAATAATAAAATGAAATAAAAAAATAAAATAAAATAAATTAATAATAATAATAATAAAAATAAATAAATAAATAAAAGAAAACGGGAAACACCGCCGGCGGGAGCTCAGGGGGGCGTGGTGCGGGGTGGGTTGGGAAACGTTCTCCTCCTAGACACGCCCACAACCCCAACTGCTACTTGGGGAATTCAAATAATAATATATGTTGAACTCACCCCTTGTACGCAAACCACTCCTCTGATTGTGTCCAAATTTCGGATTGAGAGCCTTTACACTCTACCCTCTAACAATGCCAACTTTGTTTTTGAGTTAGATCACTATAACCACTTCACAAAGCACTTTAACTACTTCACTGGTGCGGAGCAGGTCTAGGACATGTTTTTTTTTTTTTTTTTTTTTTTTTTTTTTTTGTTTTTTTTTAGGGTGCCCCTGACCCCCTGAGGGGGGTCGGTCACATCACCCTATTTGTTCGGCGGGGAAATGGGTAACCTTTCTCCGTTTTTATTCACAATTTACTTTTGGTCCTATGGACGGCTGTGGACCGGCTCGATGGCTACGGTCGGCAGTCGTCCTTGGTTCCTCGCCGCCTCATTGCGCCAAATGAGCTCGAGACTCTTCGGTGGCTTCTGGTCTGCCTATCTCCCGGAGCCGGGGGCTGCCACCGCAGCGCCTGTCGGCGGTCGGCGGGGCCCCCGGCACCGGGTTAGAAGGCTTTCTTAATTTTTCGCCAGGAGGAGACGAACCGACCAAAAGCCGGGTAGCCAGTCTCCGTCATCAGTCCCGGCAGATTCAGTCCCAGGTACGATCCTGTCAGGCGTATCAGCGCCGCCCTTGGCCCGTCGTATAGCGGGCATTCGAGGACTACGTGTTCCGCAGTCTCGACGCCGCCACACGAGCAGGCAGGGCTGTTCTTCCTCTTAAAGAAGAAGAGCTTGGCGCTGAAGTCACCGTGACCTGATAGCACCTGTGACATCCAGTGGTCTGGTTGTATCCATGGAGAGTCAAGACGCGTCCGGACGCTCGAGAAATAGGCGAAGGTGGTTCGGCCATCTGTCGATTGCGCCCAACGCCGTTGCCATCTTTCCACAATCCATGCCTGGACAATGCCCCTCAGGCGCTCCGGTCTCGCCTGTCCTTGCATCCCCTCCTCTAAGGCTTGACGCAAGGCCACGTCCGTGTCTGCTTCCAGTGGTAAGCCGCGTCTACAGAAGTAAGAGGCGACGGCTCCATCCAAGACTAGGTCTATGGGAGGAGCCCCCGCCAGCACCTGCAGCGCAGCCGTGGAAACTGTAGGGTGGGCCTTGGTAACCCTGAGGAGGGCCGCTTTTTGAGCTTGTAATAGCAACGTACGCTGCCGTTTGGTGGGGTGATGCCACCATCCGGCAGCGGCGTATCTTGCTACGGCCTCGAAGACCCCGGCGTAAATAGTTTTACACGCGGAGTACCCGAGGCCCCATGTCGCTCGGGCTAGGTAGCTCAGAGCGCTAAAGGTAGCTGTTGTCTTATCCTGATTTTGATTTATTAACTGCGTGGGGCGTGACGTTGAATCCCGGCCCAATCCCCACACCTAGGTACGTGACCACTGCCGGAAACTCAACGTGTCGGCCGTACACTGCAAGAACCAGGGGGTGGCGGGCGTCAGTTTTTCCTCTCATCAGCATGGCCGCTGTCTTGCTGGGAGAGAGGGTTAACTTGTTCAGTCGGCACCATGTGTCCGTAGCGTCAATCGCGGCTTGGGCTCGGGCAGTCAAAGTAGCTCGACTGTCAGCGTGCACCGTGACCACTAGGTCGTCGACATAGGCTATTGCCTTGAGTCCACGAGTCTCGAGGTCACGAAGCAGTCCGTCAAAGAGGATGTTCCAGAGTGTTGGTCCGAGGACCGAGCCCTGGGGACACCCCCTGGTGACGTTCGCTGTAGTGCTGGTGAATTGCTGCCTCACCGTCGCAGAGCGCTCGCTGAGGAAGCTGGAGATGAGCCCGAATAGGTTCCTGGGAATTCCCACAGACCGTAGTCGCAAGAGAATGGCAGGCCACCAGGCGCAGTCGAAGGCCGCGGTTATGTCGAAGAAGATACAGAGAGAGTATTTCCCTCTGCCCTCCCCGACATCCGCCCTCAGCATCCTCAACGCATCCTCAGCGGATCTGCCCCTCATGCATCCGAATTGTCTGTGCGATACGAAGGCCTGTACCCGGGCTCGAATTCCTGAGAGAATCAGAGTCTCCAACACCTTGCCGGACTCTGGGAGTAGACTGATCGGTCTATAGCTACCCACCAAGGAGAGGTCCCTGTCCCCAGGCTTGACAAACGTGCACACAAGTGCACGTTTCCAAGCACTCGGGAAGTGGCCAGTCCTTAGGCAGGAGTTTACCAGGTGAAGAAGATCCGCCTTTATGGCCGGGAATGCCTTCTTGATCATGGCGGCGTCTATGAGATCCATCCCAGGGGCGCCGCCATTCCTCTGCTTCCCAACCGCCAGACTTAAATCTAATTCGTCCCAGTCCGGAGCGTCCTCCGTATCCGGCAGGGCACGGGCAGTCTCTCTGATTATTACCTGGGCGGGGGTATCTTCCGTCGGGTCGTCCGCCGGAAAGGCCACTCCCAGGTACATCCGTCCTGCCTCCTCCAGGGACAAGGCGTAAACGTCCCCGTCCCTGATGGAGGCCACAGGGGCAACCGGCCTGAGCCTCCCGGTGACGACCCGGTAAGGGATCCCCCACGGGTTTCTGACACTCTCCTCCTCTATGAAATTCCTCCAACTTACCTTCTTCGCAGTGGCGATGCTTCGGTTGTAGGCATTATTCAGTTGTCTGTACTCTTCCCGCCTTAACACCTTCAGAAGGGGATTCCCGCACCGTTGGTACCTACGCCTGGCGCGGTATACAACCCTATTAGCGAGGGTAAGCTTCTCACTCCACCAGGGAACCTTTTTGAGCCTGTTCACCTTCCTGGGGATGGTTTCATCGGCAGCTCGGAGTAATATACTTCCGAGCTGTTCGACTCCCTCCTCGATCTGGTCAACAGGGTCAACGCTCCCGAGGCCTTCCCAATCCTCGTCACAGGAGTAGGTCACAAAGGCGTCCGAGATGGCCTTGCGTGTAGCAAAGCGCGGGTCTCTAGGCCTGACCACTGGAAGACCCGGGTCAAAGAGCTGAACATCTATGACGCAATGGTCGCTAGATGTGACTTCTCTGACACGCCATCCTCCCACAGCCTGGCCTAGTCCGCCGGACACAAGTGTGACATCTATATGGGATTCTCCCATTGCACCACGAAATGTGGGTGGGGAGTCCGGGTCGTTGACAATGCAAAGATCATGGCGGGCTATCACATCCAGTAACCTGCCACCCCGGCGATCGGTGCGAGCCGATCCCCAGGCGACTGACCAGGAATTAACATCCGCCAAGATGATCACGTTGCCCCCCTCGAGTTCATCAAGTATATGATCCAAGTGGCCTAACTGTCGTTCTATGTCCTCAGAAGGGGGGAAGTACCCGCTGATGACATAGCAGCTCACGTTTGCATGCCTGACACAGGCCACTACCATATGGCTGGTAGACAGATGGTGGAGTGCCATCACGTCCATCAGGGGGTCAGTCACAACCAGTGCGGCCATAGGCCGCTGGTTGTCCCTCGCCCCAACCATAATCCTGTGGGCGGTGCCTAGGCCTGCCACGGCGCCTCTAACGCAATATGGCTCCTGGAGAGCAAGTACCTGGATGTTCTCCTGGGATACCAGGTGCCGTACTTCCGCAGCAACGATTCTGCGCCTATTCATGTTGTGTTGCCACACATGAAGACCGTCACGCTGCCTACCGGCCATAGTCCGTGCGAGCGGCCAGGGCCTCTATCGCCCGGATGTATGTCGGGCAGGTATCACAGTTAGCACTGTGATTCGCGGCAGACTTTCCTGTGCCGCAATTGCAACACTTCGGCGGCTTGTTTTTCCTATTCGGACACTTGGTGTCGCTGTGGTTCTCCGCTGAGCACCACGCACATCTCTCCCTGCCCTTACAGTACTTGGCGATATGGCCGAATCCCTGGCACCTATTGCACCTTGTTATATCCAAACAGTCCCCGACCCTGCACGGATACCACCCACCCAGCGTTATGGACCCCGCCAAGACCAGTTCTCTCCGGACATCCGACGAGGCTTCCGCTACCCAGTTTGTAGTCGGGCCGCCCTTCGGGGGGCCTTTCCTGTAAAGTGGAGTAATCCCCTTATACAGTGGGTTCACTGCCTCGAGCCTCCTAGAGAGGTCCTCCCCCGACCAGCTGGCAAGGACATCAAAAAGAACGACCCTGGGTCTTCTTCTGCTGAGCGCCTCGGCCCTCAGACCCGCTGCCTGGAGAGCCGGTGCGCCCAACAGGGACTCCAGCTCGGTCGGAGTGGACACCTGTAGGAGGAGTCCTCTTCTCCTGGCGGGTTTGGCCGACTTCACCTTGATCCCGAGCTCACTCGGGTCCACCAGCTCCAGGGCCGCCTCCAGCCTCCTGCCGTCACTCTCCTGCTGGAAGGTGACGACAGCCCTGTAACCGGCGGCCGGGCGGATACCTCCCTCGGTTGTCAGTTCCCTCCTCAGCTGGCGGACGACATCCGACTTCGTCCTCCGGGGGGGCGCTGTCCTGGGTGGGAAATTCGGGGCTGCGGATGGGGCTGGAGGAGTCGTTTTCGACTGCCTCTTCTTCTTCTTCGACGCCACCATTGTCCAGGACATGGCGTCCGGGTACTCCGCTTCAGTGACCGGAGGTGGGGGGGGAGAGGACGGGAGGGGGATCCCATCCTTTTCCCTCCCTTGGCTGGATACGGAGGGAGGGGCGGCGGGTCTTTTGGGGGAAGCAGCACTTGTAGGTGTGATTTCAGCCGCTCCTCTCTTCTTCTTCTTCGCCCTCCTCTCCGGCACCCCTCCTGGCGGAGTGCTGTTCTGGGGCAGGTCCTCGTCCAGGGCAGGGAGGCCGTTGGAGGGGGGATCCCTCGGCATAGCCGGGATGCTGGGCTGCATGAGGGTCGACCTTAGCATCAACTTGGTGGCGATGGCCTCTGCCATCACCTCCGGCCTAAATCCCTCCAAAATCTCGGATGAGACTTTGGCCCTGCTTTCCGCATCTATCTGTCTGGCGAGCGAGGCCGCCAGCAGGTCAACGAGACGCTGGACCCCCTCATTCACCTTCTGCTGGCTGGCCCTACTCATCCTAGAGGTCTGGGCAGCGACCATTAGCTGAATGGTTGCCGCCTCTCGGTTGGGGCAGCCACTGAACGGGGTGGCGGCCTCGGCGCTCACCGTTCCGCTCGATTCCTTGGGGGCGAGAGGAATCCTCGGGACGGGGAGGGTAGATCGGCGGGAGGGGAGGGCAGATCGGCGGGGGGGAAGGGGGATGGGGGCTGGTGAAATTGTCTGTGGGGCTTCCTGGGGGACAGGGGGTGGGGAGGTGGGGGGGACTTGTGGACACTTCTCCATTGTGAGGGACAACAGCTGGCTTCGAGAGGTGTGGTGCGGGGTGAGGGTGGGTTGGGAAGTGCTCCCCTCCTAGACACGCCCACACACCCAACTGCCACTTTCTAAATTCAAATATTAAATATCTTTTACTCACCGATTGTGCACAAACCACTCGTTAGATTTTGTCCAAACCTCGAACTCAGGACCTTTAGGCACTGGACTCTAATATTGTCAAGTTTATTTTGGAATTTAACACTTTTTTTTTTTTTTTTTTTTTTTTTTTTTTTTTTTTTTTTTTTTTTCACCTTCACAAAATTACACACGCGGAGCAGGTCTAGGACATGTTGCCTCGTTGACAGCCAAGGCGGGACACCCCGCCTTATTGGACTTTCGCCTTATTGGACTTGGTGCTGCTGAATGTGGGAAATGTCCCGACGTTCACGGGGATAGGAACGGGGTCCATCGTGGACCTTACCTTCGTCTCCCCCACCCTGTACAAAGGGGGTGGGGGCTGGAGAGTGGGTCAGGGGTCCCGCCAGCGACCATCAGGCGATCCTATTCGAGGTGTACCCTGTCAGGAGACTCACTCGAAGAGGAGACAGGGGGTTAGGCTCACCCCACTGGAACGTTAGGGACTTCCTGACGGACACCTTCAATCAGGCACTGGAGCTATGGCCGCCTGAGACTAACAGCGCCGGCGCAAGGAGCGCCACCGAGCAGGTGGAGGCCGTCATGCTCTGGCTCTCCCGTGCGTGCGACGTCGCCATGCGAGTCAGCAAGGGATGCATCAGGGGCCCACCGGCATATTGGTGGAGTGACACCATCGCAGCACTACGCGATGAATGCCACTCCGCCAGGAGCCGGTACCAAAGGGCGAGGATGCGTATCACTGCAGACGCAATCCGCCCCTTAGAGCAGACACCGACGAGCCTTTGCGACTAGCCCTGGAGGAGGAACTACACGGACAGTCCACACCGGAGCGTTGTAAGGACATAGTCCAAGAGTGGATAGTAGATAAATGGCAGCAGCGATGGTCACAATCATCAGACGGCCGAACGACCTGGGCTTACTTCCCAAACGTCCGGGCAAGACTTGAGTCGGTTTGGGTAAAGCCGGACCACTGGACGTCCCAGATACTATCGGGTCATGGGGATTTCAACTCCAAGCTCTTCTTTTTCAAGAAGAAGGACAGCCCGAACTGCTCGTGTGGCGGCGTCGAGACTGCAGAACATGTAGTTCTCGAATGCCCGCTGTACGACGGGCCTAGGGTGGAGTTGATACGCCGGACAGGATCGTACCTGGGACTAAACCCAAGGAAGCTGATGACTGAGGCTGACTACCCGGAGTTCGGAAGATTCGTCGCCTCCTGGCGGAAGGTAAAGAAGGCAGTTTAACGTGGTTCCGGGAATGATCGTTGGGTGCTGGTAACACGACCCACCTGCGACATCCTCGGCGCAACGCAGGCAAGAGCGTAGGTGCCTGGCCCCGCGTTCTCTCGGGAAACGCCGAAAAGGTAGGTTGGAGGACCCAACCGATCACTCCGGTGATTGGCGGGGTCCTACAACCGGCCATAACAGCAATAAAATCTTAAATAAGTGCCCTTATTCCCCCCTACGCGGCGGACGTGTGTCGTTGAGCCTCCTTCAGGGGCCGGTACACACGTAAAAAAAAACAAAAAAAAAAAAAAAAAAAAACAAAGGGCGAGGAAAAGAAATGGGGGTAGCGCGGAAGTGCTCCAGCAAAAGTTCGCCGAGGCCAAGCGAAACCTGCACAAGGAGACTCAGAAAAACAAGAGAACCTGCTGGACGGACCTGTGCGCCGAGTTGAACGCAGACCCATGGGGTAGGGCCTACAAGATCGTGACCAAGAAGCTGCACAAGAGCCAGCCAAAGATGGAGCCTGAGGAGGCCCAGAACATCGTGGAATGCCTCTTCCCCTGCAGCGTCGTGGCAACATTAGAGATAGAAGAAGGCGACGAGCCAACGACATCCCCCCTGTCACAAGAGAGGAAATTGAAAGAGCCTGTCGACACGTCGGTGCCAACAAGGCACCCGGGCTGGATAAAATCCCAAACCGAGCCCTGAAAGCAGCAATGAAGGCCAAGCCAATGGTCTTCGCTGATGTGTACGATAGGTGTTTGAGAGCGGGGGTTTTCCCTGGTCGATGGAAAAGGCAACATCTTGTCCTGATCCCGAAGCCGGGGAAGCCCCCAGGTGATCCCTCAGCATACAGACCCCTCTGCCTCCTTGATACAGCGGGGAAGATGCTGGAAGGTTTGTATCACTAAAGAAGTCTATAGTCCTCTGGAGTGCCTCTCGGTGGTTGCCCAGGGCTGCTGGCAGTGCTCTGGTGATGCCTCTCCTGGCCAGCTCCTCCTGATAGAGTGGACACTCCTCCAGGTTGAGCCGCACCGATAGCTCCTCACACAGTTCACACTTCCTGACTTCCTCTCTTCTTATCAGGTGGCCGTGGCTCAGCCGACTGTGATCCATTCGTAGCCTCATCACTGCCACTTCTTCTCGTCGATTATCCCTGATGGACGTTTTCCATGGTTCCACCCCTTTTTTGATGTATTTTAATTTGTCGCGGCCGTCAACTTCGTTCTACATGTTGGTCCAACCCAGTTTAACCTTACTATGTAGTATCTGTTTGAGATCCGATTTTGTAGAAATTTCATTACATTCAGCAGCTGAAGTTGAGGCTTCTTTTGCGGCAAGGTCTGCTTGTTCATTTTCTTCTATGCCTACATGTGATGGAACCCACATAAATATGACTGATTTGCCCTCAGATAAGATATAATCTGTGTATCTATGGATTCTACTCACGAGAGGATTATCAGTGTACAATACTTGGGTTGCTCGTAGTGCTGCCATCGAGTCTGAACAGACGATGAATGATTGTTCATTCATAGTCATCACGTCATGTAGTGCAGCAGAGAGAGCGCACAGTTCTGCAGTGAAGCTAACTGCTCCATGATGGTAATTTGTGCTTTAATGTAGCGCCTTTAGCAACCACAGCAAATCCAGTGTTTCCACTACTCTTAGACCCATCAGTGTACAAGAATTCAAATTTGTGATGTAGGCTTTGAATTTGATTGAATTCGGTTTAATAGATGTTGGTTTCCGAATTCTTTAGCCGATGCGATTCAGTTGGAATAAGGGTTTTCTATGTGTCCATGGTGGCTCCTCCGGAGGGTCACTTCGTGGCTGCACTTCCATGAGATCTAATATGAATTGCCTTGTCCTCAATCCCAGAGGATGCATTCGTCGCTCCTTCATAATATGAAGATTATATTATAATCTGCGGTACTTCGGTTGGAAAACATAGTTGTAGGCAGGGTTGGCTTCGTTCAGGACAAAGTTGCAATGAAGCTAGAGGCTAACCAAAGGCTGCGAAAAAGAAGAGGGGAAATCCCAGTTTCGGCACAAAGCTATTGGATCTTTTGGAAGTTCAAACAAGAACATTTATAAAACATAAAATAATCTAAAAATAATAATTACTCTCATATTATTTTTTAATTATAGTCACAATAAATTCCGTTTAAATAATATTTTTAATACTTTAAGAAAAATATGCCATTATCATAACCTTGATAGTAAAATCCCATTTTTAAGTCATTACAATATTGCCGTATTGAGGTAAAATTTTTAATTAAATGAAGAGAATAAATTTATCTATAGGTAAATTTCAATAGAAACGTAGAGTTATTTATTTCTTAATCAATGTAAGATCTGTTTATTGTTCCTCTTTCATATTCTATATAACTGTAAAGTGTTTCAGTGCTCATTTAATTATTTTTTTTCTAGCTTCATGTGTACAACGAGACTATTTTCAAAAAATAAATGTTATATCCGGAGTGGATCATGTGTCTGAATGGGATCAACAGTTAAAACAACCTTGAAAAATAAATAAAATATTAATAATCTTTATAGAAAATAATTATCAAAATTTTGCCCCAGAGAAGTCTAACATAGTGAAACTAGTTAAGCATTCGTAGTGAAAATTCCAAGAAAAGTGTTCCAACTCTAAGAACTGATCGGAGCTACGTCATCGGTGAGTGAATTTCCCAATTTTTTTCAACTTAACCTGCTCATGATAGAGCAGATTCCCGAGAAGAGTAGAGATACTGAAAACAAAAGTGGGGGGTTATCACCTCAGTGCCAAAGTGAACAACAACCCGCAAGCAACGACCAACAACGCAGTACGGCGGCTTAAGGAATTGTTGTCCAAGGTGGTTGGCAGTCGTGTCTTAGCCGAAGCCCGAGAGGCCTTTCTGAGCTCAGCTGCTTTTGTAGATTCTCTACAACCTACTTTGTTATGAAGTAATAGAAGTTTTTTTGAACAAGTTTTTCGTGTTTGGCTATTTTGTAATCTTTTGTCATATGAATCAAAAAGAAGAGCAACGCATTTGTGTGAAGTTGGGTTAAACTTTTTCAGATGTTGCAAAAGGCTTTTGGGGATGTCTAGGTCGATCACGGTGTCACGAGTGGTACAAGAGGTTCAAAGAAGGCCGGACATCGTCAGAAGACAATCCTCGTTCAGGACGCCCATCAACTTCGACTGACGACGATCATGTTGCCAGAGTGAACGTTCTCGTGAGATGAAATCGTCGTCTAACCATACGTGAAATGGCAGAGGAATACAACATTTCATTTGGCTCATGTCAAGTGGGGAGTGTGCTGCATCTTGACAAGGCGCCTGTTCATTCTGCGTTGCTCATTCTAGATTATTGCACAAAAAACGCCATGGCCGTCATCCCTCAGCCCCCGTACTCACCAGATCTGGCCCCTGCGGACTTTTTCCAGTTTACGAAACTCAAGAGACCCTTAAAAGAGCAGAAATTTCACTCAACTGATGAAATTAAAGAAAAATCGCTGGAGGAGCTGAACAAAATTCCAGAAGATGAGATCTCAGGGTCTCTCCAGCAGTGGAAAGGGCTGTGAGAAAAATGGGCCAAGGGGAGTACTTTGAAGGGGACAATGTCAAATAACTTGTAAATTTTTTAAAAATTAGTCCCGGAATTTTTTAATTACCCCTCGTAGTCATGTCGCTCTGACACATCGTTCGCAAGCCGCCATTGTCGATATAAGCAACTGGTGCATAACAAGCTGGCCCTTTCACATAGTAAAACCTGATGAGAGGGAGACCTGATCCACGACATCCTCTGGCTTTAATGAACCACAGGCGGCACATTGAGAGCCAGGCTGTGATCACGTATTTAGGGGTGTGAATCGCGCTGGGCCTGAAACTGACGCCGCACGTTGTAGCCATTAAAAATGGTGATTAATTATAATACCGTTTTGAAAACATCAAAGTAATTTTTAGCCGTTTTTCAGGAATTAACTTGTACAAGAACCTGGGCAGCTGAGACGGCTGGAGCGTTTACATAGGATGGAGCCTGATAGATTGCCGAGGAGGATACTGGAGAGACACCCGGAATGACAAAGAAGAAGAGGTAGATGGAGGACATGGAGGACGACCTCAGAACAATGGGTGTGAGAAGATGGAGACGGGAGGGCGTGGATAGAGAAGAATGGCGGAAGATCGTTGCGGAGGCCCAGGTTCTATAAGGACCGTAGAGTCAGGGAAAGTAAGTAAGTAAAGTAAGGCAATAAAACATAGGATTTTTCTAGACTAACTAAACTAAGTTAAATTTCCATAGCTTCCGAACTAGTGGCGTTATTTATAAAAATTCATTTCGAATAGATTTTTAAATTAAATGTACCTCAATACTATGTACCTCAATAAAAAAAAAGTACAGGATCAGATTGGAAAATTAAATGTCGGTCTTTAATAAACCTTTTTTTAGGCCTAGAACATACGACTGACTTTAATCTGAAGTAGTCGGAAGAGAATGGGAAGTGTACTTTTAAACGCGTCCATATACATGTCCGACAAAAATTCTCACCGACTAAAAAGCTGTGAAAAATATAGAACTCGTCCTATATTCTTCCGATTCTAAGTCGGTGGGAGGGGATAGAACACAGCTGTTCGTGTGTGTTAAATAAATCTAACTCAACGAAGATACGGAAAACTAATACAAAGGTAGGTAGTCAAAGAAAAGTAAGAAACTTAGAACAACTTAAGTAGGTACCTCAATGTCATTGACAACCTTTCTTCTGTTTAGATACTCTTTCTCATTACAGTGTCAGTATGTTTTAAAGCACTATACAAAATTGATGAGAGCTCATCGAATAATTGCACTGACATCCTATAAAAAGGAAAAAACTTCTGTGGATGTTCCTTCAAATCACAGTGCAATTTATGAAATTGTCCGTTCAACAGCCGTTGACTGGTGATAGGATGAATCACTGTCTTCGGTAAACTGTATTTTTCTTCTTCCTCAGATAAACCGCGATGGAGCACAATCTACGAAACTGAAAGTGATGTTCCATTGCGAAACAAAAAATTACTAGTTATGTTATTATTAGGAGGTGGGAAAATGCGTCAGAGCTTGTTCTCGGAAAAAATAAATCAATCGAAAGTTGGAAGGTCGTGTGGTCTAGGCCTTATGGAGAAATGTAAATAGAATTAGAGGTATCAACAATTTGCTTTGAAAAACTATTGCGATATAAAAAAAAAAAAAAAAAAAAAAAAAAAAAAAAAAAAAAAAAAAAAAAAAAAAAAAAAAAAAAAAAAAAAAAAAAAAAAAGGAAGCGTTCGAAAATCTAATCTCAAAAAATAAACAAGTTGCTGAGTGATACCCTTTAATGAATTGAATAATTTATAAAAAGTAACGGCATGGTGTTCAGGGGAGCACTTTTGATTAATATATGGTCTTAGGTCTTACAGAGCGGATGGGGGCATGAGCTGATTTATGTAGAAATCCATCAAACTGTCCTGAAAACCTTGATTTGGACTTGGTATATTTGACCTGAGAACACCTAAACTAGTTGTCAATGATTATGGTGTACTTACATAGGCAAGGAGACAGAGACAGAGGCCGAGTTTGGCGATGAGAGAGAAGAGAGCCATGGTGAGGTGAGTGAGACTGGGGTGAGGCTGGTCTCTGTATTATAGCCGGCCCCCTCCCAGCCTCGCCTCCTCCAACCCTCCATCACCACGTCTTCTATCTCTCCTCTCATCAAACTCTGACAAAACAGCTAAATTCCAACGTCACAGTGGTCAATATCTGATCTTTGGGAGCTATAATAAAACACTTCTTTTTTCAGGTTTTTACCCCAAACAAGGAAACTATATACTCAGACAAAAACTTAATGTTATCCGACGGTCTGAATCCAAATTGTGAGAGAGAACAAAAACTGTACAATAGTATCTAGTCCCATAAATAAGAAACCAACTCCTACAACTTTCATAGGAGAAGTTGCCTCTTCACTACAATCACCTTTTTACCTTAGTTTTTGTTTGATAAAGAGCAATAATAGTTTATGAACACGTAATCTATAATATAGATTTATAATATAGATTACGTGTGCATTCGATGTTATGTCCAATTGCCATGAGCAAACTAAGGCTCGCTGAAAGACTTAATGCAGCTCGCGGAAGGATTCAAAATTGTAAAACCTACAAGCTTCCTCTTTTCCTTGGATTAGTTAATTTCAAAAGAGAATAAAGAATCAGCCGTAATCTTAGTGATTCTGAATAAGAAAGTTGAAAATGCCTTGTCTTAAAATTAATTGCGAGCTCTACCAGCAGTTAAAAATGCATACAATACGATCTCGTATTTAATCTGAATCCTCCGAGGCTGGAGATACCGAAGTCACACCGATAACTGAGGCCTCAGACTATTTCGGTTTCCGGATCGGTAAACTTTATTATGTGATTCCGATATTATATAACTGTAGTGATATAAGACTTACCTTCTCATCAGGATGATATTTCCAAAAATATTCGATTTTTACCAGATTTATAATCTAATTTGTCTGGACTAGAATCTAAATTCTCTAAATGTGAAGGGAATTCACAAAATCAAATAGACACGCGATACCATCTTGGTATCATTTTAAAGGTGATGTTAATTATTATATGAAAATTAATGTAAAGTGGCCATAACAGGACTTTCTTATACCAGCCACGTTTTTACAGATCACTCTCCTTCCCCCGTCCCCTCTCAAAATAATTCCATACTTGCGCTACTGGGTATATGAAAGTAATCTGTCGGCGTCAGAAGTTTCCTTTGTTTCATTGTACAGCGTAGTTTTGAGATTAACGTTCTTATAGCCTATAGCGCCAGTATGAAATACATTTGAAAAGGGGTGGGGAAGGGAGAATGATCCATAAAAACGTTTTTGGTACAAGAGAGCCCTTTTATGTCCATCATATATATTTTATGAACTCTGAGGGCATATCGATGTTCGGAAATTTTATAAGGAACATTTGTAGTAAGAATCAATTTTTCTACAGTACTAGCCGCTTTCACAAAAATAAAACAAACTTCTAAAAAAATGGGTTTAAGGAGGTCATTTTTGAACGTTTGTAAGCTAAAATATATTATATTAGAACAATACTTTTGTTAAAACCTTTAAAAGGATCACCTAATATATATATACATAATCGTATAATATAACCTGAAAATGAAAACCACAAAGGGATGTTACCTGCTCTTACATCATTGAGGTGAGCGATCGTTAACGTGAGGTTTGGGTGTCTTAATTGGCTAACAAAACCGCAAAAGGATGTTAACAAGTTCTTGAACCATACTGGTGAGAACGGCTGGGTCGGGTTACGGGAAACGTAACCTGACACAGATAACCACACAAGAGGGGATTCTACGGTTACTTGTGCCCCAAGATCTGAAGGTGAATTCTTATGTTATCGACCTTCAGAATCACGAAACCGATACATCGATTAGTTTCCGCGATATCGATATTTATTAGAGGCGAATCTTCGGGCGTATATTTTTTTCTCATGTTGTTGTCAGAGTCACTTTGTTTTGTTTTCGAACTCGAGGAACACGAATTTAACATTCAAAAAATTTATCTCGAATTGTTAAAAACAAAAAAAAATTATTAAAAAAAGCATCCTCATAAAAAATATTGACCCTCCCGTCGGTCCTTTTAGTGAAACAGTCCAGGCTCTCCTGATATAGAGAAACCCCAGTGGAAGCATATCAAGAATATCTAGTTCATAAAATAAATGTATTTCTCAATATAAACAATATATGTTAGATATTTTGAAATGTTTACTGTGGTTTACAGTTTTATGCTCTAATCCTACATTACTTCATTCAATATCTCGAAAACAATTCGAGATATAGATTTTTTTTATCGGATTCGTGTTTCTGAGGATCAATAACATAAGAATCCAACCTCAGATCTTGGGGTAGCAGTAATCGTAGAACTCCCACACAAGAAAGTAACTTCGCATTTGTGTCGTGGTAAAGCGTTCGATGAAGATGCGGTTAACATAATCAGGTTATATAAGCTGACCGATAATAACAAATATAGTAACGCTGCTCCTCGTAATGAACGGAGGTGGGGACGGGGTGCGTATGAAAAAAAAAGGTAACTTAAACTTGCAAACAATATTTATTGGATTATGTATAATGATAAAATAGTTAAGTGCATACAATATTTATTGGATTATGTATAATGATAAAATAGTTAAGTGCATACAATATTTATTGGATTATGTATAATGATAAAATAGTTAAGTGCATACAATATTTATTGGATTATGTATAATGATAAAATAGTTAAGTGCATACAATATTCAATTATTTAAAAGAAAGAAAGATTTTCATTTTGAGAAAACTTTAAAAATAATCTAGATCTTTCCAACAGGTACCACTGAGCTGTCAGCGACTACTGGAATAGTTCCCTCTGAAATAACAGCAGATATTAATATATTTCATTACAAGTTAAAAAGAATAATTAATTGATTAAAAATACAGCAAACAGAGCATTAAAGAATATGAAGATTATCCTCAAAACGACAGGTGGTTATTTAATATATAGAAGACCAGAGGAAATGTGTCGTGATTCACTGACGATTTTTGTAATATATACTTAATTCGTCATTATTTGACTATAATTTAAAAAAATTATTAGATTATTACTAATCTTCACCTGCGTCTCCTTCAGCCTTTTCGTTCGGAACCTGAGAAAAACAATATTAATAAATAAATAAATGCAAAACTATTGCTGGGGTTCACTCACATAATAATATTTTTTACTACTATAAACGTGGAAATTTGGGGTACTCAACTTTCAAAGTTCAAAATGGGGGCATGCTTCATTTAAACTTTAGCAACACGCCCGGCAAGATTCAAGAAATGTGTTACATTTTGTTATTATTTTTGGGGCGGGATGAAGGAGGGGTATAGGAGGCCTCCCTCAAATTACTCGAGGTTGTGACAACGGTATTATTTCCATCTTTTTATAAAAGGGTTTGAAAGATATTAACCACAGTATATTATTAAAGAAACAGAAAGTGAGTGGATACATACGATCTTTCCAACAGGAACCACTGGGACAGGTGGAGTTCCTTCTGAAATAATAGTTATTAATATACATTCGTGATGTATAAGATGTTTCTCATAGAAATAAAAGATATTTCCACTGTTTTAATTTAGACCAGAACTGGTTTTCGAAGCAACAGCATCATCATCAATGGTTCATCTATTATAGAATAATGAAATATACAAATAATGAAAAGTATAAATAACTCTTAAAGCAATCTTTTTGGGCAGAAGCCATAAATACCGCCAATTTCATACGGAATCGTTGTCCATCAAAGTCACTCAACGGGAAAACTTCGTACGAACTGTGAACGGGAAAGAAACCGGATGTGAGCTTCTTCAGGGAGTTTGGATGCCCCGTAATAGTCATGAACAGGCAATCCAATAAGGGGAAGTTTGACCCAGCTGGAAAGGAAGCTATTTTTCTTGGTTATTCCGAACATTCTAAAGGTTATCATGTGTGGATACTTGAGTCAAGAAAAAATGAAACTACACGGGATATCTAATTCCTTGAAACATCAGACTCTTGTACGGATAATTATGAAGAATTTGCCCCTAACTACTTGTCGACAAGCAATGTTTTAAAGAAGAGAACATGATTGTGTCGAGCTGACACCCTGTAAAGAAGACGAAAAGAAGGAATATTTTGAATCTACATGAGAAGAAAGCGATAAAGAAATTGTTCAGCGATAGGGACCAGGAAGACCTAGAAAGATAAAGACTGGACAAAAGGGAAGACCAATTAAGCAGTACAATATGGTTGACAGTATTAAAATAAAGGATGCAGAATTGAATGTAGCTCAGGTTTTAATCTCAGAAGTCCCAATGAATAAAGCCTTAACTAGTCCGGAATCAGAGGAATGGATGAGAGCCATGATCAATGAAATCGAGTCCAACTTACAAAACGATACTTGGGAACTTGTTGAACCCCCTGTAAATCGAGAAGTCATCGGAAGTCGAATTGTGTTGAGAAATAAGTACCATCCAGATGGAACTGTGGACAGGAGGAAAGCTCGCTTGGTGGCACAGGGGTTTTCACAACGTCCGGGTATTGATTTTAATGAAACTTTTGCGCCTGTGGCCAGAATGGAATCTATTCGTCTTTTAGTGGCAATTTCTGCTCGTTTTGGAATGTCGATAAGACAGTTGGACGTTGCGACAGCTTTTCTCAATGGAGAGCTTGAAGAGCAAATATATATGCAACCACCGAAACAACTCGAGCACATACTCACTGTCATTGAATCAGGCGGTTTCTCTAACAAGACTATGGTCTCTAAAGCTTCAGAAAAGCTAAGAGAATTACAAAATGGAAAGAAAGTTTGTCTCCTGAAAAGATCCTTATATGGTTTACGACAATCCGGAAGAAGTTGGTGTCTTAAACTAGAAACAGTTTTGAAGAAGTTAGGTGCAACCCCAACGATGTCGGATCCATGTCTATATAGGATTGGAAAAGGATCTGAACTAAGTTTGATTGCAATATACGTCGATGATTTAATGATAGTATCTAATAATGAGAGGATGATGCTCGAATTCGAAAATAACCTTAACCAAGTATTCGAAATCAAGGCACTTGGAGAAGTAGGTCATTGCTTGGGAATTGAGTTCTGTAAGAAGAGAGATAGAATAACGATATGCCAGAGGGGTTATATTATGGAAATTCTGAATCGCTTTGAAATGACAGATTGTAACCCCGTGAAGACTCCTATGGATTTCAACGTCAAACTCAAGAGCCCTGAAAAGACGCCTTCTGATGAAGAACAACGACTCCCTTATCGAGAGTTAATCGGTGCCTTGAATTATCTATCAGTATCAACGAGGCCCGACATTAGTTTCGCGACCAGTTACTTGGCCCAATTTAACAGTTGTTACAACAAGTCTCACTGGACAGCCGCTAAACGTGTCCTACGTTACTTAAAGGGGACCTTGAATTTAGGTTTAGAATATTGCCAAGGATGTGACCCGATCATAGGCTTTGTAAACGCTGACTGGGGAAGCTGCATCGACGACAGAAGATCATATACTGGTTATACGTTCGTCATGAATGGAAGTCCAGTTTCGTGGAATTCCAAGAAGCAGCAGACCGTTGCTCTGTCTTCTACTGAGGCTGAGTATATGGCAATTGCAGAAGCAGTAAAGCAGGCGCTGTACCTCCGGATCATACTTGAAGAACTTGATTTGCCTGATCTAATGTATATTAAGATGTACTGTGACAACCTAAGTGCCATAAAGTTAACCGAAAATGATGTATTTCACAATCGCAGCAAACACATTGATATGAGACATCATTTTGTACGGGAAACAATTAACAAGGGCATTTTGAAGATCGAACATCTCCCAACTGCAGATATGGCTGCCGACATATTAACAAAGAACCTTCCAGGTCCGAAACATACCCGATGCATGGAGCCCCTTGGCCTTACAACAATGGTACCAAAGCAGGATGTCGTGCGCATCTCGAGGGGAAGTGTTGGAGTTGTAACCTCAACATGGAATGATGGTGTCGATCTGCCCACGATTGATATGGTTACTTTTAGGAACATGTCTTATCATCCATGTGGTTCTATGTCTGTCGTATTATTACAACTGAACGTGTTGTGACTTTTTGTATATTACATTAACATGTGAAACAGTTACAGTTGTTCTTGTGTTAATTAACTGTATATCAAGTGTTCATCATTTACTTTGTTCAATATACTTATTTGTTTGCTTCATAAGAATAACCTGCGTTATTACTTAACCCTTCAACATCCAAGAACAAAACAGTACCAAGAGGCAGCAGAATAATATAAAAAAAGAGGAGAAATTTAAAAAAATATATATAACAAGAAAACTGGTCGGTAGGCTCCTTTGAAAATTTCCAACAAAGGGCCAATAATTATTTAAAGAAGATTGAAAAGAGAAAACATGAAGAAAATTGCTGATTTCAAAAAATATAGAAGATGGAAAATTGCACCTCTAACTTAGTTCCAATTTTTTCCGCCTGATGGCGTGATACAAAGTGTATATTTCCATGTGTATAAGCCCAATTTAAGAAAAGTAGATGTTAAAATTAAAAACTAAGGTCATAGAAAATTAAAATAGCATTTAAGATGATAAAAGCAAAAGAAGAAAGGAAAGGAAACATTCAAAAAATTTCCACATTTATGTAATATGAAGTTCCAAGGGACAAAACACTCACGAAGAGTGAGTGCCCAGCCAGCTCTAGAAGGCAAAAAGTCAGTCATCCTCCAGGCTTCGAATTGGTCAAACCTGTGTTACGAAGTGTCTCTTCTTTAAAGTTATAATTACTCTAAAAAGTGGATTCAAAATGTAGAGTGACAGTGAAAGAGTGTAAAATGGTGGAAGATGTCAATTTTTGTTCCATATTTACATGTAAAAAGTGTTAATTTGTAAAGTAGTCCCATGGCGCCATGTAAGTAATACAATTTTTCTTTATAATCCAAGGAGGCCTATAAAATAGTTTTGAATAACATTTTTGTTTTCATTTTGTATAAATCAATAACCATGTTTTCATTTTTTTGTTGTTCCCTCAATATTTTTCAAATAAATTTAAGAATTCGAGGCTTACGGTAATCCACGGACTCACGCCAAGGAGTAAGTACCACTGCGCAGGACATCAAAGTTTTTATTTCAATAATATTAAAATCGGGTAACCTTTTGATTCATTGGTACGCAAGTAGAGTAGCTTCAGATTTTTTTTATTGAGTTATTTATACTAAGTGTTCTTGGAGCCTCACTCAATATTAATAATAATTAATAAAGTTTCTTTCAATATTACTAATGATTTCTTTTATATTTTTTTACGTAAATCTTTTAGTTAAATTTGTTGGTAATTATTTTTCTAGTAAATTCTTTAGATTCTTTTTTTTTAGTAAATTAATTTCACGTCAATTTGATCTTAAATATTTCAATTTTGTTGAGTAATATTATTTTTTTATTAGAATCATTTGATTTTTTAAAAATTATTATTTAGTAAATGTTAGCAACAGTTTTCATTTATATATAAAACAATAATTTATAACAAGTGATTGCAATGCAACATATATTGGACAGACAGGAAGAAAACTACACAAACGGACTAAGGAACGTCTACGAAGAAGGGATTCCGAGATCTTTATTAATGGTCAAAATGAGGGCCTTACTGGTACCCATAGAGTAGCACTGTTGCATGAGGGTACCAGGAGAAGACGTACAGATATCCTAGAAGGCATGGAGATCCGACTTTCGTTATATGAAGATACAAACAGTCCTAACAAAAAATAGAGGTTAAGAACTCCCGTCTCCTGCCTGACCTACCTGCTGTGAAAGACTGGATCCAAACTATGGGAAGAAGCTATCCTGTAACAGATGTATTGTTAAAATTTTTTGGCTGGTTTTTATGAAAATATTTAATATGTCTATTTTATTTCAAGTCTATGATAATATTTTTAATATTTTATTTATTTAAATTTTATTTATTTATTATATTATATGACAACAAAAAATTCCTTTGGGTGTATGGTGGAATTTTTTAAAATATTATGTAGAGAGTTGTTTTAGTTATTGTATATATTATAATGTATGGTTTTGCATATGGAGAGAGTGAGTGAACCTAGCTATGCCAGTTGTTTTTTAATCGCTGTGCTGTGTGGGTGGGGTAAGTTACTTTTATAATTTTTATCTTGTTACTTACACTGTACCCTCATGCTTTAAGAGTTATTTATACTTTTCATTATTTGTATATTTTATTATTCTATGATAGACGAACCACTGATGATGACGCTGTTTCGTCGAATACCGGTTCTGTCTGTTACTTATTTTTACTAATCTTTACCTGCGTCTCCTTTAGCCTTTTCGTCCGGAACCTGAGAAAAAAATAAATAAATAAATGTAAAACTATTGAAGTTTACTCACTTGATAATAATATTTTTAGTAGAATAAACGTGGACATTTGGGGTACTGAACTTTGGAAGTTCGAAATGGCGGCATGCTTCATTTAAACATTAGCAACATGCCCGACAAGATTCAAGAAAGGTGTTACATTTTATTATTATTTTTTTGGGGGGGGGGGGGGGGGGGGGGGGGATATAGGAGTGTTACAATTCTAAGAGGCCATACCCCTCCGGTTACAATTTTAAAGGGACATACCCTTCCCCCCGCCAATGACCACAAAATGGCGGCATTCTTCATTTAAACATTAGCAATATGCCCGTCAAGATTCAAGAAATGTGTTACATTTTATTATTATTTTGGGGGGCGGGATATAGGAGTTACAATTTTAAGAGGCCATACCCCTCCGCTTACAATTCTAAAGGGACATACCCTTCCCCCCGCCAATGACCACAAAATGGCGGCATGCTTCATTTAAACATTAGCAACATGCCCGACAAGATTCAAGAAAGGTGTTACATTAGTTAATTATTTTTGGGGCGTGATATAATAGAGTTACAATTCTAAGAGGCAATACCCCTCCGCAAATGTCCATAAAATGGCGGATTTTTTTAAACATTAGCAACATGCCCGTCAAGATTCAAGAAATGTGTTACATTTTATTATTATTTTGGGGGGCGGGATATAAGACTGTTACAATTCTAAGAGGCCATACCCCTCCGGTTACAATTCTAACGGGACATACCCTTCCCCTCCGCCAATGTCCACATAATGGCGGCATGCTTCATTTAAACATTAGCAACATGCCCGTCAAGATTCAAGAAATGTGTTACATTTTATTATTTTTTTTTTGGGGGGGGGGGGGGGGCGGGATATAGGAGTGTTACAATTCTAAGAGGCCATACCCCTCCGGTTACAATTCTAAAGGGACATACCCTTCCCCCCCGCCAATGACCACAAAATGGTGGCATGCTTCATTTAAACATTAGCAACTTGCCCGTCAAGATTCAAGAAATGTGTTACATTTTATTATTATTTTGGGGGGCGGGATATAGGAGTTACAATTTTAAGAGGCCATACCCCTCCGCTTACAATTCTAAAGGGACATACCCTTCCCCCCGCCAATGACCACAAAATGGCGGCATGCTTCATTTAAACATTAGCAACATGCCCGACAAGATTCAAGAAAGGTGTTACATTAGTTAATTATTTTTGGGGCGTGATATAACAGAGTTACAATTCTAAGAGGCAATACCCCTCCGCAAATGTCCATAAAATGGCGGATTTTTTTAAACATTAGCAACATGCTCGGAAAGATTCAAGAAATGCGTTACATTTTATTATTATTTTGAAGGGCGGGATATAAGACTGTTACAATTCTAAGAGGCCATACCCCTCCGGTTACAATTCTAAAGGGACATACCCTTCCCCTCCGCCAATGTCCACATAATGGCGGCATGCTTCATTTAAACATTAGCAACATGCCCGTCAAGATTCAAGAAATGTGTTACATTTTATTATTTTTTTTTTTGGGGGGGGGGGGGGGGGCGGGATATAGGAGTGTTACAATTCTAAGAGGCCATAC
This sequence comes from Aradus depressus, assembly GCA_963662175.1. Classification (NCBI taxonomy): domain Eukaryota; kingdom Metazoa; phylum Arthropoda; class Insecta; order Hemiptera; family Aradidae; genus Aradus; species Aradus depressus. The sequence continues at coordinate 18,327,444 of OY759215.1, forward strand.
CCCTCCGGTTACAATTCTAAAGGGACATACCCTTCCCCCCCGCCAATGACCACAAAATGGTGGCATGCTTCATTTAAACATTAGCAACTTGCCCGGCAAGATTCAAGAAATGTGTTACATTTTATTATTATTTTGGGGGGCGGGATATAGGAGTTACAATTTTAAGAGGCCATACCCCTCCGCTTACAATTCTAAAGGGACATACCCTTCCCCCCGCCAATGACCACAAAATGGCGGCATGCTTCATTTAAACATTAGCAACATGCCCGACAAGATTCAAGAAAGGTGTTACATTAGTTAATTATTTTTGGGGCGTGATATAATAGAGTTACAATTCTAAGAGGCAATACCCCTCCGCAAATGTCCATAAAATGGCGGATTTTTTTAAACATTAGCAACATGCTCGGAAAGATTCAAGAAATGTGTTACATTTTATTATTATTTTGGGGGGCGGGATATAAGACTGTTACAATTCTAAGAGGCCATACCCCCCGGTTACAATTCTAAAGGGACATACCCTTCCCCTCCGCCAATGTCCACATAATGGCGGCATGCTTCATTTAAACATTAGCAACATGCCCGTCAAGATTCAAGAAATGTGTTACATTTTATTATTTTTTTTTTTGGGGGGGGGGGGCGGGATATAGGAGTGTTACAATTCTAAGAGGCCATACCCCTCCGGTTACAATTCTAAAGGGACATACCCTTCCCCCCCGCCAATGACCACAAAATGGTGGCATGCTTCATTTAAACATTAGCAACTTGCCCGGCAAGATTCAAGAAATGTGTTACATTTTATTATTATTTTGGGGGGCGGGATATAGGAGTTACAATTTTAAGAGGCCATACCCCTCCGGTTACAATTCTAAAGGGACATACCCTTCCCCCCGCCAATGACCACAAAATGGCGGCATGCTTCATTTAAACATTAGCAACATGCCCGTCAAGATTCAAGAAATGTGTTACATTTTATTATTATTTTGGGGGGCGGGATATAGGAGTTACAATTTTAAGAGGCCATACCCCTCCGCTTACAATTCTAAAGGGACATACCCTTCCCCCCGCCAATGACCACAAAATGGCGGCATGCTTCATTTAAACATTAGCAACATGCCCGACAAGATTCAAGAAAGGTGTTACATTAGTTAATTATTTTTGGGGCGTGATATAATAGAGTTACAATTCTAAGAGGCAATACCCCTCCGCAAATGTCCATAAAATGGCGGATTTTTTTAAACATTAGCAACATGCTCGGAAAGATTCAAGAAATGTGTTACATTTTATTATTATTTTGGGGGGCGGGATATAAGACTGTTACAATTCTAAGAGGCCATACCCCCCGGTTACAATTCTAAAGGGACATACCCTTCCCCTCCGCCAATGTCCACATAATGGCGGCATGCTTCATTTAAACATTAGCAACATGCCCGTCAAGATTCAAGAAATGTGTTACATTTTATTATTTTTTTTTTTTGGGGGGGGGGGGGGGGGCGGGATATAGGAGTGTTACAATTCTAAGAGGCCATACCCCTCCGGTTACAATTCTAAAGGGACATACCCTTCCCCCCGCCAATGACCACAAAATGGCGGCATGCTTCATTTAAACATTAGCAACATGCCCGTCAAGATTCAAGAAATGTGTTACATTTTATTATTTTTTTTTGGGGGGGGGGGGGCGGGATATAGGAGTGTTACAATTCTAAGAGGCCATACCCCTCCGGTTACAATTCTAAAGGGACATACCCTTCCCCCCCGCCAATGACCACAAAATGGTGGCATGCTTCATTTAAACATTAGCAACTTGCCCGTCAAGATTCAAGAAATGTGTTACATTTTATTATTATTTTGGGGGGCGGGATATAGGAGTTACAATTTTAAGAGGCCATACCCCTCCGCTTACAATTCTAAAGGGACATACCCTTCCCCCCGCCAATGACCACAAAATGGCGGCATGCTTCATTTAAACATTAGCAACATGCCCGACAAGATTCAAGAAAGGTGTTACATTAGTTAATTATTTTTGGGGCGTGATATAATAGAGTTACAATTCTAAGAGGCAATACCCCTCCGCAAATGTCCATAAAATGGCGGATTTTTTTAAACATTAGCAACATGCTCGGAAAGATTCAAGAAATGTGTTACATTTTATTATTATTTTGGGGGGCGGGATATAAGACTGTTACAATTCTAAGAGGCCATACCCCTCCGGTTACAATTCTAAAGGGACATACCCTTCCCCTCCGCCAATGTCCACATAATGGCGGCATGCTTCATTTAAACATTAGCAACATGCCCGTCAAGATTCAAGAAATGTGTTACATTTTATTATTTTTTTTTTTGGGGGGGGGGGGGGGCGGGGGGGCGGGATATAGGAGTGTTACAATTCTAAGAGGCCATACCCCTCCGGTTACAATTCTAAAGGGACATACCCTTCCCCCCCGCCAATGACCACAAAATGGTGGCATGCTTCATTTAAACATTAGCAACTTGCCCGGCAAGATTCAAGAAATGTGTTACATTTTATTATTATTTTGGGGGGCGGGATATAGGAGTTACAATTTTAAGAGGCCATACCCCTCCGGTTACAATTCTAAAGGGACATACCCTTCCCCCCGCCAATGACCACAAAATGGCGGCATGCTTCATTTAAACATTAGCAACATGCCCGTCAAGATTCAAGAAATGTGTTACATTTTATTATTATTTTGGGGGGCGGGATATAGGAGTTACAATTTTAAGAGGCCATACCCCTCCGGTTACAATTCTAAAGGGACATACCCTTCCCCCCTCCAATGACCACAAAATGGCGGCATG